>JASAUF010000629.1:0-1200000 GCA_030180095.1 Magnolia changhungtana | reverse complement strand
GGTGGGGCGCATTGGGCAAGCGCCAGATGGTACTTCTGGGTGTCCATTAGGTCCGTAGTCCGCGATGGACCACAAGCCCAGTGAGATCTAAGATTTTCTAAATTTTTAGATTTTTCGACCTTCCTCGGTCATTGGCGCCCACACATGTAACTAAGTGTAATCGGGCTACCACGCTCGGCTTGACGGCCGCACATGGTCTCGATCGTGACCAGACAGAACCACTCGTGTATAAGTTAGCATTGAGTGTTAATGGTCATTAAGTGATATTATCAGTTAATTAATTAAAAAAAATTAATGATTTTTTTTTTTGGAAATCCAAAACAGTGAAAATTCGGGGTGTTACAATCTACCCCCCTAAAAAAACAATTTCGTCCCCGAAATTGCCTAAGGGTAGTGAGTAAAGGTTTCATCATTTCATTTGCCTAGGTTTTGTTGATTTCAAGTTCATATGCATGGTAAGGTGTGTACTATCTATACTAGTTTGGCTCATTCTAGTCTACCCCCCTTAAACCCTTTCTTTTTTTTTTTTTTTTTTTTTTTTTCACCCTTGAGGGTTTACTAAAATTTATTTATTTACATATTTATTCTTAAAGATCCAGATTCATGGCGATGGTTTCCCTCTATCTAGAGTGAAATATTTATTTTCAATGTTAGACCAATACGGAGAGACGGTTGTGGTAGGCTCAAATCCGATACGTCGATTGTTCGCCTGACCAGGGCAAACAACACGTTGTATCCCTTCTTAATCCTGATAGATCCTAGTCTTCTGCTCGGTCAAAGCAGTGAGTCCTTTGGTAATCACCCAGGATTGAGAATTTGGGTCAAGCCGCGAATGCTTCGCATGCGTATACTTCCGTAATTCCGTAATCTGATCAATTTAAATGTTTAGGGAACAACCATCGTTGGAATGTTTAAATCTCCTATTTATAAGGTTGTCCTTTAGGTCTTGGTCTACGAGAGTCCTCGTTTTAATTTATATCTGATTTGGGGTTTAATAATTCTCTCAACATGCCTATGGGCAACGATCATCCTAAAAAGTTTTTAAAGACTCAAAATTTTTTTCTTATTTTTTTTATTTTTATTTATTTATTTATTTATTTATATGGATTACCATTTCAATCCTATGACTAGTGGGTTAGTCGCAGACTATACTTTGGTTTCGTAAATTCCAAGAATGAATGAATATTTGAAAGTTCAAGGGTATTCTGGTGCTTTGAAGTGCTAATAACGCTAACAAGGACGCAGCAAGGCAATTATTCGTACGAGCATTCACAAGACAATCAGAAAATTTCAAAATAATCCACACATTCATATTGAAGTCAAAATGCCATTAGTATGGCCAGTCATATCCTACAATATGGATTACAAGCATTCATAAACATGCTAGACGGAAAGGAAATACAACCTAATTAAGCAACGGTCCTAAGCATCCTTCAACACATACAGTTTAAACCTAACCGACTCTAAGCAAACTATCCGTCATTAGAGGTCATGCAGCTACTTGTCTGAGTCGGGTGAAAGGGGAGGCGCTTCTTTCCCCCGAGTGATAGGATCACCGGGATGGAAAAGAAAGAGGCAACGGTTGCCAGAAAAACAATTACTTTTGGAAGGGGAAGGGTTTGAAAATGGAGGTTGGGACTTTGGAATGAGCTAGTATAATGGGTTCCTAGGTTGGGATTTGTGGTTGGATCCTTGGAAACGGATCTTGAAGGTGAGGTTTGGAAAGGGTTTGGGTAATGTTGAAAATGGATTGTGGTTGTGGGAGATTTTGAGAAAGAGAGTTAATGTGGAGTGTTGGGAGTGATAAAAGGAAAATGGATTAGAGGAAATGGGGTTTGGGGTAATTGGGTTGAATGTGGTAGTGGGTAGATTGTTGGAGAGGAGTTTGAGATGGGTCCTTTAGATGGGAAAGTGGTGGGTTTGCGAAAATGAGATTTGAAGGAAATGGTGGTTTTGAAATGAGGATGGAGCGGGTTTTGGGAGATAAAATTTGGAGATAGAAAAGAAGAGAGTGAAAGGAGTGGGATTTTGGTGAGTGAGTCTTGAAAGAAACATGTGTGGTAGAAGAGGATGGGGAAAGGTGAAAGAAATGAAGGTGGTTTTAGGAATGGGGTTTGAAGATGGGTATAGGTGGATGAGGAAATGAGAGTTGAAATGAGATTTGGATGAGGGATTTGAGAGTGATGGATGAATGTTGGGAGTGAAGGGAAGTTTGAAATGGGGTTTTGGGAATGAGAATGATGGAGGTATGGAATTTTGAGTGAGTTAGGAAGGAGAGGTGAGTGATGAGAGGGAATGAGGAAGGTAAGAAAGAAAAGAAATGAGAGTGGGGGAGAGAGGAGGGGGTTTTGGAGTTGGGTTTGTGGATTTGTTTGAGAATGGGAGAGAAGAGATCCTTCCTAGGGTTTAGAAGGGATGGTGGAGGGTAATGGGCGTAGTAGAGATGTTTTATGGACTCTAGGTAGTCCCAAAAAGCAAGGGAAATGGGCCCCACTCGTGTGAACATTGAAAGGGAGGAGGGGACCCATCTTCTTGTAACGTTTCTTATACTTTTAGTAACTGAATTATTTTTTTAAATTTTTATGATGATTTATCATCAAGTTTTAAGTCATCTCACCAAATTTCATATCATTTGGAGTTGTAAATAAATTATTAAAATTCTAGGAAAAATAGTTGCCTAAATTTTAAAATTTTTTGGATAGTTGGTAGAACGTCTTAATTTTAACCATATTAAAATTTTTATTTTATTTTTTTCTTATTTTTTTATAAAACTAGACTCATCAAGCTTCAATCTGGCTTTTGAATCACCTAAATTGGAGTTATAACGAAGGAGTTATGAATTTTTGAAGTTGACTAAAAATCGCAAAAATTTTGGCGGGGGAACACTTGTCGGCGGGGTGGCCACGCGGGTCGGCGGGGCGGCCACGCGGGTCGGCAGGGTGGCCACGCGGGTCTCTGGACCACGGGCGGGGTGGCCACGCGGATCGGCGGGGTGGCCACGCGGGTCCTCTGGCTTCCTGGCGGGGGCTCCTTGCAATGGTCATATCTCGCAAACCGGAATGAGTTGTTCAACGTGCCATATATGAATTTGGGGTAGAACGAGCTGATCTACACAATGGACCTATTGGTTTCACTAGATTCCTCCCAGTTAGGGGCCAAAACCCATTTTTTCTCCAGTTTCACTATTTTCGGTAAATTTTCGTTCACTCCTTAACTCTTTACCCCCAAATGGGTCAAAACTACTAAAATTGGCCCAATATTCACTCATTTGGTCTAGAACAATGTTTCCGACCGTCAAATCCTTCGATTTCTGACTCGTTTCTACCAATGTACTAGGGAAGTTCAAGAATAGGGTGTTGTCAGGTGAATATTTAAGGAGATATGTTGGAAAGAGGGATTTCGACTTAGGCCTGTCTAGTTAGCGACACTAAGCTATACTAAATGGGATTTCAATGCCAATTCTAACTCAAGATTGAGAATGACATGTCTAGAATGAGTGTGGGATGGGATTTAAGATTAGTTTCCTAGGCTTTGCTAGATGAGCCTTATGTTAGGAGGTGTAATGTGGGATTTCCAAATCCCTTGATGATGGACTTTCTAAGTAGATTTCGGAAGGAAACTCAAAATTTACCTTTAATTGGATACATTTCAACAGAGCATCATGGAATAAGGGATCCGCTCATCCCATGGACAATACTTTATACCTACATTACTCGTTACTCTAACATTCATTCCACCCAAATCCCACCTATCTCAGTTGGCCCCATGGGTCCTAGGAATTTGGTGGACTAATAAGCTAAACCTTCTAGTTAATCGAGTCGAATCTCGCCGCCAGGTTAAGACCCTCGGATTTCCTCTCTCACAACCCATTCCTAACCCCTTGCAAGTCCTTTCTTTCGTCTAATGTCGTTGGTTCAGGATCTAAGATGATTCCTAGCGTTCTAAGTCCATATTGTGTCGTCTAATCCGTATCTTCTCAAGTCAGCAGACGCGTTAGCGAGCTCATGACCCATGGCCCAAGGAATTCCAAACTATTGCTTTGATACCATCTGTAACGCCCCGGAAAATCGGGGGTCGTGTATAGACTCGACTCCCGAGTTCCCGAGTGTCACTTATCATGCAGTTATGGTTTTTTTTAATGATTAATCAAATTTAACGGCATAATTTGGAATTACCTGAGGCACGAAGCACAATCACACCCGGTCTCATCGAAATGAAGGATATCCCACATATATACAGTCCAAAATAATAAAGGGTCGCCCAAGGCGTTGCCCAACCGAATAATAAAAGAAGGCTAGTCCAAAAAGAGTAAAGCTGAGCCCGCGGCTCAGCAAATCTAAATTCAGTCCGATCAAGCCGATGGAGAGCCGCCCATCAGCTGCAAGTAGGAGAGTCCATCCTCCTCGTCCAAGCTCACCTCGCCAGGCTCCTCATGCCCTGAGTTACCTGCATCTATGAATGGGTCTGGTTGGTGTTTTAAAACACCGTCCCAGTGGGGAGTGAGTGATCAACTCAGTATGAACTATCGGTCTCAAGTTACAACAGGCATCAATTGTAATATGAAGTTAATGAAAAGCAGACATTCATCAACACCTAATAACTCTTATTTAAAATGCATGCATGCGGGATGATATGATGCATGCCCTCGCCACAACACTCCCTCAAGCGACTCCATCTAACGATCGCATGACAACACTCCCTCAGAGCGACCTCGACTTCCGAGTCGCCACCCTAACTAATGCGTGCAATGCGATCGTGTTAGCCGAGTTATTAGTTAAGTCCATTCATCCAGCAGGTTGGGGATTCTGATTCACCCTACGTATCACTGCCCTAAGCTGGTTGTGAGGCCAAGACCCCATCAATGCGTGAGGCCGAGACCTCACGGTCCGTGATCCCGTCGGGTTCCTCATCCCCGACTCCAAGCACATGAGGAGTGCCGAAAGGAAGGGATCGCTCGCGGTCACTACGGGGAGGCGCGGTACCCCAGCGTAGGCCGACAGCTCGGACATAGTGTCCCATTCCACCATACCCGGCTCATGAGGCTGTGGACCAGTTTCGGGTGGATTATTGATGGGCTACAATGGTTGCAGGGTGGTTCAGATTCCATACATATGTGAGCACACAGGGTTAACAAACAGGGTTGATCAGTCAGTAGGCTAGACCGCATGAGTCAGGCGAGTGTGAGACGAGTGACTTTGGGCACAAGGGTCCCATGTAGTCGAACTACAGCCGCTCGAGCACACCCGCCCAAAACCCACGGTTTAGCCTCTAGGCGGTCCTACCAATGGAGCCACCTTCGCTCTCCTCATGTTTCCTGACCAACCCAAGGGTACGAGTAGCAATCCCTAGCATGCCGCCTACCAATGCGTCATCTAGCATATTCAACCTTCATGTTCTCAAGCTTCTCAACATACAATTCATACTATCATACCAAGCAAGGCCAACAATATCATAATGCAAGTGCAAGTGAGGTGTGTGTGTGTGGGAGGAAGTTAAGCACTTCCACCATTGCAAGAATCATATGCATACGATCATCATACATTCTATGAAACAACAATGTAGGAAAAAAAACCAACAAGGCATGAGCACCTAATCATCCAAATACCCAATCATGTGAGAGGCAATAACAACACCAAAGGAGAATCAACATGCATCCCATACGAATTTCAACAATCATGCAATTCCTTGGATTTCTCTAGTTTCTCCAATCATAACATCCAAACAATCAAAATCATTAAACCCATAGTAAATTTGGTGCTAGGTCACCTAAGAACAATAGTCCGCACCTTCGGGTTTGTTGAAGACTTGGGAATGACCTAGAAGATGTGGATCTTGGTGTAGAACGGCCGTAATCCTAGGAGCAACCATCACATGTTAGATTCTCATGCAAATCTCATTCATTACAAGGGTTTTCAAAGGAAAAGAGGGTTGGATCTTACCTAAACGACCCACGAGATGAAGATGATGATTTTCGGATGGGTTTCCCCCTTGAAGAAGGTGTAGGAGGTTGTGGGTTTGATCCTCTTGGGCCCCACCTTGATTGAGAGTCCACCATGCCTTCATCCCTCTCTCTTTCTTCTCCATTCTCCTCTTTCTCTTCTCCCTTTTCTCTCTTTCTCTTCTCCCTTTTCTCTCTTCTAGGGCAAAATTCGTATGGGGAGAGGGGTGCCCAAAAGAGGCCCTTTTTATAATTACAGATTTGGTGTAAATGGCCCCAAGGGCTAGGTTTTTACTATACTAGACTTATGGGAGGGTCTTTCTAGGATTTAGGGCCCTATCACCCCTCTGGCCACCAAATTTGGCGTGTAAGTGTCTTATGGCCCGATTAGGGCCCATGCAAAAATTGAGGACGAACGGATGAATGGATATATGATCTGAGAAAGTGTTTCTGACCTTTAAGTGGTCCTGTGGGGGCCATTTTGGTGATTAGAGCATTTCTGATGGCCCTCTGGCCATGAAATTTATAGGATAAGTGGTCCATGGCCCGATGAGGGGTCTTACAAAATTTGGGAACGAACGGATGCGGGGTTTGGTCGTACGGGTCCGATTCGCGATCAACGGTCATCGTGCCATGATCGGGCCCCAGATTTGGTGGACGGGCGTAGAAAAATATATTAAACCTCCACCGTAAATTTGGAAGAAATCCAACGGCTGGAAGGCCAAGAGTCTCAGTTTCTTTTGTCAATGCCAGATTTTAATCTGGCATTGGTGGGGCGCATTGGGCAAGCGCCAGATGGTATTTCTGGGTGTCCATTAGGTCCGTAGTCCGCGATGGACCACAAGCCCAGTGAGATCTAAGATTTTCTAAATTTTTAGATTTTTCTGACCTTCCTCGGTCGCTGGGCGGCCCACACGGGCTGTCACTAAGTGTAATCGGGCTACCTGGCTTGACGGCCCGCACATGGTCTGATCGTGACCAGACAGAACCACTCGTGTATAAGTTAGCATTGAGTGTTAATGGTCATTAAGTGATATTATAAGTTAATTAATTTAAAAAAAATTAATGATTTGTTTTTTTGGAAATCCAAAACAGTGAAAATCCGGGGTGTTACAGAAATGAAGGGCCAGGATGATGGATCTTGGAAGAGGAAGTGGGCCACACAACGCACTCTCTTTTCTCTCTTTTGGAAGTGCTTGGACGTAAACTTTTTTTCTCCTTTTGTTGCTTGGAAAATGTGAAGATAAAGAGAGAGAGAAAGGGTGGTTGTAAGAGAGGTGATGGATGTGAGGTGATAGTTGTACTTGACTTGAGAGTTGACTTGGTAGGTTGCTTGACTTGGGGAGAAAGAAAGCATGGGTTGTGTACTTTGATTGATTGATTGATGGGACATGTTGTAGTGATTCTCTTGGGGTTGCAAATACGTGGTGTTTTCTCGAATTGAACACGGGCCCACATTTCTTGGCTAGGGTATCGAATCAGTGCGTAAGACGCGACGTTGGAACCGCGACGACGATGTGGTCACAATGGTACAAGTTTCGGATTGAGCTTACTCAAATCTACAGGATATGACTTAGGATTGCACGAAAACATCGATTATAGGTCGCAGGTTGCCGAAATTCGTCGGAAAGGATCGCCGGAGTCGACAGAACAATACGGACTAAGATACGAGCCTTACACTAGCCATTTCTCCAAGAAGAACTCCCCTCCACGCGAGAAAAGGAACCGCGACGGAATTTCTCACGAGTCGTTGCACTTGGGTGAAATGCGATGAAGTTAGTGGACCCCACAGTGATGAGGGAACCCATCCAGTCCATCCAGATGGTTCGGATGGCCATCTTAGACTGTTGATGAGAACTTGCCATTAATGACACCCTCATCTTCTCCGTTCAGCAAGGGATTCCATCATGGTGTTGTGGGACCCATATTCTAATCCAAAACGTCCATTCAGTGGGCCATAGCGGTAGGAGACCATCCCACTCAATGGATTGACACCATGCAAAAGGGAGAGCTACGATGCATTCACCATATCTGGATCATTTCGGTGTGAAATAACAACTGCTGGATGCGATCTTATAGCCAACCCCAAGCTTATAAAAGAGGCCCTGATATCTCGGTATTGCAGCAAGGGTTTCTGGGAATAGAGAGATACAACAGGAGAGAAAAAAAATCGAGAGAGAATCGAGGGAAGAGAATTAGAACGAGTGTGGAACTGCACCACAGTTCCGCTAGCCAGACCGAGTCGGGGTGTGACTAGGAGACCCAGGAGAGAACGAAAGAGAGAAAGAAGGAGACAAACAAGGAAAGGAGAGAGAGAGAGAGAGAGAGAGAGAGAGAGAGAGTGCGTTTCACTGCCAAGCTAGCGACTCGACCTTCGACTTAGGCTGAGTTTGAGTTCGTCCAGACCACGACGTTGGTCAACTACTACGTTCTCTACTCCATTTTTATCTTTTATTTTTAAATCAAATTCTTGGAGTAGGAGGATCCATCTTATCAAGCGGGGCTTAACATCATTCTTAAAAAGAAGATACCTGAGCACCACATGATTTGTGTAAATGACGATTTTGGATCCGATTAAGTAGGACCTAAATTTGTCCAAAGTAAACACTACGGCTAAGAGTTCCTTTTCTGTAGTCGAGTAGTTCACTTGGGTAAGATTTAGAGTTCTACTTGCGTAATGATTAATGTAGGGCTTCTTTTCATTTCTCTGGCCTAAAACCGCCCCAAAAGCATAGTTAGACGAGTCTCACATAAGTTCAAAAGGAAGGCTCCAGTCGGGTGGCTGCATGATAGGTGCAGTGGTTAACATGCCCTTGAGCTTAGTAAAAGCTTCCTGACATTGCTTAGTCCACTCGTATGGTGCATGCTTTTGAAGTAGATTATATAGAGGACAAGAGATGTGACTAAATTCCTTTATGAATCTTCTGTAAAACCCAGCGTGTCCTAGGAAGGATCGCACGTCTCATATGTTCTTGGGTGGAGGTAGGTTAGAGATAAGATCAATTTTAGCCTTATCTACCTCAATTCCTTTGAACAAGATGATGTGTCCAAGGACAATTCCCGTACGAACCATGAAGTGACACTTTTCCCAATTCGGTACGAAGTTCTTTTCCTCGCATCGCTTCAGCACATTTTTTTAAAATTTTCAAACATTCGCTGAAGGATGGGCCAAAGACTGGGAAGTCATCCATGAAGACCTCTAAATATTGCCATACTATGTCAGAAAAAATACTCAACATGCATCGCTGAAAAGTGGTGAGGGCATTACATAGCTCGAATGGCATCCTTTGGTAAGTAAAGGTGTCGTAAGGACATGTAAATGTGGTCTTTTCTTGATCTTCAAGGGCTATCTCGATCTGATTGTAGCCCGAATAACTGTCGAGGAAGCAATAGTAAGAGTGACCAGCTAGCCTTTCCAAAATTTGATCGATAAAGGGCAAAGGAAAGTGGTCCTTCCTCGTGACGATATTCAACTTCCTATAGTCAATGCACATTCTCCAACCGGTAGTGGTCCTAGTTGGCACGAGTTCATTATTGGCATTGGCTATGATGGTGATTTCAGACTTCTTAGGAACCACCTGAGTTGGACTCACCCATTGACTATCAGATATTGGGTATATGATACCTACATCCAATAGCTTAAGAACCTCGGCCTTAACCACTTCCTTCATGTTTGGATTTAGTTTATGTTGTGGTTGTTGTGAGGTCTTCGTATTATCCTCAAGATGAATATAGTGAGTACGAATCAAAGGGTCAATTCCCTTGAGCTCTGCAATCGACCATCCAAGGGCTCCTTTGTGCTCAATGAGAGTAAAGATGAATATACTCTCTCGTTCTTACTCAAGGTGGGAAGAAATCACCACCGGCTATGTCTCATCTTGACCTAAATAGACATATTTCAAATCAGAGGGCAAAGGTTTTAGGTTAAGCTTCAGTGCCTTGAGGTTAGACGGTAGAGGCATTACATCAGTTTGGGGTAATTCTTCGAATTGTGGCCTCCACCGGTTAACTTTAAGTACCGGCACGATATCCAACATGGTCCTCATCTCCCTAATCATGTCATCGTCAAAATCATGGGAGTGGGACAGACACGTCTCTAGAGGGTCAGAGGATAAGGTCGGAAGTGTTCTATCTTCCATGAAAGAGTCAATCATGTTAATGTCGTGGAAATCATCATTTTCCTCTAACTGTTTGGCCGTATTGAAAAAGATATTCAACTCCAATGTCATATTCCGGAAAGACATACTCATGACTCCATTCCTGCAATTAATGATTACATTTGAAGTGGCAAGGAATGAGTGACCAAGAATGATGAGAATTTGAGTGCTCATGTCCACGATGGGTTGAGTATCTAGGACAATAAAATCTACTGGGTAATAGAATTTGTCAACCTGGACCAACACATCCTCGATTATCCCTCTCGGTACACGAACTGAGCGATTGGCAAGTTGTAATATGGTTTGGGTGGGTTTCAATTCACCCACACCTAGTTGTTCGTAGACCGAGTAAGGAATCAGATTTACGCTCGCTCCTAAGTCAAGAAGTGCATGCTCAATCCGGTGGCTCCCAATTACACAAGCGATGGTTGGACTACCGGGATCTTTGTACTTTTGTGTCATATCTTGTTTTAGGATGACACTCACTTTTTCAGTTAAAAATATTTTCTTTTGGATACTTTGCCGCCTCTTAGTCGTGCAGAGGTCTTTCAGAAATTTGGCATATGAAGGAATTTGTTTAACAGCATCTAATAGAGGAATATTGACATTCACTTGCTTAAGCACCTCTAGAATATTTCGAAAGTTAGAGAGAAGTTTTGGTGCTATCAACCGTTGGGGAAATGGGGCAATCGGCTTGCCTTGAAGTTCCAATTCTAATTCTTGTGGAGCAGTGCTTGGTCTATCATTATTGTCCTCTTCCGGGTCCTTAGGCTTTTCAGCCCTAACCAGAATAGTTTTGTCAATGGTCTTCCCACTCCTAAGAGTGGTAATAGATTTAGCTTGCTCTATCTGATTTGAAGAGCTTGGGATCACTTATCTCATATTGCGGTTTGGGATTGGGGGGAGGTTGAGCAGGAAGCATCTCCTTTCCCCCAATTGTTAAGTGTGACTCTATTCTTTGAATAGATGACGCAAGTGTTCCCAATGCTGATCTGATATCCTGGTTGATTAGCTCTTGGTCTCGAATATGTTTTTGAACCGGATCCTCTTGAGGTTTCCCTTGATTTGGAATTTGATTAAAGAAACCTTGAGGGGTAGCAGTTTGTCCATTCCTCCAATTAAAGTTTAGATGATTTCTCCAACTAGGATTGTACATATTGGAGGTAGGTCCATTGAAAGGTCTTTGGTAATTATTCACGGCATTGGATTGCTCATTCAATACCTCTTGAAAGGCATGTATTGTTAGATAATTTTCAGTTGTGTGAATGTTGCAAGCACAAATACCGCAAACAGTTTCCTTAGCCTTATCCTTCTTTAGTTCCATGGCCTCGAATTTCCTTATGAGATTAGCCACTTTAGCATTGACATCATCATCTTCTTTCAGAAGGTATAATCCGCCCATCTTCTTTGATTAAGTAAGTTTAGATGTGATGCTAGATTTTGGGGAGATGTCCCATGATTGTGTGGTTTCAGCGAGTTTGTCAAAGTAAACCCACACCTCATCAACATTCTTATTAATGGATTCCCCATTGCACATCTCTCGACGAATTGGCACATGGAAGATGTCAATCCATCATGGAAGAAAGTTGTTATGCACCACATTTTAAAACTGTGTTGTGGGCATGAACTGACGAGATCCTTGAACAGCTCCCAACATTGGAAGAATGTTTCATCTTCCTTTTGGGTGAAGTTCATGATCGACTTCCTGATGGTGTTCATCTTATGGTATGGAAAGAATTTTTTTATGAACTCTTTCATCATGTCATTCCATGTGCCAATAGATCGCAGACGTACTGAGTGCAACCACGTCTTAGCTTTCTCTTTCAAGGAGAAAGGAAAGAGTTTCAGCCTGACCATGTCCTCAGACACGTTAGGAAAGTATAAAGTGGCTATCACCTCGTCAAATTCTTGCAAGTGTAGGTATGAACTTTCAGATTCAAGTCCAAGGAACTTTGGAAGAAGTTAGATTACTCCTGGCTTGATATCCATATTTCCTGTATTTTCTAGAAAAACCATGCAAGAAGGTGTGCTCACCCCCGCCGGTTGTAAGTAATCTCGTAAAGTACGAGGCGGGGGTGCATGGTGCACCTCATTCTCATCCTGGACTTCTGCAACTCGAGGTTGCAGCTGATTCACCAGTTGATTTGCATCCATAACCTCGATTAACTCTGAGGATCTCGAGTGGTGTCTAATCCTGTGATGGATAGATAACCCCTCAACTAATCCTCCTTCACTCAAAAGACGTTGAGTGTTGTCACGGACCCACTTGGGCATGAAACACTCTCAGCCCTCAATTTCAGATTCTAACCTAAACATAAAAGAAAGAAGGGAAATAGAAATCTAGAATTAGAGAGAGAGAATTAGAAAGAAGTTACCAAATTGGAAGTTCCTAATTTAAGATCCTGTAAAATAAAACAAAAGAAGTTAGTTTCTAAAAAAAATAGAAATTCTAAAATTAGAAAGTTGATACAAACAGAAATAGAAAGATGAGTTAAAGAAATCCTAGAATTAGCAAGTTTCTAAAAACAGAAAACAAACCCTAATATAGAAATAGAAAGAAAGAAAAATTAGAAAGAGATTACCAAATTAAAAGTTTCTATTTTAAGATCCTACAAAATAGGAAAATTAAGTTAGTTTCTAAAAAAATCTAGAGAAACCATAATCCTAAAATAGAAAGTAAATAAATCCTAATCTTATCCTAATTCTAAAACTAATCAATCTCATAAAAGCACAGCTGTTAGTCCCTCGCAATGGCGCCAAAAACTTGTTCACAACCCCAAGTGTAGGGTCGCGATGTAATAATAACTCGGTGAGACCGAGGTCGAATCCACATGGACTATTTTTGTGTGTATTAAGCAACTAGAATTACAAGTAGACTAAGATCTAAACCTAAATCTGGAATAAAAGAGTAATTGTGAAAACTATCAATTCAAAGTGGAAACTAAGGTGCCAAGGATCCACTTGTAGGGATCAGGGAGCCCTATTACTTGATTCAAGTCACACGATTGGAATTGAAGTCCTATCCTGTTCGATTGGAAGATATACGATTAAGATCAATTTGAACTTTTCTTGACCTAATTCTCAATAGAGGAGAATTGTGATAATTGGAAGAGATTTCATTACCAAACCATGCCCATGGGACGATGGCTAAAAACAGGATTTACCAATCCCACAATCTCAAAATCAGGAAAAGAAGATACTTAAAGCTATCGTAGATCTATTGTAATTTGAGTCACAAAAAATCATTAAAAACTGAAAGCATTCCTTTAAAATCAAACTAAAATCAAAGAAGGTTCAATATAAACATGAATCAAAGTAAAAGAAACATCCTATCACGCTACAAGCTTCACCTCTTAGCCCTATCTAAGAGGTTTAGTGTAACGCCCCGAAATTCAGGGGCTGAGTATGAGCTTGGATCTCGAATTCTCGGGTGCCACGTATGCCCTAATAGGCTCCAGATTCCAATGCATTTGGGTTTATTCATAAGTAATGAGGAGTTTAACAAACCATAAGCATGAGAATATCATAAAATGTAAATACGAGCCGCTAAACATGTAAAATATCCAAAATATAGTGCCAAGAAAATCTAAACCGGGGACTAGTCCCACCCAGATAAATATCCCAAAATGCCTAGGACCCTGGCCCATGTCCCACGATCATCCAAAAATAAACTAGAAGAAACCGCCAAAAGTCTGATAGTACGCTCGCTCCTCCTCGTCGTCCACACCAGCATCCTCCAGCGCGTCCAGCTCCAGTGTCCCTGCATCTATGCCAGATTCTGGTTGGTATTTTAGAACACCGTCCCAAAGTAGGAGTGAGTAGCTAACTTCGTGGTACCAGTAACAATAAGTTACACAAATTATCATACACAAAAGAAAATTTAGTGAACAACATACATAATAGAATCCTAGATACTCTGGTTAATGCAATGCATGATTTAATGACATGATGCATGCCTCTCACCACCAACACTCCCTCGAGCGACAACATCTAACGATTACGAATGACCAACACTCCCTCAGTGTGACCTTGACTGCCGAATCGCCAGAGTAAAATAATTCAATGTCATATAAATGTTAACCAAGTTTATTAATTAGGTTCATTCATCCAGCAGGTTGGGGAAACCGATATACCCTTGTTGGAAAACATTGCCCTAATCCGATCGCGTAGCTCTAATGGTCGTGGCCGTATGACTCTTGCGATCCTTAGCCCTCATGGGTTCGTCAATCCCATACCTCTTAAACTCATACGAAAATAATTTGAACTTCAAAGTCCTTCTCGCGGTCATTATGGGGAGGTCGTCACCCCAGCGTAGGCCGACAGCATGGGCATAGTGTCCCATACCACCGTCACCGGCTCACGAGTCTTGGTGCTCACTGGTCACTACGGAGAGGCTCGTCACCCCAGCGTAGGCTGACAACACGGGCATAGTGTTCCATACCACCATCCCCGGCTCACGAGTCTTTTGGGCCGCAAATCATGATTAACAGTGGGCGCAAGGGTCACAAGGTACCTCAGGTTCAATCAGGTGTGTACAATCATGGTTAACATCCAAGGATGACCAATCAGTGGGCTAATATGCCCCTCATAAGATGAACCATAGATGTACGGCCTGAGAACGACGTCTCGTGTAGTCCAATTACGGCCGACAAGTCGCGGTTTGACTAGTCGAGCCAAACTTGCCCGGGGGCTGACCCAACGGAAAGGTTGCCCCAAGGGATTCCAGTTGATCGGCCGATCCATAAGGAAACATATGCACAGGTAGATAACATATATTCAATAATTTCAGGGACAATTTCACAAGTGACAAGCATATTTCAGCATTCTAGGCATATTGACAACAACATGTTAAACTCTGCCAAAACATCCGCATGTGAAGAGTCAACATTACAATTTCAGCAGCAATTGGAGATCAGGATCAACATATTCCAGCAATTTAGCAAAGATAGACAGCCATACACCCATTCACAACAATTTAATTCGCATGTGCCAACATGAATCATATAATTCAGCAAGGTAACGGAAGCCAAGCACAATAATTTCAGCAAATTAACAGGTAGACAAACAATGCATCCAATCTATGCCTAGCAATTGCATGTGATGAAGTTCAAGATACCAAATTAGCAATATATTTGAGGAATTACACATGTGATTCCTAATAGACCAACAAACCGACATTCACACATCAGGGAGTTCTTGGGACCTAAATCCCTCTCCCAAATTTAGGGAAGACCTATGTCTATGTTCCAAATCAAGAAGTTCCAAAAATTCAGCAACATACAAGGACATACACCACTCACATTCACTAAGATCTATGCTAGGCACGATAATCGGCCACCTAAAAGTAATGGTCCACACTTATTGTAGATTGGAGGTCCTTGGAGTCGCTCTAGTGGCGCCGGGTTCGCAAATTCGATGTGTCTAGGCCCTGCGCCAAGGAATTGAATGTCAAGACACATGCATGCGACCCTAGCCTAAGAGAAATGGAGGAGAAGTCGAGATTGTTACCTTGGATCAGCCACACCTCCTCTCTACGACAGTAGGGCCGAGGTTTCCGGCGTGAGGCGGTGGTAGGGGTGTGGGAATTTTAATTCCCCAGCTCCCTTACACATGCACCCTCTCTCTCTCTCTCTCTCTCTCTCTCTCTCTCTCAGCTGCTGAAAATGGTTGTAGAAATGAGGGAGAGAGGGTTGAAATGGGTTATATACCCTAAATTTTAAATCAGTTGGCCCTGAGTTCTATAAATTCCTTCAAATGGCCTTGTGGGACCCATTTCTGACTGTTGGGCCTGCCCTGATGGCCCCCTAGCCCATCTAATTTTGGGATAGGTGCCCCATGGCCCGATGAAGGGCTGTGCAAAGTTTAACGGCAAACGGACGCGTGGTTTTTTTGCAAGGGTCTGATTTGCGATCAACGGTCACCATTTTTTGATTGGGGGTCAGATTTGGCAGGCGAGTGCAGGGAAATATCTTCAACCTATGGTACAAATTTGGGTGGAATACAACGGCCGAAATGTCCTAATTTATTGTCTTAAGTGGCGGGGCCATTTGTTTTAAAAATCAAAATTTTGGCCAATTGCACTTTACAAGTGCCGACTAGACGGCGCAAATCGTCGGTTTCCAAGCGTCGTTTGAGTCCATTTCCCGCGATGGACCATAAGCCTAGTGAGATGGACGTTACTCTATAATTTCGGAACTAGCGGCCCACCAACGAGCAGTCTAGAACTTGTTCGGGTAATCGGGACATTTTTTAAGTAAATTGGGTATGGAGATTTCTTGGGCGTAGTTGTTGATATATGGATTGACTAAGTTCACAGTACGACCTATTAGAAATTAGCGAAAATGGTGATTCAGTCATAATTACTCTAAATCGTCGGTTTTAGGCTAAACGAGTAACTGGGTTGATTTGGTTCATTAATCAAGATCCGGGCCATAGTTGACTCGGCATTGGGTAGATCTTTAATTTAGTTATGGTTGTTTGATTAGTCAGTGGTAGGTCAGTTAAATTTGGGCCCTATGTGAACAAATCATGGGGATAAACTTGATGTTTAAGTGATCGGTTGGATTCATTGGTTTTATATGGTGGATCAATCTTATTTATACGATTCTTTATCGGTACCAGCCGTGTATAAGCCCATATCGAGTGTCAAGGGTCAGTAAGTGACGACGTGGCTAGTTATATAAATAAAAAAAATTTGAAAGGATTTTTGGTAATTCAAAATAGCGAAGATTCGGGATGTTACATTTAGCCAATCATAAATATGATTGAACTAAAATCTCTTAAGAAAAGTATGAAAACAACTAAGGAAAAGGAGAAAAAACTCTTGGCGATGGCTTCTCCACGCTTTTACTCCACTCCTCAAACCCTAGAAGATGCCTAGGAACATCCTAGGGACCCCTATTTATAGTTTTGCAACTCAAAATTTCGCACTGAATTGAAAAAAAATCGAAAACCGCCTCAAATTTACGCAGTCCATGTGTTGTCCGCGTAACCTTAGACGAGTCGAGAAAAACCTTCGACTGATCGAGGGTTTCCCTCGACTGGTCGAGGATGATGGGAATTTAGAGGATTTTGTCGCTGGAGTTCGAGTCAAGGAATCTTCGACTGGTCGAGCAGGATCCTTCGACTAGTCAAAGATGGGCTTAGAGTAGTCGAAAGATGTACATTTTTAGGATTCCTTTTCTTCACTTTAAGTTTCAATTCTCTTCATTCCTCACTTGGTTTTCTTGCATCTTTGGCATGTGAATTCTTCATTTTTGGTCTTCTAAGATCCAACTTTTGCTATGGTGATTCTTAAGCGTTAAATTCATGCTTTTATCATCCTTTTCAATCCAAGCTCTTAAATTCACCTTGCAACACAAACATGATTAAAATAGAACATTAAGCATTATCATGTTTATAAAACCAAGTAATAAATGAGGGATAATATGTAATATTTGACCCTCAACATCTGCACCGAGTGCACATCGCTTCTGTAGAATCGGTCGATGAGTAGGGTCGACATTTGATCGGTGCATTACGACCTTGGAGTCGATGCCAGGCATGTCTTTGTGAGACCACGTGAAAACGTCTGCATAACGTCGAAGAAGAGCTATCATGTTGTCCCACAATATTGCAGTTAGGGATGATCCGACTTGGACGGTCCTGGATGGGTCAGACTCGTCAAGGGGGACCTGGATGAAGTCTTCCATGGGAAGACCTCTTTCCTTGGATTCTTCACGCGAATCCAGGGAAGAAATAGTCATTATGTAACGCCCCGAATTTCGAGGGTCGAGCAAACGACTCCCGAAATTCCAAGCATCACTTATGTTTTGCGGAAGCTAGTTTCTCGGTTACTTCTACATTAAGCAATTAAGCATGTAGAGGATTATACTAAACAGTGTATCATACTCTGGAATAAACATGATTAAAGCATAAAATTAAATTGTAACACATGTAGTATAATTATCCAGAGTATGGGTCCATCTGGGTCCAATATACAGTTCCAAAATCAACAAAAATGTAGAAATGTGGCGTCTAGCTAAGCTTGATCGCTCGACTCTCCTGTAGAGAAGTGCGCAGCCTACATCGGCCCATCAGAAAACTAGAAGTAATAGAACTCCTCATCCATGCCTGCCTAGTCCAATGAAACGGCTTCGGTGGTCCCTGCATCTATATCAGCATCTGGTTGGTGTTTTAAAACACCGTCCTAGAGTGGGAGTGAGTGATCAACTCAGTGGTTCCATAAAGCATGGGTTACACATGTTATCAAATCTATCAGCACAGGAGTGATAAAGCAATGCAAAACAATCACTTCCTAATTAATCTTATTAATGCAAATAATGAGGTTTATGAAATGATGCATGCCCTCACCATACAATACTCCCTCAATATGCGACTCCGACCACCTGGTTCGCAAATGACAACACTTCCTCAACACGTGACTCCAACGCCTGTTTCACCACATTCTAAGCTAATGCAATGCGGTGAATAATTATGTTAACCGAGTGATTAATTATACATATTCATTCAGCAGTTTGGGGAAGCTAGGATACCTCCCTTTTAGTCATCGGTTTCAACTGAATCACTAGATGCGGGACGGCCACGATGGTCCTACGCTTGTAATCCCTGATCCGTTTGGGTTCGTCACTCCTAACTGAATACATACGAAAGGCAAGTTGTAAAAGTAATGCTCGTGGTCACTACGGGGAGGCTCGTCAACCCAGCGTAGGCCGACAACACGGACACGGTGTCCCATACTACCATGCCCGGCTCACGAGTCTTGAGGATCGCGATGGTAATGGTTAATAGTAGACCTTTGCGATTGGTAAGAGGGGTGTCCTAGATTCAAACAGTTGTGATCATACATGGTGAACATATATAGGGTTAGTCGGTTCTTTGGACAATTTCGGTTGATAAGGGCGAACACCAGCGTAACTGGCATGAAGTGTTTAAGCACCCTGCATGGCCCAACCACTATCGGTCGTCCGTGTTCGACCCGAATCGATCGAACTTACCTAGGGTGACCAAGATGATTGGATTCACATCAATCATCAAAAATCAATAATCTACTCATTCAGACATTTCATCGAACACGTAGGCGTCACTATCTTAAGATTTGTAAATTATGGATTGAAATCGAAATACACATAGGTTATCATGTAAATTCCAAGTTGGCAATTATAAATCATTGACTGAACAGTAGCATTGATAAATCGCAACCTAAACACTTATGTTCCGCACCTTGTGACATTTCGCCCAATTCATGGCGCTCATAGGGTTAGAGTTTTGAGAAAATTGTTAAAAGACCTAAGCAGCATAAAAGCTTGTGAGATTAGGGACAAACAAGTATTGAGACCCTATATTACAAGTGGGATTCAACACCTACCTCAAATCGTTGCCGGAAAAGCTCCGACGATGGCTCCAGTTACGGAGAGGCAGCTAGAGAGGATGAGGGGTGGAGGTGCACCAACACTCACACCCCAAGCTCACTCTCTTCTCCTTTCTCCTCTTTCTCTTCTCCCTTTCTCCCTTTTCTCTTGCCTTAGGGCATGAAATTGGTATGGGAGGAGGGGGTGCCCAAATAAAGGCTTTATATAGTGCCATATTTGGTGTAAATAGCCCTAAGAGCTGGATTTTTACTATACTATCCATAGGGGAGTGTTTTTCTACCCTTTGGGGGCCACTAAAGGGCATAAGAGTCAACACCCACCGTTGGATAGTTGGCCCTCACAATGATCTACTCATAGACACAATCGGCCTGCCATTTGGACGCGTCAATCGACGATCACCAACTATCGATCGGGCCCGCGACTATACAGATCTATGTAAGACATTACTTTAAGTTGTTGCCCCAAATTTGGTCTTGATCTAACGGTGTGAAAGCCATAACTTGGGCAAAGACCGAACGCAGATAAGTGACTTAAGTTCTTGGTTAATTTCAAGAATATTCGCACAACTCGTGCACTGACCTTGTAAGTCCAAGTTGAGCGATTCGAGTAACGATCTCGACTGGATGTCTCACGATGGACGTCAAGCTCACTAAGACGAACGTATTTCTATAGCATCGGTTTAGTGGACCATTAACGAGCGGTCTAAAGCTTGTTTGGATAATCAAGGCATTTCTGAAGTGAATTGGGTATTTAGATTTCTTGTGCGCAATGATTAGGGTTTGGATTAACTAAGTTTGTAGTGTGACCTATTCGTAATTAACAAAAATGGCGATTCGGTTAAAGTCAGTCTAAGCTGTTGGTTCTTAGGCTAAAGGAGTAACTGGATTAATTTGGTTTGTTAATTAAGATCTGACCTCTAGTTTTCTTAGCTTTTGGCATGTCTTTATTTAGTTACGGTTGTCTCGATTAGTTAGTGATAAGTCGGCTAGATTTGGGCCTTACATAAACAAATTATGAGATTATACTCAATGCTTAAGTGATCGGGCGGATTCGTTGACTTTCTACAATTGATTAATCAAATTTATGTGGTTCTTTATTGGTACCATCCGCTTATAAGCTCACTTCGAGCATCAAGGGCCAATAAGCGACAACGTTGGCTAGTCATATCGAAGGTTTTCAAAGGTTTTTGGAAATCCAAAACAGTGAAAATTCGGGACATTACACAATGCCTGGTGCGGGGTTTTCAGCGCCATTGCGTAGCACTGCCGAGCGTCGTGTTGGTCACCCTTCATTACTCCCATGCCTTGCTTGGTTGGGAATTTCATGGTCAGATGGTAGGTCGAGACCACAGCTCACAGCGCGTTCAGGGACGGTCGACCAATAATTGCATTGTAGACAGAGGGTTGGTCGACCACAAGAAAGTCGACCATTGTAATAGCTTGATTTTACCCATCCCCAGCCATGAGTGGAAGTTGGATTGCTCCCTCTGGTATGACCTGTCCGCCTAAGAAACCGAGAAATGGCATATTGACGTGTTGAAGTAGGGATCGACCAACTCCTATCTCATCGAAGGCTTGGGCGAAGAGCACATTAGCAGATGATCCAGTGTCGACGAGGATCCGGAACACCTTCTAATTGGCTATGGTTAGGGTGACCACCAGCGCATCATCGTGAGGATGGTAGATTCCTCGAGCATCTTCTTCAGTAAAGGATATGCTGTGCTTCTCCATTTTTTGTTCCTTTTGTGGTCTCCCAAGCAGTAGGACTTCTTCCTCGGGACGACCAATGCTTCTTGCGTGCACTTTCCGAGCATTGTTCGAGTTGCCTTCGCCTCCACGGTCCCGAAGATGGTGCGGATCTCTCCAGTTGGGTCATTATTGATCGGCTGCTCATCTGTCGCTGCTATCCGATTTCCTCTGCTATTCACGTATTCCTCGAGGTGGTCGTCGCGGATGAGTGCTTCGATCTCCTAATTGAGTTCGAAGCAATCGTTCATGTTGTGTCCATGATCCCGATAAAAGAAACAATATTTGTTCTTGCTCCTCTTATTAGGATTGGACTTCAGCTTGTTCGACCAATGGAGGATACGTTTATCTCTGATCTCCATCAGAACTTGCTCTGGTGTCTTGTTGAGATGAGTGTAAGTTTTAAACTTATTGTCGAGCTGTTTACTCGACCTGTGGTCGTCCCGTGATCGTTCATCCTTCCTCTTTCTACTCGCATTGGCCGAGCTTGGCTCTGCCTTTTGCGTGTTCTTTGGTTGGAGGGACCTTGTTTTGGATGGCATCTCGCATAATTCAAGATTCTTCAACATTAGCATACTTTTGTGACCTATTTAGAAATTCGATCATTGTTGTAGGAGGGTTCTTATCCAATGAGAAGAGGAACGGTTTATCCCTCAATCCACTCATGATAGCGTTGAGGGCGACCTCCTCTGAGTGTTTATGGACCTGCAATGCTTCCAGATTGAAGCGTTTGATGTAGTCCTTCAGAAGCTCACCGTCCTTTTGAACGACGTTGAGGAGGTGGGCTGGAGCTTTGAGCCTCTTCTTTCCCTCGATGAATTTTGTGACGAAAGCCTGGCTGAGTTGCGAGAACGAACTGATGGAGTTCGGCTTCAACTGCTTGAACCAAAGTCGGGCAGTGTCGGTCACAGTCAAGTAAAAGGCTCGGCACATGACTGTGTCAGAGGCGTCGTGTAGTTCCATGTATATTCTGAAGGATTCCATGTGTTTCGATGGGTCGGTCTTCCCTGAGAAGGGAGTGATCTGAGGCAGTCGAAACCTATCGGGCAGTCGTGCTCGCATGATGTCGGCGGTGAATGGAGATTCAGACTCTTCCGCTGTGGCCTGTGCCGGCACATTACCTCGGTAGGCCTGCTGCATGTCTCCAATCTAGTCTCGCAAACTTTTTAGCTCGGCCTTCCATGGTTCCCCGCTTTCAGCAGTAGCTTCGACCGGGGCTTTGCTGCGCCTTTTCCGATCTAGCTCATGGCGTAGGTCGGAAGCGGGCAAAGGAGCGATTTCAGAAACGTGAGATGGGACAGGTCTGGTCGAGCTATGCTGTTGGCTCTTTTGGATGGCAGTATGTGCAGGGAGGGTCAAGGCAGATTACGACATGGTTGTTCATCCCTCCCGTCGGCCCTCTGTATGTTTTGAGGCTGCAGTTGCTCCAATAGTCGTTTCATGTAGCCCATGTCTTCCTGTATGTCCCCGACTTCCCTTTTCGAGGGTGTTCAGTCGGCCATTCTTTATGCGAGTCCACTGACCTCGCTTGCCGGAACCGGAATTAGCCTGAAGCGGCGAAGAAGAACCACGATGGCTCTCCGGTTGCTCAGGCTATTCTGGTTGCTTAGGGGACGATGAGGTGCATTAAGGCGTAGCAGGTGCAGGTAGAGCTGCGATTGAAACTGCAACCGGAGGAGACCGAGCCTTCTTCTTCCTTCTAGCCATTGTAGGATATTTGGAGATTTTATGGTAGAGTAGGAACGACTAATAATGTCGTTCCCACAGACGGCGCCAAACTGTTGTTGCAGTTTTCCAGTAGACCTTCCCTGGTTGACCCTTCAAAACCTGCACAGGTGAAAAGAGCAAACAAAGGAGACCCTGGCTAATGCAGGGGACCCTCCGATGCTTAAGTTAGGACTCTGGGTCTTTGTAGGGAGATGATCTCTTGGAAAAGAGTCACCAGTCGAATGTTGTGATGAGAACACGTACCTTACATCGATTGAGGGTACCTTTATTTATAGGTGGAAGAAGACGGTGGTATGAGGGGTCTTTCCCGATACGTTGGGGATAAATCTGTTCAGAGATCCGTCAATGATTTCACTAAAATTATCGTCGTCCGGATTTCTCAGGATCCGATCTGATCCTCCGAAGATCTTGGGAGAGATCTTTAGATCGTTATGAAGATTCTTGAGTTGTCGATCGAGAGTAGATTGTATAAACCATGCCAAACTTCCCGTCGGGCTATGGCCGAGCTATAGCCGATCTATGGCTGAGCTTTAGGTTGACCTATGGTCGATCACTACACCAAAACAATGAAAAAAGGATAGCTGAAAACCGTCTCAAATCTCAATAAATGACAGTTTTGAACCGTCGAATGGGCCATCCTATTTTGCTGCGTCGTATTAGTTAAAGGATGGTCATGGACCGTCATTAAAGATTGACGTTAAAAGGACGGTCATGGACCATCATTAAAGATGGACTTTAAAAGGACGGTTATGGACAGTCTGTAAAGAAGGACGGTCATGGACCATCATTAAAGATGCTCAACAAAAGGACTGTTATGGACCGTCTCTAATGTTAGATGGTTACAAACCGTCTAAAACATTGACGGTCTGTGGCCGTCGTTAGTGTGCATTTAACGTCTTTATAGAAGGACGGTTATGGACCGTCTCGGATTTTAATATTTCAATCATTTATGACAACCTAAAAGCTGTCAGAAAATTTCTTGCATTAAAAAAAAAAAAAAAAAAAAAAAAAAAAAAAGCAGCAATTTCTTTGTGTTTCTTTCATCTAATAAAAAAATATTCAACCAACAAAGCATGGTTATAATTCAGAATTAAGAAGAATTGTTAAGCTTAAATAGAAGCTTCATTTAAGTAGACAAGGAAATAATAAAGAAAAGTATTCCAATTCAAATTACTAGAAACAACAACAAAAATTAAAGCTTTGTAAAAAGAGGCATGTGTTAAAGGGATACCTCATCAATTCTCATGCATAAGAGTCCAATGATGATGAGAACAAGAATTGCAGCACAAGGGTCCATATATACGACAATGTTATCATGCAAAGAAATAGGATAGTATTAGATGTTAATGCACTTGTAAGTTCTATTAAATCCCTTCTTAGATTACATGAGACAACTTGTGGTGATTGGGACTTTTGATCTGGCAGGCTACTTCATGGATGGGACATAGACCAAAAATTACATTCATCACAAAATTCTGACCATCCAAGCGTGACTTTTGATAACTATAAAGAAAAAGAAAAGAGAGAATCTGTTGCCTGCTTATAATGACACAAGAAAAGGAGATGTACCTGTCTTCTCAAGGGGACGGAATACAACAACCTCATATCCAATCGTATCGTGGCTGCCTCCTACAACAATGTCAGCAAAAAAAATGAAATTAGCTATTTTCCACTAGCTACCCAAGATTTATAACAACACACATACACATACACATGACGCCATGCTAGGTATGTCTAAATTGAAGCATTAGACACCATGTCCATCTTTGACACCAACACAACAATATCTAAGTCTTAAAATGAATGTTAGCTTGAGAAATAGTTTTTGGCCAATGAAAACCCAATTTTAGACAATACCCTGTTACTAAAGTCATCTGGTCTACAGTAGTGAAAATGGCTGTGTATAAATAGCTTCACCTGATCTCAAGACTAGAAGAAAAGAATAGATGTCATTTACCTGGAAAGCAATGGATGCAGATTGTCTCATCAACTTAAGTTCCAAGGAACATGTTTTTAGTGACAATGTATGTGTAACACGTGCCATTCGAAAGTGGGCAGACACTGTATGACAGCTGCAATAATTCTCAACATGATCTGCTATTATTGTCCCACATGTACATCCTCATCCGCAACAATGCGTCAGCCACTTCATGTGGGCGGCTGTACGATAGTAGAAGCCAGCCACTGATAGGGACTGAAAGGGTGGGAAAATGTCTTCCATTTACATGCAAATTGTCTCATCAATCATTTCTGGAAGGATCTGCACCCAATAGAGCATAACGACAAGAACAAATTAAACTGCTAACATAAACAAATGTGTGTGGCCTATTGTGTCAGGGAAAATAAAAAAAGATTAGACCAACCTCACGAATTCTGCGGATAGGAAATGCCTTTTCGGCCTTGAATGTATCCAAAGCCGCATTTACTCCAGCAATCTCACCTTGCCAAATCACTTCCTGCAGGTTCATAAAACAGTCAGTCAAAAATTATTTGAGTAGGAGTATTTTTCACAACATAAGCATGGATTATGTGGATGTGACCATGCCAAAAGAAGAACAGAGTCAAGGGAACAGATAGCAATGATGTGCTAGCTTAAAATAAAAATAGTATGCACGCATGTCCCTTGATAGTGGAATGATGGAACAGGATTCATATAGCCAGCCCAATTAATTGGGATAAGGCTTTGATCTCGGAAAGGTATCCCTTTTCATGTGTCTCGGGATTCTAAGGAAGACTACTAGTCCCCCCAACAAAGAGATCTTGCTGAAAATATAAAAAAGTTCTGTGATGTATTTCATCCAGCAACGAGAGAATATGAACCTTTGGGAGGACCCAAAAGAGCCATACCACTCATACCCGTACCTTGATGCAGGTACCAGGGTCCAGTTGAAGCACTCATGTAAGATAACATACTGAAGCCCATATTCTAGCATAAGAAAGAACAAAAATTAAAAGAAACAGGGCAGCATCCAAATCCAATAGAAACAGAAATTGACATGTGACAACTCTTTAAACAATTCTTGCAAAAGATATGCAATTTCAAAGAAAGTGAAGCAATGTACCAAGTAACATGAAAGTGAGAAATTTTGTGCCATTGATATGATGTCCCCATCCAAATTGAAACATCTGATCATCCGATCATTAGCCTTTTTCCCCTTAAATGTGGATAGTTCATCTGCATCTCTTCAACCATGTATTTGCATGTCAACGAACAAAAGGCAAGAATTGTCTAACTGAGAATATTTTTTGAACATGGTCCATCCATCAATGATGATAGACACTGGTTCTATGGTCTGGATCATGAGACAATTGGGTTCCTATAAACTCCATGCACAAGAGAGAAGTTTCCTAGCGGACACTAAAAAACTGAGACTTAAAAAAAAACATATATAATATTTGTTACCTTAATGTGAAGGTTGATTATCGTGATTGAGCTCCATTGTACAAACTGGTGCATCTGGACACTTTGACCATAGTGCAAATTTAAGAAATATGTTCACATAAACAAATCCAACTATAATTTTGACTATAGTGCAAATTTTTTTTTTTTAAATGAAAATTCTTAACCGACCTTTCAGAGGGGATGGTGCCAATATCAACACTCAGTTTTAGCAATGATGCAACCTCCTCAGCTATCCTTTGCTTCTCAACAGAAGCTGGTCCAAAGAACAATTATAGGACTTAGGCAAGAAACGATGTTGTCAAAGAGTATATGCAGTCCTCTTCTTTTTTAAAAAATTAAAAGGGAAAAAGGAAAAATAGAAAAAATCACGTGATGATATGCCTGACCATATTCTTCCACGGAACATGTGACTTGAATGGATCTTTTGACAATGAAGGCTACAGACGATCAGCTACCAGAGCTGAAAATCTGTGTAATTTCTGGAAGCTGCACCCTTATCAGAATAAGCATTTTCCAAGCCAACAACAAATGGTGACCAAGCCTGAAAACAAAAAGCAGAACATAAGTGTAGTCAATCCACAGAACAAAAGTACTTGTGGATCAAGCTGATATTTGTGTTTTGCCTTCATTAAGATCTATGTGAGCTAATTAACTCACAATGGGCTTTATGAAGTTTTTAATGGTGCATGTTCAATCATCACTCTTTCCTGCGGTGTGGTCCACTTAAGATTTGAATCTGCATTCTTTTTGGGCTCATGCCCCAAAATGAGTTGGAAAAATGGATGGATGGCATGGAAATTCTCCAGTGAAAGACATGAGCCGACTTTGATTGGGCCCCAACTGAGCCCAGCTCTAAAATTAATAAACTCCCTAATTCCTAGGGTGAATGTTTCTAATTAAGCCATTGATTGGGCAGACTACACACGCAAAGGCATTTAGAAAAACAAGTCTGCAAGCAAAATGCATGTATTTCCACTTTTTTTTTTTTTTTTTTTTTTTTTTTTTTTTTTGTTTTTTCTGTTTAAAGAAGCCGACAATTTTATCAAAGGGATTTCTTCCAATCCTTAAATTAGTATCCATCATTCACATTAGGATGGAATGGATAACTCAGCAACATAATGGCAGAAACAGCAGAGAAGTTCAGTAGATACTTCTAATCAAACAAGACAACTTCCTATCTAATCCTCACAAAACATCGCGTCTCAAACTCCCATTTTTAATGTCTAGAGGACTTACTCTTGCTTCTGATATCTCATCATGTCTTGTGATTTTCCTTAAGGAGCTTGATTTCTTCCTCTGCTTCCAGTAACTTCTTGTTGAACGAATTGACCTGTCAAAGATGCATGTCAAACATACCAAGCCAGTCTTGCTCAAAACCATTGACCTTTTCTTCTATTGCAAGACGCAGGCTCCCATTAGGATGGAATGGATAACTCAGCAACATAATGGCAGAAACAGCAGAGAAGTTCAGTAGATGCTTATAATTAAACAAGACAACTTCCTATCTAATCCTCACAAAACATTGCGTCTCAAACTCCCATTTTTAATGTCCAGAGGACTTACCCTTGCTTCTGATATCTCATCATGTCTTGTGAATTTCCTTGAGGAGCTTGATTTCTTCCTCTGCTTCCAGTAACTTCTTGTTGAACGAATTGACCTGTCAAAGATGCATGTCAAACTTACCAATTTAGGCTCCCATCCACTTCTCCATCTGGTTCTCAAAATAAACAGCACCAAAAGCCGTAAGGAAATAAGAAATGGATACACAGTGATGGAAATTTAATGCAAATACATAGAGATCTAAATGAAGCAGATTCAATTGATTTTTGGGTTCAAGTGAGTCTTGGCATGCATGTATGCCACGTGCAGTGGGCTAGCCGCTGCACATGAGTGAGGGTGATTTTACTTTTTCTCTCAGATGTTGGTTTTTTTTTTTTTTTTTTTTTGTCAAACTTGTAGTAAGTGGTCATCTAGTATGAGTTTGTGCTCTTAGTTTGTCATTATGTTCTAATCAAGAGGAAGACAGTAGTGACAAATAAAAAATCAACAAAAGCCCAAACAACAAAAAGGAGATAGTGCTGAGAAAGAGCCCAAATTATGCTTCATGTTGCACAAAGAAAAACCATTTCTCACCCAGTCCAAATTCTGTTCCCATGCCAGCAATCACCAAAGTAAGAATGAACCTCGGCTTCAAATTTCCGAAATCCCTGTACTTCCTCTAGGTCCAGGCTTGAATACCTGTTAAAAGGGGTGACCCCTTCAAGTCAGTAGCTCAGGAACTTCATCTCAAAGAAATCCATAAACAGTAATCTTGACGAGACCAAGAACAATTTAATATAATTATGTTAGTTGACACATTTAGAAGAATAATCAGTAATACAGTTGGTTGGCAAGTGATTTGGCTTGGGTCTCTAGTAAGGGGATATGAAGAGATCTTGACACATGTTCCTTCGTCCGTCCATTATCTGGAGGATGGCTGACCATAAAATACAACTTCTAGCATCTAGAGTTGCAGAAACAAAGAAACACAACAAACCAAGGCCCACAGTTTAAAAGAGGAAATTTCCGAGAAGAAGATACAGCAAAGTTCAACCAGAAAAAAATAGTTGTAGCATCAAGAGTTGCAGAAACACGCAACTAAAGTTAATTGAGGAAATTTTGGGAAGATATAGTAAAATTTTGCTGCATTGCACCATGAGGTTGCTGGTTAGATCCCAACTAACCTCCCAAATGCATGTGAGTGCACATACACGTAAAAGGTGCATTTGGTTGCACCATATTTCATGAAATTTTGCACTTAATGATGAAATCAAACTGAAGTTTCTAGAAGGATAAGTGAGAAATCCCCCATTCCAAAAACCCTCAAGATCCCTAAAATTCTAAAATCCCCAAATTCCTAATTTGTAATATCAGAAAATCCCCGATTCGGGGTCCACATTCAAATCTGTAAGCCCTAAAATTCCCAAATCTCTAAATGGGGGTCCACATCTAATCGGGAATCCACAAATTACTAAATCTCCCAAATCCATAAATCAGCATTGAGATTGAGAGAGATTGGTACCTCTTTGGATCTTAAGGAGGGCGTGCACGGGTAGGGAGGGTGTCGTTTCGGCTCCCTCCCTTCTTTGGATCAAACACAGAGAGAGAGGGAGAGAGAGGTTAGGGGGCGGAGAGAGAGAGAGAGAGAGAAGAGAGAGAGAGAGAGAGACAGGAAGGTCGAGAGAGAGAGGATTAGGGCGCGCGAGAGAGAGAGAGGAGGGTCGAGAGTGAGAGAGGAGGGTGGAGAAGAAATCAGATTGCGTATTGAGTTACTCAGTACGCTTTTATCGTACTGAGTACACCGTGAATGTATGCGGTTTATCCAATCCGTTCATCCGTTGTTTCATCTAATTTTAGACGTTGAACCAAAACTTGAAGCATATCCAAAGCTCAAGTGGACCATACCACGGGAAACAGTGAGAATAATGATTTTGACCATTGAAACCTTTCTAGTGGCCAAAGCGATCATTATTTGTCATCCAACATGTTCATAAGATCACAAAGATCTAGATGAAGTGAAAACAATAATATCAGACTGATCCAAAACTTCTGTGGCCCCCAGAATTTTTTAACGGTAGACGCTCAATTCGTAATATTTCCTGTGGTGTGGTCCACTTGATTTTTGGATATACTTTATTTTTGGGATTGGGACCTGAAATTAACCGTTAAAATGGATGGACAGGGTGGATCAAATACATAAATCACGGTGGATCCCACAGAGTTTACTCCGTACGCAATCCACTTTCGGTGGAGAAAGACAGAGAGGGTCGAGAGAGAGAGGAGGGTCGAGAGGAAATCGGATTGCGTACCGAGTAACTCAGTACGCTCTTATCGTACCGAGTAAACTTTGTTGCCCCACCGTAAATGTATGTGGTTTATCCATGCCGTCCATCCGTTTTCCCGGCTCATTTAAGTAGTTGAGACCAAAATTGAACCATATCCAAAGCTGAAGTCGACCACACCACAGGGAAACAATGGGAATAATGATTTCCACCATTGAAACCTTGCTGGCCCCACATTGATGTTTATTTGTCATCCAACCTTAATATAAAATCATAAAAACATGGATGAAAGGAAAAACATAAATATAACGTTGATCCAAAACTTCCGTGTCCCTCAATATTTTTTTAACGGTAGATTTTTAATTCACACTGTTTCCCTCGATTTTTCACTAAGGTGAAATGATAAATTTTTATCCTTGGTTTCTCAACAACTGAGGCAAAATAGTAAATTTTTAACCTTCATTTTGCAACAACCAAGGTAAAATAACGGACTTTTAGAACTGAGGTGAAAAATGAACTTTTAGCCTCAATTCCTTAGCAACTGAGGCTAAAAAAACACATTTAGCCTCCATTTTTTCAACTGAGACTAAAAATTTGTGGCTAAAGGCCTATTTTCTTGTGGTGATCATGGTCGGCCCTAAGAAGGTTTCAACGGTGGGTGTCACTATCCCATTCTTCTATTGTTGTGTCCACTTGAACTTTGGATCTGCCCCATCAGTCAGATGCACCATTCCAGCGTGGCCATGGGCTTAAAAATAAAGTACATTGACTTGGGTGGGCCACACCACATACTATAGTTGAGAGGGGTTACCCTCCCATTAAAACATTCATAATAATTTATTAGGCCCACCTAAATGTGGTTCACCGATCCAGCCCATTCATTATGTAGGATGACGGGTAAGACCAAGTTTCAACCACATCCAAAACTCATGTGGGCCCCACCAAGTGCTTTTATATCCTTTAGGGATATCTTCACATAGTTTTAGATGCTATAACCCACCCGAGTTTCGTGTATGACAAATTTTTGGGATATCCCATAACCTAAAGGGGACACATCAAATGCATGGTGTTGATGTTCTACACACATGATGGTGGGGCTCACACAGATTGACCTCACGAGACGTTCCCATGAAATCGACCTTATAGCACTACAAGAAAAGGGGGCTTTAGCCTCGGTTCAAAACTGAGGCTAAAAAGGTTAAAAATTGAGGCTAAAACCTTTAGCCTCAGTTTTGCCTCAGTTATCCAAACCGAAGTTGAAACCCCCGTGGCTAAAGGCTTTAGCCTCACTTTTAGCAACCGAGGCTAAAATGACTTTTATAGCCTCGGTTCTTCAAGTGAAGCTAAAAGAACCTTTTTAGCTTTAGTTTTATCGAAATGAGGCTAAATCAAAATTTTAGCCTCAATTATTTTTAACTGAGACTAAATCCAAATTTTAGCCTCAATTGCCTCCAATTGAAGCTAAATCCATTTTTAACCTCAATTCTCAACAACCGAGGCTAGAGCCTTTAGCTAAGGGATTTTCAGCCTTGGTTCTCAACAACCGAGGCTAAATCCAACCCTCAATTACAAATTGAGGCTAAATTTTTTTTTTTTTTTTTAATATTTATTTAAACTACTAATCCATTCATTTAATCCACTCAGGAAACAATCAATCATGAAAACCATAATACCAACAAAACAATTAACAATAGTCTATTTAAAGTTTAACTCAATCAAACTGTTACACAACATTAGGTTCCACAAATAATACAAAGTCATGGTCGCGCCCGTCATTACCGGTGCCATCGTGCTTGGCGGACCCTGAGATAACACTGCCCATCCATCTTCTACTGCTTCCAGACCAGCGTCATCATTGCCTCCACCAGCATTCTCCATTCGGATTGTGCGTAGTAGGCCCTGCAACCTCAACAGGTAGCTCTGGCCTACTGGCTGTGTGTGCACGTAGCGTGTGGCCGTCAAAACACTAGCAGAGTGACGCCCAGAGTCAGCGTGAAGGTTGGAGAGGGCACTGAGATCGAGGTTAGGGAACTCGAAGTAGTGGTAGTGCGGGCACTTCACATTCAGCCGGAGCCACTCGTCAATGCATTCCACATGGAAATTGTGGGCACAAGGGAGCCCCCGAACCTGCACATGCTCGATCAGGACTCATTCTCAATTTTCTAAAATAAACAAATCTCAAAGTAGTCAGGATTCATGATAAAAACATCGGCACAAGTTTAATGCTGGCTGCCAACCTGACATGCTGACACAACCATCCTTCTTTATTCTGGCTTGGACTAGCAATGAGAACACAATACCCAGTGCTCTGTACAACTTGACCAAGAGTTGTGACAGCCACTTCACGCTTTATAACAGCAACTCTATCCAAGAGGGCTTCAACAATTACTAGCATAGTTAAGATATTGCTTCATTCCAAAACCTCCCTATAACAAGGACCACAACAAACGAAATAAGATCACACCATTGCTAATAGTGAAAAAACATTCATGTAGAAACATGACTGGCAAGTGATTATCCTCCTTGGCAGCATATACACCCTGTTTTTTTTTTTTTTTTTTTTTTTTTTTTAAAGTGTAATGCAGCAAGCATGTTAGCCTCTATGAAAGGAGGTAGATACCAAAATGACAACATGATCACTACTTGTTACAAATTAAAGTAAACAAGCAAAAACTGCTAGAGCAATGCTTCGACAATTTAACATCAAAATAGAACCTTTTCATCATTCCTTTTCATACCACCCACATAAAAGGCAAGCTAATTTAAAGTATCAGACTTGATGAAATTGGAACTTGTACCATAGCACACTGCGTGATTCAAAATATAACCCAACAAATAGGGAAGTAAACCCACTACCCTAGCAAGCTCCCCAACAGTTGCAAGAACTCCAGTGACAACACCAGTATTAGCGTTTGGCCCGGTGCCTTCCCTTAGCTTCACCACAAGTGCCTGAAATGTGATAACCTCACTAGATGAGATGACATACATTTAGCTTGTACTAAGGACCAAATCACCAAGTTCTTACATTTTAGCAATAACATTGTGAAGATCTTAGGTGAATTATTCCATTGGCAATGACATGTTTATATACTAAAGGTAACCTAAAATCTAATATAATCTAATCTATAACAGATATTTCAAATATACTAGGATTAGTGGTGGGAATCTACTCTAACAGAGCTTGCTCATATCATTTTTCAATTTGTAAATGTAGTTTATGGTAGTGAAGATGTTAGAGAATTCAATTGTTACTGTTACATTACCTCCTTGGCAAAGCGATTCATCGGGGCAAGATATCTGTTGCCCTAGCTGTTCATGGTGGGATTTGCGCTTCCGCCAATCGCATACATCTCCTAGTGAGCGTAGTCATTGTTCACCACATGGAAATACCCATGCCTGCACCTGAATTTGTTTTCACAAAGAAAGAAATTCGTTTCAAATCACTCAATTTTTCTGTAAAAGGAAACTCTCAAACAAGAAATGAAACACAGTGGAGATATTACATGAGAATGTGTAATGTTTACAACCAAATAACTTTCACACAGAAAACCAGATTTGAGTGATCTGCTACTGTCGCCGTAAATGAGAGTCAGGACAGACTGCAGGAACTCACAAAACTCAATTTACATCAATAAACTGATAGTTATACGTGAAAATGGGAGGTGAAAGAAGCACCTAAGAAAAGAAGAAGAAGAAGAAGAAGAAGAAGAAGAAGAAGAAGAAGAATCAATTGGATATCACTTCCGTTTTTGAAATGCTAATTGATTATTAGTAACAGAAAGAGAATCAAAGAATAATGCACACATTTAGTGATACATAGCACTCCTTGTAGCAGAACTTTCAAAGCCAATCTCTACAAAGATCCTCCTAATTAACTCCTATAAAATCTTTGCGCACTAAAGCCCATGAAAGAACTCTCCCTTTAGCTTTTTCCATCACTCTCACTATCTCAGATTTATCATTTGTAATGAGCACTAGGAGTACTTTTTAATACCTTCAAAAGGAACCATAAGCCATTCCACTGCAAAAGCTAATATGCATTGAGAAAATACTCCAATTTAGCTAACATGCATTTCATAAGCAAGATTCAATCTGAGGCAGTTCTACTCCAATTTAGTTATTTGACCCAACTCATTTTATTTCTATTTCATTTTGGTCTCCTGACTTGTTTTGTTGCTAGATGACAATACAACCATGGTTGTACTTCAATCCCGACATTTGATTAACTAATCTTAGAATGTATTTACACAATTACCAGAACAATGCCTTTTGGAAATCTAAACGTTGGCAAACCATAACATAAATGCTTACTATCAAAAGCATAAACGGTCTATGTGATAGATTGTAAAAATTATTATGATCAACAAAGTAGCATTTTGACCCAACCCAAGCTATTACAAATTAAAGAATAATAGTATGATTAGAATAAAGCCAGTCTTTTTTCACCTTTAGAGCGTTTGTCCAAGCAAGTGGGTCATGGATTTTTGAACACTTTAATAAGTTCTGCAAGCTCTGCAACTGGAAACATCTGAATTTAAGAAAAAATAAAATAAAATTATATCATAGCAATGCTGAAAATGATATAATTAGTAAAGGGTATCAATCCAAAAATTATAATTAGAGAGAGAGAGAGAGGAGAAAATGCAGAAGATTGACAGAGAGCACACTCTTTTATTCTGCGCTGAAGATTTTGGAAGATCTGGTGGTCACTGTGCCTCTTCTTGAAGCTCCTAAAGGAAAATCATAAGAGCCTCAAGTTTCCAAATTCAAAATGAACCAGGAGAACTTCGAAGTAGAATTAATGGAGAAGTGCCTCTTCTGTAGGCAATATAAACTCATCTGATTTGTCTTTGATATTGAGCTGCAATTCTACCTCTGTATCTTTTAGTTCTCTTGCCTTTTCCTTATCAATTGCTTTAGGATATCTGATCCATCCGAATACAAGTCAGAACCCGAATCTGAATCTTTCTCTACAACGTGAAAGAAAAACCCATAAGAAACAAATTCAAGGAGATATTATACAATTCCACTGGAATAACCAACAAAAATCTGGATAACTGAAAAACCAGCTTTAGCTGCAACTGCTGCTTGTGAAAAGCTACACAAGCATGATGGAGATTATCAAAGAGACACAATAAGGTTATATATAAAAAAAATGGAAACGAGAACCAACATACTGTTTCACCATCATCACGAGTCGTTCCAGTTGAATTGATGTAAAGATAAATTGGCTGGTTTGGATCCATCCATTGCAAGTAAAGCAGTTCTGCTATCATGAACTCTGTGACATCTGGCACCAACTAATCAATGCAAATGGCTAATTATTAGCGTGTATTATGCCATTAGATAAGACATGAGAGTCTACCAATAACAAATTGTATGTGTAGCAATATATAGGGAGACTAACAACATAAGAAGTGATAGGAAACAGTTTTGTCAGTTATGTCAGTTGATCCAACTGATGTATTCTGATGAAGCATGCGAATATTTGTTTCCTTCAAAAGCATGATAGATATCTGGATGAGCATCCAAATGAAGAATATCCACAGGTCCCCCAAACATATTATTGCTACAATTAGAAAAAGTATCAAGCCCAACACCTAAAAAATAGAACCATTTAATCAAACATCAGTTTGTAATACTTCTACGACAAACAAATCACACTATACTAGATTACCAAATGGGACTTTAGGTGAAAGGAGAAGTAATTAGAGGAGAGTGATTTTTGGTGTCAGTGTGAGTGTATTGGTAGATTTGGTGTCGAGAGAGAGAGAGAGAGAGAGAGAGAGAGAGAGAGAGAGAGAGAGAGAGCAATTATTAGTGTTGAAACTATAATGATTAAACCTTTTCCATCTTTTCTTTGGTCATTTTGTGTTCAAACTATAATGCTCTCAAATTCCAAGATTTCTGAACTTATTCAAAATCACAATTCCCATGGTAAAAGGCCAATAACAGAGCCTGGCAGGAACATTCCTACGACAATTTACTTTTAGTCCCGCTACCAAACAGAGCCTTAACCACAATTTCTTAATACTAGTGTATGAGGACAGAAACTATGAGTAAGTTACATCAGTATTGACTCTTTTCTCAACAATATGATGATGTTTACTTTCTGCAACCCTATTTTGTTTGGGTATGAGGACAGAAATTAGTGAATAATTCCATTCCTTACTAGATAAGATCTAAATGCATCATTCATACACCACCATTATCGGATTGAAAAAACAGGTAGAGAGACTTTCTATGGTGAGTAGGCTGTGGATATCACAGATGTTGAATTACATTGTCGACAAATGCTGTTAATAGGACACTATTCATCACATACACGATGGAGCAAGTCAGTGATCTGACTGCACAGAACTTGAGAGTGATGTTCCCGGCCTGGAATTTACAGATTCCTTGATGCTTCAGGTCCTAAACTAGTCTTAAGAATAGCATTGCCAAGCGCATCAGTGTATAATTCCAGTATGTAATGGGTGTGGGCATGAATCATGTCTGTGATCTGATTTTGATTCGATAGTCCGCATCTAGTGTAGAATCATTCTTCACAATGCTAAGACTGCCAGCGAAGAGCATTCTTAGGGGTAGACACTTGGCCAGTTTTGCTAAGAAAACCTTCAATCCTCTTTGAAAATCACATTCGAGAACCTCAATTGAGAAAGTTTCAAGAATGAAACTTAACCATGGTGCATTCATGCAGAACTTGAGTGCCGAAATGTACAACTATCAGTCTCTAAATAGTGATAATGACAGAAAAAAGAAAGGAAAAGTAAAAGATAAAAGAGTTCACATCACACTTATTGAGTGTATCACGGATTTGGACTTGCATTAATTTCATCATTGAAATGGCAATAAAGTGTCAACCACAAATTTCAGATGTAGACACATTTCGTCAAGCACTTATGTGCTGACATCCAACCAAAAGTCTAAAACCATATATCAGTAAAGAAATCATAGTTATCTGTGGATACAACCAAAAATAAGAAGCATGACAGTTTCAAGCTTGTCAGACAATGATAAACAAAGATGAGGAGAATAAGAATAAGCAAGCTGGAACAAGCCAATTACCTGCTGAATACAACCTCTTTTTTGAAATATTTGATCTTCGTGTACAGAAACAGACTGAGCAAAATGCTCTACCCTCTCCAATATTACCTGGACATGTTGAATTCCCTAGCATTAGGAAGTGTGAGCTGTAGGTGTAACCAACCAGCAATTAAGGATATGGCAAAAAGAATAATAGAAAAAGAGCTCCAGTATAAGGATCTGTCATTTAAGCAGTTTACTTTGAGTGTATGTAAGCCACATGTACAATTTCTTTGTGCTTGTGTATCAAGCATCACACACAACTGGAGTATCAAAAATCCCCTTTGGGTGAAGATTCACCATGATTCTTCTAAATGATGCAAAACTAACATCTAAATCTCAGTAAATCAGAAGATACTAAATCTCAAAATGTATTTTAAATGCATGATATTACATAAATCAAAGATAAATCTCTAAAAATTGGAAAAAAGCTCACTGTCTTTTGAGGATCTGATGATTGGAGAGAGAGAGAGAGAGAGAGAGAGAGAGAGAGAGAGAGAGACGGTAGATCTGACGAAGACGAGAGAAATATTGGAGAAGACAGAGAGAAGAGCTAGGGTTCGGTTCGGTGAGGAGCTGCAATCGGTGTATATGCCCCTTGTTTATCTAGCTTGCACGGAAATCGGCAATGGAGGAGCAGATTTCGCAGCAGAGAACAAGGTTTTGCTCTTAGATCGAACACTAAACCCTAATCGTTGATATTGCAATGCAAAAACTGCTCAAATCCAGCAAATGAGCTAGAAACGACAGGATTTTCCACTTCCTGAGCAAGATTTCAGTGAAATCAGCGGAAAAAAAACTCCTCAGATCGTACAAAAAAATGCGAAAATTGGATTTTGAACGGCCAAATGGGGAAAACGCACGAAAATGAGAGATTTCTATCCCGATTTTTGATTTTCGAGAGGATTTCAGTTGAGAAATCAGTAGAAAAAAAGAAAGAACGAGTACCTGAAATCGGCGAAGAGATTGCTGGTGTGGAGGACAACATTGACGTTTCTAGTCATTGTAAAGGATCGAATTGTAGAAGTTAAACGCGATTTCGATCTGTTTTCCTTTCAGAGCTTGGGGATTCTGATAGATAGAATTGTAAAAGTAAATAGCGATTTCGCTCTGTTTTCCTTTCGGAGCTTAGGGATTTTGAAGAGAGCTCTGCTTCGAGCTTCCAAATTCCAAAATGAATAAAAGCCACAGAGATATATATTGGATCCGTAAGAAAGACGGAATATGGTATACTCATCTCTCTACGGTACACGTGGCAGGCAATGTGGAAATCGAGTCCGTTCATTTACAGGGCCCAAAATGAGATTTGGATCTATTTCATTTTTGGGTTCCTGTACTAAAATTAATTCTTAATTTTATCAATTTTATGAAAATTCTCAAAAAGAGAAAAAATTAAGATTCTTAATTTCTTTTTTAATTCTAAATTTTTTTCAAGATTATAAATTTGTTGAAATTTATCAAAAAAATTTAAAATTCTTAGTTTTTTCAAAATTATCAAAAAAAAAAAAAAAATCAATTCTTAATAGTTTTAGAAATTCTTAATTTTATTTTTCAGAATTTTCAATTATTTGAAATTTCTCAATTTTTTAAAATTTTCCAATTTTTTTCAAGATTCTCAAATTCAAAATTCTTTTTTTTTTCAAAAATTTATAAAATTCTTAATTTTTAAAAAATTCTCAATTAAAAAAAATCATACTTTTTCATAATTATCATTTTTTATTCTTAATTTTTCAAAAAAAAAAATCTTAATTTTTTAAAAGTTCTTAAAATTTTTAAAAATTCTTAGTTCTTAGAAAATTCAAAATTCAAATCTCTTCAAAACTCTCAATTTTTTTTTTCAAAATTTTCAATTTTTTGACACTTGTCTCAATTTTTTTATAATTGTCAAAAATTTTAAAATTTATTTATTTCTTTCAAGATTCTCAATTTTTTTCAATATTCTTAAATGTAGACTTTTAGTCTCGGTTCCTATGCAACTGAGGCTAAAAAGTAGACTTTTGACCTCGATTCCTAAGCAATTGGGGCTAAAAAGTGGACTTTTTTTTACCTCGGTTCCTATGCAACTGAGACTAAAAAGTAGACTTTTGGTGTGACTCAAATTGAGAAATCCACTGACTTGGATTTCACAATCGTTGAGCATTCGTGATTTCATGAAGCTACACGTGAAAAGTGCAAGCCATTTTATAAACATAAGAGATCTCTCACACGTATCATGTTAGCACGTGTGGTGCGCTTGTATTCATGGACACTTGATTGTTGAAGTAGGACTGTTGGATATTTTTCATTTTAACCATCCAATAAATGTTCGCCGATCTAGTCAAATAATCAAATATCACCATAGACCATTTAATTTGAATTACAGGCATGCCATTTATACAATTTCTAAGTGCCTGCGTATCATCCATCACATTTTGCCAGAGTATCAAAGGTAGACTTTTTGTCTCGATTCCTATGCAACTGAGGCTAAAAGGTAGACTTTTTGCCTCGGTTCCTATGCAACTGAGGCTAAAAAATAGACTTTTTGCCTCGGTTCCTATGCAATTGAGGCTAAAAGGTAGATTTTTTGCCCCGGTTCCTATGCAACTGAGGCTAAAAGGTGACTTTTCGCCTCGGTTCCTATGCAACTGAGGCTAAAAGGTAGACTTTTTGCCTCGGTTCCTATGCAATTGAGGCTAAAAAATAGACTTTTCGCCTCGGTTCCTATGCAACTGAGGCTAATAGGTAAACTTTTTGCCTCAGTTCCTATGCAATTGAGGCTAAAAGGTAGACTTCTCGCCTTAGTTCCTATGCAACTGAGGCTAAAAGGTAGACTTTTTGCCTCGATTCCTATGTAACTGAGGCTAAAAGGTAGACTTTTCGCCTCGGTTCCTATGCAACTGAGGTAAAAAATAGACTTTTCGCGGTTCCTATGCAACTGAGGTTAAAATGTTGACTTTTCGCCTCGGTTCCTATGTAACTGAGGCTAAAAGGTAGACTTTTCGCCTCGGTTCCTATGCAACTAAGGCTAAAAGGTTGACTTTTCGCCTCGGTTCCTATGCAACTAAGGCGAAAGATGAACTTTTAGCCTCAGTTCCTTGGCAACCGAGGCTAAAAGACACATTTAGCCTCCATTTTTTCAACTGAGGCTAAAAAATTGTGGCTAAAGGCCTATTTTCTTGTATTGTAGTACCATTTCACTATTTAGGTTACTCCTTCATGGGTGTTATCCTAACCATGTAGAGCCTACCTTAATACTTTGTGTATATCGATACCGTCCATATATTTTTCCATCATATTTTAGGATGTGATTCCAAATCATAAGAACTCGGTAATCTCAGGTGGGCCATACCAATCAAAACAGTGATGAATAACATTAGAAACATTTTGAAGGCCACAAAAGTTTTGGATCAATTTGATCTTTGTAGTTTCCCTTCATCCAGATCTTCTTTACATTATCAACAAGTTAGATTGCAAATAAACACTATTAAAATCTTACGACGGGCTCTTTATAATTTTTAATGGCAAGGCACTATATTACCACTCTTTCCGGTGGTGCGGTCCACTTAAGATTTAAATCTACATTTTTTTTTTTATACCCTGCCCAAAAATGGGTTGGAGAAACATATGGACGGCATGGATATAGAAAACCATCAAAATTTCGTTATCTAACTTTAAAAAAAAAAAAAAAAATTTGAAATACAAAATCTTAATTTCTTTTTCGAAATATTTTTTTTTCAAAGTTATCAAAATTTTCACAAATTTTTTAATATTTTCAATTTTCTTTTTCAAAATATCATTTTTTTTTTTGGAAATCTAATTATTTTTACAAATTATCAACTTTATTCAAAGTTCTTTTTTTTTTTTTTTTTTATCAAAATCTCGATTTTTATTAAATCATGGTTTTTTTTTTTTTTTTTTTTTTCAAAATCTTAAATTTTCTCAAACTTTGTTAATTATTTTTCTAAGCATCTTTACTATTTTTTTTTTTCAAATTCATAATTTTTTAAAACTTCACGATTTTCTTTTTCAGAATGTTAATTATTTATCAAAAGGATGTAGAGTGAGAAACTAATGGATGGCCCGGATACGTAATACTTACATCAAGGTGGCCCCCACAGTAACCCCACAATAAGGCATTCTCTACTTTGCATAAGGGAGTCATGGCAGTGGGAAGGTAAGACAGTTTTGGGCCTATAGGACAGCCAATGACCGTCTCTAATGCAGATGGTCTCTATCTCAAATGACCACTATAAGATAGCTAAAGACCATCTCTAATACAGACGGTCTCTGACCGTCTCAGATGACCACTATAAGACAGCCAAGTACCGTCTCTAATGCAGACGGTCTCTAACTGTCTCAGATGACCACTATAAGACGGCTAAGGACCGTCTCTAATGTAGACGGTCTCTGACAGTCTCAAATGACTGCTTATAAGATAGCTAAGGATCGTCTTTTATTCCAGACAGTCGATAACCATCTTTTCTTAGCAGTTACCGACGGATTTTGACTGTCTTAAATGATTTGTGGAGGTTCAACATTTATAAGACGATTTTGGTTCATATTAAAGACGGTTAAGAGTCGTCTGAAATTTTAGAGACGGTTCATAGCCGTCTTTAAACCAATGAATTTTGCAAACGGTCCACAACCGTCTCAAAATTCGTCTTATTTTCCCTTTTTTCACCGTGTATGACCGACCTATAGCCCGGTTATAGCCGACCAATGGGTTAGGTCGGCAACTGGCCATTTAAGTGGACTTATGGTTGCGTCCTCTTCTAGTGTCCTTACAGTTGCGTCAATCTCCTTGAAGGTCGGCCTGTTTTTGGACGTGGAAGCCCCTTGGGGCTCGAGTTTTGAGGGCCCGCGTTGTTGAGTAGAGTTGGTCCATTCCATAAGTTAACCTATCCAACTTAACTATTTTTCCACCGAACAACATTCATTTTCTACACCCTGTAAACATTTCATGAAATCCAATTAATGGTTATGATTTCCTAATAACGACCGTAAAACACCTACATATGTAATGATATCAACTAGAAAGCCAAAACTAGTAGAGAGAATAAGCCATGTTCCTTGAGCCATGCTGGTCTGGCAACACTATAGTGCAACTCCCAATCTCGAGATTGTTCATGTGCATTTGTTTGTTTCAAAAACTTTAAATAGACCATTAACTTTTTTGTTGGTATTGTGTTGATTGTTTTATGTATTGATAAATGTTAAATGGATGAAATATGCATAGGTTTAATCATCGGTTGATTATGATATTGTTAGCTTCGGTTGATAGAAACTAGGCACTACAAGAAAACCCACTTTTACCGATGAAAATATTCGTCGCTAAATAAACATTTTTCGTAGGTAAAAGTTTTACCGACGAATTTTTTCGTCGGTAAAAGACCGAGGGTAAAGGCTTTTATCGACGAAAATCTATATCGTCAGCAATGGCAAGACTTTTACCAACGAATTTTTTCGTCGGTAAAAAATAAGTAAAAAACTTTTACCAACCATTTTGTTCGTAGGGAAAAATATTTCACGATACTTTTACTTACGAAAAGTTTCGTAGGTAAAAACTGTGTACTATTTCATCGACAATAGTTAGACATTTCCCTATGAAATTATTCGTAGGTAAAAATATTTACAAAACTTTTGTCTACAAAAATTTTCATAGGTAAAAACAGTGCAACTTGTGTTGGTACGACTTTTACCAACGAAATCGCGCTCAGGTACAAACTTTTCCTACGAATTTTTTCGTAGGTAAAAATGTGTTGAATCTTTACCTACGAAAAATGTCGTAGGTAAAAAACGTGGATGAAACTTTTACCTACGAAATTATTCGTAGGTAAAAATGTGGATGAGACTTTTACCTACGAAAGTTTTTGTAGGTAAAAAACGTGGATGAAACTTTTACCTACGAAATATTTCGTAGGTAAAAACGTGGATGAAACTTTTACCTATGAAATTTTTTGTAGGTAAAAAACGTGGATAAACTTTTACCTACGAAAGATTTTGTAGGTAAAAAAGTGGATGATATTTCGTAGGTAAAAGTCTTTTTTTTTCTTCAAAATTTGAGCACAAAATTCCTGATATACACCTGTTACAATATATTTCATCATATTCTTCCTGATATACACCTGTTATATAATATATTTCATCATATTCACATTCACATCCATCTAAACACAAACTACGTAAATCCATCCAAACATAAACTACATCCATCCAAACACAAACAATCTTATCCACATCACATTCATCCACGCATATATACATATAAGTTTAACATCATAAATAAAATACAAAAAATCACAAAGATGAAGGCGGAGGTGGTGGGGCATCGGTGGGTAAGCATGTAGCGAGAGCCTGAAACATCTCCGTCATCCGCCGCTCATGCTCCACCCGTATCTCCTTGATTCTCCTCTTCTGCTTCTCCCTCTGCCTTTCCTATTCCTCCCTCTGCCTCTCCAGTTGCTCTCTGATGTCATGGATGATGACCCGTAGCTGCTCAACCTCTCTCTCTGCGATATCAGCTCAGCGTACGACGCTCTCGCCAATGACGATGGATCGGCTGGAGGCAGCTCTAGCAGGTGCTATGAGCTTGACACCATGGCCAAGCCCACGTACATATCCAAAATGGGTGTCAAGCACCTTACTCAGGATCTCTGACTCACTCCGTTGAGTACCATCGGGAGTGGGCTGACTGCGTAAGGTGTCCATCGCCGCCTGTAATGAAAACATATGAATTTTTATAACAAGTGACATTATTATAATTCAATGCAATTACATTTTATAATGTAAGGATTTTTACCTAATTCTCGTTGGCTCTAGGATGTACATAAGATCCCATCGCCTGCCGACAGTGAGTCCCTCTGTAGAGGTCTACTGGACTGGGCTCCTGGCCAGTGACGGAATCTCGCCGCGCAATCGAAAGGACAATAGAGTTAATATCAATGCATGGAAAGAATATTTCAACTTAATAATTACCAGTAATTTCTTACCATGTCGTGACAAAGTTGTACAAATGACTTTGACCCAGCTACGTGTTTCACTTTTAACTTTTCCCTATTGTCAGAATTTATTTTGCTCATCTTCTGAACACATTATTCATAATACATTGTGATTAATTGCAAATTTAATTGTTACCTTAAGATATCATAAATATGTAAATATTACCTGAAAAGACTCAGACGAAAATCTCTCGCAGAGTATCCGTCAATCGTTATAGGTCACATGCGGCGGTGCGGAGAGTACGCCCTCCTCGTGGCGCATGCACTACTTGTACCGCTGGTGTAAGTCACCCCAGTACTCTTTGAACCGCTCCTTGACCATGTCGTCGACGGCATGGGAAATGTGTAGAACACTCAAATCCAAGTCAAATTTATCCTGCAGTTTCATAAATAATAGATTAAGGCAATAAACTTATTAAAAAATAACGTAACCGTAAATAAACTTTTACAAAATAAATTTTGATTTACTAAAATTTACCTGTCATCTGTCATGTCTGCCCAACGGGGGGTGGTAGGGGATCAGAGATCAGCATATGACACCGACTTTCGACATAAATAACCTGGCATTATCCGCAACAGGTCTAATGCAGTCCTGTGGGAACTCTACCGTCACCCTACCCTCACGCGTAAGTCGCTCTAAAAGTAACCCACGCGTGGGTCCATGTCCTCGTCGGCTGGTCGACGATGCTGTTGCAAAAAAAATATGTAAGTCTAAACATAAACAAAAGCCATTAAAAGAAATATATGTTTAGACTTACATGCAGTGCCCAGTGTATACGCGACTGAGGGATCAGACGCCTGCGATGCAACATGTGACGGCGATGCTGTCTCCGTCGCATCACGGGTAGAAGGGGTAGATCCAGTGCGCGAATGACATGATCTCCCACCTGATGTCATCACTGAATATGTGAGGGCTACGAACTTATAAATTTAAACAATGTCAATAGAAGTGGAATATACTAAAACATTATACAAGTAGTGTTGATGGTAGAATGCATTTGTGCTTATGCTTAAAGAGATGATTAAAATATGATTAGACCATTACACTATAATGCAAACAGAATATAATAAAACTGTAAACTTTAATCTATAACCTTGGAAATTCTATTACACATTGTCATTCTATATTAAATACATGTATTTCGTTGTAATACGAGACAACTTTGAGGTAAACTATCCGAAGTACTCCCTGCGTAAGTTATCGTACGCTTCAGAAGCATATGTCATGTTGTGTGAAGAACTTGACATTGTTACAGCCAACATGCCTGTCACAATAGGAGAAATCTGGTCTATTGGGACTCCATTCAGATGTGCTTATGACAAAACCGCATCTTCCATACAAAGTTTCCCGTGGTTATATACCTCCATCAGCTCCGGAATTTCTTTGAGATTGTATAATTTTGCATATAAGTCATCATCGATATATTCCGCGGTACACTCATCGACCAGACCGGGTATCTCTTTGGCCCTACCAGAAGAAGATAGGACCGGAAAGTCTATCTGCAACAGCTGATGAAGTATACTGCGTGCTTCCGCTACGCTCCGATTTGAGGAGGACATGATCAGAAATTGACTTAACTGCAAGTGTGGATTATAAATAAGTCAATTAAAAAAATAAATCATGACTTGTAATTTTCACGTATACATGGAATACATAAATTACTCGAAATTAAAAAATGACATGTAAATCATGTGTACATTTAATAATCGTTGTCTGCATCACTATCGCTTAGGACTATTTCTTCTTCACCATCACTATCGTTGATCAGTATTTCCTCTTCATCGTCTGCAATGTCGTCATCAATGAAACCACTATCATTTTTAACAATGTCATGTATTATTGAGGCATCAACATGATCAGGTGGCACATCATCTCTGTCCAATTGCACCACATCAATATCAACATTTGGATCAGTCCATGTATCCCCAGATAGCATGTCTTCTTGATATGCTTGTTCAACCTTAGACGTTTCATTTTTCCCGTCCTCGCTATCTTCAACTTCTGGTACGGGAACGTCAAATACATTCCTAGACTTTATTTTCTACACCACGTGCCAAGAGCTGCCTAACTTAGTGTCAGCGGGGTAAAATACTTGTTCGTCTTGGCTGGCGAGGACAAATGGGTCATCCTTAAACCACTTCCGAGATAAATTTACGCTCGTAAAGTAGTTGTTAGTTTGTATTCCCAACTTCTAATTTCCAATGTCCCACTAATCACATTTAAATAAGTACACCCGCTTTCTCATACAATAACTCAGCTTAATAATATCCGTCAAAACGCCATAAAAGTCAATTTCTACCTCCTCATGCGTTCCCTTCACAACCACCCCACTATTTTGTGTGGTCCTATACTTCTCATGTTCTTCCGTGTGGAACCGAATCCTGTTTACAATATAACCTGTATATCTAGATACATGTCTATCAAGGCCACACGCCAGTGAGTAGAGTGCATCAGACGCATCCGCAGAGTTGCTAGTGCGCAACGTCTTCATCTAGTATCATGAACAAAATGTAATTATTTAGGAATTTTCTTAGGTTCAAATAATGTGTAATACAACGAAAATTCAAGTGTGGTGAGATACAATGTGAAATCTTACACGTTTTGCGAAACATTCTGGAAACTGATCCTGATGCATTTGATCATAATTTGTCAAGAATTGGGACTTCATCTCGTCGATGTGTTCGCTACACATAAATGGCACGTCATCAGCAAGAAACATTAAGATCATCGTATGTAGAGAAAACAATAATCGAGGGAAGACTTGTCACGCCCTAAACTCGGAAAACGGGTTCACAAAATTCCCAATCACCGAATCTGGTGCCGACAGCCTTCGTAGTACCCCATTCTCAGCTCCCAACGCCCATACGCCAGATTCCAATCCTGGGATCCTACAAGGAGGATTTTCAGTATGATTTTTTTTTTTTGTAATGAAGCATAACCACAAGTATAACCAAGTCATAAAGACAACATCATCATCACATATCCACTAATATAATCATTTGAATACAATACTAAAAGGGAAATACATATATCGAAATCAAAGCTCCAGGGGACAGCTGCACGCTCCAAGCTCAACGCTGATGCTGCCTAACGCCACCTGCATGCATCTATCGTGCATAAGCTTACAAAAGCTTAGAGGGTGGTGAAAGTGTGTGCACAAGATAAGTGTCAAGTATACCACAAAGCCCATAAATCATATATCATCGGAATAAGCGGAAATACTAGTAAGTCCATGAGTACTATCGGCCGTACCAAGGCTATGCGATACAAAACATGATAACAAATGCAGAGGATGCAATGCAATATGCAAATCCTGACGAGCCACGAATACCATCAACCTCATCTAGGCCATATAAGTGCAAAAACATAGTAACCAAAAATGCTAAGTACTGCGGATACAGTGTAATATGCGGTGCGAATGAAATGACCATGTAGGAACGTGAAGTCAGGATGATAGTACAAAGTATCACAAGCTATGGGGTCCATCACAAGGGACTTCTATCCAAACCAGTCCCATATCTAAATTTAGATAGTCAGACACAATGTGGTAAACTCCTGATCTCAGGTTAGTCTCGCGCCCAACCGAAATCCTGGCCATGTGATGGTATACGTAACAAATAGTTACACACTACCAGCCCGAGTGGATAGTGAATGAATGAATGGATGGATATGCAATTCCTGCTCAATAAGTCCACATATCAGTACGGTTGCTCTCTAGGGAAAATCACCGGGGTCTATTATACTCGACACCGACTGCCTCCTCCCTAGCTGCACAGCCCAGTAAGCGGAATAGACCTCACTATCCACCTGACCAGTAGTCTGCCAATACCTACCCGGCTTGTCGATAGTGGACCCATTTATGAGCTGGTCATACTCAGCCTAGCTTATAGCCCCCTCACTCGGCCGGATAAGGCCACACCCCCTTCTAACCGACTACGACACAGTGGGAGACACGACCTCATGGTATAGACACCGGCGCTCATATTACACTCAGTCTAGACGTTGGAGCATCTCCTGGTACCAAGGAGGTTCTGAGATTTTCACCCAAGGACATCCTATGTGCCCACAGTGCTAAAACTAAGCATTTTTGGTGTCCCATCTGGCCATCCACGATGTGTCTATGGAGGCCACGGCCCTGATGTCGCTAGGGCGTACAATAATCGAGTCATATATATGCGAGATGCATGAGTCACACTATCCAGTCATGCAGCAATCCTGCGCGTACAGCACGATAGTGTGGGCACTCCATCTCATAAGGAGTCCCATAAATAGTCTGTCCAATGGCGTATGCTATGATCAAACATTCCTCATATCAGGCATACATATGATGCGTATGGGCATGAATCATGGAACTGTACTAAGCAGGTTATAAAGTGATAAATTATCAATAAGTATGGGCCTATGAATGGGCCCTAAGGAGAGTTACAATGCAGACATTTAACCAACATTGTACTTACAATGTGGACGTCAAACTAACATTGTTCCCAAGGCATGGCCCGCCATAAATATCATTACACAAACCATGGAGGAATCACACATTACAATGGACCCTAAAGACATCCCTTTGGGCCTCGACCCATGGGCCTTAGATACATCAAATGGGCCGCACCACATGGGCCTTGAATACATCACAATGGGCCTTACCAAATGGGCTGGAAATATATCACAATGGTTCTCGCCCACGGGCCTCGAATACATCACATTGGGCCTCGCTCACGGGCCTCAAATACCTCACATTGGACCTTGGCCATGGGCCTCAAATACATCAAATGGGCTGCATCACATGGGCCTCATATATATCTAGGTGGGCCTTAATGGATGGTCATAACTACATCAAGATGGGCCTAATCGTATGACCTCATATATATACCAAGTGGGCCTCGACAACGAGCCACAATACATCAAATGGGCCTAATCACATGGGCCTTATGTATATCAGATGGACCACACCAATTGGGGCCCCATATGTACATCAAATGGGCTACAACCAAATAAGAGTGGTGATAATGATTTCCACCATTAAATTCCTAAGGCCCACCATAATATTATTTCCCATCCAATCTGATTATAAGGCCTCACAAACCTGAATTTAAAAGGAAAGACCAATATCATATTTGGTCCCAAACTTAGTAGCCCAAGGGTCTTAATGGTGGACATTCAAACCCACTACTCCTATAATGTGGTCCACCTATTACTAGATTTGTCTCATTTTTGAACCATGAATGGGTCCACATGAACCATGGATCTGATTCATTCTTTAGCTCATGCCTAAAATGAGCTTGCAAAATGGATGGACAGATTGGATGCAACACATGCATCATGGTGGGGGTCTACATGAAGGCCCACCATCCTGTATATTATATATAATGTAATATATAATTTATATATAATATATATGTCACGCCCCGAACTCAGAGACCGGGCTCACAAAATTTCTGATCGCCGAATCCGACGCCGACAGCCTCCGTAGTACCCTATTCTCGGCCCCCGGCACCCATATACCAGGTTCCGATCCTGGGATGCTACAAGGAGGGTTTCTAATAATCAGTTTGATTCGTAATGAGCATAACCAAGCATAACCCACGAACAATAACCACAAGAACACCATCACAAATTCACTATGAACAAAAACTTTGAATACAATGCGTATAAAGGGAAATACAAGATAGTGGTAATAGAAAAACTCTAAAAGCTCGGCGGCACGCTCCAACTGCGGCAAGACTATAGCTGTGTCCTGGCGTCACCTACACGCATCAATCGTGCATAAGCTTATAGAAAGCTTAGAGGGCGGTGTAAGTGTGTGCGAACGTGCTCAGAATGCAATGCCGTGAGTAATGCGGAATCATGCTGATGAGTACGTAAATGCAACCAGCCGTACCAAGGCTATGCAGTACAAGATGTGAATGCTATCGGCCATACCAAGGCCATGTAATGCAATATGTAAGTCAAGCATGCCAATCCTCATACCAACGCAACTCCTCACTAGAGCATTAAATCAATACGGTTCTCAGTCTGGATAATCACCGGGGTTCAATACACTCCAAATGGCACTGTCTCTCTCCAAGTAGCACAGTCCAAGTGAGCGTAAGAAACCTCACTATCCGCCTGGCCAATAGTCAGTCAATACCTATCCGGCACGTCGATAGCGAACCCATTTCCTAGCTGGTCAAACTCAGCCTAGTAATGCCCTCTGCTCTCGGGCGAGTAAGGCCACCACTCCTTTCCAACCGACCACGACATAGTGGGAGACGCGGCCTCATGGTATTCGGCCCTCGTGCGCTCATATATCCACTCAGTCTCGACGTTGGAGTCATCCTCTGGTACCATCGGGTTCAGGGACTCTTACCCAGGGACATCTATGGCGCCCCAATTGCTTGGAATAAGATTTTTCGGTATCCAACCAGTCACCCACGATATATCTGTGGAGGCTATGGCCCTGGTGTCACTAGGGCATACAGTAACTACAATCACACAATGCAAGTGCATGAGTCACACTACCAGTCATAAAACAGTCCTGCGTGAACCATGCACTCATGTAGGGCAACTCCGCCTATCAGGGAGCCCGTAACAGTCTGCACGAAGGCATATGCTATGATCAGTCACCCCTCATCTCAAGCATGCATATGATGCGTATGATCATAAATCGTGGGGCAACATTATACTTATGGTATGATAATGGGCGTGGCTCAAAGTGAAGATGTGCTTAAACGGACTGCAGAGTACAAGTATGGGCCTATTAGTGGACCTTAGGAAGAGTGACAATGCGGACATTTAACCGTCGTCACCTACAATATGGACGTCAAACCAACATCATCCCCAAGGCCCGGCTCGCCTATACCATTAAATTATGGAGGAATCACACATTGCAATGTGCCTTAGGCACATCCCACTGGGCCCTAAATACATCAAATGGGCCGTATCTCATAGGCCTTATATTCATCAAGTGGGTCACCTCAATGAGCATCATCAATGGGCCCTAGGTACATTGCAATGGGTCATCACCCATGGGCCTGAGAATGCATTAAAATGAGCCCGATCACATAAGCTTTATGTGAAACAAATGGTCCTAATCACATAGGCCATCTACATATCAAGTGGGCCTCAATCAATAGGCCACAAATACCTCAAATGGGTCTCATAATGTGGGCCTATATATACATCAAGGTAGGCCCCAACAATGGGCCCATAAACACATCAAGATGGCCTACATACATGGGCCCATATGTATACCCAAGTGGGCCTCAATAATGGGCCTAAAAATACATCAAGAAGGGCCTATGTACATGAGCCCATATATATCCAAGTGGGCCTCATGTGAAGCCCACCATAATGTATATTTTACTATCCAATCTGTTGATAAGGCCATGTGGCAAGGGGCCCACCAAAATATTTAATTTCCATGTAACCTGTTGAGAAGGCCATGTGGCAAGGGGCCCACCAAAATATTTAATTTCCATGTAACTTGTTGATAAGGCCACATGTCCGTGGGGCCCACTGGAATATTTATTTGCCACCCAAAATGTTTGCAAGGTTGTTGGACCTGGGGTGGGCCTGGAGCCCACCGTGATATTTATTTGCCACCCCACCTATTCATAAGGTCACGCGGACCAGGGAGGGTGCGGGGACCACCGTAATGTCTGTTTGCCACCAACCTATTGACGGGGGGGGGGGTCACACGGTCAGGGGTCCCACCGCGTGGTGGTTCACAAATCCAGACCATACATTATATGTGTCCCCCCAGATTAACGGTCCAGACCAAGTTTTAGCCTCATCCGGACTTCGGGTAGGCCTCACCAAGTGGTTTTATATGTTTTAGGCATGTCTTCACATGGTTTAAGGTGGTATGGCCCACCTGAGGTCCGTATATGGCTGATTTTAGGGATACGCCATAATTTAAAGGGGAACCTTCAAATGCACGGTGCTGATGGTCGAAATGCACCATGGTGGGGCCCACGGCTGGAGCCGTGAGGGCCCAGCCGGTCGTCCGCCTGCCAGCATCCTGACAGCAGCAGCTGCTGCTGCCGTTGTTTTTTTTATATATAAATGGGACCCACAATGACTAGATCCACCCCGTCCATTGTCTAAGTCCCGCAAAATGAGGGGTCCACACCAAGTTTCAGGTGGGTCCAAGCTTCTGGTGGACCCCACCAATCATTTTTCCATGTTTTAATAAGAAATGCAAGAATTCTAGATCCCATGGCCGCCAGAAAACCAGATCAGCCTCATTTTTTGGCTCAACGCCTAAAATGATCTAAGGAAAGGGGTGGATGGCCTGGATTAAAAACATACATTAAGGTGGTGTCTATGTGAGGGGCCCACCCCAAACCTTAAAACAAAACCCTTTTTTTTTTTGGTTAGCTGTTAGTACACACCCCTGTCAGTACACGCACCCCATGTTAGCAGCACGTCCAGCGTCCCTGGACGCTGGACGGCATGGGTATGACACAGGCATCATGGTTGGGTCCCACACGTAGGTGGCCCACGCCCATGTGATCGTGGCCCACCATGCATGTGCACATATATATATATATATTAATATAAAATAATTACCATATATTATATTGCATATGGACTTTCCACCGGATGGTGGATTTTGCCTAAAATGAGGTGGGCCACACCATTTGATGAACGGAGTGAATTTAACATGATTTGGTGGGGCCCACTTCATTCTAGGGAGAGGAGAGGAGAGAGAGAGAGATCGGCACAGTGGAGGGGCCCCGCCACTATGGGCCCCTCATAGGATTACAACACATACACTAGATCGGGTCCCATCACAAGTGGGTCATCAAATTGAAAACCAACAATAAATCACCCACCTTGTTGGCCTCCTCCTTGCTTCCTTGCACTCCTTAGCTCCTTGCCTATGAATTTGATGGAGGTAGATGGGAGTTTGATGGTGGGGATGAGAGATGAGAGGGGTGGGGAAAGTGGGCCACACTTGTTGTTGTGGTTTGGGGAGAGGAGAGGGCTTGGACGTGAGATGCTTGGGAGAGTGTTTGAGAAATGAGAGAGAGTGAGATGATATGGATGGGATGATGGGTGATGGATGGAGTGATGGGTAAAGTGATGGCTTGTAAGAAAGTGATGGGTGAAGGGATGTAAGAGTTGACTTTGGGTAGTTTGTGTAAGAAAAGGGTAAGGATAGGTATGAGTTGTTGTACTTGACTTGATGTGTGATGTGAACTTGATTGATGGGATTGATTGATGGGACATCTCGTAGAGATTCCCTCGAAGTTCACAATGCGCAGTATTTTCTTCGAATAGAACGCAGGCCGACATCTTCTAGCCTGGGTATTCGGTCGGTGCGCGAGTCGCGGTGTTAGAACCGCGGCGACAGTGCGGTCGCCAAGGTATAGGTTTCGGGTCGAGCCGACTTTGGCATGCAGGTCTCAACTTAAGATCGTGCGCAACGTTGGGAACGGGTCGAGGATTGCCGGAATCTGACCGGTAGAATCGCGGAAGCCGACTGAACAGTACGGTCAAGGATACGGGTCTAACAACATACACACACACACACACACACCCACCATCCCCTGGACAGTGGGGATAAAACACATAAATCACTGTGGGCTCCACCGTCCGCCTGGACGGTGTGAATAAAACACATATATCACTGTAGGCTCCACATGGGGCCCACCATAATGTTTATATACCATCCAACCCGTTGATAAGGTCACGTAGACCTAGATGAAGAGTAAAAACAAATTTCATCTTGATCCAAAACTTCTGTGGACCAAAAAAGGGTTTCAAAGGTGGCCGTTCAATCCCACTGTTTCCTGTGATGTGGGCCACCTGAGCTTTGGATGGGCCTGATTTTTGGAGGGGGCCCACGTCAAGCAGGGACCCACCTCATGAACGGTTTAGATGTCATACACACCTCATGGTGGGGCCCATGGCTGGGGCCGTGGGTCCCTGCCCGTTTCACGCTGACCCAAGCAGCGTCATGCTGCACAGCAGCAGCAGGCGCTGCACCCTCCTATATTTTTTTTTATTATTTTTTTTAAATCATGTTTATCCGTGGTTTTTCACGTGTGGGGCCCGTGTATGATGGATCCACCCCACCCAATGGCCTCTATGGCTCAAGACAAGCCAAACGAGTCCGATATTGCATATATTTTGGCGCATCAAAAATGTCTGGGTGGATTTCAATGGCAGACACATTGTTTGCTATGCTATGGCCTGCCTGAGAGTCAGATTAACCTCATTTTTCAGCTCAACGCCTAAAATGAGGTAGGAAAGGGATTAAAAACCTACATCAAGGTGGGGCCTACATGAATAACCCCCTTCCAAAGCTTACGAATCAAGCTCATATTTGTGTTTTCAATTGACGTCCAAGGACGTCCCTGGACATCTGGACATAACATGTGCCTCGAGATGGGCCCTACTTAGGTGGGCCGCCAAATGGTGAGTGGTGTGGATACAACACACACATAAAGTGGGGTCCATCCAAGTGGGCCACACAACCATCTCATCACAAAAAAAGGAAAGAGAGAGAGAAAGAGAGAGAGAGAGAGAGAGAGAGAGAGAGAGAGAGAGAGAGAAATAGAGTGGGACGCGTGTGATGGAGGGCTCCACCACTATGAGCCCTCCCTTGTAAGAAATCATACATCAAGTGGGTCCCATTACACGTGGGCCCATTAAATTAAAAATTCAACGGTGGAGATTCCTTCCCCATTAAAATAGACGGTCTAGATGACCTCTTACCCATGCAAAGAAACGAAACATCATGATGGGGTCCATGGAAAATGGCCCCATCATGAAATGACCATGAGAATCAAGGTGGGCCACCGGCCACACCTAGGGTCCCAAATGAGATCCATAACATTAATTGGTAGGCCTCACTTAGCCCTTCATCTAAAAATAATGGAATCTAAGCCTATAGAAGCACCCACCGTTTGATCTTCTCGGTCCGTTGGAAAGCCGACCTCCTTGTGTCTCACTTTGATGGTAGAAGATGAGATTTGAACGGCTAGGATGATGGGTTTTGGAAAGGGAATGTGGGCCACACACATGTACTCTTTTCTCACATGGAAAGGGCTTGGACGTGAGCCTCTTTTGTTCTTGGTGTTGCTTGGAATTTTTGAGGAGAAAGAGAGAGAAATGGGATGGTTGAAAGAGAGGTGATAGATGTGAGTGATGGGTGAGGTGATGGTGTACTTAACATGTATGGGTGTGTAAGAGAGAGGGTGAGAGAGAGTTGACTTACTGATTGCTTGGGGATGGGGTGAAAGGTGATGTGTACTTGACATGAAGTGATTGATTGATGAAATTAATTTGATATGTTGTAGAGATTCTCTTGGGATTGTAAACGCGCGGTATTTTCTTCGAAATACGCGCTGGTCCGCATCTTCTGGTCAGTGTATCAGATTGGTGCGTAAGACGCGACGTTAGAACCGCGGCGACGGTGCGGTCGCAATGATACAAGTCTCGGATTAAGCTAACTCAATTCTACAGGATACGACTTAAGATCGATCGCAAACGTTAATTATAGGTCGCAGGTTGCCGAAATTCACCGGAAATAACCGTGAGAGTCGACGGAACAGTATGGACTAGGATACGGGTCTTACAAGACTTACTTTAAGTATGACTCTATTTCTTCACAATTATGCAACACATACCACTGCGCCTTTGCTAGATCCCCAAGGTCCATATCCTGAAACATCGGGGATCCTAAAGGATGAACGTTATGTGCGAATATAGATATGAGTCCTTATTCATGCTTCTGCCCTTCATCAGCATTCCGATCTTCTAGGTTGAATCTAGTCTCTATGCCATGAAGATACATGGAGCAAAATGTCAGGCACTCATTATCAATGTATGCCTCAACAATGGATCCCTCTGGTCGTGCCTTATTCCTTACAAATCGTTTTAGTGTGTGAAGGTATCTGTACACAAAACCACTATGTTATATGTATGAAAACATAGATATATGTAGTTTATGGAATGAATAAAATTTTTAATAGGTTCTACCACCTTTCAATCAGATACATCCAACGATATTGTACTGGGCTGCAAGCTTCGCCTCTTACAGTAAGGAATCGCTAGGTGTACCATGACATCGAAAAGCGCAGGTGGAAATATTATTTCAAGTTTACAAAGGATTACGACAATATTCCTCTCCAGCCGTTTAATAACATTTACATTCAATGATTTCGAACACAAATCCTTAAAGAATATCCCCAACTCAATCAGCGTCGCACTGATATCCTTGCTCAGGAATCCACGCATCGCAACTAGTAATAGGCGTTGAAGAAGGACGTGGCAATCATGACTTTTTATTCCTATTACCTTACAGTCCGTAACGTTTACGCGCCGAGATATGTTTGACGCATACCCATCTGGAAACTTTACCGATCTCAACCATTCACATACTCTTTTTTCTAGTTTTGTCAATGTGTAGTAGGATGCTAGTATAGTATATGAATTTCCATGTGGTTGCAAGTGCAACTCTTTCCTTAAACTCATTGCTTGTAAATCTAATCGAGCCTTGAAACTGTCTTTTGTTTTCTTCTCTATGTTCATCAATGTTCCGAAGACATTGTTACATATATTTTTCTCAATATGCATGACATCCAAGTTGTGTCACAATTTCAGATCACTCCAATACGGCAACTTAAAAAAATGCTCTTCTTCCTCAAGTTTTAGTCCAATACTATACATTTCTTCTTCTTCAAGTGCGATGTCTTACCAAATCTAACTTCTCCAATGTTACTCAGTTGTTGTATCACATATTCTCCAGATAGCTCTTTCGGGGGTGGCTTATGATCTTGTTTACCATCAAAGATCATCATCTTCCTGCGCCAACTATGATCGCTCGGAAGGAAGCGACGATAGCCTATATAACATGTTTTTCTACCATGCTTCAATAACAATGAACAAGTCTCAATACTATATGTAGGACAAGCCAACTTTCCCTTCGTGCTCCACCCAGACAAATTTTCATACGCGGGGAAGTCATTTATTGTCCACAAGACCACTGTATGCAATCGAAATGTCTGTCTTGCAAATGTGTCATACATTTGTATACCTTGACTCCATAACTTGTTCAACTCATCTACTAGCGGTCACAAATACACATCAATGTCATTCCCAGGTGACCTGGGTCTAGGAATAAGCAATGACATCATGAAAAATGACTCCTTCATATACAACCAAGGAGGTAAATTGTAGGGCATAAGTATCACTGGCCACATACTGTACGAGCTACTCATATTACCAAATTGATTAAAACCATCACTTGCAAGACCTAGTCGAATATTACGAGAATCCTCTGCAAACCAATCATATTGCTTGTAAAAAATTTTCCAAGCTTCAGAGTCTGCAGGGTGCCTCAGTGTACTATCATCATGAACGCGTTTCTCCTTATGTCACCTCATATCTTCAGCCGTCTTGTGAGACATAAACAATCTTTACTGGGTTTCAATGAGAAGTGCCTTAACACTTTTTGTGGGATTTTCTTACGCTTGGCTTCGTCATACTTCCACCTAGACTCTCCACATTCTAGACACTTCAACATTTTCATGCTCTTTCCAATATAATACACAATCATTTATACATGCATGTATGGGGATGTAAGTAAGGCCCAAGTCTCGCATCGAGGATTTTACCTCTTAATGAGACTTATGCAATGTCTCACCGTCCGGTAATGCTTCTTTTAACAAGTTAAGCAACATGTCAAACGATTTGTTACTCCAACGATTTATTGTCTTCAAATGAAGTAACCTTGTAAGAAAATTCAACTTGGAGAAGTTTTCACACCTCAGATAAAGTGGACGTTACGCATCCCTCAACAACCTACTAAACTTTTCTGATTCGACATCACTCATAGGAGGAATATCTTGGCTACTGCTTGTCGCTGCAAAATCAGTATCCACAAATATTCCCCTGAACACATCCCCTATGATATCTTGCATTTCGTCAACGTCTTCATCCTCGCCATCCGGCACAATTAGGTCAGGAAAGACTTTAGTGGCCTTAACTCTTTGGTGGATGTCTTCACCATGATGGATCCACCAAGTGTAACCCTGGTCAATTCCAACTATGAACTAATCGTCTTCTACTTTGTCTAAAGTCTTATAAATCATGTTCTTGCATTTTTAACATGGACACCTAATCCTATTCCCTGAATCTGCCCGATTTCAAGCAAATGTCATAAACTCTTGAACCCCTTGTTTATACTTTGGGCCAAACCTGTTCTTAGCTCGCATCCAACTCTTATCCATCTCTACAATGAAAAGACTAAAGTTAGTTTACGGAAATAGGTTTAAGATTAGGCTAGGTTATAGGTTTAGGTTATATGTTTAGGTTTAGGAAATTGAGAATAGGTTAAGGTTTAGGTTTAGGAAATCGGGTTCGGGTTCGGGATCGGGTTTACGTTTGAGTTTTCAAGTTTAGGTTTAGATTTAGGTTAGGGAGTTGAGATTAGGATTAGGTGTAGGTTTAGGTTTAGGGATTTGAGAATACGTTTAGGTTTTATGTTTGGGTTTAGGTTATAGGTTATAGGTTATAGGTTATAGGTTTAGGTTGTAGGTTTAGGTTTAGTTTTAGGTTTAGGTTATAGGTTATAGGTTTAGGTCTAGGTTTAGGTTATAGGTTTAGGTTAAGGTTTAGGTTTAGGTTTAGGTTTAGGTTATAGGTTAAGGTTATAGATTTAGGTTATAGGTTTAGGTTTAGGTTTAGGTTTTAGGTTATAGGTTAATGTTATAGGTTATAGGTTTAGGTTTAGGTTTAGGTTAAGGTTATATGTTTAGGTTTAGGTTATAGGTTTAGGTTTAGGTTATAGGTTATAGGTTTAGGTTTAGGTTATAGGTTAATGTTATAGGTTATAGGTTATAGGTTTAGGTTTAGGTTAAGGTTATAGGTTTAGGTTATATGTTTAGGTTTAGGTTAAGGTTATGGGTTTTAGGTTATAGGTTTAGGTTTAGGTTATAGGTTATAGGTTATAGGTTTAGGTTATATGTTTAGGTTTAGGTTTAGGTTATAGGTTATAGGTTTAGGTTATAGGTTTAGGTTTAGGTTTAGGTTATAGGTTATAGGTTATAGGTTATAGGTTATAGGTTTAGGTTAAGGTTATAGGTTTAGGTTATAGGTTTAGGTTTAGGTTATAGGTTATAGGTTATAGGTTTAGGTTTAGGTTATAGTTATAAGTTTAGGTTTAGAAATCGGGTTCGGGTTCGGGATCGGGTTTAGGTTTGGGTTTTCAAGTTTATGTTTAGGTTTAGGTTAGGGAGTTGAGATTAGGATTAGGTGTAGGTTTAGGTTTAGGGATTTGAGAATACTTTTAGATTTTAGGTTATAGGTTATAGGTTTAGGTTTAGGTTATAGGTTATAGGTTAAGGTTATAGGTTTAGGTTATAGGTTTAGGTTTAGGTTAAGGTTATAGGTTTAGGTTTAGGTTTAGGTTAAGGTTATAGGTTTAGGTTATATGCTTAGGTTTAGGTTAAGGTTATAGGTTTAAGTTTAGGTTATAAGTTTAGGCTTAGGTTATAAGTTTAGGTTTAGGAAATTGGTTATAGGTTATATCGAAGCTTTTTATATGCCATCTAATCCATTCATAAGATGCATCCAACCTGGATAAACATATCCCTGGATCATCATGCCATTCCATTTGGAGAGATCATCTTAGGACATGAGCTGAAGAATGAGGTAGATCCAAAGCTCAAGTGGACCTTGAAACTAATTGGGGCCACAAAAGTTTTCGATCGAACTGATATTTGTGTTATCCCTTTTTTTGGTCTAGGTCTGTGTGAACTTACCAACAGGTTGGATCTCAAATAACCATCATGGTGGGTCCCAGGAAGGAATCAACGGTCGGGGGCACTGTCTCCACCATGATATTTAGTTTTAGGTTTTATTTTTAGGTGTAGGTTTAGGGTTATACTAGGGTATGCTCCATCAATTATTAGCTAATACATAAATACGGATCTGTCCAAATGGCCAGGCCACTCCAATGTTGTCCATAGAAAATAGATAGCTTCATCATGGTCATAACAGCGGTTCCCACCTTCTAAGGACTCCCGCTCAACATCCAGATAGCTCCGATGCACATCCGGGTCTGCTCCATTAATTATGAGCTAATACATAAACATGGGCCTGGCCATTTGCTGTCCATAGTAAATGGACAACTTCATCATGGTCATAACAGCGGTTCTCACCTTCCAGGGACCCCCGCTCAACATCCGAATAGCTCCGACGCACATCCGGGTCTGCTCCATCAATTCTAAGCTATAATACAATTAAATCCTAAATTAGTTACCCATCCAAGGTTAGATAGATTGTAATATTTTCATATTCCCATTTAAACGTCCACGCCAAAAATCTGGCAGCATCTCTGCATGCCTCTCCAGATAAGTTGATCTTACGTTACATTCTGATGCCAAATATCTAAAGCAATGTAAAGGTATTTGGCATTGGATACAGAATAGAAGAAACATATCCAAAGAGAAACGAGGAGATGGACCGCGGATCAGGCATGAACATTTAAATAGATAATATGAAAGCATACTATCCATCTAACCTTGAACTGTCCAAAATGGGACAATTTGAGCAATTTTTATATCACCAAAAGCACACCATATCTATGTATGGCCCCATAGAAATCCTCAAACGAGTAACTAATTATCTAACTTACAAATAACAATTACAAGTCACAACTATAAACTAACTAATCACAATAATAATGTGAAATGTGAAAAACACAAAGTATGAAATGAAAGTGTCAAACAGGTTGTATAAAATGAAAGTGTCAAACAGGCAAATGTGTAAAATTAACATATTCTAAACATTCCAGATGTTAGTTAACAAACAGGTTGTTCTACATTCAATACTAGGTTTTCAACTTCAGATTCAAACTTTTGATTCTGATTTCAGATTCAGACTTCCAACTTCATATTTAACAAACAGGCCCTTAATATTCTATTATTTATCAGATGCAGAATACTATCACCTATTGTCAATAAGGGTCCATTTGGATACCACCAAATAAGTTACACATCAGTAGATAAGTTACTTATCAGTTGGACTATACTATAAAGAAGATCCAAATTAATCTCAAGTGAGCCATATTACTTGGAGCATTGGTAATTGAATACCTTACTTTTGTTGGCTATTAATGGACAATGCTATTTCATAGTTGTGGAATTGTTGAATTAGATCTATTTCTTTTTTAGCTCTTGCCGTAAAATAATCTATAAAAATGGATGGACAACATGAATATATAATAAATATATCAAGGTGGGCCACAAAGAGAGAACTCTTAGGGTCTGTTTGGGAACGTGGATTTGAAACCCCTTGGATTCGGAACCCTCGATTTGAAATCCTCCTACTTCATTTGACACCCTAAATTCGGAATTAACTTTAAACCAAAAGTAGTTATACATAGTATATTTATAAGGGTTTGAATTTAATTACTAGATCAATTTAATATATCTAACTAATGAAAGTCTATAATATTTGACACAATGGTTATAATAAACCCTCTCAAATATGTACTTTGGTCGAAAATGATGAAATTCCAAGTCTCTGATGTGCCATAAGCATAAGATCATGTCTGAGTAACTAACCAACGATTTTTAACTATACATATGCATGAAATCAAATTCCCTCAAATCTCCCAAGTCCATGATGCCAAATGAATCCTTAGTTTCTCTTCTAATTGTTTTTTTTTTTTTAAAAGTTTTTTTGGTTTTTTAACCCACACCCGCACCCCCGTGGAATTTCACCGCAATAGGTACTTAAATCCATGACCTCATGATGAAACTTTTATGAGTTTACAGTTGGGGCATGACTCCATGACTAAGGACCGATGACTGTGTGTTCAAACATAACATATATATGGAGTAGTTGTGCCAAAATCTTGATATATGCAATTCCTCTATTTTTGGGCATTTCCTAGAGTAGTGTTTGGGCAAATTCAAGCAGACTTTAATTGGGTAAATATGGGGCTTTGGAACTTTATCTACCATTCGATTGGTACACAAGCTAGTTAAGTTGGACCGTCCATTGAATGAATAATGGCCCACACAATGTAGCGATAGGATGATTGTGAATGACGCATGTGTCTCTTTCGAATCAAAGAGACATTGGGTCTATTGATATGGATATCTGAATTAACCGCATGTGCAGCTGTTAGTGGATATACAACAAATCATCAAGGTGGGCCCAACTATAAAGCCTAGGATTTCTTGGTTGGAAAGGTACTAGCCACTTAAGTGTTACCGGGTGACAATTTATCGGGTGTTACCTTTTCTGAATGGGGCCCAACTTCATGAATGTTTTGTATATCAAGGCCGTCCATCTTGATTTAAAAGTCACCAAAAGTTACATGGACTACTTAAAATTAAGCATATTAAACAAAAAAAAAAAAAAAACACACCAAAATTTGATTCATGTGTACCACATGACTTGATACAGTTTTAATGGCTAACAATGTCTTATAATCTCTCTGTTATTATGGTCCACTAAAATCACTAAATTAACCAAAATTTCAGCCCTGGTTCCAAGTTAGGGTGACTCACATGGTGGATTTTACACATACATCAAGGTGGGCCAACACTTTGATCGTCCTTATTGTAGTTTTTAAATGCTCTTCATGCAGTGCTTTCAAATGACAATTAGCGCATGCATTTTCTTGCATCCCATCATGCTTGGTAGGCCCCACCATGAAGTATATGTTTATCCATGCTATCCATCCATTTTAAATTATTAGTTTAGGGCATGAAAAAAAAAAAAAACCTATTCAAATTTGAGGACCACACTAGAAGAAAATGTTGATTCCATCCCAGCCATTAAAAACACCCTATGGCCTTTCATTTTTACCTTGCATATTGCGATGATTATAGATAATCTGATTCAACAAATCCATATACTACTAAAATTTAAGTATAGATATTAAAAATCACATGCAAAAATAATTTATGTGGGTCACATAAAATGACACAGTATCAAGGTTAACATTATCTTACACTCTCTCTGTTAAGCAATCCTAACCATTCCATCCATCAATGTGACTCTTGTGTGATTAGGGTACCATAATCCCCAATTCAAAACCCCCAAAATTGAAATGTGATTAGGGTACCACAATCCCCAAATTCGAAGTGGGATTTGGGTACCCAAATCCCCAATTTCAAAACCACCAAATTCAATTTGGGATTAAGGTACCAAAATTTCCAAATTCAAAATGGGATTAGGGACCACCTTCAAAATGGGTTAGGGTCTTTACCTTTCGAGCTTTGAGTAAGAGAACGAGTTCCTGTTTGAGTTGGAGCCCCGATCACGAGTCCACGCCGAAAATAGGGTTCCCGAGCTCTGAGGAGGGGGAGAGAGAGAGAGAGAGAGAGAGAGAGGATGCGAGAGAGACAGAGAGAAGGGAGAGGATGCGTGAGAGAAAGAAAGGACTGAGAGAGACAAAGAGAGAGAGAGGATGCACGAGAGAGAGAGGACAGAGAGAGACAGAGAGATAGAGAGAGGATGCGCGAGAGAGAGAGAGGACCGAGAGAGACAGAGAGGATGCGAGAGAGAGAGAGAGAGACAAAGAGACAGAGAGAGGGCGAGAGAGAGGGTGCGAGAGTGAGAGAGGCCTGAGAAAGAGAGACAAATAGTCTCTTGGAGTACGTACGGAAACGGATTGGCTGGTCAGTGTTCTGTGGGCCTCACCACGATGTTTGTGTTTCATCCATGCCATCCATCTAGTTTTCTATATCATTTTATGGTATTAGACCAAAAATGAGTTATATCCCAATATCAAGTGGACCACATTACAAGAAATAGTGTTGAATGAATTTCGACCATTAAAATTTTTTTGGGGGTCATGAAAGTTTTGGATCAAGCTGATATTTGTTTTTACCCTTCATCTGGGTCTGTATGACATAATTAACAGATTGGATGTCAAATAAAAAGTACAGTGGGCCTTAGGAGGGTTTTAATGCTGGATATGCAATCACTATTATTTTCATGTGGTGTGGTCCACCAGAGATTTATATCCCTCTCATTTTTTGTATCAAGCCTAATATGATATGTAAAAATGGATGGATGGCATGGATGAAACACATACATCATGGTGGGACCCACAGAGCATCGACCACCAGCCACGGGGTTGGTGTCAGGGGGAGTAGCCAATCTGTTTCCCTCTTGGACGCCCTACGATGACGTCACCAAGTTTTGTGGGGCCCACTATGATGTATTTGTTATATCCACACCGTCCATCCATTTTAAGCCATGAGCCAAAGAATGAGGCAGATAAAAATCTATAGTGGACCCCACCACAGAAAATAGCGGGGAGAGTGATTCCCACTGTTGAAACTATCTTAAGCCCATCGTAATGTTTATTTGAAATTCAACCTATTCAAAAGTTAAAAAATAAATGAAATATGGGAAAACACAAATATCATCTTGATATAAAACTTTTGTTGCCTTTAGAAGTTTTTAATGGTGGGCGTCACTGTCCCACTGTTTTCTGTGCTGGGGTCCACTGGAGCTTTGGATTTAACTTGTTCTTTGGATATTGCCCTAAAATGATCTCTCCAAATGGATGGAAGGTGTGGATATAAAACATACATCATGGTGGGGCCCAAAAATGAGAGGTATATAAATATTAGGTGGACCACACCACATGAAAACAATAGTGATTGGATATCCATCATTTAAATCCTCGTAAGGCCCACTGTACCGTTTATTTGGCATCCAATCTGTTTATTAGATCATATAGGCCTACATGAAGGGGAAAAACAAAAATGATTGTAGCATATGAGCCCGAAAATATATTGTATATCCATATGGTCCATTTGTTTTGCCAACTCATTGTAGGATATGAGCCCAAAAATGAATCATATTCAAATCTTAAGTAGACTACAACATAAAAAATAATGGTAATTGAACACCCACCATTAAAAACTTTATGGGCCCACCTTAGTACCCATTATGATGGGGCCACAAAACTTACTAACATTAATTCTTAGGTTCTCACGAGGTCAGTAAGTTGGGTCACAATTTTGACCAGAATATTTGGCCCATTTTACATGTCTGGTCCATTCACTCTATTTTACTGATCAATACCCTCAATTTGACTAGTTACTCGCCTCAATCAGGTTACATATGAGAAAGATATTGGGCATACCAAGATTGATCAATAATTTCAGTGAAATTTGATTTAAACATCTGAAGTTATTTACTCTTCAATTTGAACTGAATAGATTGTCCAAAAATGATTAAAGGTTCAATTAGTGGATGTGCCTAATAATTTAGTAATTTTATTTTTCACAGATAAATTTAAATTTCCATTTAAAAATAACATTTTTTTTTCAAAATGTATATTTTTTTACTCTTTTAACAAAATATCATTTTTATTATAAAATATTTCAAAAAAAATTAAAATACAAATTCTAAATTTTTATTTTCAAAATCTCAAAAAATTTCTCATATTTTAATTTTTTTTCTCAAAAATTTCAAAATGCCGATTTTTTTTCTTTAACAACATCATTTTGTTCTCAAACATTGTTAAAATTTTTAAACTTCTCAATATTCCTTTTCATGTGATATTACAAATCATTTAAATATTAATTTTTAATTTTATAAAAAAAATTCCTCTTAAAAATTATAACAGTTTTACTGACGAAAATTTTCGTCGATAAAAACATTATTACCGACAAAAAAAAATTCATCAGTAAAGTAGTGTTTTACCGTCGAAATAGTTTTTCGTCGGGAAAAACATTATTCCCGATGGTTTTAGTTCATCGATAAAACTCTTATTGCGTAAGTTTTCAAAATAGCGCGAAAATATTCTATCTTAAAACAGTTTTACTGATGAAAATTTTCGTCGGTGAAAACATTATTACCGATGAAAAAATTTTCGTTGTGTAAAAGTAGTGTTTTACCGACAAATTTTTTTTTTCGTCGGGCAAAACATTATTCCCGACAGTTTTAGTTCATCGGTAAAAACTCTTACCGCATAAGTTTTCAAAATAGCACGAAAATTTTCCATCTTAAAAATTGTAACAGTTTTACAGACGAAAATTTTCATCGGTAAAAACATTATTACCTACGAAAAAAAATTTTGTCAGTAAAAGTAGTGTTTTACCGACAAAACTTTTTTTGTCGGTAAAAAACATTATTCCCAACGGTTTTAGTTCGTCAGTAAAACTCTTACCGCCAAAGTTTTCAAAATAGTGTGAAATTTTTTAATCATAAAACTTATAACAGTTTTATCGACGAAAATTTTCGTCGGCAAACACATTATTACCGACGAAAATAAATTTTGTTGGTAAAAGTAGTGTTTTACCGATGATTTTTTTTTTTGTTGGTAAAAGTGTTGTTTTGCTGGCGAAAACAAATTTCGTCGGTAAAACCCTACTTTTAGCGATGAAATTTTTTTCGTTGGTAAAAGCGCTATTTCTTGTAGTGAGGGCTAAAGATGGATTTAGTAGGTTGGCATCAAACTAGGCGAAAAACTAGATTTAACCTCGGTTGTTGAGAACTGAGGTAAAAAAAACTTAATTTAACCTCGGTTGATGCCAATAGAGGCTAAATCCATCTTTAATTTCAATTTTTCCAATTCCCTTGGTTAAAGACTTTAGCCTCAGTTGTTGAGAACCGAAGTTAAAAATAGATTTAGCTTCAGTTGAAGGCAACCGAGGCTAAAATTTGGATTTAGTCTCGGTTGGACACAATAGAGTCTAAAAAATTAATTTAGCCTCATTTAGAGGCAACTGAAGCTTAAAAAGTTCTTTTAGCTTCAGTTGAAGAACCGAGGCTATAAAACCTTTTTTAGCCTTAATTGTTAAAACTAAGGCTAAAGCCTTTAGCCACGGGGGTTGCAGCCTCTGTTTGGGTAACTGAGGCAAAACCAAGGCTAAAGGCTTTAGCCTCAGTTTTTAACATTTTTAGCTACGGTTTTGAACTGAGGCTAAAGGCCTTTTTTGTTGTAGTGACCTTAATACGCCGTATACAAGTGATGCTTTCTTGGTGCCCATAAAAGATAGGGTGGACCAAATGGGCCATCGAGATCTATCGATTGGACTGTGTGATTGGGAGCATTACAATGTACAATGCCTTGGGAGTGTTCACAACTAATCGAGGTTTTTGCTATCTCATCTAATTCTTCCCATTCTTCATCGTTCATAGTCACGGGACACTTTGCTACATCAATAAGTACCTGTTGCAATCCTTGCTGAATTAGAAGGCCTCTCATATTCACATTCCATAGTTTAAAATTATTTTTTCCGGTGAACTTCTCTGTTTCATGCTTCACGTTAGATCCCTTCATTGTCATGTCTCAGATTCAAACTTAAATCCCAACGTATAGCTCTGATACCACTTGTTGAGGGACTATAGAAGCAAACCCCGAATTTGGATCGCATGACAATAAAAAATGTAAACAAACATGCACAAGTACACATGAATTTTACGTGGAAATACCCTCGCGGGAAAAACTACAACACAAAGTGATATCGAATTTGTAACACCCCAAACTTTTCAATACCCGAGTATTGAAAGTCCTCGTGTGTTACCATAAATTTAACCTAATATGTATACGTGTAAGGTACCAATCTAGCTACTTGACCTCTACATCCATCCATACACTTATCAGATCAAGATTATGATCCATTCATCTTGTTCACCCTATATGAATATGCTTAACCCACCATTAGAATTACAATATGAGAAACTTATAACATGTGGAAAAGTCACTCGAATCTAACGATATACATTTCCTACCCCTAATCACTCCAGAAACTCACTTTATGTCCATCCGTTTACGAAACTAACTGTACATTCACTTATATACATGGTCAGAGTGCTAACCATCAAGTTCCCTTATTTTTAGTAAGTCATCTGATCGTCCATCATGTTTGGATCTGCCAAACGGGCCACACGAACATTGTGGTAAACCAATCATCATGAAGATCTCAGAGTATAGGCCCAGATCACCCGGCGACCAGTCAATTAGATGTGTACAAACAATATTTTGAATTACGGAGCGTGTTAAACATTAAAAGAGTATCTTAGTCATCCTCGGGAGATCAGGGTTCAAATTTGGACAATAGAAAGAACGTGAAAAATAAAGACCACCTGTCAAATTTCATTACATTTGGACGGTGGAGTCGTGAGTTATGGACGGTAGAAGTTTGGACAAATAAAGGGTAAAATTGTAAATAAGTTGATACCATGTGCATGTCAGTGATGCACGAGAATCTCAATTGAAGTTTCAAGGATGAATGTTCTCAATGCTCGATCAGGTGGTATGGCCCACCTCATGCCCTAAATTAGCGTAGCAAGTCGGATAAACGAAGCAGATCCTCGAAGGAAATAATTATGTGGGCCCCACACAATACCACAGCTAATCACGTCAACCACGTGACTCTGTTACGTGATTTTCAATAACGTTTAACCATTGTGAAACACCCACTCATCACATTATTGTGGCCCACCCGGAGCTCGGATCTGCCCCATCTTTTGGCCCATGGCCTAACACTAACCCGAAGAATTAGATGGACAGAGTAGATCTATCAATATATCCTTGTGGACCCCATGCTTAGACAATGCGTGTGCATAGGGAGTGCACACCCACACCGCACCAAGACCAGAAATTCGGTCAAGGAGGTTTAACCCGACTCATTTCAAAATTTTATTCCCCCCCCCTGACGTACGATTGGACATCGCCCGTTTGGGACAATCTATGGCCCACCTGGATGGACCAAAAGAATAATCCAAACCATCCATCATGTTCAGGGCGAGGGTCTGACCAAACCCCATCCAGTTTCGTGCACTGTCACACATGTGCATGCGTACAATCTCGAGTGCAACAATGCTGTGCGGGGCTGGATTGGCTGAAAATAGGAAGATTCAGTTGCTCCCTGCTTTCCACGCTGGCAATCCGCGTACGTTGCCTCAACCGCATCCCATCCCTCCACTTGTTGCCATCAGAGCCCTCCAAACTAGGGCTTCCCTAGCTATAATTCGAGTTTTCCACTCACCGCCGCTGTTGGGAATCAAACCAGTAAGAAATGCTAATAGTCATTCATTTAATGGGTCCCACAATGATCCTGAGACAGATCCAAACTGTTCATGCATTGCTGATTGTAAGATCAACCACTTAAGGGTGACCCGCCATTAGTGGCTGGGTCATCTTCTTCATTAGATCAGAAAACCCACCATCTTCTAGTGGGCCCCGTTTGCTGATCTAAAACGTTCATTAAGTGTACCATTAGGCTAGAAATCCATCCATATGGATGCCTTATAGCCTTGTATGACGGATTCCACATGCTCAGCATTTCTTGAGGCATTTAACTTGAGTGAAAACCCAATCTGTAGCTAATCCATTGATTAGCATTCGAAACCTTTATATGGGGATAAGAGCGGCTTATAAAAGCCACCCTTCTAGGGCTTCCTTTCAAAAAAAATAATAGAAAATGAAATTGGGAGAGAGTCGTGAGTGCCATCTTCTAGTTGTCTGCTGCCGCACCGAGTTGCAAAGTCGATCGAGCCACAGTTCGATTCGGGGTTCCTCCCCTGTCTAGAGAAAACGAAGAAGAAGAAGAAAGAAGAACTGGGAGTGCGAGCTGCTTCTCATCCTGTCACACCCACTCGACTCGCTATTGAGTTGTTAAGCTAGTCCAGGTCTGCTGGACGTGCTCCAGATGGGAGCAAGAAAGAAAGCAAGAGAGAAGTAGAAGAAAGGTAAAGGAAGGGAAGGTCAGAGGGTTAGACGAGAGAGAAGAAGAGCATTGAATGAAGGTTGTTACTGATTGAGTCGAGTTCATGACTCACTGATCCGAGTTGTCGCGAAGTCATGGGTCGGATTTAAGCCAGGATCTAGTCCAAGTGCTGTTGGAATTCCGGTAGAGAGAGGGAGAAAGCAAGGATGAAGAGGAAGAAGAATGAGATGGGGAGAGTTGCAGTCTATTAGGTCGGATCGGGTTTGACTCGGTAATCTGATAAGTTCTATCGAGTCAAAGCCAAGTAGACCCGTTCTGGCCACTACAGGATGTGGACTAGGTGGTTCTTCAAACTCAGAACCAGTTGTGCCAACAAGGGATTACATCACTGGTTGAACTTCGTTCCAAAACAAGTTTGATTAGTTTTAGACCCACTGAGTTGACTCAGTGAGTCGAGCCACTATTACAGCAATGAGTCTAACCAGGCGAGGGTTGAGTTTCAGTCCAGCGTGGCCAACATTATTGCGGAAAAAGCCAGGTTGAAGAATTTGACTTGGTTTGAAGTCGAGTCGCACCACGACTCACATAAGTAAGTTGATTTTAGAGTTTTAACTTAAAAATTCAATATAGCGATCATCTAACTATGTTATTCTTATATTGGAATTCAAATCATCTTCTTTAGGTCATAGATTCATACTTAACTTCTATACTATTTAAATCTCCAAGTATAATCTTATAACGTTAAGGAATGATGTGGAGTTCTAACTGAACAAATAGTCTAAATTGCAGTAGGATTGGATTCGCGAACATCTGCAACCAATTCCAACAACACGGGAAGTCAATCCGACTCTTGAAAGGTGAGGATCACCCTTCAAGCTTTCCTTCATCTTGATAGTTAGCTTGTTCATTTATCTTCGTTCATTTATCTTGTTGATTGCTCAATGTGATTCATCACTCTTATTGATTTGATTTCTTATAAATGATTGATGATTTGGAATTTAATTCAATATTTGAACATGCGATGTCATTTAAATACTTCTATTCTGATTTAAAATAAATGCTTCAAACATGCTTGCGCTAGCGATATTAGACATAATTTAATTTGTTACATGTGATTACTTGATAGAATGCTTGAAGGTCCTCAAATTAGTGGCCATTGTGTCTAATAGGCTAAAAGGAATGTGTGTTGTGGATTCACCGTCTCATGAATCATTTGGGCCCCTGTGGCTTTTAGGGAACCCTTCTAATCGAATCATTAAATTGAACATTTGGCCCTTGCGGCTTTGATAGAATATTTGCCCTATGAGGCTTTAATGGTTTATTTTATATAACTTTGCAGTGGTATGTTGCACTTGTAGAACTATGATTTTAGTTGTGTAGGTTACCTTTAAACATCCTATTTGTTAGTCTTATGAATCAGGGATGGTGGAATGAGACACTATGCCTGAGCTGTCGGCCTATGCTGGGTGACAAACCCTGGCCTTTGAGCTTTCTTAAAATGATTGTTTGAAATAGGAGTAATAATGGTTGGGCTAATCATGCATTTTCATGCATATATTATGGTTTTTTTTTATGGTTAGTTCTCCTTGGGCGTACCTTTGTGTACTTTCCGGGTGACTAATTCTCCTTAGGTAATCTATTTTATATGGTCTTTTTCGGGCGGTTAGTTCTCCTTGGGCGTACCTTTGTGTACTTTTTCGGGTGACTAATTCTCCTTGGGCGATCTATATATTATTATGGTCTTTTCCGGGTAGTTAGTTCTCCTTGGGCATACCTTTGTGTACTTTTCTGGGTGACTAGTCCTCCTTGAATGATCTATATATTATAGTATTTTTCGGGTGGTTGGTTCTCCTTAGGCGTACCCTTGAGTACTTTTCCGGGTGACTAGTTCTCCTTGGGCGACTTTTTACCAGCTGGATGTGCATCCCTAGTTATGTGTGCAAGAGCATGCATCCATGCATTTAAAAAAGATTATTTTGTGTGATTTATTTAATTAATACGTATCTGATGAACCTTATCTGATTTCCATGATAATCATTGTGTAATATTTGTCGTACACTGTATTTGATAACTATGCTTAATTATCTTGATGATATGATAAATCTTGGGGGTTATACCTCACTGGATAGCTGTTGACACTATCCAACCATACTCAGTATGCAGGAGACGTAGATGACGCACATGCTAGCGTTTATATGGAATAGGAGGAGCCAGATGACCTTGCGACTCTTTATTCCTGGCTTCATCTGTATTTACTTTGTACTGTTATGCATTGTAAAAACTTAAGACATTGATTTGTATAAGTTTTTGGGTAACCATTTGAAATCTTGATTATGTACAATTGGACTCCCTCTTATAGTTGAATTGCTCATATTCCGCTAGTTTATGAACTCTGATAAAAAGAAAAAAAATGCACGTGGAATTTGGGTGTTTTCAAAGGTTAACGCTCGGGTTTTTAGAACACGAGTAGTGTACTTGGGTTTCGAGAACCGGGGTGTTACAAGATGGTATCAGAGAGAGTCTTGATAAACCTTGCCTTTGTGAAACAAACTTATACAGACCTTAAATGTCTTAAGTTAGGAATTTGAAATTAGAGATTTGAATCTAGGTGAATCTTACCTAGACTTAGGAAAAATTTTGAGGATGTTGAAACCCAAACTTAGGTCCCCATTATGAACTATTAATTGTCTAACTTAGAAATCAAACACAAGCTCCCTTGGGAATCATTGGAATAGCCTTTTGAACTTATGTGAAATTTTTCTAAAATTAAGGAAATTTTGGGATTTTGAAGGTGGGCTATTTGAACTCAATAATAAAAACTTTGGTTCCCCTGTAAACTACTAAGATAGTTGTTTAAAGTTAAGGATTAAACTTAGGCCCAGTGGGAGAACAAATGCCCACTATGATGAAATTAAAATCAAAGAAGAATGTTTCTCTGACTTGACTCTCAAGGAAATAATCTTTAGAAAAATAGAACTTGGACCCCCTCAGTTTAGTTATTTGAACCAAGAAATTAAATTTAGATACCATGGGAGGACAAGTGCTCACTATAATATGAGTAAGGTCATTAAGGATATTTTCGAAACTTAACTTCTAAAGAACATCTTTGAAAATCTAGGATTTAAACTTTTCCATAATTTTCCTTAGTTGTAATGACATGGTCAAAACACTCAATGAGTGAAACGAAATTAGACATCATGGGAAAATTCTCAACCACCTTGTTGTACATTACATCAAACATAAGCACCCCTAAAACATCAGAAATTGCACTAGAAATTGCAATTTAAATTCCCTAATACACCTCTATAATTAGGAACAATATTCCCCACAAGTTCCTACGAATTAGAAATAACTAGATGTAAATTATTATTTTTTTAAAAAAGGGAAAATTTCCATCCTTAGATCGCACGTTAGAACTAGATTCGAGAGTCTTGATGTTGACAAGTATTAGAATAATTCCCAAGTTATGGATAATACTAAAATGGTTTCTAACCTTTAGTGAAACCTAAACACCTCAATTAATTCTGCAGAACCAGAGACTTAAGGATTGTAACAAAATTTAGATATAGCTCATTATGATTTCACACTTAGACATATAAGAAATAAGATACGCCATTATGACAAATCTTTCTACTTATAAGATTAATAATTAGGGTGAGCGTTATCGAATCTCGAGGATGAGATTCTTCTTTAAGAGGGGTAAATTGTAACACCTCGAACTTTTCAATACCCGAGTATTGAAAGTCCTCGAGTGTTACCATGAATTTAACCTAATATGTATACGTGTACGGTACCAATCTAGCTACTTGACCTCTACATCCATCCGTACACTTATCAGATCAAGATTTTGTTCCATTCATCTTGCTTACCCCATATGAATATGCTTAAACCACCATTAGAATTACAATCTGAGGAACTTACAACATATGAAAAAGTCACTCGAATCTAACGATATACATGTCCTACCCCTAATAACTCAAGAAACTCACTTTATGTCCATCCGTTTACGAAACTAACTGTACATTCACTTATATACATGGTCAGAGTGCTAACTATCAAGTTCACTTATTTTTAGCAAGTCATCTGACTGTCCATCATGTTTGGATCCGTCAAACGGGCCACACGAACATTGCGGTAAACAGATCATCATGAAGATCTCAGAGTATAGGACTAGACCACCCGGCGACCCGTCAATTAGATGTGTACAAACACTATTTTGAATTATGAGCGTATTAAACATTAAAAGAGTATCTTCGTCATCCTAGGAGATCAGGGTTCGAATTTGGACAACAGAAAGAACGTGAAAAATAAAGATCACCTGTCAAATTTCATCACATTTGAACGGTGGAGTCGTGACTTACGGACGATGGAGGTTTAGACAAAATAAAGGATAAAATTGTTAATAAGTGATACCATGTGCATGTCACTGTTGCATGAGAATCTCAATTGAAGTTTCAATGGTGAATGTTTTCGATGCTCAATCGGGTGGTATGACCCACCTGATTACTGGAATCATTTCATTTTTGACCTCATGCCCTAAATTAGCGTAGCAAGTCGGATAGACGAAGCAGATCCTCGAAGGAAATAATTATGTGGGCCCCATAGAATACCACAGCCAATCACGTCAATCACGTGACTCTGTTATGTGATTTTCAATAACGTTTAACCATTGTGAAACACCCACTCATCACATGTATTGTGGCCCACCCGGAGCTCGGATCTGCCCCATCTTTTTGGCCCATGGCCTAACACTAACCCGAAGAATTAGATGGACGGAGTAGATCCATCAATACATCCTTGTGGACCCCATGCTTAGACAGTGCGTGTGCACAGGGAGTGCACACCCGCACTGCACCAAGACCAGAAATTCGGTCAAGGAGGTCTGACTCGACTCATTTCAAAAATTTCTTCCCCTGCCCCGACGGACGATTGGACATCACCCGTTTGGGTCAATCTATGGCCCACCTGGACGGACCAATAAAATAATCCAAACCGTCCATCATGTTCAGGGCGAGGGTCTGACCAAACCCCATCCGGTTTCGTGCACTGTCACACGTGTGCATGCGTACAATCTCAAGCGCAATAGCGCTGTGCACGGCAGGATTTGCCGAACATAGAAAGATTCGTTTCCTCCCTCCTTTCCACGCTGGCAATCCGCATGCGTTGCCTCTGCAGCATCCCATCCCTCCACTTGTTGCCATCAGAGCCGTCCAAACTAGGGCGTCCTCAGCTATGATTCGAGTTTTCCACTTGCCTCCGCTGTTGGGAATCAAACCATTAAGAAATGTTAATAGTAGTTCATTTAATGGGCCCCACAATGATCCTGAGACAGATCCAAACCGTCCACGCATTGTTGATTGTAAGATCAACCACTCAAGGGTGACTCACCATTAGTGGCTGGGTCATCTTCTTCATTAGATCAGAAAACCCACCAGCTTCCAGTGGGCCCTGTTTGCTGATCTAAAATGTTCATTAGGTGTACCATTAGGCCAAAAATCTATCCGTATGGACGCCTTATAGCCTTGCACGAGGGATTCCACATGGTCAGTATTTCTTGAGGCATTTAACTTGAGTGAAAACCCAATCTGTAGCTAATCCAATGATTAACATTCGAAACCTTTAAACGGGGATTAGAGTGTCTTATAAAAGCCACCCTTTTAGGGCTTCCTTTCATAAATAAAATAATAGAAAATGAAATTGGGAGAGAGACGTGAGTGTCATCTTCTCGCTGTCCGCTGCTGCGCCAAGTTGCGGACTCGATCGAGCCATATTTCGATTCGGGGTTCCTCCCCTGTCTAGAGAAAACGAAGAAGAAGAAGAAAGAAGAACTGGGAGTGCGAGCTGCTGCTCATCCTGTCACACCCACTCGACTCGCTATCGAGTTGTTAGGCTAGTCCGGGTCTGCTGGACGTGCTCCATATGGGAGCAAGAAAGAAAGCAAGAGAGAAACAGAAGAAAGATAAAGGAAGGGAAGGTCAGAGGGTTAGACGAGAGAGAAGAAGAGCATTGAATGAAGGTTGTTGCTGATTGAGTCGAGTTCATGACTCACTGATCCGAGTTGTCGCGGAGTCATGGGTCGGATCTAAGCCTAGATCTAGTCCGAGTGTTGTTGGAATTCTGGTAGAGAGAGGGAGAAAGAAAGGATGAAGAGGAAGAAGAGTGAGATGGGGAGAGTTGCAGTCTATTGGGTCGGATCAGGTTTGACTCGGTAATCTGACAAGTTCTACCGAGTCAATAGCCAAGTAGACCCGTTCTGGCCACTATAGGATGTGGACTGGGTGGTTCTTCAAACTCAGAACCAGTTGTGCCAACAAAGGATTACATCACTGGTTGAACTTGGTTCCAAAATGAGTTTGATTGGTTTTAGACCCGCTGAGTTGACTCAGCGAGTCGACCCACTGTTACAGCAATGAGTCTAGCCAGGCATGAGTTGAGTTTTAGTCCAACTTGGCCAACATTATTGCGGAAAAAGCCGGGTTGAAGAATTCGACTTGGTTTGAAGTAGTGTCGCACCACGACTCACATAAGTAAGTTGATTTCAGAGTTTTAACTTAAAAATTCAATATAGCGATCATCTAACTATGTTATTCTTATATTGGAATTTAAATCATCTTCTTTAGGTCATAGATTCATACTTAACTTCTATACTATTTAAATCTCTTAGTATAATCTTATAATCTTAAGGAATGATGTAGAGTTCTAACTGAACAAATAGTCTAAATTGCGGTAGGATTGGATTCGCGAACAAGTGCAACCAATTCCAACAACACAAGAAGTCAATCCGACTCTTGAATGGTGAGGACCTCCCTTCAAGCTTTCCTTCATCTTGATAGTTAGCTCGTTCATTCATCTTTGTTCAGTTATCTTATTGATTGCTCAATGTGATTCATCACTCTTATTGATTTGATTTCTTATAAATGATTGATGATTTGGAATTTAATTCAATATTTGAATATGCGATGTAATTTAAATACTTCTATTCTGATTTAAAATAAATGCTTCAAACATGCTTGCGCTAGTGATATTAGACGTAACTTAATTTGTTACATGTGATTACTTGATAGAATGCTTGAAGGTCCTCGAATTAGTGGCCATTATGTCTAATAGGCTAAAAGGAATGTTTGTTGTGGATTCACCATCTCATGAATCATTTGGGCCCCTGTGGCTTTTAGGGAATAATCCCTTCTGATCGAATCATTAAATTGAACACTTGGCCCTTGCGGCTTTGATGGAATATTTTCCCTATGAAGCTTTAATGGTTTATTTTATATAACTTTGCGGTGATATTTTGCACTTGTAGAACTACGATTGGCCACTAGTTGTATAGGTTACCTTTAAACATCTTATTTGTTAATCTCATAAGCCAGGGATGGTGGAATGAGCACTATGCCTGAGCTGTCGGCCTATGCTGGGTGACAAACCTCCCATAGTGACCTTTGAACTTTCTTAAAATGATTATTTAAAATCGGAATAATAATTGTTGGGCTAATCATGCATTTTCATGGCATATATTATGGTATTTTTTGGGTGGTTAGTTCTCCTTAGGCGTACCTTTGTATACTTTTCTGGGTGACTAATTCTCCTTGGGCGATCTATATTATATGGTCTTTTCCAGGCAACTAGTTCTACTTGGGCTTACCTTTGTGTACTTTTTCGGGTGACTAATTCTCTTTGGACGATCTATATATTATTACGGTTTTTTTCGGGTGGTTAGTTCTCCTTGGGCGTACCTTTGTGTACTTTTCCGGGTGACTAGTCCTCCTTGTGCGATCTATATATTATCATGGTCTTTTCTGGGAGGTTAGTTCTCCTTGGGCGTACCTTTGTGTACTTTTCAGGGTGACTAGTTCTCCTTGGGCGATCTATATATCATAGGCCGTCAACATTGATTTAAGTGATCGGTAGATCAACAATATGAGTAAAACCGCCAAACTACATGTGTCGTCGATTTAAGTGATCGGTCGATCAACATTGCTTAAGCAACTCTCGATCGATGGAGCCTACAAAGTTCGAGCCATCAAATATGGTCAAAAGTGTCCAGTGAGCAAACAACATAAATTGGGGAATTGCGATCAATCCACCAGTTTGGTGGATCAATCGATGACACTTGTTTCAGCATAAATTAAAGGTAACCTATCTTCAATAGGTGTTTTTTTTCTTTCTCGTTATCCTTACCTTATCAAAATCATATTCAAATTGTCAAAAGACTCACACCATACTCTCTATTCTTGAGCCAAGTCATTCGAAACGTGTCTTTGATGGAGAAGACTAGGGTAGGAACCTTTCATCCATCACCTATGGTAGTCATCTTTTAACTGATTGGGATGTAAGTTTACCTGTTAGGCCCACTTGGAGCAAGTTGTCATAACAGTAGACCTGGTCTGCTCCAATATCACCCTAATTGGGGGATTAGATGATCCCAGTCAATCAAATAAGGACCTGCGAAATGGGTAGTAAGACTATTATTACTATCCATTTTGTATGTCTTTCATTCTACAACTGTAATATTATTATTATTAGTTATATTGTATGCATATTTTTTTTCCTATTTAGTGGTGCAAACGCTACTCAGTCAATATTTACGGATGTGATAGAAATAGCAAGTCAATAACATGGCAATGTCAGATGGTCTCAATCCGATCGGTGCGTACGCTTCTTGCTTCAAACTTGGTTGGCAGTGCCTTCTGTGGAACATATGGTAAGAAAGTTGTCTGTAAACCTTACTTGGCCCAATAAAAACTCTAGTTATCACCCTCAACCTTGATTGGGGAGAATCTCGAGTTGGCTTAAGATGGAACAAGTCAGTCCTAGTCTTTTAACCATAGTTGCCACTCTCACTTTCTATCATTAAGTTAGGGGTTGTTTGGTGGGCTCCAATGAGAGAGACTTCTATCACATAATCAAGCACATTTATATAGCTTTCCAACTGAAAATGACATCCCTTACACGGAAGCTATTTCTTGACTGCAAGAGAAAGCTAGTTTTCTTCCTCCTTTTCAGTAAAAGCTACTATTTTTTTCTTTTTGCAGGTATCATAATTGGTAGTGATGCAACCAGGGACGGGATGAGGTTGATCACCTTCTTACTCAGGGAATAACTAATCTGAGTTTACCACAGAGCTATCTGGACTCCTCACAAAGCTTCCTTGAATCCACTAGTGATTAAAAAAAAAAATAGAAATAATTTCTAACAAATTCAAAATAAATTGATTGATGTCAAAAAAAAAAAAAAAAACAAACAAACAAAAAAATGAAAAAAAAAACAAAATTACAATCCTTAAAATAATGACCTTAAACCTATGAAGGAGTTTTAGATTTAAACACCCTTAAAACGTGAATTACTACAAATAATAAACTTACTATTAATACACGGTTACCATTCCTACTAGACTTCATGGTTTTCGGCCACAAATAATAAGTGTCCAATTTAGCCTAATAAAGAAATAGCCCAAACCTGTTATGGACATGGCCCAATGCCATCCTCACCATCTATCACGCTCAGCCAGGTCATTATTAGATGGGTTCTGTAAAGAGTTAAGAAAGTTTGTTTGACTTAGTTAGGAGTGCCTTCTTTGGAACATATGGTAAGCAAATTACCTGTAAACCTTATGTGGCCCAATAAAAACTCTACTTATGCACCCCCAGCCTTGACTGGGGAGAATCTCAAGTCGGCTCGAGATGGAACAAGTCAGTCCTAGTATTTTAACATTAGTTGCCACTCTCACTTTCTATCACTAAGTCAGGGACAATTTGGTGGGCTCCAATGAGAGAGACTTGTATCAAATAGTCAAGCATCTTTATCTAGCATTCCAATTGAAAATGACATCCCTTACTCGGTAGCTATTTCCTGCTTGCAAGAAAAAGCTACTTTTCTTCCTCATTTTCCAGTAAAAGCTATATTCTTTTCTTTTTTGTAGGTATCATAACTGGTAGTGATGCAAGTAGGGACGTGATGAGTTTGATCACCTTCTTACTCAGGGAATATCTAGACTCCTCACAGAGCTTCCTAGAATCCACTATGGATAAAAAATAGAAATAATTTCTAATAAATTCAAAATAAATTGATTGATGAAAAAAAAGAAGCAAAATTACAATCCATTAAATAATGAGCTCAAACCTAGGACGGAGTTTTAGACTTAAACACCCTAAAAACATGACTTACTGTAAATAGTAAAATTACTATTTATACACAGTTACCATTCCTACTAGACTTCATGGTTTTTGGCCAAAAATAGTAAGTGTCCAATTTAGCCTAATAAAGAAATAGCCCAAACCTGTTATGGACATGGCCCAATGCCATCCTCACCATCTATCACTCAGCCAGGTCATTGTTAAATGGGCTCTGCCGAGAGTCAAGCACGTTTGTTTGACTTGGTTGGCAATGCAATCCGTGGAACATATGGTAACTAAATTGTCTGTAAATCTTATGTGGCCCGATAAAAACTCTAGTTACTCACCCCCAGCCTTGACTGGGGAGAATCTTGAGTCGGCTCAAGATGGAACAAGTCAGTCCTAGTCTTTTAACCATAGTTGCCACTCTCACTTTCTATCATTAAGTCAGGTTCTGTTCGGTGGGTTCCAATGAGAGAGGCATGTATCACATAGTTAAGCACCTTTATCTAGCTTTCCACCTGAAAATGACATCCCATATGTGGTAGCTATTTCCTGCCTGCAAGAAAAGGCTACTTTTCTTCCTCCTTTTTCAGTAAAAGCTACTATTCTTTTATTTTTTGCAGGTATCATAATTGGTAGTTATGCAAGTAGGGACGTGATGAGCTTGATCACCTTCTTACTTAGGGAATAACTACTCCGAATCTACCATGGAGATATCTGAACTCTACACAAAGCTTCCTTGAATCCATTGGATAAAAAATAGAAATAATTTATAATAAATTCAAAATAAATTGATTGATGAAAAAAAAGAAGCAAAATTACAATCCTTTAAATAATGAGCTCAAACTTAGGATGGAGTTTTAAACTTAAACACACTAAAAATGTGACTTACTATAAATAGTAAACTTACTATTTATACACAGTTATCATTCGTACTGGATTTCATGATTTTTGGCCAAAAATAGTAAGTGTCGAATTTAGCCTAATAAATAAATAGCCCAAACCTGTTATGGACATGGCCCAATGCCATCCTCACCATCTATCACTCACCCGGGTCATTCTTAAATGGGCTCTACCGAGAGTCAAGCATGTTTGTTTGACTTGGTTGGCAGTGCCTTTCGTAGAACATATGGTAAGAAAATTGTCTGTAGACCTTATGTGGCCCAATAAAAACTCTAGTTACTCACCCCTAGCCTTGATTGGGGAGAATCTTGAGTCGGCTCAAGATGGAATAAGTCAGTCCTAGTCTTTTAACCATAGTTGCTACTCTCACTTTCAATCACTAAGTCAGTGTCTGTTTGGTGGGCTCCAATGAGAGAAACATGTATCACATAGTCAAGCACATTTATCAAGCTTTCTAACTGAAAATGACATCCCTTATGCGGTAGCTATTTCCTGCCTGCAACAAAAAGCTACTTTTCTTCCTCCTTTTTTAGTAAAAGCTACTACTCTTTTATTTTTATTTTTTTGCAGGTATCATAACTGGTAGTGATGCAGGTAGGGACATGATGAGTTTGATCACCTTCTTACTCAGGGAATAACTACTCAGAGTCTACCACGGAGTTATCTGGACTCCTCACAAAGCTTCCTCAAATCCACTATGGATAAAAAAAATAGAAATAATTTCTATTAAATTCAAAATAAATTGATTGATGAAAAAAACAGCAAAATTACAATCCTTTAAATAATGAGCTCAAACCTAGGACGGAGTTTTAGACTTAAACACCCCAAAAATGTGACTTACTGTAAATAGGAAACTTACTATTTATATATGGTTACCATTTATACTAGACTTCATGGTTTTCAGCCAAAAATAGTAAGTGTCCAATTTAGCCTAATAAAGAAATAGCCCAAACCTATTATGGACATGGCCAATGCCATCCTCACCATCTATCACTTAGCTAGGTCATTGTTAAATGGGCTCTCCCGAGAGTCAAGCACGTTTATTTGACTTGGTTAGTAGTGCCTTCCATGGAACATATGGTAAACAAATTATTTGTAAACCTTATGTGGCCCAATAAAAACTCTAGTTACTCACCCTTAGCCTTGATTGGGGAGAATCTCGAGTCGGTTCAAGACGGAACAAGTCAATCCTAGGCTTTTAACCATAGTTGCCTCTCTCACCTTTTCTCACTAAGTCAGGGTCTATTTGGTGGGCTCCAATGAGAGAGACGTGTATCACATAGTCAAGCACATTTATCTAGCTTTCCAACTTTATCTAGCTTTCCAACTGAAAATAACATCCCTTACGCGGTAGCTATTTCCTACCTGCAAGAAAAAACTACTTTTCTTCCTACTTTTTCAATAAAAGCTACTATTCTTTTATTTTTTACAGGTATCATAACCGGTAGTGATGCAAGTAGGGACATGATGAGTTTGATCTCCTTCTTACTCAGGGAATAATGTAATGCCCTGGTTTTCAAAACTCGAGTAAACAACTCGTTTCCAAAAATCCGGGTGTTAGCTAAACAAATTAACATAATCAGAGTACAATAAGATAAAACCAAGCGTAGTGAACTATCATATAACCAAAATATCAGAATCCTGGTCCACACAGTTGGGGACCTTAAGTATAAAATTGAAAGTTTCAAATGTATCAAGACAATTAAAAAGGGAATAATTATAATTACTGTTTAAGCCCGTAGTATTCTGCCACCTCCTAAGGTGGTTCCTCCTCGTAGTATCCCTCCTCCAATTCTGCCGCAACGGCATCGGAACCTGCGCCATAATCGTCCTCGCCTAAACCTGCATTCTCTGTACGGTTGAATATTCGATGAATGAGTGGCCAACTCAGTGTGAATTCTCCTCAAGATTACACACCGCCGCCTTAACTAAGCATGGTTAAAAACAATAAGGCATTCAAAACGACACATGATGCAGTCTTGTTTAAATGCATGGATGCGTGAACGCACATAGACCCGGGAATGCTCATCCAGTCGGACTTGGGCTTATCGCCCATGCATATGACTGGTCACCAGCGTAGCACATCACATGCGTACATCACGTATAGCATAATGACCAAGCCATGGTACATCACGTACGTGGGTCGATAGTCGATGATCTGGGAGCTAACGAAACGATACCCCAATAAGCCTAAGGGCACATGCTACAGTATATAGAATTAGCTACCCGTCATCGCCCGTATGCTATGTATGCATGATTAGTCAAACCATTATTATTCCAATTACAACCAGCTAATTTAGGCAAACTCAAAGGTCACTACGGGGGGCTCGTCATTTAGCGTAGCCGACAACTCGGGCATAGTGTCCCATTCCCACCATCCCCAGCTCATGAGATTTCCCGCCTTAGGATGTTTAATGGATGCCCATCGACTAGTGATGAGGGTCAAATATTACATATCAGACCACAATTATTGCCTAATTTTACGTACATGATAATGCTTAATTGAATATTTTAATTGTGTTTTTGTTGTAGGGAGTAATTAAGAGCGTGGACTGAAAAAGAGTATTAAAAGCATGGGTTTGACATTTCGAAGTCATCAGAGCAAGGGGCGTACTCCAGAGGACCAATATTGAAGAATTTACACGCCAGGGATCTAAGAAAATCAGGCCGTTCACGTTAAGTGGGGCCCGAAAAATGTCCAGAATGCAAGATCACAGTGTTCCAACCATCCATTTAACTTGAAACTTCATACATGGCCTGGGGGCCATAAATTAACCGTACACATTAAAATTCATCCATTGGATCACTGAGGAAGTGGCGCAACAGACAGATCAGCCCCTAGTATCATGATTTGCGTCTCGCCTGAGAACTGGATATGCTTCAAACATGGGTTTAACCCATTAAATGACGTGTTAAAATGAATGGATGGAGCGGATTACGGATACAAGTATCCGTCGGACCCACACAAGCATTGATTGTGCAACGTGCATAGATGCACCGGACGTGCACCAAGAAATCCAAAAGTCGGTCAGCAGGTGCTGACCGACTCTCCTTCTCAAATTCAAAAATGGCACTAGCCATTTCCTGTTTTAAATAGAGACTTACAGTCTTCTGTTGTGGGCTACCATCACGAGTCAGAGATCCAATCCGGACCGTCCATCAGAACCCAAGGAAGCCTCTCATTACTGTCTAGGTGGCAGAATCGAAAAAAGACACTGAAGATTATTTTTTAACCATTCAAAATCTGATTGAACGGTAGAGGAAAATATCGGGTGGGCCTCATCAGCAGAAGATAAAAACTACATGTGTTCGTCCGAATTTTCGTCCTTTATCTAATGGACGGCTTGGATTTCTCCATAGACATCAAGGTGGGACCCACCGATTGTCACAGCAGCAGCGTCCGTTTTTTGTCACAGCGCGAACAAACAGTACTCACGTCCGTTTTGCGGAAGTTTGTGGGCCCCATCCATTGTTCAAATGGACAATCTAAACTGTCTATTAGATTCATATGGCCCACCTTACCAAGACCTAGTGACAGAATTTGGAGAAGTAAAGAGAATGGGATCTTAACCGTTCAAAAGCAGGACTGACGGTAGACCAGAAAATCAGGTGGACCTCATCAAAGGCAATCCAAAAGCAGTCATTTCCAGCTGAAATTTCGTGTACAATCCAATGAATGGATTGGATCTTGTGAGTAAGACCAAGAAAGGGGTCCCACCAACATCCAGCGTCGGTCAGTGGCCTTGTTACGCACGTTGCTGCGTAAAGAGTCTCCAACCGACTACAGCCTTCCACCGCCTCCAGCAGCTATAAAAGAGAATTTTGGACGTAGGAAGGAGGAGGATCGAGAGCTAGGGGGTGAACGCCAAGAAGAAAGATCCAGAGAGGAGGAGAGTTTGGAAGAGAGAGAGAGTTTATTTTTATTTTCTTTATTTTTATATTTTTCCTAGCTTAATCCTGTTTATGCTAGGCTAAATTCATTAGCTAGGGCTGAGATTAAGCCCCTAATTTGAATAACTCTGGTTATATGTTGATTTTACCTTGATTCGATTGGTTTGTTTCTTTCTCTAGTGTGCTTGATTGGTTTAAATTATGTACTTCTCCATCTATGAACTTGACCAGAGTCTATATATGGATGTTGTTTGGATGCTTATTCTAGGTGCTTGTGTCTGAACATGAACAGGTTTCCTATAGAGGGAGAAACAGGGTGCTTTAATGAATTATACACCCTATGTGCCCGACCAAGGACATAAGATGTGTTATTCATTGCATTGCTTTAGGAGATTAGACATTCTGTATGCCCGACTAAGGACACAGATTGTTCTTTCTTTATATAAGTTATATCAATCTAGATTAGGGTGAATCAACAGATAAAATAAGGGATAGGATAATTAGGGGTGGATTCGAAAGTCCTAGTGCTCTCTCTGATTGAATTTTCATCCCTGTTCTCAATTATTTTTTATAGAATTGTGCTTAGTAACTCACTCCATTATTTGTTGGATTAGTTAAGGAGAATCATAGATTTGAATTGTGACGACCAATCCTCGTGGGAATGATCTCGTAATACGTACTGTATCTACATCTGATTCGTATACTTGTGAGTTTAAAAATCATTTAAATCATGTTGGTTTAAATAAAACAACAAGTTTTTGGCGCCATTGCCGGGGACTGTTTCGGTCCAAATTGAATTTAAGATTCCTTCTTATCATAATTCATAGCTTAGGATTGTTACTAACTTTAGATTAGTGGTTTCTCTTTATTTTAGAAACTAACCATTGCTTAGGATTTTTTTTTTCTAGCATTAGTTTAGGAAGTCGAATTTGTTCTTGTTTTGATTTTGTTTACAGGAATTAAGGAAGCTAATAATAAAATTTTCTTCAAAGAGAAGGAGGAGCTCTCAATTCTTCAGACATCAATCATCTCTTTTTCCGGGTTCTTTCTTCCAATTCTTGCTTACATAGTTTTATCTTGTTTTTAGGAATTCATGCTTTTTATTTCTAGTTTTATTTCTCTTAGGTTGCAGTTTAGTTTAGTTTAGTTTTCTTTCCTACCTTGCAGTAACTTAGTTTATGCTAGGACGTAGATCTCTGAATATAGAACTAGCGTCTGTTGATCCTGAAATAGAAAGAACACTTCGTGGAAGATTGAGAAATAATCCTGTTGAAATGGCGAATGAGAATGAAGTTAAAGCTCTCAGAGATTATTCAGCTCCTGTCCAATTTAATGCGCCTTCATGGATAGTGTTGCTAGCCACTACGGCAGCGCACTTTGAACTTAAACCTGGGGTTATACAATTGTTGTCATCCTTCTATGGTTTAGATAAGGAGAACCCATATCATCATGTGAAAGAATTCCTAGACATTTGCTCCACCTTTAAGTTCCAAAACTTCTCAGACGATTCGATCCGCTTACGCCTGTTTCCTTTTTCTTTAAAGGATAAGGCGAAAGCATGGTTGAATTCTCTAGAAGTTGGATCTATCGCTACATGGGACCAACTGTCTAAGAAGTTCTTAAACAAGTTCTTCCCCATTCACAAAACTAATGCCCTCCATAGAGAAATCACTAATTTCACACAAAAAGAGGGTGAGCATTTTCATGAATGTTGGGAACGATGGAAGGACTTGCTTCTTAAATGTCCACACCATGGTTTTGAGAAGTGGCAACAAGTTCAATACTTCTATGACGGTCTGACACCCCAGAACCGTCGCATGGTTGATGCCACTAGTGGAGGGTCGTTCATGACTAAAAGCGATGTCGAAGCGTGGAATTTCTTTAAAACTTTGTGCGAAAACTCCCAGCAATGGGACTATTCAAATAGAGTTGAAAGAAGTCTCCAACCACAGAAGAGAGGTGGTATATATGAGATAGGAGTCACGCCAGATCTCTATGCCAAGATTGATGGCCTGACAAAGAAGGTTGATGCTCTGATGTTGCATAATGGACCTCCACAAACAACTCAAGTTGAGGCATGTGCCATATGTTCTAGTCCTGCCCATCCTACGCAGTCTTGTCCATCTAGTGTAGCATTCCCAGAACTTCTCTCTGAACAAATACATGCAATGAACACTTTTCAAAGACCTAGGAATAATCCTTACTTAGAAACATACAACCTAGGTTGGGCTAGGCATCCAAATTTCTCTTGGGAAAAAGGACCACAACAAGGAGGACCATCTAGAAATCCTCCCATGCAACCTTACCCTCAAGCTGGCAATCAACAACTTCGACAGTTTCTGCAATATCAACAAGGTCCCTCACAATTACGGAAACATCTCTTGAAGAAACACTCAATCTTTTTATGCAGAGTTCTCTCCAATTCCAAAAAGACACCCAACAAACCTTACTAGCCAACCATCAAAGCTTACATGCAAATGCGCAATCCATTGCCAAGCTGGAAGTACAATTGGGTCAACTAGCTACCACATTAAATGAGAGAGAGAAAGGTAAGTTCCCTGGCCAACCTGTGGCTAATCCAAAGGGACAGTATGAGATTGACTCTAATTCCAACCAAGAGCAATATCATGAGCAATCCAAATCGATCACTACCCTTAGGTCAGGCAAACAGATTGACAACAAAATAGAGATGCCTATGGATTAATCAAATTCTAAAGCAGAAGATCAAGATGAAGCAGAGAGGCACACTAATGCATCCAAAGTCCAAAAGCTCTTTGACTCTCCAAGAGCCACTAATGTGCCACCCTATGTGCCCAAAGCACCCTTTCCTCAACATCTGGCACCAATAAAGAAAAGAAACAACTTTGAAGAAATCTTGGATGTGTTTAAAAAAGTGCAAGTCAACATTCCGTTACTTGATGCTATCAAGCAAGTCCCTGCTTACGCTAAGTTTCTTAAAGATTTATGCACTCAAAAGCGTAAGCAGAATGTTCATAAGAAAGTCTTCCTTGCAGAGCAACTCAGCTCCATGATTCAACATAACACCCCTCCTAAATTTAGGGATCCAGGAGCTCCCATCATTTCTTGCGTCATAAGAGATAATAAGATTGGGAAGGCATTGCTTGATTTAGGGGCGACCGTCAATTTATTACCATATTCGGTTTATGAGCTACTAGGACTTGGTGAGTTGAAACCGACTAAAGTAACATTACAACTAGCTGATAGATCTGTCAAGATGCCCCGGGGTGTTATTGAAGATGTGTTAATCCAGGTTGATAAGTTTTATTTTCCAGTGAATTTCATCGTTATAGATACTCAGCCTGTCCGGAATCCGACTAGTCAGATCCCGGTCATCTTGGGTCGTCCATTTTTTGCCACATCTAATGCTATTATAAATTACAGGAATGGAGTTTTGAAGTTGTCCTTTGGTAACATGAATATTAAACTCAATGTCTTTAATGCTGGATAACAATCCGTAGATTTGGAAGACATATTTGAAGCAGACATGATCGAGAGTCTAGTGCAGGACTCCTTCCTTAAATCTTTTGAAGATCCACTTGAGACCTGCTTAGCACAATATGGCATGGATTTTGACATAGATAGTCCCATCCACGAAGTCAATGCACTACTTGACTCTACCCCTATATTGGAGACTGAAAGATAGAGAGCGAAAGTGGAACCTCTTCATCCCTCTGAGTCTAAACCGGGCCTATCTATTGAGAAGTCACCTGCACTTGACCTTAAACAATTACCTACAGATCTCGAGTATGCATTGTTAGGTCCCTCTGAGACTCTACCTGACATCATAGTTTCTAACTCTGAGAAGGCAAGGGAGAGCAGGTTGCTTAATGTTCTTAGAACATATAAGGTAACAATTGAGTGGAAGATAGCAAAAATACAGGGAGTATGCCCCACTGTATGTATGGATCATGCTGCAGAAATATCACTTGAATTACAAAGGAGGCGTAATCCTAACGTGGAAGAAGTCGTTCGAGCAGAAGTCCGTAAATTATTAGACGATAGTATCATTCACCTCATTTCAGATAGCACAATTCATGGGAACTCACATTACTTGTCTGGGATTGGTTAATCAAGGTGTTGAGACAATACAGTTGGCGGACCCAAGCTATCAAGATTGATTAATTCATGGTCCATGGGTACTTGCATTGCTTGTCTGGCTGAAGACATTAAACTTAGCGCTCCTGGGAGGTAACCCAACCTTTTATTTTCTTTTATTTCCTTTTCCTAGTTAGTTAGTTCAATGTTTGTGGGTATCATTTCTGCAAACCCTCACGAGACTACAACTCGTCCACTAGGGGCAACCTAGGGGTTTAAAGGCTTGTTGCATACGCTAAATGCAATCGAGAGCACCTGCGAAAGTGGTATAGGTAGGATCTTCGATTTGTGATTTTACTTTTGTTGATTTCTCTCTTGTGCTCGCTTTTACGTTGATATTTTTTGAGGAAGCCTCTTGATTCTCCATCCAGGTACTATCTTTCCCTCACTCCTCTTTTATTTTCGTTGTCCCATGTGCATCGCATGCTTATTTCTGTTACATTGAGGACAATGTATATTTTAGGTTGGGGGTGGGAGATTAGATTACCTAATCAGTATTTTCTTGGTCTTGAGCAGAAATTGTGAAAATTTTTAATGAAAATTTTTAAATTTTTTGAAAATTCTTATGAAGTCAAAGTGATGTTGAAAGATAGTTGTGATTTTAACATTACAAGATACAGAATATTAGTAATTTATGACTCTTGGATTCAGCCATCTGTTAGATTTCACAGTTAAGTTTGAATTGTTAAACCATGATTAGAAGTTTTAAACATTGATTGAGTCATGATTTCACAAGAAACACATCTTGCTTACACATTAAGGTTTTAGTTTGATATTGAATTGTAACTTGGTGATCCCTAAGCATGGAAGGAACCAACCTGGGAAATATGTATATCATGTTCAACAAGAAGAATTAAAGAAAAAGGAAATACCCAGCTACAAGATAGCTGCCTGTGGAAAAGGTTGGGCGATCGAACTTCACCATAGGTTTGCTCCCCATAGGTGTAGATTCGATTCCCCATGGTTGACATGTGAGAAAAGTTAGGTGACAAGTTTTCACCATAGGTTTGCTCCCTATAGGTGAGAATTTAATTCCCCTTCTTGGTGTTACTTTTAATAGAAAAAATCAAAAACTGAAAGAAAGAAAAAGAATATTTTATGAGGCACGTTTTAGTTTAGGTTTTGGATGTCCTGAATGCTCTTGTTGGTTACCAATCATATCATGGAAATTGACAATTGGATCTCTTAATGATCATAAGCCGAGATTACACTATACACTCATGGAACTCAATGTTTAGAATGTTCTAATTGATGGATAATTAATACTTTGAACTTGATTATGAAGTTTACTGTAAGCTTGATTCCAGGAGAAAATTCTACTCACCATTCATGAATCTTAGAATTCTCACATCTCGACTATTTGTTCACATGTCACTTGGGTTTACAGGAATTGCCATTTTATTTCTGAAAATATTTTTAGCATGTTTTGCTCGGGACTAGCAAAATGCTGGTTGGGGGTTGTGATGAGGGTCGAATATTGCATATCAGACCACAATTATTGCTTGATTTTACGTACATGATAATGCTTAATTGAATATTTTAATCGTGTTTTTGTTGTAGGGAGTAATTAAGAGCGTGGACTGAAAAAGAGTATTAAAAGAGGTTTGACATTCCGAAGTCATCAGAGCAAGGGGCGTACTCCAGAGGACCAATATTGAAGAATTTACACGCCAGGGATCTGAGAAAATTAGGTTGTTCACGTTAAGTGGGGCCCGAAAAACGTCAAGAGTGCAAGATCACAGTGTTCCAACCATCCATTTGACTCGAAACTTCGTACATGGCCTGGGGGCCATAAATTAACTGTACACATTAAAATTCATCCATTGGATCACTGAGGAAGTGGCGCAACAAACAGATCAGCCCCTAGTATCATGATTTGCGTCCCGCCTGAGAACTGGATATGCTTCAAACTTAGGTTTAACCCATTAAATGACGTGTTAAAATGAATGGATGGAGCGGATTATGGATACAAGTATCCGTCGGACCCACACAAGCATTGACTGTGCAACGTGCATAGATGTACCGGACGTGCACCAAGAAATCCAAAAGTCGGTCAGCAGGTGCTGACTGACTCTCCCTCTCAAATTCAAAAATGACACTTGTCGTTTCCTGTTTTAAACAAAGACTTACAGTCTTCTGTTGTGGGCTACCATCACGAGTCAGAGATCCAATCCGGACCGTCCATCAGAGCCCAAGGAAGCCTCTCATTACTGTCTAGGTGACAAAATCGAAAAAAGACACTGAAGATTGTTTTTTAACCATTCAAAATCTGATTGAACGGTAGAGGAAAATATCGGGTGGGCCTTATCAGCAGAAGATAAAAACTACATGTGTCCGTCCGAATTTTCATCCTTTATCTAATGGACGGCTTAGATTTCTCCATAGACATCAAGGTGGGACCCACCGATTGTCACAGCAGCAGCGTCCGTTTTGTTGGCTACGTAACGAACAGACTACGTCCGTTTTGCGGAAGTTTGTGGGCCCCATCCATTGTTCAAATGGACAATCCAAACTGTCTATTAGATTCCTATGGCCCACCTTACCAAGACCTAGTGACAGAATTTGGAGAAGTAAAGAGAATGGGATCTTAACCGTTTAAAAGCAGGACTGACGGTAGACCAGAAAATCAGGTGGACCTCATCAAAGGCAATCCAAAAGCAGTCATTTCCAGCTGAAATTTTGTGTACAATCCAATGAATGGATTGGATCTTGTGAGTAAGACCAAGAAAGGGGTCCCACCAACATCCAGCGTCGGTCAGTGGCCCTGTTACGCACGTTGCTGCGTAAAGAGTCTCCAACCGACTATAGCCTTCCACCGCCTCCAGCAGCTATAAAAGAGAGTTTTGGACGTAGGAAGGAGGAGGATCGAGAGCTAGGGGGTGAACGCCAGGAAGAAAGATCCAGAGAGGAGGAGAGTTTGGAAGAAAGAGAGTTTATTTTTATTTCCTTTATTTTTATGTTTTTCCTAGCTTAATCCTGTTTATGCTAGGCTAAATTCATTAGCTAGGGCTGAGATTAAGCCCCTAATTTGAATAACTCTGGTTATATGTTGATTTTACCTTGATTCGATTGGTTTGTTTCTTTCTCTAGTGTGCTTGATTGGTTTAAATTCTGTACTTCTCCATCTATGAACTTAACCAGAGTCTATATATGGATGTTGTCTGGATGCTTATTCTAGGTGCTTGTGTCTGAACATGAACAGGTTTCCTATAGAGGGAGAAACATGGTGCTTTAATGAATTATACACCCTATGTGCCCGACCAAGGACATGAGATGTGTTATTCATTGCATTGCTTTAGGAGATTAGGCATTCTGTATGCCCGACTAAGGACACAGATTGTACTTTCTTTATATAAGTTATATCAATCTAGATTAGGGTGAATCAACAGATAAAACAAGGGATATGATAATTAGGGGTGGATTTGAAAGTCCTAGTGCTCTCTCTGATTGAATTTTCATCCCTGTTCTCAATTGTTTTTTATAGAATTGTGCTTAGTAACTCGCTCCATTATTTGTTGGATTAGTTAAGGAGAATCATAAATTTGAATTGTGACGACCAGTCCTCGTGGGAACGATCTCGTAATACGTACTGTATCTACATCTGATTCTTATACTTGCAAGTTTAAAAATCATTTAAATCATGTTGGTTTAAATAAAAAAACAACTAGTGGCCAATCAAATTCAATACATGGGAATTACCATTGCATGGTTATATGGGAATGAATCATCGAAGCCACGCAGGTCAAATATCAAATCTTGGGATAGAAACAAGTCAGAGTAGTAAAAGGTCATACAAAGTAAATACTAATCGAAATGGTATGGCAACGTTAAACCAGGGTGGTAAAGAATTCATCCCCAAGACTATGTAGGCGAAAAACCCATGGATGGTAAACCCACATTAACATTTCACTATTAAAGATAACCTCCAAGTCGAGGTTCAATTTCTAACACATTCCGTTGTTGAGGGTCAAATATTGCATATTAGACCCTAGTTATTACTTGATTTTATGAACACGATACGGTTTAACGACCCATTTTAATCGTGTTTGTGTTGCAAGGTGAATTTAGGAGCCTGGACTGAAAAGGGGTACTAAAAGCATGGATTTAACGCTCATAAATCACCAAGGTAAGGGACGGATTACAAGAGACCGAGATCGAAGAATTTACACGCCAAAGATCCGAGAAAATCAAGTAATTGAAGTCCAAGAGGCCTGAAAATCATCTTGAATGCAAGTTCACAGGGTTCCCACCATCCGTTTAGCTCGAAACTTTATATCTGGCCTAAGGACCCTAAATTAACCGTACACGTGGAATTTCAGCCATTAGATCCTCATGAAATTGACCCAACGGACAGATCAGCCCATAAAACTCTAATATCTGGATATGCTTCAAATTTAGTCTCAACCCTTCAAAGTAGATGGGAAGGCAGATGGACGGAGAGGATTTCTCATAAACATCACGACGGGACCCACATGCAGGGCGTGCGTGTGCATAGCACACGTGCACACGCCGTGCACCAAAACAGGGAGATGGGTCAGCGGACACTGACCCGTCCCTTCTTCTCTCTCGCGCAGGAACCACCAGTAGCGGACGTGGTTCGTTCGACTTTGGCTAGTGGGCCCCACTCGTCGTCTGAATCAGTGATCAGAGCCGTTCATTCACTCTCGGGGGTAGGCATGACCCTCGCCATGATGAACTTTTGGTCCCTTGCATCCGTACACATGTAGATCGCTAGAAAACGCAGGATGAATGATGAGTTGATTTGATACAGTGGACCACACCAAAACTTGACCAAAACCACTCCTTTCCATCTGAAATTTCACTAGGAATCCAATGAATGGGGTGAATTTTACTAAAAACATCACTGTAGGGCCCACCGAACACGTCAGCGTAAGAATTTTCGCAAGAAACGTACGTCCACTTTTTTCGGACATTACGGGGAATTGTGGGCCACTGTTTGTGGTCGGATGGGTGATCTAAACCGTTCAGAACCTTCAGAGGGGGTCTTCACCCCAACCAAGGAGTCAGAATCCACGTTTGCAACGATCACTGTCCCAAAATCTCATCCAAATGCGACTGTTTTTGCGCTTTTGCTGCGTCACCGCCTCTTACTGCGAAAGCGGAGTCGGTTCTCCACTCTAAACTGCCCATGGGGCCTATAAAAGAGAGAGAGAGAAGGACGTGGGAGGGTATGCTGGGACATGGAGAAGAAGGAAGAGAGAGAGAGAGAGATCACGTGGAGTGCGGCTGATTAATGGAGTTTTCTTCTTCCCTTCTCTTAATTTTTGTTTATGATTTTTTATTTTTTTTTTGAGATTTAAGCCTGATCATGACTATGTCAGGTTAAACCTCTTAGCTAGGGGTAAGAGGTGAATCTTGTAGCGTGATGGGATGTTTTCTACGGTTTGATTGATGTTTAAGTTGAGTGCTCTTTAATTTTAGTTTGATTATAAAAGAGACTTTTAGTTTTTATGATTTGTTGTGACTTAAATTACAATAGATCTGCGATAGCTTTCAGTATGCTCTTTTCATTATAGGAATTGTGAACTTGGGAACCCTGTTGTTCACCATCGTCTCATGGGCATGGTTGGGTGATGGAATCCTTTCTAACGTTCATAATTCCCTTAGATGGATTGTGGATTGGCTAACTTCTGTTGTTTGCTTTGTCTCATGGGCATGGTTTTGTGATGGAATCAAGTCTAATTCACATCCTTCTCATCTCTTGAAAACTAGATCAAAAGGAAGTTCATATTTGTGTTTTAATGGATTATCTTCCAACTGGATGAAGATAGGACTCTAAATCCAGTTGTGTTATTGAATCAAGCGTAGATATCCCTGATCTCTACAAGTGGATCCTTGGCACCCTAGTTTCCCACCTTTGAATTTCACAAGTCTTAGTTTAATATTTCACCATTACTCTCTTAAAAACCTCTGATTTAGATTTCATCTTTGCCTAGTTCTGGTTCGAGTTACTTTCAGATTATGTACAAGGTTCAGTCCTTGTGGATTCGACCTCGGTCTTACCGAGATTATTACTACATCACAACCCTATACTTAGGGTGTGAACAAGTTTTTGGCGCCATTGTCGGGGATTGACGGTTACGTTTTTTTGGGATTAGCTAGCTTTAGATTTAGGTTAAGATTAGGATTTTTCTAAATTTAGATTTTTTTATTTGATTTCTAGAAACTAACCTAATTTTCCTATTTTGTAGGACCCTGATATAGGCTTTCTAAATTGGTAATCTCTTTCTAATTTTTCTTCCTTTTTATTTTTAGGATTAGGTTTTATTTCTATCTTTAGAAACTTTTTTGTTTTAGGTTCTCTTTTGTTTATAGAAACTAACTTGTTTTCTAATTTAGATTTAGAACCTTCCTGATTAATTTTTAGAAACTAGGTTAGTTATTTCTTTTTTTTAGAACTTTTTCTAGTCTTAGAAACTAACTCATCTTTCTTTTTTTTTTTTTTTTTTTTTTTAGAAACTTTCTTATTTTAGAACTTTTCTTTTTAAAAACTAACTTACCCTCTAATTTAGGTTTAGAACTTTCCTAACTTGTTTTAGAAATTCTCTATTTTCTTTTAGGAATTTTTCCCTTTTTAGAAACTAGTTTACTTTCTATTTTAGGAACTTTCTAACTTTAGACTTTTTTAGAAACTGACTTGTTTTGTTTTGTTTTGTTTTGTAGGTTTTTAACTTAGGAACTTCAAATTTGGTAACTTCTTTCCAACTCTTTTCTCTTTATTTCTAGATTTTTATTTATTTTCTTATATTTTAGGTTTAGTCTAGAATCTGAATTGAGGGCTGCGAGTGTTTCATGCCCAAGTGGGTTCATGACAACACTCGACGTCTCTTGACTAAAGGTGGATTGGTTGAGGGGTTGACTATCCATTGCAAGACTAGACACCGCTCGAGATCCCTAGAGTTAATTGAAGTGATGGCTGCAAACCAACCTCTTCTACCACAACCTAGGGTGGAAGACATCCAGGATGAGAATGAGGTGCATCAAGCACCCCCGCCTTGTACTTTACAAGATTATTTACAACCGGCGGGGGTGAGCACGCCCTCATGCATGGTTTTTCCTGAGAATACGGGACACATGGATATCAAGTCAGGGGTAATCCAACTTCTTCCTAAATTTCATGGGCTTGAGTCAGAAAATCCATATTTACACTTGAAAGAGTTTGATGAGATCATAGCCACTTTATATTTTCCAAACGTATCTGAGGACATAGTCAGGCTGAAACTCTTTCCCTTTTCTTTAAAGAGAAGGCTAAGACGTGGTTGCATTCACTACGTCCTAGATCTATTGGCACACAGAATGATATGCAAAGGGAGTTTATAAAGAAATTTTTCCACATCATAAAATGAACACCCTTAGAAAATCAATCATGAACTTCACCAAAAGGAGGACGAAACATTCTTCCAATGTTAGGAAAGGTTCAAGGATCTTGTCAGTTCATGCCCACAATACGGTTTTGAAACATGGCGCAATGCACACTTTTTCTATGATGGACTGACATCTTCCATGCGCCAATTGGTTGAGACGATGTGCAATGGGAAATTCATGAATAAAAATATCAATGATGTGTGGGACTACTTGGATAGACTTGCTGAAAACGCACAATCATGGGACACATACCCCAAATCAAGCACCATGTCTAGGCCGACTCAATCTAAGGAGAGGGGTGTAATGTATCTCTTGAAAGAGGATGATAATATCAATTCTAAAGTGACTAATCTCATAAGGAAATTCGAGACCATGGAATTAAAGAAGGATAAGGTTAATGAAAATGTTTGCGGTATTTGTGATGGCAACATTCACGCAACTGAAAATTATCCAACAATACCTGCCTTCCAAGGGTTGTTGAATGAGGAATCCAATACCGTGAACAATTATCAAAGACCTTTCAATGGACCTACCTCCAATACATACAATCTTAGTTGGAGAAATCATCCAAACTTCAGTTGGAGGAATGGACAAACAGTTACCCCTCAAGGTTTCCTCAATTAAATTCCAAATCAAGTGAAACCTTAAGAGGATCCGGTTCAAAAACATATTTGAGACCAAGAGCTACTCAACCAGGACATCGGAGCGGCTTTGAGATCACTTACTGCATCTATTCAAAGAATAGAGTTGCAATTAACAATTGGGGGAAAGAGGATGCTTCCTGCTAAACCTCTCCCCAATCCTAAACCGCAATATAAGATAAGTGATCCAAGCTCTTTAAATCAGATAGAGCAAGCTAAGTCTATCACCACTCTTAGGAATGGGAAGATAATTGACAAATCTATTCCGGTAAGGGCTGAAAAGCCTAAGGACCTGGAAGAAGATAACGACGATAGACCTAGCATTGCTCCACAAGAATTAGAATCGGAACCTTAAGGGAAGACGGTTGCTCCATTTCTCCAACGGTTGGTTGCACCAAAACCTCTCTCTAACTCTCAGGACATTCTAGAGGTGCTGAAACAAGTGAAGGTCAATATTCCTCTACTTGATGCCGTAAAACAAATACCTTCATATGCCAAATTCCTGAAAGACTTGTGCACGACCAAAAGACAGCAAAATATTCAAAAGAAAATCTTCTTGACTGAGAAAGTGAGTGCCACCCTAAAGTAAGATGTGTCGTAGAAATTCAAAGATCCCGGTAGCCCAACCGTATCTTGTATAATTGGGAACTACCGAATTGAGCATGCACTTCTTGACTTAGGAGCAAGCGTCAATCTGATTCCCTACTCGGTGTACAAGCAGTTAGAATTGGGTGAATTAAAACCCACCTTAACCACATTACAACTTGTTGATCGCTCTGTTCATGTACCGAGAGGAATAATATAGGATGTGTTGGTCCAGGTTGACAGATTCTACTACCCTGTAGATTTTATCATTCTGGATACCGAACCCATCAGTAACATGAGCACTCAGATTCCCTTCATTCTTGGTCGCCCATTCCTTCTCACTTCAAACGCAATTATCAATTACAGGAATTGTGTCATGAGTATGTCTTTTGGGAATATGACATTGGAGTTAAACATCTTTTTCAATACAAGCAGACGGTTAGAGGATGATGACGATTTCCACGATATTAACATGATTGACTCTTTCATGGAAGATAGAGCGCCTCTGACCTTATCCTCTGACTCTCTAGAGACGTGCCTGGCCCACTCCCATGATTTTGATGATGACATGATTAGGGAGATAGTTGTCATGCTTGATACTACGCCGGTACTTGAAGTTAACCGGCGGAGGCCACAATTTGAAGAATTGCCCCAAACCGAAGAAGTGTCTCTGCCGTCTAACCTTAAGGCACCGAAGCTTGACTTAAAATCTTTGCCCTCTGATTTGAAATATGTCTATTTAGGTCAAGATGAGACATATCCGGTGGTGATTTCTGCCCACCTGGAGAAAGAACAGGAAGTATGCTCATATCTACTCTCATTGAGCATAAGGGAGCCCTTAGATGGATGATTACGGACCTCAAGGGAATTGACTCTTCGATTTGTACTCACTGCATTTATCTTGAGGATAATGCGCAGACTTCTCGGTAACCACAATGTAGATTAAATACAAACATGAAAGAAGTAGTTAAAGCCGAGGTTCTTAAACTATTGGATGTGGGTATCATATACCGTATATCCGATAGTCAATAGGTGAGTCCAACTCAGGTAGTTCCCAAGAAGTCTGGAATCACCATCGTAGCCAATGCCAACAACGAACTCATGCCAACTAGAGTTTCTATTGGTTGGAGAATGTGCATTGACTATAGGAAGTTGAATACCGTCACGAGGAAGGACCACTTTCCTTTGCTCTTCATTGATTAGATCTTGGAAAGGTTAGCTAGTCATTCCTATTATTGTTTCCTTGATGGGTATTTGGGCTATAATCTGATAGAGATAGCCCCTGAAGATCAGGAAAAGACTACGTTTACATGTCCCTATGGCACTTTTGCTTACCGAAGGATGCCATTCGGACTATGTAATGCCCCTGCCACCTTTTAGCGATGTATGATGAGTATATTTTCTGATATGGTGGGGCAATATCTAGAGGTCTTATAGACGATTTCTCTATCTTCGGTCCATCTTCCAGCGAGTGCTTAGAGAGTCTTAAATGTGTACTAAAAAGATGTGAAGAAAAGAACTTGGTACTTAATTGGGAGAAGTGTCATTTCATGGTTCGAAAGGGAATTGTCCTTAGACATATCATCTCGTCTAAAGGAATCGAGGTAGATAAGGCCAAAATCGATCTTATCTCTAACCTACCTCCATCCAAGAACATACGGGATGTTTCATCCTTTTTAGGACATGCCGAGTTTTACAGACGATTCATAAAGGACTTTAGTCTCATCTCTCGCCCTTTATGTAATCTACTTCAAAAGGATGCACTATACGAGTGGACTGAACAATGCTAGGAAGCTTTCACTAAGCTTAAAGGCATGTTGACCAGTGCACCTATCATACAGCGACTCGATTAGAGCCTGCCTTTTAAACTTATGTGCGACGCGTCTGATTATGCTCTTGGGGCGGTTTTAGGCCAGAGAAAAGATAAGAAACCCTACGTTATTCATTATGCGAGTAAGACTCTAAATCCTGCCCAAGTGAACTACTCGACTACGGAAAAGGAACTCTTAGCCGTAGTGTTCGCTTTGGACAAATTTAGGTCCTACTTGATCGGATCCAAGATCATCATTTACACAGATCATGCGGCGCTCAAGTTTCTTCTTGCTAAGAATGATGCTAAGCCCCCCTAATAAGATGGATCATTCTACTCAACGATTTCAATTTAGAAATTAAAGATAAAAAGGGAGCAGAGAACGTGGTGGCTGACCATCTTTCCCGCCTTAATCCCTCTTATTCCCTTGAGATGACACATATTAATGACATGTTCCCTACCGAACAATTGTTCAGAGTCTCTCATTCACCTTGGTTTACTGATATTGCTAATTATCTTGCCACAGGTTTTATACCGACGCATTGGACTGTATAAGATAAGAAGGAATTTTTTACCAAGGTGCGCAACTTTTTCTGGGATGATCCATATTTGTTTAAATATTGCCCAGACCAAATCTTAAGGAGATGTGTGTCAAATGATAAGCATCAGAGTATCATCTCCTTCTGTCACTCACAAGCCTGTGGTGGTCACTTTTCTGTTAAAAAGACCACGACCAAGATTCTGCAGTGTGGCTTTTACTGGCCCCCTATGTTAAGAGACACTCATGAGTTTTGCAAGGCTTGTGAGTGTTATCAGAAATTGGGAGCATTGTCATGTCAAAATATGATGCCCTTGAACCCTATTCTTATTATAGAGGCATTTGATTGCTGGGGCATCGATTTCATGGGACCATTCCCTCAATCCTTTGGAAATCTATATATTTTGCTCGCCGTAGACTATGTCACTAAATGGGTTGAAGTGATTCCGTGCCAGAACAATGACCATCGCATGGTCATTAAATTCTTTAAAAAAAACATCCTTTGTTGGTTCGGAACGCCTCGAGCCATCGTTAGTGATGGGGGCTCACACTTTTGTAGGAGACCATTCGAGAGTATAATGAAGAAATATGGTATCTCTCATAAGGTGAGCACTCCATACCACCTACAGACAAGTGGACAAGCTGAGATTTTCAATAGGGAGATCAAACATATTTTGGAGAAAATAATTAACCCCGATCATAGGATTGGTCAATTCGATTTACCAATGCCCTATGGGCTTACCGTACCGCATTTAAGACCCCTATTGGAATGTCTCCCTTTAGACTTGTCTATGGGAAAGCTTGTCACTTGCCTGTGGAGTTGGAACATAGAGTCTATTGGGCGATCAAAAATTTGAATTTCAATCTGGACAACGCTGGCTCGCTACGCAAACTTCAATTAAATGAACTTAAAGAAATCCGGAACGATGTATACGAGAACTCGAGAATTTACAAGGACAGAATGAAGGCATTTCATGACCATCGCATTCTACAAAAATCATTCATGCCAGGTCAGAAAGTCCTTTTGTATGATTCTCGGTTACATCTCTTTCTGGGTAAGCTCCAATCTCTTTGGACCTGTCCTTTCACTGTTATCAATGTTTATCCTCATGGGGCTGTCGAGATTTAGAATCCCGACAATGACAATGAGTTTAAAGTAAATGGACATCGATTAAAGCCATTTGTCGAGAAATTTGATTCAGAGGACATGTCCATGCCTCTAAATGATCCTATTTACCAGGATTGATCTCCTAGTTTGACGGAGGTATAGATAGGTTTATTGCTTTTATAGGACTAGGGTAGTTTGTTTTTGTCATTCTAAGTTAGTCGGCTTTATGCCGTTAGGTTAGTTTGCTTTCTAGTTGTTTTAGGATAGTTTGCTTTTTTTGGATTAACTCTCGTGCCGAGCCGCCTTCACGCTAAAATCTCTTTGGGAAAAAGTCGCTTAACTCCATCATCAGGTACTATCTTTCCATCACTTCTCCTTCACTTTTGTTGTCTCATTTGCATTATATATTTTTATCTTTTACATTGAGGACAATATAGATTTTAGGTTGGGGATGGGAGATTAGGTTACCTAATCAGTGTTTTCTCAGTCTTGAGCAAAAATTGTGAAAATTTTAAAACTTTTTCTAGAATTTTTTGTGAATTCACGGTGATTTTGACGGCTATCTTTGATTTAGACATATAAGATACGTAATATTGGTAATTTATGACTCTTGGATTCATTTATCTGTTAGATTTCACAGTTAAGTTGAATTGTTAATCCATGATTAGAAGTTTTAAACATTGATTAAGCCATGATTTCACATGTCACACCTAGCTTACACATTAAGGCTTCAGTTCGATATTGAATTGTTAACCTGGTAGTCACTAGACATGAAAGAACCAACCAGGGGAATTTGTCCATCATGTTCAAAGAAAAAAATAATACTTAGCTAAAAAACAGTTGTCTTCGGAAAGGGTTGGGCGAATGGTCTTCACCATGTGTTTGTTACCTATAGGTGATGATTCGATTCCCCTCCTTGGCTTTACCTTTAAAAGGTTGACATAGCGTGAAAGCCATCGATGAAAAAAATCAAAAGCTAGAAGAATAAAAAGGCTGAACTGTAAGGCAAGTTTCGGTTTGGGTTGGGATATCCATGAATGCTCTAATTGATTATCAATGTTCTCATGAAAATTGACGATTTAACTCTTAATGATGATTAGCCGAGATTACACTATACACCCATGGAACTCAATGTTTAGAATTATTCAATCGATGGATTAATACTTTGAACTTAACTATGAAGTTTACAGTGTGCTTGAGTCCAGGAGAAAGTAATGCCTAACATTGATGAATCTTGGAATTCTATGATCTAGATTGCTTTTCAAAAACCGCTTAAGTTTATAAAAATTTATCCTGTAATTCTCAACTTATTTTTCGCATACTTTGCTCGGGACTAGCAAAATGCTGGTTGGAAATTGTGTTGAGGGTCAAAAATTGCATATTAGACCCCAGTTATTACTTGATTTTATGAACATGATACGGTTTAATGGCCCATTTTAATCGTGTTTGTGTTGCAAGGTGAATTTAGGAGTCTGGACTGAAAAATGGTACTAAAAGCATGGATTTAACGCTCATAAATCACCAAGGCAAGGGACGGATCCCAGGGGACCGAGATCAAAGAATTTACACGCTAAAGATCTGAGAAAATCAAGTAATTGAAATCCAAGATGCCTGAAAGTCGTCCTGAATGCAAGTTCATAGGGTTCCCACCATCCATTTGGCTCAAAACTTTATATCTGGCCTGAGGACCCTAAATTAACCGTACACGTCGAATTCAGCCATTGGATCCATGTGGAAGTAGCCCAATGGACAGATCATCCCATAAAACTCTGATTTGGGGCCCGCCTGATATCTGGATATGCTTCGAATTTGGTCTCAACCCTTCAAATTAGATGGTAAGGCAAATGAACAGAGAGGATTTCTCATAAACATCACGACGGGACCCACCTGTGGGGCATGCGTGTGCATAGTACACGTGCACACACCGTGCACTAAAGCAGGGAGACAGGTCAGCGGACGCTCACCCGTCCCTTCTTCTCTCTCGCATAGGAACTGCCAACGGCAGACATGATTTGTCCAGTTTTGGATAGTGGGCCCCACTCGTCGTCCGAATCAGTGATCAGAGCAGTTCATTCACTCTCGGGGTAGGCATGACCCTCACCATGGTGGACTTTTGGTCCCTTGCGTCCGTACACACGTGGATCGCCAGAAAATGCAGGATGTACGACGAGTTGATTTGAAATAGTGGACCACACCAAAACTACTCCTTTCTGACTGAAATTTTGTCAGGAATCCAATGAACAGGGTGAATTTCACCAAAAACATCACTGTAGGGCCCACTGAACACGTCAGCGTAAGAATTTTCGCAAGAAACGCACGTCGGATTTTTTTGGACATTGCGGGTTGTTGTGGGCCACTGTTTGTGGTCGGATGGGTGATCCAAACTTTCAGAACCTTCAGATGGGGGGTCTTTACCGCAACCAAGGAGTCAGAATCCACGTTTGCAACGATCACCGTTCCAAAATCTCATCCAAACGCGGCTATTTCCATGTTTTTGCTGCGTCACCGCCTCTTGCTGCGAAAGTGGAATCGGTTCTCCACTCTAAACTACCCATGGGGCCTATAAAAGAGAGAGAGAAGGACGTGGGAAGGCATGATGGGACGTGGAGAAGAAGGAAGAGAGAGAGATCACGTGGAGTGCGGCCAGTTAAAGGAGTTTTTCTTCTTCCCTTCTCTTAATTTCTGTTTATGATTTTTTTTTCCAAGGTTTAAGCTTGATCATGACTATGTAGCGTGATGGGATGTTTTCTATAATTTGATTCATGTTTAAGTTGAATGCTCTTTGATCTTAGTTTGATTATAAGAGATACTTTTAGTTTTTAATGGTTTGTTGTGACTTAAATTACAATAGATCTGCGATAGCTTTCAGTATGCTCTTTTCATTATATGAATTGTGAACTTGGGAACCCTGTTGTTCACCATCGTCTCATGGGCATGGTTGGGTGATGGAATCCTTCATAACGTTCATAATTCCCTTAGATTGATTATGGATTGGCTAACTTCTGTTGTTTGCTTTGTCTCATGGGCATGGTTTTGTGATGGAATCAAGTCTAATTCACATCCTTCTCATCTCTTGAAAACTAGATCAAAAGGAAGTTCGTATTTGTGTTTTAATGGATTATCTTCCAACTGGATGAAGATAGGACTCTAAATCCAGTTGTGTTCTTGAATCAAGCGTAGATATCCCTGATCTCTACAAGTGGATCCTTGGCACCCTAGTTTCCCACCTTTGAATTTCACAAGTCTTAGTTTAATATTTCACCATTGCTCTCTTAAAAACCTTAGATTTAGATTTCATCTTCGCCTAGTTCTGGTTCGAGTTACTTTCAGATTACGTACAAGGTTCAGTCCCTGTGGATTCAACCTCGGTCTTACCGAGATTATTACTACATCACAACCCTATACTTGGGGTGTGAACATCCGTCTCGTTACATCCTAAGTGTGGGCTCACATACATAAGTGGAGCTTTCCCACTAGTTGATGTAGTGAATTAGATTTTTTAAGCGACTTACAACAATTCATTGACATGTGAAGGTGTATGGGTACAACATATAAGATATGTACACATTAGGTTCATAAATAGATCATAAGCAAAATGTATAAGTTATCATTTGGAATTTGGATGAAAGCTAATGCACAAATGACTATTGCATGTGAGTGTGATGTACAAGCTATCAATTATAATTTTAAATGTAAACAATCTCTTAGGAATTGATAACAAATATAAGTGATCGTAACTTATAAAGTAACGTTGGTATTTCTATTGAAAACTATTCCTTAGGATAAATTGGTAATGGAAAGCTTAAGGGGAAGAAGTCATCACCTTAGGGCTTTATCTGTTCGTTAGCATTGTCGCAAGGCACGCACACTCCTAGGGCCGAGTTTTACCCTAAATTGTTCATCCCTAGAGTTAGATTCAAGCCTTGTTTTATGTGTGGCTAAGGTCACACTCTCGAGTATGCTTCGGGCCCTAGTTTCTATCGCCCATCTCGAGTAAATTTCATCTAAAATCCTTAACAAGAGTGGGAGAGGGTTTACCCTTCTTTCCTGGGGTGGAGTGGTCGGATCCAACCTTACTAAGCGAATCCTTAACTACAAACTAGAGTTGACCCAACAAAGGGTGTGTCGCTGTCCCACTTGATGTTCAAACCTTAAATGGGCTCAGACTCAGTGAGTTACCGAGTTTGCAACGCTCGAGAGCTGAAAGTGAGCGAACTCACACCAGTCATTCGTTCGACGTTGGTAGCATGAGGCTGTCAAGGTGGACGGTCCTGAACGGACATCAATATGGACCAGCGGCTGGTTCACACGGTTCATTGAGTCTACCCAACTCGAGTTGCTTCACCAACTCGACTCGATAGCAGGCCACTCGATGGACTCGAACCCGTGTCCCAACCTGGTCTATTGGCTCATGGCTGCGGACGAGTATGAGCCGAGTCAGGTTACTGGGTTGATTCTCCTCAAGTTGGTGCAAGCTGAAAGATATGCCACTACATCGTCCTGAACTGAGTCACCCACCAAATGACTCGATAAGTTTGAGTTTGGGTTGGCTCGGGTGACCAGCGGTAGTAGATGGGATGGGTTTTGGTCCAAAAACTGATCAAGGACATGGGGGTCCCAAGCCAGGTCCTGCACGGGTGAGTCAAGCTAGCCCAACATAGCATTGTGGGTGAGTGAGGGTCTGACTCAGCTGCCATGGTCAAGAGTGAGACTAGCTGATCCCGACCATGATTCTAGGCTTACTGCCCTGGCCTAGAGAACGATGGTTCCACCATTGTAGCTGGTCCAGTTGGTGAATCCATTCAATCAACAGAGTGGTGGTTTGGGCATTACCTGGACTGTTTTAAGTGCTTGCTAAGTCGACTCAAAGCCTTGCACAGCTGCTGCAGTAGCTTGGATAACACCACACTTGCGGACGTTGATTCCAACTGTTAGGATTACATGTTAGCTAGCAACCTGTTTTAAGACCGAGTCAACTTATGACCCTCACCTGGTAGCAATAGCTCTGCACCAAAAACACGTTGAAGCGAGTTCAGTGGTGAGTTGCACCCTACAACTCTTCCTTCCTTTCCTCCTTTCACGATCGAACTGTTGGCATCTGGCGAGTATGGAGGAACGTTTGGAGAGCCCTGGCTACGGAGTTCTTTCCTTGAGTTCCCGTGAAGGATCCAAATCCCATGACTCAGTGGAGCAGCAACTCATTACACCTGAGTGGACTGGGAATGGAACGAGTCGAGCTAACTCGCAAAGCTCAGTGCGGCACCGATTTCTCTCTCTCTCTCTCTCTCTCTCTCTCTCTCTCTCTCTCTCTCTCTCTCTCTCTCCTATTTCTTCTCCTATTTCCTCTCCCTCTTTTTCTCCCTGATTATCTGGTGGGAATCCCAAGGCGAGCGGGCCTATTTTATAGGCTTAGGGCACGCTCGAACTATTCCATTGGACGGTCGAGATTAGGTGGCCGAATTCACGTGCTTCTTCTCTGATTTTCAGATGCATGGGATCTATCCATCACGAGGGATGGATTTCTACCGCTGTGACCCACCGGAAAAGCATCTTTTTATCTGAAATGGGGCCCACACCATCACAGTGGATTTTCGGTTTATCGAGGAAGATGACGTGGCCGTTAATGGCCGATTTTTATTTATGGTCTAACCCATGTGATCTAGTCCGTTTGAACGGGTTGGATGGGACCACTAATCATCATGGGGGCCACTAATCCCACCATTCATTGCAGTTTCTTTATTTCTCGCGAGAATTTTCGCCTCTCATGGTCTTCTCGCGAGACGAGAAGATCCTGCCGATAGAGTCGTTGCTACCCTAAAGGGGACGTGGAGATCGCCCCACGTGGCTTCGTGGGAGGTTTAGATCGCTCCGGCGAGAGTTCCCGAAGTGGAAATCCTCCAGCAACCTTTTTTTTCCGACGAGAGGTTGTCTTGCCCTTTTCTGGCGTTGGAAGAAGGGCGTGGATTCACGCGCGAGGGACTACTGAGATGGAGAGAGGAGATGCACGCGGATTGCCCTCGTGGCAGCGAGGAGGATTATCTCCTTTTGGTAGGGGAATCACGCACGCACCTTCCATGGCCACGTCTACGCCCTTGTTCGAGTGCATGGGGTCACGCTGACGAACGGTTCAGATTATGATGGTGGGCCTCAACTTGAGTGGATTGGTGTCGTCCAATTTGAATTCAAGTTGGTGGGAAGTCGGTGAGGGAGAAATCTTTCTCTTTTACGAATTCTCTCGAGTCAAACATTGTTTGACCGAGCTGGTAGGTTCGGTGCACGGCTGGTGCATCACCCCTAGTATGTACACCACTCTTGTGTGGGGCCCACTGAGATGCACTTTCTAGAGCCGCCCCATCCATTCAGTTCGGTGGTCCCCATAAGGGGGTTTGACAAAAAACTAGGCAGATCCAAAGCTCAGGTGGGCCATCCCTGTCATGCCCCAAACTTGGAAACTGGGCTCACAAAATTCTCGATCACCGAATTCGATGCCGACAGCCTCCGTAGTACCCCATTCTCGGCTCCCAGCGTCCATATGCCAGATTCCGATCCTGGGATCCTACAAGGAGGATTTTCCAATGTACATGTAACTCGTAATAAGCATAACCACAAGTTACTCAAATCACAAAGACAACATCATCATCACATATCCATTAATATAAACATTTGAATACAGAGCTGAAAGGGAAATACATATATCAAAATCAAAGCTCCAGAAGACCGTTGCACGCTCCATGCTCAATGCTGCTGCAACCTAATGCCACCTGCATGCATCTATCATGCATAAGTTTATGGAAAGCTTAGAGGGTGGTGAAAGTGTGTACACAAGGTAAGTGTCAAGTATGCAAATAATGCCACAAATCATACAATATCGGAATAAGAGAAAATACTGACAAGATCATGAATCATACGATATCAGAGAAAGCGAAAATACACTGGTAAGTCCATGAGTGACATCAGTAGTACCATGGCTATGCGATGCAAGGCATGAATGCTAACAGCCATATCAATGCAGAAACATGGTAACCCAAAATGCTAAATGCTGCGGATGCAATGCAATATACTGTACGAATGAAATGACCAAGCTGTAGTGAAATTAGGATGATAGTACGTAGTATCGCAGACTATGGGGTCCATCAAAAGGGACTTTTATCCAAACTAGTCCCATACCTAAATTTAGATAGCCAGACTCAATGTAGTAGACTCCTGATCTCAAGTCAGTCGCACGCCCCAACCGAAATCCTTGTCATTGTAAAGGTACACAATAATTAGTTGCACACCACCAGCCCTAATGGATAGTGAATGAATGAATGAATGAGTATGCAACTCCTACTTAATAAGTCTACATATCAGTACGGTTCCTCTCTAGGAAATCATCGGGGTCTAGTACACTCCAAACTAGATTGCCGCCACATCGTACGCAACAAGGTGAGTGGAAGAGACCTCACTATCCGCCTGCTAATATCGGGTCTGACTCGTTGATAGCGGACCCATTCCTCGAGCTGGTCAAACTCAACCTAGCTTTGCCCCCTCCTCTCGGGCAGGTAAGGTCGCACCCCCTTCCAACCGACTACTACACAGTGGGAGACGCGGCCTAACGGTATACGACCCTCATTCTCTCATGCATCCACTCGGTCTAGACGTTGGAGCAACCTCTGGAACCAAGAGGGTTCTGGGAATTTCACCTAAGGATATCAATAACACCCCATATAGAACAGATTTTCGGTGTCCCATCTGGCCATCCACGATATGCCTGTGGAGGCTACAGCCCTGATGTCGTTAGGGCGTATGGTAATTATAATCATACAATGTGAGATGCATGAGTCACACAGTTCAATCATGTATCAATCTTGCGCATATCGAGTGCTCATGTGGGACAACTCCGCCTATCAAGGAGTCCCATGAACAACCCGCCCTATGGCATATGCAATGGCCAACCACATCTCATAATAAACGTGCAGATGATGCGTATGGGCATGTATCATGATGCTATGTTGTCACATACTCATAATCGGTATCGATAACCGGTATCGATAATCGACCTCGATGAGAATGGGCCTAACAAGGCCTAAGGGAAGGTCACAAGGTGGACATTCAACCATCATTGCCCATCAATGTGGACATTTAACTAACATTGCTCCCAAGGAGTGGCTCACATAGAGCCAAACGTATTGTGGGCCCATGGCCTCACACAAGGACCTAATACACATCACTATGGGCCTCACTCATGTGCCGCACATACATCACAATGGGCCTCGGCACATGGGCCATAAATACATCACGTCGGGCCTCACTCAAGGGATGCATATACATCACAATGGGCCTTGGCATATGTGCCATAAATACATCACATCGGGCATTACCAATGGGCCGGAAATACATCACAATGTGCCACGACATATGGGCCGAATATACATCTCAATGGGTCTTACCAATGGGCCGGAAATACATCACAATGGGCCACAACATATGGGCCGAATATACATCTCAATGGGCCACGATCCATGGGTCTCAGTACATCATAATGTTCCGCAACCCATGGGCCTCAAATACATCAAGTGGGCCCCATCAATGGGCCGCACCAATGGGCCTCATATACATTGAGTCGGGCCTTATCATATGCGCTTCAAATACAAAACAGGTGGGCCCCATCACATGGGCAAAAAATACAAATAGATGGGCCCCGCACATGGGCCAAAAATACATCATGATGGGCCTCACCAATGGGCCTCAAATGGGCTTAGACCACACCAAAAATCATTTCACTAGTTGTAGGTGTAACATGTGTATCACTGTACACTATCATTCTATGGGGCACATGGCCACTAATGATGATCAGCACTGTCCACCATTGGACTTGCAAATCAGTACCGTCCAACCATTATCCATGTAAATTAACACCATCCTGCCATTGTCCATGTAAATCAGTACCATCCAAACATTGTCTATGTAAATCAGCACCATCCAAACATTGTCTATGTAAATTAGCACCGTACAAACATTGTCCAGCACCATTCAAACATTGTCCAGCACCGTCCAAACATTATTGTAACACCCCGTACTTTTCAGTACTTAAGTGTTACCGGGAAATCTAACTCAATATAATCACAAATCTAATTCCTCTAAATGTTCACACGTTTTAGCCCAAATATGACCGTCGGGAGTAATATTCAATCCTAGAACAAGTTATCCATTCGTTGATTTTGTATAGGGATCACTCTGATCACAAGTAAACTCCGTTTTTAGGATTTCAATCACCCTATTAGACTAATTACTTTAATAGACAGATCGAAGTGTCCAGTACGAATCATAGAAGTCCTAATCATAAATCATCTTTAAGGTTGGGACCCGAATCGTCATTCATCGTATCCACACTATTCAACTGGGAAATCCAACACTAGACCAAACTCATCCGTAACTAGTAAGGGACGCTATCCAATCATTGGATTAACATGGATCGACGGCTCGAAACCAATCAGACCGTTGGACTTCAAGAGCTTATAAGTAACTACTAGGAACTTTATTTAAATTAGTTGTGGCCCATTGATTTACATAATCCACCTTGGGTTTGCCTCATCTTTAGTCTAAGGCCCTAATTAGGAGATCCAAAGTGAGTGAATTTCATTAGACATCAACCCTAGACCCACTCGGACCGGGTGGGATCATGTAGAGGACGAATTGACCACTAAATCGACTGAAATGATCAACTAGACATATAAATGAATAGATGCAGCCCACCTGAATTACCCCGCTCTTCATCCAATACCTTAATAGGACCAGACGAGACTGATGTACGGATTGGATCTTATTCATATTCATCAGAGTGGGTTCCACGGCAACTGCATGTGCACAAGTGTGCGTGTACACGAGACACACCGCTCGCAGACCTGGTCAAAGCAGGCTCTGACCCGATAAATCCCAAAAAGGAGATGTCTCTCCCTCTCATTCCCGCCAGAACCCGATTTAAACGGGTACTGTCCGTACACGTCGATTATGGGCCACCATCAGGAACCGTTTCGCTGATCCGAACCGTCCATCTACTTCATACGGGAAATTCGACCGGACCCGAGCCACTTCTGCTGTTGAAAACCGTGTGCTTGCACACGATTTTTGGTGTAAGACGACAGTGGTGCTATGCGTTGCCGAAAGCAGAAATTGTTTGCGATAGCTGGTAGCGCACGCGCCTCTTCATCCGTAAATCTCGACCATCCAGGTAAAAGGATCCCAACCCTCCGTTTCCACCCCGTTATTAGGACTTCCACTACAATGAGAAAACCGCCGCAACCTAGAGACTTAGAGCCGATTGAGCTTTCGTTGCTGTCCATCCAAATGGTGGGTCCTACAGTGTTCAATGATCCAATCCACGCCCTCCATGTGCACTGCATCATAAGCTTACCCATCATATTTGAATCTGCCATGAGAGAGCTCGTCATCTTCCCCGTTCAACAGAAAAACCCATCCTCTGGGATGGGCCATATTTTACTGATCACGGACGTCTGTGAGGTGGGCCAATGTCCCAGAAGTCTATCTATGCAATTCGATCGTAGCCATACTGTTAGAATACCGTAAGATCACCTCCGATCTTATTGGCTTATACGATTGAACCTGTAACTAATCCCACCGATTAATTAGAATAGAAGCCTCTAGAAACGGTTTAACAAAGCTTATTTAAGGTTGCTGTTTAGGGCATTCTTTCCAAAGAGGGAAAGCTAGAAAGAGAATGAGAGGGCGCCGTTCTCCCTGCTGCACTGAGCCAGTCGACTCAGTTCGAGATGCTGCGAGCCCGGCCTGAGTCCAGCACTGCTTCCGGCCTTCCTAGCAGAGCAAGAGAGAAGAAGAAAGAAAGAAAGAAGAAAAGAGAGAAAAGGGGGTTGGGTGATGCTGCACCAAGCTGGCGAATCAACCGGATTCAACTCACTGGACAGCGAGTCGGGGCAAGTTCAGGTCATGTCTTGCTGAGTTTGGACTGAGCGCGGGACTCCAATAGGCCAGAGAAGAAAAAGGCGAGGCGATCTTGAGTGGAGTCTGATTGGTGGCCATTTCTAGAAGATCTCCAGCAAGAGGAGAAAACAGAGAGAAGCAATAAGGGAGAGGAACCGCTGTCCCTCTGCTACCGTGGCGAGTCGGATGGACTCAACTTGTCGAGTCAGACCGAGTTCAGTCTAAGCTAAGCGAGTTGGAGCTAGGTCCAGACCCTTTTAGGGGAAAGAAGGATGAAGAAAGAAGGAAGCCAGAGAAGCAGAGAAAGGAAAAAGAAGAAGAAAGAAGTAGGAGGAGATAGGAGAAAGAAAAGAGAGGGAAGAAAGTCGGGTCACTCACTTGAGCCGACTCGCCGAGTCTGATAGAGATCATGTCTTTAATCATCTATTAAAATCTGTCTGGTAAGACCCCCCATATCCAGCCATTTATCCATGTTCAATCCATGGAATTAACTCAATTAGCACCAAACCTAGCTAGTTAGTGTAAATAATAGAACAACCGAGTTGCTGACTCGCTCAACTCACTGAGTTTGGGTTGGATTGTCCAGACATTGCTGGACATTCCAACAAGAATAGAGGAAAAGCTTAAGAAAAGAAAGAAAGAAAAGGAGAGGAGAAGGAGAGAGGGCGTATGCGAATACCTCGACTCATTGGTTAACACGCAGGGCCGATTTGAGTTGACTCAGTTGGTGCTTGGACCCAAATCTGAATTGGGTTGACTCAGTGGGATAGGTCAGAATCATCTGCATGTCCTTAGTTCCTAAATTTATGATAGTTGAAAGTATTTAACTCTAAATTTTATTTGAGCTTGTAGGAATTCTAAATGCCTCTTGATTAGGACCGAGCTGAACCTCTTATGATTCCAATTGACTGGAACTCAATGCTAAGAAGCACACACCATCTAGCAACATGAATCAAACCATAAGGTGAGGGATATCCCACATGGCTTCATCAATTCATGGAATTCTAAAATAATTGTAGAAAGATTTTATAATTGTACAAATAGAAGTTGTGTTCCTTTAACTTTGAATTAACATGAATAGACATGTGGGACTGCCTCAAGTTATGTTACCCCAATATATCTTATAAGAATTGTTTTAAGATCACCATGCCATATTGGGAATTGCTTGTGTACACGTACATTCCTACTTGTTGCACATTCATCATGCCACATTTGAAATTACATATATACATCTTCTAGTTGCATTAAATGTAAGAGTCATTGCTTCCACTACAATAATAAGCTTGCTCCATTTCTCATTATATGGGTTAGAATTGTTATAGTTTGATATAAACGAATAACTCTCTTCTTAAGATGTGTAGTAATCATGTTACTATCCAAATGTGTTTGAAATGTCATATTTGGGCCCTCCTTTTGACCTTGGAAAAGTAAATGAATTTATATTAAGTTCATATTTGAATGCTGGATATCCTTTTAAAAGACTACAAGTCTTGATTATGCTTACGAGAGTAATCTTGTCAATCCTATGAAATGTGCATGAGCATCATGGTGCATGACATTCACACATGGCATATGACCTTTTCCGGGTGCTTAATGTAAGCCACATTCTGTTCGTTTTACTAAAAGTTCCAACACTTTAGTTTAACTCACAGAACCTGTGCATTTGGGTCACTTTGGGCGTTCTTTCTTTTCATGAGGCTTTTCCGGGATTTGTAACACCCCGGATTTTTTTCAACCTGGAGTTAGACGTCCTTAGGCAATGAGTCAATCCTAATACTCGATTAACTTCTCAAAACTCAATCCAAAAGTCTCAAATCCCTATGTCCGCCAAAATCTCACATTTCCTTTAAAAATCTCACCTTTCACTACCTTATCCTTCAAAATTTTCTAAGTGCTTTCATATTAGACACAAATCTTAAAGTGTAGGTGATGTTGATCAATACTTAAACTAAAAATTACTATGAATAGTAAATAAATAAATAAAAAGGGTTTTTAACCATCAACCTTTTGGAATCTCATGAAATAAGTAAGCTATTTGGATAGATCAACTTCTCCTACCCCAAAAACATGTATTACATGTTAAATAACTCATCCTGGGTTGTAAAATACACATATTTTAAATATCGAGTGGCGAAACCACCCCAGATAGGACAGCGAGCGGCAAGGGGCTCACCAGTTTGGCGAGGCCTCGTCCATACAGCGGGCCCGGGCGGGCCGCAGTTCATCGGCTGGCCCGTTTTCGGCCACATTTTCTACAATTTTGGTCTAACTTCAAAAAGTCATATCTCCTTCGTTATAACTTTGATTTAGGTGATTCAAAATCTAGATTGAAGCTTAATAAGCTTAGTTTCATATAAAAATAAGTGAAAAATATAATAAAATATTTAATCTAGTTCAATATAGGTTGTTGTGGCAACTGTCCGAAAATCATTAGTTTGGACAGCTGCTGCTTCTAGAATTTTTAGAATTTTTCTACAAGACGAAATCTAATGAAATTTGATGGCGATGAAGTAGACTTGAAGATGAACTATTAGAAAAATAATTAAAGTAATATACTAATTAGAAATGCCAGAAAGGGGCGTAGGACTTCCCTAAGATCTTATTCTGTCATAATTAGGGTGGAATTTGGTTAAGTACTGAACTAAATAATCGATGGATTTAGCTTGAACCACTTTAAATACGAACTGCAAGACCCAAAACTTGTAGAATTTTTGACACTATATTACCCTAAAATCTAGAATCCATCCCTATACCCGGTTGCTCTTGGGAGCACTTCGAAACTCTATATCGGACCTGGACCGCATGTCGAAAGTCCGATTTCCCCGAAACTATACCGTTATGACCGCCTTTCTGGGCTTGGCAACCACCCCAAAAACCAAGTACTAACAGTATCCAGAAACGCACAACTTGAGCTCGGAGCGAAGTGTGTGAGAAACGTGAATATATTTAGAAATAAAATTCAGATTTAAGTAAACTAAGTCGTGTCGCTTGCGGGCCAAATATAAGGATTCAGACCGTCGGAATCTGACACAAATACACCCTCGGATCAGGGAAAATTTTCCACACATATCAGTGTACTTGTGGCCCTGATCAAGTATCGGTAACCGTTGAACTGAAACTGGTCCCCAGCGGCCGATCCACTTATCCGATCGAGCCCAGATCTTAACCTGATCTAGATCCAATATCAGGGAGCTTAAGTTCGACCGCACACAGAAAAGGGGCCTCCAAAAGTGCTCTGTTGGATCGAAACAACCGATCTTTGACTATAACTTAAGTATACCTTGGCCCTGGGGCCATTCTCATCAGTTCTGGGCCTATATAAGGGCCTTAAACCCTCTCTCTCTCACTCCATACGATTTTGCAACCCTAGGAGAGAGAAGAGAGCAAAGAGAAGGAAAGAGAGAGAAAGTGAGAGAAAGAGTAGGCGCTTCTTCCTGGGATTTGATCCCGCTACTCCATGCACTTGTTTACCATGTCTGTATCGCAAATCTGGCGTTTCCGACAACATACTTGGATAAGAAAACCTAACCCTAATCTATTTTAGGGTTTTCAATAGTATAAGTGATGAAATAGCTAACCTATTTCATGATTCAGGTAGTTGTTGTGTCGTAGATAGTGATGTAGTGTTCGAACCGCGTCCAAATCGGGTATACCGACAAAAGGTGCGGACTTTAAACGTATAGGTTATGGTTTTCAAGGCTTTCAATGTCGGTTAATGATATATTAATGACGTGGGTGCTATTTCACATGCAAAATGCGATGTCCGTTTCATTTTTCAGTTATACGTGAACTATGTTGAATATACTGTATTTCATGTATTTGTAGAAAAGACCGTATACGTATGAAATTTGAATTTGAGTTTTCCATGATTAACAACCGTCTACATATGTTAGAGATATGTGTAACAACTCCTGGGTGAAAGGGATTACCCTAATACACGTTATATTAACATACATCGCGTATGTTGTAATGTGTAGCCTAAGTGTTTGTGAAAATGACCGAATGAGTATAGACTTGGCATACGTGCTCACCATGACGATTTGTCGTGAATATAGGATTGTTGTATGGGCGACAACCCTTTGACGAAAGGACTTGCCCTAATATGTATGATATCTCATATATTATATATGATGGAATGTGTGTGCTAAGTATTTGTAAAAATGTTTGTATGAGTAAGTACTTGTAAAGTGTTCTTTAAATGGGTGTTGAGATAGGATTCTCAACTGCCTTAATATGTGTATGATTTCCTCCATGCACGTCATATTCTGATGTCTGTTGTTTATGATTTGAATATGTGAGGATTCATGTTTATATTGTATTTCAGAACATGTTCATATGATGGTATGATTTGTAATATGATCCATTACTACTTTGATCATATCATAGGTTATCATGTTGAAATTTAATGTGATTGAGACTATTGTATAGTCCAGGCAATCGGTAACAGTTCTTAGATGGGTGGCTGATGTTGTTTCGCCACTCGAGACGTGCCCGATGATTTCGAGTCGTGCTTCGGTTGACGACAGTGGTTGGCCACACGGAGTGTTTACGCACTTCATGTCGATCAACTTAAGGTTCGATCGTAATAGTCTAGCTCGTCAAGTAACCCGATTGACCCGATGTATGTTCACCATGTATGGATGGTCCTCCTTGAACTTAAGGTACCAAACTCACCATTGGAAAATCCTAGTAACCGTGGTACCTCGATCCGCTAAGACTCATGAGCCGGACATGGTGGTATGGGACACCATAGTTGAGTTGTCGGCCTACACCGGGGCGACAAGCCCACCCGTAGTGACTAGTGAGCAACCAAAGCTCGTGAGCCGAATACGGTGGTATGAGACACTGTATTCGAGCTGTCGGCCTATAATGATACGGTGACAAGCCCTTTATAGTGACCTTGAGCGTACTCTGAGTCTACGTGGAGGCGACGACCCTTCCGTAGCAACAAGAGTATAAACCAGGCCTGCACTGATCAAGTGACGAGCCCTTTGCAGTGACCTAGAACCGCAATATCGTATGAGATTAACTAGGACTGACGACCCTAGAATGGATCCTTATTTGGGAATGATATAAGGGAGGTACCTTAGATTCTCAATCCTGTTGTATGAAAGGAACTAATAATAACTCGGTAATCATGCTCATAACATCGCACTACATATGCCCCGGGTTGAAGAGCACAGAGGGAAGAAAGCATGCCGTGACCGTAAGATGGTGTCGCACGAAAGAGTGTAGGCGAGGGCATGCATCATGAATACATTTCATCCTTGCATTAATAAGAGTATCTAGGAATGTCTGATATGTCTGCTTTATCATTACTGCTTGACTGAATTGATAACATGTTAACCTTTGCTTTATTATTCCACTGAGTTGATCACTCACTCCCATGTTACGGGACGGTGTTGTACACACCGACCAGACTCTGTCTTAGTTGTAGATGGAGACCCGACTGATGAGGCGGAGCCAGACTTCACAGACGATGAGGATACTTTCTCATATATGCAATATTCAGGCGGATCTATGTTGACCATGTTCTGATCGACGGGGTTACAGGGATGCTGATTAAATGCCATTATATTTGTTATTTGACACTTTTAGAACACCCATGTATATTCATTTTGTTCATTTTTGGAGTATACATGTAGATATTTAACCTGGTAACATGTTCACACTCTAGAGACTTACAACAATTTATATATGTTATATGTATCTATCACAGTTTTCTGCTTGCATAATTTAACTGTCTCTGGAGTATGATATGTTGTTTTGGTATAATCCCACTTATGTTTAATGCACTAATATGAACAACATTCAATCATCATTATCTGTGTTGCATAAGTGATGCGTTGGAACTCGGGAGCTAAGCTTCTGCTCAACCCCCGATTTTCAGCGCGTTACAAGATGGTATCAGAGCATGATTTGGATTAAACTGGACCTGGGTTATGGTCACACGACGTACGTTGACGCATTTAAACCTAGGTGGGTGTAAGAAAAATGTAGAAACAAGCTTAAGTTTTCCAGCTTCGCCAATTGGCGAAATTTACCGAAAACAATCACTGAGATCGAGTCTATACACATCCGTGATCGCTTGGGACGACCCTGGATGACCCCTAAACCGTCAATCAACGGGTTTAGACCACGATTTACCCCATCACAGCCTTCAACAATCGATAAATGCGAATATACATCTGAAAATACTCGAAGTGACCCGAAACGACTCAAAATGGAGTCAGGGGCCTAACGGAGCATGTCCAGGGGGACCCAGGATGGGACCCACACATTTTTGGGACCCAGGGGGTGGGAGGACCTTGCCCCACCGGCGAGCCATCGCCGATTTGTCCAGAGGTCCGCGAGGCCTCGTCGCCTAGCGGGCCTGGCCGGGCGGGTCGGTTCGGGCCGATGCCTTTAGGGCATTGTGTGGCCCACTGATGTGTGTTGGGTCAGTTCAAACCCCTCCCAATACTCCCCCTCTTCATAACATATCCCTCCAAGCTCTCTTTTTCTCAAGAAATCACCCAAATCTCCACCCAAACCCCCTTTCAAGCACTTCTTCTTCCATTTTCGTACACCACTCACACTACCCTTTTCAAATCTCTCTCTCATAGTTGTTTACCTTCTTCATTTCCTTTCATGTGAGCAAAAAACCGACATTTTGTGTCCCATAACTTTCACAACCTCCAAATGTTGGGACATTTAGGGCCCATTCAGCCAACTGCATTAGGTGAGATTAAGGTGGATGAAATTGTAAAAGTAACAATAAATGCATGTGTAAAGTATTGTCTCTGAATTGGTTGTATCTCATGTTTTCCAATACCATGTTTGGAATGTATGCAATTAAAAGTAAATCCCGAGCCTTCCTTTCAAATTACACTTGGAAATTCATCATCATGGGATTTAGAAATCCCATTTCACGCTTTCCAACACAAGGCTCATGTTATAAAGCCTATAAAAATTAATTTAATACCATCACACCCTCCTTCCAAACATGTCATTCCCAATCCCGAGGTGGGATTAGCAATGCAATCCCATGTAATACAACTTAATACCACTGGCCAAATAGGCCCTTAGAGTTTTGGGACCTAAAGTGAGTACTCCTAGATTTTAAGAAACTTCTGACAGTATAGGAAATCCAATAAATTGATAACATGAAACAGAGGACCTCCTTAGCTTGTATGGTCATATGTGATGTGTTCGAGCGCAGTTAAATTCAAGTTCGGGTAACTTAATTCCAATCAGACAACTTCTGACCCTAAGCGATAAAACAATTTCCTGTATTAGAAATGGTACGAAATCATCTAGCATATAAGCGTAGACTTTAGATTACAACTATTGGATTACCGCTACTCATAAGTTAAGGCTAGGCTACTGGTTATACTAAGGAATGTAAAATACTGATTATGCTAAGATAATCAAAAGATAGACTTAGTTACTTGGCTTGATTAGGTTAGAGTGAGACCTCGTTCATTTGTTGAATCCCCTTAATACTTAGGCTTTCTTAATGACTCTTAGGAAGCTTGTTTGATTAGAAACTATTCACGCTTAGAGAAAACTTATATACTCCTTGAATTTAACATTAGGTCAAATCAATACACTCATTAGACTTGTCTTCCCAAGGACTTATTACAATCGGGAACACGGAGTAGAGGAACTATATATAAGCGAAGCATTCGCAGTTTGAATCGAATTCTCAATTCTAGTAGTTACCACTGAACTCTATGCTCTGATCAAGCAGAAGATCGAGATCAACTAGGATTAAGAACTGATATGACAATTTTTCTGTCCTAGCTAGGCAGAAGGTCTACGTATCCGGCTCAGACCCACTACACAACTTTTCTTCGGTGTTGGCCCTACCACTCACAACCAAAAGTTTATTACTTCGTCTTTGAGAAGTGTTAAGAACCTATAGCCAATAGAGATTTTTCTTTTAGGCCCAAGAAATGTCTCAAATGGGCAACAGACAGTTACGAATTTAGTCCCGAACCACAGACCATTCTGGCATCCATATTATGCATATGAACTTAGAAGGATAGTTTGTCCGTTAACCTATTTTGTCTAAATTTCTTGTGCACTAAGGATGTATAGACTCTCTTACAATATTAAACTGGACATGATTAAAGAGGGTAAGTCGGGACCGTAGTAAGAGTCCTTTGGTAGAATTAGGCATCTTACCACAAACTCACACCCGTCCCTAGAATCAACTACAACACCCATCATTTTAGCTCCTTTTTATAACCATAGGTACTAATGTCATAGCACACATCATCAATGGGAGGAAGACCAATGTATAGAGAGATCGTTTCCTATTTCATGTCAAGGATAGGTCCTAAATTACACCTTGTTTCGACATACGGATCAGGACAGATTCTTGAGCCTTGAGGGTAGAAATAATTTTTAAGGGGGGTAGAACATTATGAGCCCAATCTAGTTAGGTCAGCTAATATATCTGTTGGATCAGAGTGGCACAGCGAAAGCGTGGTGGGCCCCTGCCCCACTGGCCCAGGATTGAAGGAAATTGATCCAGGTTATACGTAAGGTTAGGTCGCTAAATACGCTCTGAATCTTTCATAGAATGTCAATAATGAAGTCATTGAAGTAAAGCAATTATGGTTCAAGTATTTCACCATTCATATTAAAGAATAGGCCTAACAATGGGTACGAGCTGAATTATAATAGCCGAGGGCAGTGTATCTGAAATGTACTTGTTGAGTACGAACTCAATAGGAGCCTTAGCCAATTTTAAAGCGAAACCATTTTAAAAGAGGGTAGACTAAAATGAGCCAGATTACCATGGATAGTATACACCCTACCACGCATATAAACTTGAAGTCAATCAAGCTTAGGCAAAGGAAATAATTAAATCTTTACTCATTACCATTAGCCAATTTCGGGGATGAAATTATTTTTAAGGGGGGTAGATTGTAACACCCCAGATTTTTGTCAACCTGGAGTTAGACGTCCTTAGGCAATGGGTCAATCCTAATACTCGATTAGCTTCTCAAAACTCAATCCAAAAGTCTTAAATCTTTATGTCCGTCAAAATCTCACATTTCCTTCAAAAACCTCACCTTTCACTACCTTATCCTTCAAATTTTTCTAAGTGCTTTCATATTAGACACAAATCTTAAAGTGTAGGTGATGTTAATCAATACTTAAACTAAAATTTACTATGAATAGTAAATAAATAAATAAATAAGGGGTTTTTAACCATCAACCTTTTGGAATCTCAAAAAATAAGTAGGCTATTTGGATAGATCAGCTTCTCCTACCCCAAAAACATGTATTGAACGTTAAATAACTCATCCTGGGTTGTAAAATATATCTATTTCGAATATCGAGTGGCGAAACTACCCCAGATAAGACAGCGAACGGTGAGGGGCTCACCAGTTTGGTGAGGCCTCGTCCATACAATGGGCCCAGGCGGGCCCCAGTTCATCGGCTGGCCCGTTTTCGGCCACATTTTCTGCAATTTTGGTCTAACTTCAACAAGTCATATCTCCTTCGTTATAACTTCGATTTAGGTGACTCAAAAGCCAGATTGAAGCTCAATAAGCCTAGTTTCATATAAAAATAAGTGAAAAATATAATAAAATATATAATCTAGTTCAATATAGGTTGTTGTGGCAACTGTCCGAAAATCATTAGTTTGGACAGCTGCTGCTTCTAGAATTTTTAGAATTTTTCTACAAGACGAAATCTAATGAAATTTGATGGAGATGAAGTAGACTTGAAGATGAACTACTAGAAAAATAATTAAAGTAATATACTAATTAAAAATGCCAGAAAGGGGCGTAGGACTTCCCTAAGATCTTATTCTGTCATAATTAGGGCGGAATTTGGTTAAGTACTGAACTAAATAATCAATGGATTTAGCTTGAACCACTTTAAATACAAACTGCAAGATCCAAAAATTATAAAATTGTTGACGCTATATTACCCTAAAATCTAGAATCCATCCCTATACCCGGTTGCTCTCGGGAGCACTTCAAAACTCCGTATCGGACCTGGACCGCATGTCGAAAGTCTGATTTCCCCGAAACTATACCGTTATGACCGCCTTGTTGGGCTTGGCAACCACCCCAGAAATCAAGTTTTAACAGTATTCAGAAACACACAACTTGAGCTCGAAGCGAAGTGTGTGAGAAACGTGAATATATTTAGAAATAAAATACGGATTTAAGTAGACTGAATCGTGTTGCTTACGGGCCAAATATAAGGATTCAGACCGTCAGAATCTGACCCTAATACACCCTCGGATCAGGGGAAATTTCCCACACATATCAGTGTACTTGTGGCCCTGATCGAGTATCGGTGACCGTTGAACTGAAACTGGTCCCCAGCGGCCGATCCACTGATCCGATTGAGCCCAGATCTTAACCTGACCTAGATCCAATGTCAGGGAGCTTAAGTCCGACCACACACAGAAAAGGGGCCTCCAGAAGTGCTCTGTTGGATCGAAACAGCCGATCTTTTGCTATAACTTAAGTATACCTTGGCCCTGGGGCCATTCTCATCAGTTCTGGGCCTATATAAGGGCCTTAAACCCTCTCTCTCTCACTCCATACGATTTTGCAACCCTAGGAGAGAGAAGAGAGCAAAGAGAATGAAAGAGAGAGAAAGTGAGAGTGAGAGTAGGCGCTTCTTCCTGGGATTTGATCCCGCTACTCCATGCACTTGTTTACCATGTCTGTATCGCAAATCCGGCGTTTCTGACAACATACTTGGGTAAGAAAACCTAACCCAAATCTATTTTAGGGTTTTCAATAGTGTACGTGATGAAATAGCTAACCTATTTCATGATTCAAGTACCTGTTGTGCCGTAGATAGTGACGTAGTGTTCGAACCGCGTCCAAATCGGGTATAGCGACGAAAGGTGCGGACTTTAAACATATAGGTTATGGTTTTCAAGGCTTTCAATGTCGGTTAATAATATATTACTGACGTGGGTGCTATTTCACATGCAAATGCAATGTTCGTTTCATTTTTCAGTTATACGTGAACTATGTTGAATATACTGTATTTCATGTATTTGTAGAAAAGACCGTATACAAATGAAATTTGAATTTGAGTTTGCCATGATTAATTGTCGTCTACATATGTTTGAGGTATGTGTAACAACTCCTAGGCGAAAGGGATTACCCTAATACACGTTATATTAACATACGTCGCGTATGTTGTAATGTGTAGCCTAAGTGTTTGTGAAAATGACCGAATGAGTATAGACTTGGCATACGTGCTCGCCATGACGATTTGTCGTGGATATAGGATTGTTGTATGGGCGACAACCCTTTGATGAAAGGACTTACCCTAATATGTATGATATCTCATATATTATATATGATGGAATGTGTGTGCTAAGTGTTTGTAAAAATGTTTGTATGAGTAAGTACCTGCAAAGTGTTCTTTAAATGGGTGTTGAGATAGGATTCTTAACTGCCTTAATGATGTGTATGATTTCCTCCATGCACGTCATATTCTGATGTCTGTTGTTTATGATTTGAATATGTGAGGATTCATGTTTATATTGTATTTCAGAACATGTTCATATGATGGTATGATTTGTAATATGATCCATTACTGCTTTGATCATATCATAGGTTATCATGTTGAAATTTAATGTGATTAAGACTATTGTATAGTCCAGACAATCGGTAACAGTTCTTAGATGGGTGGCTGATGTTGTTTCGCCACTCGAGACGTGCCCGATGATTCCGAGTCGTGCTTCGGTTGACAACAGTTGTTGGCCACACGGAGTGTTTACGCACTTCATGTCGATCAACTTAAGGTGCGTTCGTAATAGCCTAGCTCGTCAAGTAACCCGATTGACCCGATGTATGTTCACCATGTATGGACGCTCCTACTTGAACCTAAGGTACCAAACTCACCATTGGAAAACTCTAGTAACCGTGGTACCTCGATCCACTAAGACTCATGAGCCGGACATGGTGGTATGGAACACCATGGTCGAGTTGTCGGCCTATGCTGGGGCGACGAGCCCACCCGTAGTGACCAGTGAGCAACCAAAGCTCGTGAGCCAAATACGGTGGTATGGGACACTGTATTCAAGTTGTCGGCCTACACTGATACAGTGACAAGCCCTTTGTAGTAACCTCGAGCGTACTCTGAGTCTACGTGGAGGTGACGAACCTTCCGTAGCAATAAGAGTATAAACTAGGCCTGCACTGATCAGGTGACGAGCCCTTTACAGCTACCTAGAACAGCAACATCGTATGAGATTAACTAGGACTGACGACCCTAGAATGGATCCTTATTTGGGAATAATATAAGGGAGGTACCTTAGATTCCCAATCCTGCTGTATGAATGGAACTAATAATAACTCGATAATCACGCTCATAACATCGCACTGCATGTGCCCCGGGTTGAAGAGCACAGAGGGAAGAAAGCATGCCGCGACCGTAAGATGGTGTGACACGAGGGAGTGTAGGCGAGGGCATGCATCATGAATACACTTCATCCTTGCATTAATAAGAGTATTTAGGAATGTCTGATATGTCTGTTTTATCATTACTGCTTGACTGAATTGATAACATGTTAACCTTTGCTTTATTGTTCCACTGAGTTGATCACTCACTCCCAAGTTACGGGACGGTGTTGTATACACCAACCAGACTCTGTCTTAGTTACAGATGGAGACCCGACTGATGAGGCGGAGCCAGACTTCACAGACAATGAGGATGCTTTCTCATATATGCAGTAATCAGGCGGGTCTATGTTGACCATGTTCTGATCGACGGGGTTACAGGGATGCTGATTAGATGCCATTACACTTGTTATTTTGCACTTTTAGAATACCCATGTATATTTTTTTTGTTCATTTTTGGAGTATACATGTAGATATTTAACCTAGTAACATGTTCACACTCTGGAGACTTACACAACAATTTATATATGTTATATGTATCTATCACAGTCTTTCGCTTGCATAATTTAACTGTCTCTGGAGTATGATATGTTGTTTTGGTATAATCTCACTCATGTTTAATGCACTAATATGAACAACATTCAATCATCATTATCTGTGTTGCATAAGTGATGCGTTGGAACTCGGGAGCTGAGCTTCTGCTCGACCCCTGATTTTCAGGCCGTTACAGGATTAGACTCTCCTTGGGGGCACCCTGTGTATTTTTTCAGGAGATATCCTTGGGCACACTCGTCTGAATGGCCTTTTCCAGGTAGTTAACCTACTGCGGGCGGTCTGTATGGTCTTTTCTAGGTAGTCTACTACAGCGGGCGACCCTTTATTTTGACAGCTGGATGTGCATCCCCAGATCTGTGACTTGATCATATATTCATACATCCATACGTTGTTTATAATTTCATGATTTATCTCCTTATAATTGGAATATGTTGATTTAAACTATTTTGGAATAACATGATATGCATGAATCCTTGAGTGAAATTCCCACTGAGTTTTCACTCACCCAATCATGCGGTTGCACCAAATAAACGCAGGTTTGATGATGGGTGGAGACCCCTATGACGGGATCCCAGGGACGGCTGAGGTGGAGATTGACAATGAGGACTTTATATGAATGTAGTCAGGCCGTTGGAGCTTACTGATATTTTAGAATTTATTTGCTTTCATATTTCAGACTATATGTTTTATTTGAGTTGTAAAAATATTTCCCCTGTTATGGGATTTCATTTTGCTTCCCTTTACTTGTATTAAACTGCCTTGTATTACTCTCAAGATTCATGGTTTATGCAATGGTCATCTTACTTAATGATTTTGAGATTTGCTATTAATTAGATGCATGTTAGTCCATTTTATAACGTAATACTCGGGTTCTCAATGAGGAACAACTATCCTCGGGTTTTGAGAACCAAGGTATTACAATTGTCCAGCACCGTCCAGGACAATCTGGATGGTGTGGATGAAATAAATACATCATGGTGGTGTCCACCGTGGAGATACAACACAAACATCATGGTGGGGCCCACACGTGCCATCAAGGCAGGCCCCACAACTTGCTGAATAGCTGGGTGTGCGGTACACAGCCAATCCACATCCCACCGTCCCATGGATTGGACGGTGTGGATGGAATACATCATTACAAGGTGGGCCCCACACGCTGCCATGGTGGGGTCCACGTCCAATAGATGGATGGTAAGGATATAAAATATACCTCATGTGGGTCCCACACACGCAACAGCGTGCCTACATGGCACCGTCTAGATGGGCGGTGTTATGTAAAATACATGCATTAAAGGTGGGTCCCACGTGGGGCCCACCAGATATAATATATAATATATATTATAATATATTATATATATCATATATAATATATATTATATTATATTATATATATCATATATAATATATAACATTATACATAGTCCAGCGTCCAGGGGGGTTTGGATGTACGTCTAACGGACGGTCTGGATTGCAGCACCTATACAGCTGCTCGTCTCCATGGCAGGTGGATCCCATGTATCTTAGGGCCACACGTGCCATCAAAGTGGGCCCATGTCCCTTGTTGGACGATGTGGGTGCCACACGTGCAGAGGTGGGGTCCATGAATGGACGGTATAGATAAAACACATGCACCACACATGGGTGGCCCACAAAGCTTTGGATCAAGCTGCTACTTGTGTTATCCTTCATCCAGGCACACTAGACGTCCAACGGACAGACGGCTTGGATGAAATGCATACGATAGGTGGGTACCACAAATGTGTGGGCCACACGTGCCATCAAATTGGGCCCACGTCCCGCATCAAGCCGATATTTGTATTTTTCCTTCAATCAGGTCCATCCAAACGGACCGCCGGGTGGGCCCACTCGGTGGACGATATGGATCATACATCACAGTGGGGTCCACAACACATGAGAAAGAGAGAAAGAGGGAGAGAGAGAGAGAGAGAGAGAGAGAGAGAGAAAGAGAGAGAGAGAGAGAGATCGGTGAGAAGGGGAGAGACCTCGCCACTATGGGCCCTCCTATACAATGCATACATCGAGATGGACCTAATTCAAAAAAATGAGATCAAAACTATGAACACCCACCATTTTCGTTTCTTCTTGGTCCGATGAAATCCCTAGCTCCTCGGCTTCGACTTTAACGGAGGATGATGGAGATTGGACTGTGGAGATGGGAGATGAGGGGGTAGGAAGATGGGCCACACCAAGCTCTTCTCTCATGGAAGCTTAGATGTGGGTTGCTTGGAGAATGAGAGAGAGAGATGAGAGAGAGAGGTTGTAAGAGAGAGAGATGGGTGAGTGATGGGTGTGAGTGATGGGTGTACTTGGTTGAAGAGAGAGAGTTGACTTTGGGTGTAACATCCCGGATTTTTGCCAACCTGGGATTAGACGTCCTTAGGCAATGGGTCGATCCTAACACCTTATTAACTTGTCAGAACTGAATCCCACAGTCTAAGATTGCTCCTTAACCCATTTCCTTCACAAATCCCACCCTTCACCACCTTGTTCTTTAAATTTTCTAAGTACTTTCACATTAGACATTATCTTAAAGTTTAAGTGATGAAGAACAATACTTAAACTAAATATTGCTACAAAGGTCTAAGTACCACCTCAGACCGAAATCACTCAGGACTAAATCCTTTAGAAATTAGGCGAGATTTAGCTAGTGTTAAACTAGAGTGCCTGTGAAATTAGCACCAATCACTTTAAATACGATCTGCAAGACCCAAAACTTGTGGAACCATTGACGCTACATTACCCTAAAATCTAGGATCAATATCATTACCCGGCTGCTCTCGGGAGCATCACGAAACACCGTATCAGATCTGGACCGCACGTCAGAAGTCTGATTAATACGAAGTTAAGGAATTAGGACCGCCTTGCTGGGCTTGACAACCATCTTGGAAATCAAATCCAGATAGTGTCCCAGTGTAATTCGCTTGAGTCCGGAGCGAGGAGTGTGAAAACACTTGATTTTCTTTACAAATAAATATCTCAAATAGTAATCTGGCACCTCTCGCTTGCGGATCAGTTTTAAGCAACCAAACCGTCAGAATCAGACCAAATTACACCGTCGGATCAGGAGAAATTTCATACACATATCCATGTACTCAGAATCTCCGATCGAGATCCGCTGACTTTTGAACTGAAACTGGTCCGCCACACGTGATCTGGGAATCCCACTGAAACGAAAACTTAACTCCACCTAGATCCAAGGTTGGTGAGCTTAAGTCTGACCTTTGGCTTAAGGAGGCCCGCCAGAAGTCCTCCGTTGAGCTGAAACTGACCCGCTTTGGTTATAACCTAAGTATACTTTGACATGGAGTCTATTTCGGTGAGTTTTTAGGCTATATAAGGACCTTAAAACCCTCTCTCTCACAGCCATACGAATTTGAGACAAAACCCTAGAGAGAGAAGAGAGAAAAGAGAGAGAAAGAGTGAGAGAAGTGGGAGAATCTCCCAACTGCTATTCCCTGCCACTACACAAGCCGCACCACCCCATTCTCATCGCTTTCCCGGCGATTCCGACTTCATTTCTAGGTAAGAAACCCTAACCCTAATCTGTTTTGGGGTTGTATAGGTTGTAGGTTATGAAATATCTAACCTATTTCGTTCTATAGGTTACCAAACTGCCGTATACGAAAGCTTAGCAAACCTATTGGATTCGTTACGATTCTACAATAAAAGGTGCGGACTTTAGGTGTATAGGTTATGGTTTTCAACACTTTCAATGTCAGATAATGATAGATTCATGATCTACATGCAATTGCACATGTACAAAGTGCTGTCTGTTTTCTGTTTCGATTAAAGATGAAGAATATGAAATTTTACATACTCTAGGTATTTGTAGAAAGTACCGTATATGTATAAATTTTAGAAATGTGTTTGCCATGATTATTTGCTGTATGAATATATTATATATGGATAAAATACTTATTTGGCGAAAGGACTCGCCCTAGTACCTGTTTCGCTAATATACACTATGTATGTTGAAATAGTGTATTCTAAGTGTTTGTGAAAATGACTGAATGAGTATAGAATTCTCATTCGTGCTCGCCATGACTAATTGTCATGGATATATGATTGTTGTATTGGCGATACCCCTTTGACGAAAGGATTTGCCCTAAATCACGCCACGGCCACTATACGCTATATATGTTGAAATGTGTAGCCCAAGTGTTTGTGAAAATGTTCAAATGAATATGGAACTTGGATTCCTACTTTCCATGACTATCCGTCGTGGGTGTACGCGTGTTATGATTGGGGCAGTTCCCTAGTGAAAGGATTTGGCCTAATGCCTATGTAATCAACATATGTCATGTATGTTGATGTATGTATTTTAAAGTGTTTGTTGAAATGTCTGAATGAGTAGGGTGTTGAGATATGATTCTCAACTTCTTTAACTATGTGTATGATTTCTTTAGATATCTGTGTGATTAGGAATTGAATATGTACAAACTCATGCTTATGTTGTACTTCATAACATGCTCAATTGATTGTATGATTTTATCTATGTAATGCATATGTTTAAATTCATGTTTACGTTGTATGATCCGTCATGGGTGATGGGGGAGTGGAGCAACGAGTGCGTGCAACAGCCCTGGCAGCCCTAAACGGATAATATCAGTCTTTGATTGTATGATTTGAATTTTGATCCATTACTGCTTTAAATATCTGAAATTGAATGTGATTGGGGCTATTGTATAGTCCAGGCAGTCGGTAACGGGATCGAATTCGTGGCTGAGTTTCATTTGCCACGTGAGATGTGTTCGACGAACCCGAGTCGTACTTCGGTTGGCGATAGTGGTTGGCCACACGAAGTGCTTATGCGCTTCATATCGTTCAACTTGTGCGCCCGAGCTAGCCGAGCTCGTCAAGCAACCCGATCTGTCTTATATATGTTCACCATGTTTGGACGCTACTGCTTGAACCTAGGGTACCAAACTTACCAGTAGAATTCCATTAACCATGGTACCTCGATCCGCTAAGACTCATGAGTCGGGCATGGTGGTATGGGACACCGTGGTCGAGCTGTCGACCTACACTGGGGCCACGTGCCTCCCCGTAGTGACCAGTGAGCAACCAGACTCGTGAGCCGATTATGGTGGTATGGGACACTATATTCGTGCTGTCGGCCTACATTGATAAGGTGATGGGGGAGCGGTGTAACCTTTGTGCGTAACAGCGCTGGTAGCCCTTTGTAGTGACCTCGGCATACTCTGAATTTGCGGTGAGGCGACGAGTGTTGCCGCAGTGTATAGAGTATGAACTAGGCCTGTATCTGTATAGTGACAAACCGTTAAAAAGGTGATGGGGGAGTGGTGTAACCTTTGTGCGTAACAGCCCTGACAGCCTTTACAGCGATCGAGAAACATACCATCGTATGAGATTAACTAGGATTGACGACCCTAGAATGGATTATGTTTGAGAATGATACAAGGGAGGTACCTTAGTTTCCTAATACTGTTGTTTGAAATGGACTAATAATTACTCGGTAATCATGCTCATCATCGCACTGCATGTGCCTGGTAGATGTGGAGCACTGAGGGATGAACGCATTCGCGAACGTAAGATGGTGTCGCATGAGGGTGGTTTGGCAAGGGCATACATCATGTCATTTCATACTTGCATTAAATAAGAGTAGTTAGAATTGTTTGATTGTACTATTTTATCATTACTGCTTGACTGAATTGATAACATGTTAACCTATGCTTTATTGTTCCACTGAGTTGGCCACTCATTCCCATGTTACGGGACGGTGTTTTAAAACACCCATCAGACCCTGTATCAGATGCAAGTATCACTGGAGCACAGGAGACTGAGTCCGACTTCTATGACGATCAGGAGGAGTTCTCCTACATGCAGTTCGCTGGAGGCTTGGCATAGGCTATCCAGTGCTACAGGGCTACAGGGTTGATAATTTCAATTGTACTATTTTGACATTTTGATTCAGAACCAACATGTTTATATTCGGTGACTCAATTAGTGTTCATACTCTGGAGATCGAGAATGTTTTGTTTTATATATATCTATATACACCTTTCAGTCTTCCGCTTACATTTTATACATGAATCTGGAGTATGAATTACTGTTTTGGTAGAATCTCACTCATATTTATTGTACTAACACTGACAACATTTAATCATCATTATCTATGTTGCATAAGTGATGTTCTGAAACTCGAGAGTTGAGTTACTACTCGACCCTCGATTTTTTGGGATGTTACATTGGGGTTGCTTGGGATGGGGTGTGAGGTGATGTGTACTTGACATGAAATATGATTGATGGAATTGATTTGAAAGCTCTCTCTTGGATTTTGTAACTGCACGACATTTTTCCTCGAACTGAACGCGGGCCCACATCTCCTGGCCTATGTATCACCTTGGCACGCAAGACGCGGCGTCGAAACCGTGGCGACTGCGCGATCGCAAGGGTACAAGTCTCGGGTCGAGCCAATTTTGAAATATGGGACACGACTCAATGCTGCGCGCAAATGCTGATTACATGTCGCGGGTTGCCGGAATTTGACTGGGAGGACTACGGAAGCCTACAGAACGGCACGGGCTAGAATATGGGTCTCACAATCCCCCTCTGTTTTAAGCTTTTAGATGTGGAATTTTGTCAATCCGATAGTTAGGCTACACATCAACGGTTTAGAAAGATCCTAGGGACCATTGGTGCATTTAGGTCCAGCTATTTTGTTTGTTGGGGACTCCCAATATTATCGTTTGTACTATTACCACTTTATATTCGTGTAAGCATTGATGCGTACTTATCTGTTCATCTGTTTCTAGGACCTCCCTCTGATTAGGTTTGTCGACATTGAGCCACCTGTCCAACCCCAGGCACTTTTGTTTCTCGAACAGCTTGTGGTCGGGTTTTATAAGTCAATGGTTGACTTTGGAAGGTTGGCCATTAAATCGATCCATATAATGTTGTGGATCTGATGATGGCGGTCTAGGAATCGAAGTTGTTAACGAGTGGCTTAATTTTTCCTCTAAAAGGTTTCGATGACTCATCCAGGCATTGATGAACAGTTGGACGACTCGATGAACGGCTGAAAGTCGTTTCTACTGTTTTGAGTTAGACTAGAATCATCCACTAGTTAGATCCATGATTATACTAATTCCCAGGTTTTAATGGTAACACCCGTGTATTGAGGGTGCGAGGTGTTACAAATAACTACTCAGAGTCTACCATGGAACTATCTGGACTCCTCACAGAGCTTCCTCAAATCTACTATGGATAAAAAAAAAAAAAAAAAAAAAAGAAATAATTTCTAATAAATTCAAAATAAATTGATTGATGAAAAAAAAAAAAAAAACCAAAATTACAATCCTTTAAATAATGAGCTCAAACCTAGGATGGACTTTTAGACTTAAACACGCCAAAAACGTGACTTACTATAAATAGAAAACTTACTATTTATACATGGTTACCATTTCTACTAGACTTCGTAGTTTTCGGCCAAAAATAATGTGTCCAATTTAGCCTAATAAAGAAATAGCCCAAACCTGTTATGGACATGACCTAGTGCCATCCTCACCATCTATCACTCAACTAAGTCATTATTAAATGGGCTCTGCCAAAAGTCAAGCACATTTGTTTGACTTGGTTGACAGTGCCACCCGTGGAACATATGGTAAGCAAATTTCCTGTAAACCTTGTGTCCTAGTAAAAGCTCTAGTTACTCACCCCTAGTCTTGAATGGGGAGAATCTCGAGGTCGGCTCAAGACAGGGCCGGCTCAACAACTTTTGGGGCCTAAGGCGAAAACTTTAAGTGGGGCCTTTTTTTTATATTAAATATTAATTAAATTATATTTATTTTATTTTTATTTAAAATTTATTTTTCTTACTTTTTGAGATGCAAAATTACTGAGTAGTTAGAATTTATCAAAGATTCACACTACCACAAATAAGAAGAGAAAGTGAGTAGTTAGAATTAGAACTTACAAACAACCGGAGGCTTTCTAATACAACAGCAGCCCACACTACATGGCCACTCCACACAATTTACAAAGAAAGCGTAAAAAGAAAAAGATCAAGATGGAGAACAATAAGGTGAGTAGTGGAAAAAAATTGGGATTTCTTCAATAATTAAGATGGAGAAATAGAGATAGAGAGATGAGAAAATATTTTTGTTTTCTATGTTTTGTTCTTAGATATTTATAATTACTCTTTTGGTATATTTCAAGAAATAAACGTTAAGTTTATTTATGAATTTGTCTGCTATTTATTTAGATTTTAGCTATTCAAGAGATGAGTTAATGATTTTGTCTCCTATCAATTTAGATTTGAATTTTGTCTCTTCACCTTCTTAATCTTCTGTGTTTTGGACTACGTGACATTTTTAATACACAATGCATTTTATTGGCCAATTCAAAAGCCTTAAATATTTTTTTTGTAGGTAAAGACATTCATTTTAGAGAGCAATGCTCACACACAACTAGTTGGACATTGCATTTTCATCCAACTAGCAATGCATTTAATGAAACGAGTCCTCTTAATTAATGCAAGTAAATGCTTCCCACCGCATACTAATTTCATTTTGGCATGGAAAAGGGACCATAGCTTTAGTGGGCCCCATCGCTGTGTTAATGTAAAATCAACCCCAACCATCAGGTATGTCACCCCATGTTAGATCAAGGTCTCAATTCTCATCTCCATCCTTAGTTCAGGTCAACCACACTAGTGGAAACAGTGTACCTGAAAAGGTTAATGCACTAAACTATTTCCCATGGTGTGGCTCACATGGATCATATTTGGGCCTGATTTTTGGGACCCAAGCTTACTTTTGGTGTGACATCTAATGGATAGAATGGATTTCAGAGTTTCGTCATGATATGCCCCGTAAAAATCAAGGATGGATGTCTCCATCTTAATTGTTCTCATTGGTGTGGCCCATATGAATCACCAGTTAGCCTGATTTATTGGCTCTAAGTTTATCACTGGATTACACATCTAATGGGCGGAGTGGATCTCACATACATGTCAGAGTGGGCCCATAAAAATCAGATGTGGGAGTCCGTGTGGTTCCTTTTCCCAAAACACTACTGCTTGACGTAATTTAATATGATAATTAAGGCTCATAATGCTTGGGAGAGAAGTGGGGTTATTTTGGTAATTAATCCTTGTAATGCCAGCAGATGAGTGATTTAAACGAACTTTTGAAAAGAGTGGCCCGTTCGGGTCAGCCCACCACGGTGTTAGTTTTAAATCACGGGTGGGCTTGATTTTTGTCTTCTATACCCAACATAAGATTACACATCTAATGGTTGGAGTGGATCGCACATACACATCAAGGTGAGTCCCATAAAATAAAATAAAATAAAATCAAAATCAAAATAGAGCGTATGGTGAAAAAAAATTTTCCAATAAAAAAAAAAAGTCTAAGTTCGTCGGGTTGGAGTACCGTTTTGTGTCCAGCCGGTACGTATCATCCAACCTTTTGCTTAAAAATGATATCCAATCCGTTTAATAGGTTGACCCATCACAAGCATTACTTTTTTTAAATATGACAACAACCAAATATACAAGTCAGTTGGCCAAACACAATTTGGTTAATTTTAATGGTGGGACTTTCTATCTTAACTACTTACCATGGTTTAGCCCAATCTAGTGTTGAATCTACTTTAATTGTAAGTCCATGTACAAACACAAAGTGGCCCACATGATAGACGGGGTGGATCTACTCCACATGAACTCTTTCCTTCTACATCTATGAAAGCAACGCCGCGTTACCCTTAGGAAGGTCAGGCAAACTTTATGCTAAATATTTGGGAAGAGGATACATGCGAAGGGAGAGTAAATATATGATGGGCTACACAGCTGTTATAGATTTGGACTATCCAACTCAAAATCAGATCCATGCATTAGATAAATTACATGTCAACATGCCAAGGACAATTTATTTATTTATTTATTTTTTGATAATCTTATGATCGATCATGTCAAATACTTGTGGAAAGTGTTAGTTGTTAATAAAATTGTCCAACGATCCAGATTTAACATGCATACATACTTTTCTTACAAGTGTTGTTTTTTAGTTTTTGTTACATAACTTTTCTTAGTGGGTCTTAACTGATGAATGGCCTAGATCTTTGACACACATGTTACTTTACATAACTATGACATGCATTCTAAAACATCTCAAATATAAGCATATGTATTATATAAAAGAGTGAATTTTTTCATTAAATGCAAAGCTGACGAAAATGCAATGTCCAACTAGTTGTGTGTGAGCATTACTCCATTTATATATATTCCTTAAAATATGGGGCCTTCTTGAATGTGGGGCCTTAAGCCATTGCCTTGGCTGCCTTGATAGTAGAGCCAGCCCTGGCTCAAGATAGAACAAGTCAATCCTAGTCTTTTAACCATAGTTGCCACTCACTTTCTATCACTAAGTTAGGTCGTTGTGAGAGACTTGTATCTTTCGAAGTTAAGCACCTTATCTAGCTTTCCAATGACTTCCAACTGAGAATGACATCCTTATACGCGGTATCTGCGGGAAAAAAGCTACTTTTCTTCTTCTTTTTTCCAGCTAATATTCTTTTCTTTTTTTAGGTATCATAAATGATAGTCTTTTTATCTGCTGTTGTAACTACTTGACATGGTTATTTTTTAGTTATGTTCATTCAAGGCTGTTTGTTTTTTTCTCCTATCTTGCGGTGCAAGCACTCGACAGTATTTACAGATGTTATAGAAATAGGAAATAGCAAGTTGAGAACACGGCAATGTCAGATGGTCTTAATCTGATCGGGGCAGATGCTTCTCTGGCTTCTGAGTTTTGATTTGGGTCTTCTCTTGTGGTTTTTCTTTGCTGGCATTTATTGTGTGGTGGTGTTTTTACACAACGGTTCCACCCATCAAAATCACAAGTCAAATTGTCAAAAGACATAAAGACACTCTCTACCCCTGAGTCAAGTCACTCCAAACGCGTCTTTGATGGAAAAGACTAGGGTAGGAACCTTTGATCGTGAATCACTAAGTCAGTCAAGCAAGTGACGAATCCATGCATCTAGAGCTTTAGCAAGTGCACGTGCAAAACTTCTCCACACGTGCTCATACATGTTGCCACTCATGCCAAAGTTTCCATGTTCATTTGATAATCCTAACCCCGTAAATAATAGCATGTGGATGTCATTATGTGGAGCATAAATGCTAAAGATCTTTGATTAGTTACTCAGACACTAGCCCAACAACCTAGAACAGAACAAATCAACAAATAATAGAAAATAGCCTGAAACAGGTAGTGAATGTTCCATCTTTCAGCAACCTTATGCTTCAATCATATGTTGTTGTTTTGCTGGAAGCGGATTGCGTACTGAGTAAGTAAACTCTATAGGCCCAACGTCATTTATGCATTGTATCAACTCCCTCCTTCCGTTTTATCATATAAATTTATGACTTTAACCCAAATATTAAGTATATTAAAATCTCAAGTGGACCACACCACCTGAAACAGTGTGAATTGAAGTCTACCATTGAAAAGTTCTTGGGGGCCCACAGAAGTTTTAGATCAAGATGATATTTGTGTTTTCCCTTCATCTATGTCTGTGTAATCTTATGAACAGTTTGGATGACAAATAAACATCATTGGGGGCCTTCGAAACGTTTCAATGGTAGAAATCAATACTTCCACTATTTCCTATGGTATGGTCTACTTGAGCTTTTGATATACTTCAATTTTGGGGTCAACCCCTACAATGATTTGAAAAAACGGATGGACGGCGTGGATAAACCACATGAATTCACAGTGGTGGGCCCAACAGAGTTTACTCAGTACGCTTACCGTACCGAGTAACTCAGAACGAAACCCGATTTCTATTTTGCTGTTGGAATACGGAAATAGTTCCTCCGCGTTTCGGTCACGGACTCCAATACGCGCATTCTGCCTGCCTCTAGTAATGGCCCATCGAGTGTAGTGCGATGTGGCCTTTTTCCCAATGCTCCAGGTATGCCCTGGTCGGAGAGTGCTCGACCTCAAGCTACCACCATCTTTATCATTTGCAAGCAGGGACGTGATGAGATTGATCACCTTCTTACTCGGGGAATAACTACTCAGAGTCTACCACGGAGCTATCTAGACTCCTCACAAACTTTCTTTGAATCCACTATGAATAAAAAATAGAAATAATTTCTAATAAATTTAAAATAAATTGTTAGATGAAAAAAAAAAAAAAAAGCAAAATTACATTCCTTTAAATAATGAGCTTAAACTTAGGATGGAGTTTTAGACTTATACACCCTAAAAACATGACTTACTGTAAATAGTAAAATTACTATTTATACACAGTTACCATTCCTACTAGACTCCATGGTTTTTGGCCAAAAATATATAGTAAGTGTCCAATTTAGCATAATAAAGAAATAGTCCAAACCTCTTATGGACATGCCCCAATGCCATCCTCACCATCTATCAGTTAGCCAATTCATTGTTAAATGGGCTCTGCCGAGAGTTAAGCACGTTTGTTTGACTTGGTTGGCAATACAATCCGTGAATCGTATGGTAACTAAATTGTCTGTAAATCTTATGTGGCCCAATAAAAACTCAAGTTACTCACCCCAAGCCTTGACTGGGGAGAATCTTGAGTCGGCTCAAGATGGAACAAGTCAGTTCTAGTCTTTTAACCATAGTTGCTACTCTCACTTTCTATCATTAAGTCAAGGTCTGTTTGGTGGGCTCCAATGAGACAGACATGTATCACATAGTCAAGCACCTTTATCTAACTTTCCAAATGAAAATGACATCCTTATGCGGTAGCTATTTCCTGCCTGGAAGAAAAAGCTACTTTTCTTCCTCCTTTTTCAATAAAAGCTACTATTCTTTTATTTTTTGCCAGTATCATAACTGGTAGTGATGCAAGTAGGGATGTGATGAGTTTGATCGTATTCTTACTCAAGGAATAACTACTTTGAGTCTACCATGGAGCTATCTGAACTCTTCATAGAGCTTCCTCAAATCCATTGGATAAAAAATATAAATAATTTCTAATAAATTCAAAATAAATTGATTGATGAAAAAAAGAAGAAGCAAAATTACAATACTTTAAATAATGAGTTCAAACATAGGACGGAATTTTAGACTTAAACACATTAAAAATGTGACTTACTATAAATAGTAAACTTACTATTTATACATAGTTATCATTCCTACTGGACTTCATGATTTTCGGCCAAAAATAGTGAGTGCCCAATTGAGCCTAATAAATAAATAGCCCAAACCTGTTGTGGACATGGCCCAATGCCATCCTCACCATCTATCACTCAGCCAGGTCATTATTAAATGGGCTCTACCGAGAGTCAAGCACGTTTGTTTGACTTGGTTGGCAGTGCCTTCTGTGGAACAAATGGTAAGCAAATTATCTGTAAACCTTATGTAGCTTAATAAAAACTCTAGTTACTCACCCTTAGCCTTGATTGGGGAGAATCTCGAGTCGGCTCAAGACGGAACAAGTCAGTCCTAGGCTTTCAACCATAGTTGTCACTCTCACTTTCTATCACCAAGTCAGGGTATATGTTTGGTGGGCTCCAATGAGAGAGACATGTATCACATAGTCAAGAATATTTATCTAGCATTCCAACTGAAAATGACATCCCTTACGCGGTAGCTATTTCCTACCTACATGAAAAAGCTACTTTTCTTCCTCCTTTTTTAGTAAAAGCTACTATTCTTTTATTTTTTGCAGATATCATAACGGGTAGTAATGCAAGTAGGGACGTGATGAGCTTGATCACCTTCTTACTCAGGGAATAACTACTCAGAGTCTACCACGGAGCTATTCGGACTCCTCATAGAGCTTCCTCGAATCCACTATGGATAAAAATTAGAAATAATTTCTAATAAATTCACAATAAATTTATTGATGAGAAAAAAAAAAAAAAAAAAAAACATAATTACAATCCTTTAAATAATGAGCTCAAACCTAGCTAGGATGGAGTTTTAGACTTAAACACCCCAAAAACGTGACTTACTGTAAATAGAAAACTTACTATTTATAAATGGTTACCATTTCTACTAGACTTCATGGTTTTCGGCCAAAAATAGTAAGTGCCCAATTTAACCTAATAAAGAAATAGCCCAAACCTGTTATGGACATGGCCCAGTGCCATCCTCACCATCTATCACTCAACCAGGTCATTGTTAAATGGGCTCTGCCGAGAGTCAAGCATGTTTGTTTAACTTGGTTGGCAGTGCCTTCTGTGGAACATATGGTAAGCAAATTGTATATAAACCTTATGTGGCGGAATAAAAACTCTAATTACTCACCCTTAGCCTTGATTGGGGAGAATCTTGAGTCGGCTCAAGATGGAACAAGTCAGTCCTAGGCTTTTAACCATAGTTGTCACTCTCACTTTCTATCACTAAGTCAAGGTCTGTTTGGTGGGCTCCAATGAGAGAGACGTGTATCACATGGTCAAGCACATTTATCTAGCTTTCCAACGACATCCCTTATGCGGTAGCTATTTCCTACCTGCAAGAAAAAGCTAATTTTGTTCCTCCTTTTTCAGTAAAAGCTACTATTCATTTATTTTTTGCAGGTATGATCATAACTGGTAGTGATGCAAGTAGGGACATGATGAGTTTGATCACCTTCTTACTCAGGGAATAACTACTCAAAGCCTACCACGGAGCTATCTGGACTCCTCACAGAGCTTTCTCGAATCCACTATGGATAAAAAATAGAAATAATTTCTAATAAATTAAAAATAAATTGATTGATGAAAAAATAAGAAGCAACATTACAATCCTTTAAATAATGAGCTCAAACCTAAGATGGAGTTTTAGACTTAAACACCCTAAAAACGTAATTTACTCTAAATAGTAAACTTACTATTTATACACAATTACCATTCCTACTAGACTTCATGGTTTTCGGCCAAAAATAATGTGTCCAATTTAGCCTAATAAAGAAATAACCCAAACTTGTTATGGACATGGCCCAATGTTATCCTCACTATCTATCACTCAGCTAGGTCATTGTTAAATGGGCTCTGCCGAGAGTCAAGCACGTTTGCTTGACTTGGTTGGCAATGCCTTCCGTGGAACATATGGTAAGCAAATTGTCTGTTAACCTTATGTGGCCCAATAAAAACTCTAGTTACTCACCCCTAACCTTGACTAGGGAGAATCTCGACTCGGCTCAAGATGGAACAAGTCAATCTAGTCTTTTAACCATAGTTGCCGCTCACTTTCTATCGCTAAGTTAGGTCGTTGTTTGGTGGGCTGTAGTGTGAGAGACTTGTATCTTTGAGTTAAGCACCTTATGTAGCTTTCCAATGACTTCCAACTGAGAATGACATCCTTATACGCGGTATTTATAGGAAAAAAGCTACTTTTCTTCTTCTTTTTTTCAGCTATTATTCTTTTCTTTTTTGTAGGTATCATATATGATAGTCTTTTTATTTCTACTGTTGTAACTACTTGACATGGTTATTTTTTAGTTATGTGCATTCAAGGCTGTTTTTTTTTTTTTTTTTCCTCCTATCTTATGGTGCAAGCACTCGACAGTATTTACAGATGTTATAGAAATAAGAAATAGCAAGTTGAGAACACGGCAATGTTAGATGGTCGTAATCTGATCGGTGCAAATGCTTCTTTGGCTTCTGAGTTTTGATTTGGGTATTCTCTTGTGGTTTTTCTTTGCGGCAGTCATTGTGTGGTGGTGTTTTTCCACAACAGTCACACCCTATCAAAATCATTAGTTAAATTGTCAAAAGACTTAAAAGACACTCTCTACCGCTGAGTCAAGCCATTCCAAACGCGTCTTTGATGGAGAAGACTAAGGTACAGGAACCTTTCGTGAATCACTAAGTCAGTCAATCAAGTGACGAATCCATCTAGAGCTTTAGCAAGTGCACAAAACTTCTCCACACGTGCCCGTACATGTTGCCACACATGCCAAAGTTTCCATGTTCCTTTGAAAATCCTAACCCTGTAAACTATAGCATGTGGACGTCATTATGTGGATCATAAATGCTAAAGATATTTGATTAGTTACCAAGACACTAACCCAACAACCTAGAACAGAAAATTAATAGAATACAACCGAATTCTGGCTCAAATCAACAAATAATAGAAAATAGCCCAAAACCGGCAGTGAACTACTGTTCCATCTTTCGGCAACTTATGCTTCAATCATATGTTGTTGTTTTGCTGGAAGCGGATTGTGTACTGAGTAACTCAGTATGCTAAGCGTACCGAGTAAACTCTGTAGGCACAATGTCATTCATGCATTGTATCAACTTCGTCCATCCGTTTTATCATATAAATTTACGGCTTTAGCCCAAATATTAACCATATACCACTGGAAACAGTGTGAATTGACGTCTACCGTTGAAAAGTTCTTGGGGGCCCACAGAAGTTTTAGATCAAGCTGATATTTGTGTTTTCCCTTCATCCATGTCCGTGTGAACTTATGAACAGTTTGGATGACAAATAAACATCACTGGGGCCTTGGAAAGGTTTCAACGGTGGAAATCAATACATCCACTGTTTCCTATGGTATGGTCTACTTGAGCTTTTGATATAGTTCAATTTTGGGCTCAACCCCTAAAATGATCTGAAAAAACGGATGGACGGCGTGGATAAACCACATGAATTCACGGTGGGCCCAACAGAGTTTACTCAATCCGATTTCTGTTTTCTGTTGGAATACGGAAATAGTTCCTCCGCGTTTCGGTCATAGTCATAGACTCCTATTTGCGCACTCTGCCTGCCTCTAGTAATGCCCCATCGAGTGTAGCCCGATGTGGCCTTCTCCCGATGCTCCAGGTATGCCTAGTCGGAGAGTGCTCGACCTCAAGCTACCACCATCTCTATCATTTGCAGAATCTCCATGATAAAGCATTAAGTACTTGACATCGAATGAATCAGAAGTGCATATGTGGCTCGGCAATAGTAGATGATAGACATTGTCGTTGATCTCCACAATGCATCGGCACTCTTGATCATGTTACCAAGCATATCATTAGAGTTTACAGCACATGGTCTAGATATGACTCAAAAACTGGAGGAGATTGACACATATTTTGGTCTTTTTGGTGTGTGAGAGAATCTAGGTGTATGGTGAGAGAGAGAGAGAGAGAGAGAGAGAGAGTCAATCTAGGTGTAGGCCCATGGGGCCCACAAACCGCTCTCCCCTAGGACCAAATACAGAATTCCTCTGTTAAATCTCTGAAATCCATCACTCAAATGGGCCAAGATGGGGACATCGACAAACATGAATAATGAGATATAATAGTAGGTGTAATCAGCTGGATTCAATAGCCAAAATTTCTCAAAGAGATTACACCGAAGATTGGATTCGATAAAGCCCCTTTTCTAGTATACCATGAAAATCAAGGCATAGGCAGGTCAGGTACAACCCAAGTCTAGCTTAGGTAGTCTATTGATGTAGAGCGTCTCGCAGACACTTTCATGTCCAAGATGGACCAGAGAAGGCCCGATCAGAGGTGGAAGTGTTCAAGACCGTCAGAACTCTAAAACAGGCACATCTCACAAACCGGAATGAGTTATTCGACGTACCATATATGATTTTGGGGTAGGAGAAGCTACTTTAGCCACCCAACCAGCTATGCAGGGTTGCCCAAGCCAAATTTGCGAGATTCCACCAGATCGACAGTCGAAAATCCTTTTTAATTTCATTTTTACTATTTATATTAATTTTTAGTTCGATCATAACTCTTCATCCTTTGAGCTTTAGGAGCTGTGCCCAACATGAAAAGAGCTTATAAAATTTAGGAGAATAACGTGGTTATACTAGATGGGACACTATTTTTGGCCGAAAACCATGAAGTCTAGTAGGAATCATGACCATCTACAAGTAGTAAGTTTACTATTTAAGGAGTTTGAGTTAGAATTTGATTCTGAAACTTCTTCCTAGGCTTGGTATCACTATTTAAAGGATTATAAATTCATTTTTATCATCAATCAAGCTATTTTTGAATTTATTAGAATTTATTTCTAGTTTCTATTTCTCATCGTGGATTTGAGGAATCTCTGTGAGGAATCCAGAGAAGCTCAGTGGATTCAAAGTAATTATCCCTCGAGGAAGACGGTGATCGACCTCATTATGTCCATCCCTGTGTCATCTATTTATGTAGTTATGGGTAAATTTTGCATGACCATGTATAGTATGTATAGAATTTACTGGTTGAGAAGAAGACATGCATTCATCTTACAGCTGCACCCACAGTTGTATACCAAGCTGTAAATACACTGCATATTGCTTTGGTCTATATACATATGAAAACAACAAAGTAAGAAAGTATCCAAAGGTAAGAGCAATCTAATCATTATAGATGACATGTAAAAATATACACAACATAGATAAAAGGACCTCAATTCACATAGACAGTTACATAGATAAAAGGAGTTCAATTCACAAAGACAGCTTTTGAAATCCAAAGCAAAGGCATATTGTGCTTATTCTAATGGACTCCAATTTAATGGATAAGAAAGACAGAATTGGAGACCATCACAAACATATAATATAGCAAACATTCTTAATGACATAAATTTGGAGGCCTATGTCAAGAAATATCATCTTCTTTCCCTTCCTCGAGTTCTGCTATAGTTGTTAAATTTGCCACATGGGTTATCTCAGGGGTAGTTGTGTCAACATTTGGTGGAGCAGAGGTGGCAAAAGGATTTGGTGGCATCATCAAGCTTTCCATGCTTCCTTCTAGCATTTGGACCACACTTTTTATAGCAGGGCGATCACCCGGGTACCACTGTATGCACCAGAGTCCCACAGTTGTTAGTTTCTTTGCTATATTTGCATCTTCAACTGCAACGATGTTGAGTCCCAGCTCTTCCCCATGATGTAGACGATTATAAATCCATTCAGGAAAGTACACTTGACTGGTGTTTTCCACCGTAACATCAATGGTCTTCCTTCCTCCAACCATTTCTAGCAACAACATTCCGAAACTGTAAATATCAGACTTGTAGGAAACATTTCCAAAGTTCCTAGAGAACACTTCAGGTGCAATGTAACCCATGGTTCCTCTGGCAGCAGTCATTGATACAATACTCTGTCCCTTGGAGCATAACTTTGCTAGCCCAAAATCAGATATCTTGGGATTAAAGTTATGGTCTAGCAATATATTGTGAGGCTTGATATCAAAATGAAGGATGCGTTGGTCGCATCCTTGGTGAAGATACTCTATCCCCCTAGCAATGCCAATTGCAATATCTTTAAGCTTCTCCCAACTTAGCAAAGGGTTTTTGGCGTCTGCTGAGAAAATGTATTTTTCTAATGATTCGTTTGGCATGAATTCATAGATGAGTGCACGCTTCAAGTTGTCAGTGCAGAAGCCCAGAAGACGAACCACATTAATGTGGTGAATCCTACCAATGGTACCCACTTCATTAATGAAGTCTTCTCCATCTCCCCCTAAATTTTGTAGGATCTTCACCGCAACCAGATTTCCGTTCGCAAGCATTCCTTTGTAAACACTTCCATAACCTCCTTGACCTAATTTGTCTTTGAACTGATCGGTCATCCTTTTCAGATCAGCATAAGAGTATCTTGTGGGCTTCAGAGATTTATAATCCTCCAGAAATTTTTCAACCTTGAGCCGGTTCTCTCTATCTTTCTCCCTTTCTAACTTCCATGAGTGGTAGAACTTCAAGGTAATCAACGATGCTACTAAGATAACAAAGGAGCCTAGGCTCACACCTGCACACATAAGCATGGAAATTACTTCCTAAAACATGTGGAACTGTATTGAGATGCCGCATGCATGTACCAAGTGAACAATTGATAAAGTTGGCCACATTGAGGATAGGCTACAGTTCAAAAATCACACCAAATGGACAATGTCAGGGTCCTCTGAATTCCCTTTTACTATCTGATCTATTGCAGCCTTGTACAAGAACTTCGATTGGATAGTTACCTCATCCAATCAGTGTGTTTCTGAACATTTTGCAAGTAATTGATCTGATAATCATGTGGTTGTGATTTTTTTCATGGTGACCCACCATGAATGGGCTGGACCAAATGGGTAGTCTAGATGGTAATTAATTTCACAATTAAATCTTAAGTACATCATACACTTGTCTTTTTATTAGTGGCCCATAAAGTGTGGGGGATCTAATGGACTGTTGAGATCTTTTGGTTGGACTGTCCACTTTCCCCTACCCAACTGGGAGCATTACAATATACAGTGCCCGGGAAGCGTTAGATCTCTCAGTGTCAAGAAAAAAATTTGCATAGGTAGATGGAAAGGGTCCAAACAATCAGCCACCATGTAAAAATCTCAGCTATCAGATAGTTCTATTGTAAAGTCCTTCGGCATTGGACAACAATCCCATTTCTGAATGTTATAAAGCTTGAAAGGGAGTGATCATTAATCCACAAATCCCAGGGGCAATAGTTAGATCAAGAGCCTGAAAGATGAACAGTTGGGCCAAATTCGACCTAACCAGACATTTCACAGTTATTGATCAATAGCAAAGGTCATCAGATAGAGTCATGTTTACTAATTATAGATGGGTCTTGGGCTAGCCCCAACCCAACCAATTGCGAATCCTATTCCCAATATTATCAATCTGTATTATTTTAATATCAAAAGTAGAATAGTTTATAAGCCAAAATGGGTGTAAATATTAATTTCCTAAATATATACTCTCCTAGAGTCCATATATGCAGTGTATATATATTCTTGTTCATGTAGTCCATAAGAACAAAAGGAGGCTGTGGTTTTACCTATAATTACATGCTTTTTCAATAGACCTGCAAAAATGAGAGCACGAAGTTAGCTCCATTGCACTTGTGATTCCGTTGGTGCAAAGGTGTCAGGCATAAACCCCAGATCAGATATAGCAATGGAAGAATCAGCATATGGTAGAGTCTCTCTCTACAGTGCATGTGCACTGTGATGTGCAAATTGGGTCTGCCCATATGTAAGGCCCTAGTATGGATGGTTTACTTATTATACAATCCTATCCATCTAATCTGTATGGCCATTAGAGTGAAAATGGAAAACAAAAACAGTTAGCTGTCAAATTAAAAGCAAACATCCCATTGATTAGACTCTCCTCATCGATGCATTGTTTGAGATCTGGACAGTTCTTTATAACCTTCATATAGACTTTGAGGATTTCTCTGGTAACTATTAATTTCACCACAGCCATGTCAAAATCCAGCTTAAGTGACCCTAGCCATGTGAAAAAATGTCGCTGGTCTCTTGTAACCATCCATTTCCTGAGACATCTATTGGACTGTTATGATCACCAAATCAGTCTTGAGAAACAAAGCAATAGATGCTGGGCCACGCTAGAGAAACTACCTTCTTCCATGATAGGGTTTTTCTGTTACAACTTACTTGGATTGTCGGTTCTGAAATCCACTGATCAGAGGGTTAGTAGTTTCAGCTAAGTTCCATTTTGGCTGGATGGCCCATGATGAGTGCCCCCGCCCCCAAAAAAAAAAGGACAATATTATCATGTTAGTACAGTGAAAAATTTTAAAACTCATCAGTAATTAATTAATTATTTATTGTGATTCCATGGAGAGAATATCATTATTTTAATGCAAAATTCATTCTCTCTCTCTCTCTCTCTACACACACACACACACACACACACACACACTCTAAATTAATAATTTTATTAATTTACAGTATCTTTTAAATTTTTAAATTTTTGTTGAGATTTTCTCAATAATATTCCCAAAATTTTTTTTTATCAAAATCTGAAAATTCCTGCACTAAGAAATTGCCAAGATGGGATTAGTTACTATGATACGGACAACAGGTGTGTATCTTCAATAGGATATAAAAGAATGAATAGATTTATGATGATGAAAATTTGGCTGAAAAGTCTAATCATAACAAGAAAACAGGGGCACATATAAGAAGAAGATTTATATTATTATTATGGAAGGAAGAGGAATGGGAGTTGTTATTAAGAGAAATGTGCCAGAGCTATCAGAGAACTATAAGCTATACTGTTCATAGTTGCATTAGGACATATAGACCGCCCAATCCATCGATTTGGACTGTTCATCAGGTCTAACACACATTTCCCACCCATGGTTCAGAAAAATGATGGGTATAGAAATAATGCTGAATTGAGGATGGATTAGGTGATACGATCAGTCTATTTTTATTTTCATGGAAGGTCAGGAAATGTGTTTGGAAAATAATGGAGAGTTGAGATTGAACAATTGGAACTTCCAGATGAAGCTATGCAACTACAACTTTTGGTTATCTGAGAACAGTGGAGAATTTCTCTTTCATTAAAATACCTTCATTGCACTTATGGTAACATGTAGTCTCATTAGATTGAGTCTTGTCTTTGAATCCGCAAACCCCTCCTTTGGCTTCATCACAGTCACTGCATCCGGGCATGTCCCACTTCAGATGAAGAGGACCATCACCATATCCATACCAATACCCATATGGAACTTCAACTGTCTCTGTGGGCTGGCAAGTCGAGGGCAAACTTTCCACCTCCATAGGATAAGGTAAAAGGAAAACATCATGTTCCCAGTCGCTCATGCAAGCAATTTTTTCACCTCCGTATAAGGAGATAGAAAGAAAATCAACACCCACCGAACAGTTGACAAACGTCACGTTGGTCATTTCGTTAGCGTAGTTGAAAGGAGAAGAGGAAAGATTGAGATGGTGGAAGAGTAGTCCCGAAACGCAACCATTGGAGCCGACGATGCTTAGTCTCTGAGAGGCGTAATCGATGCGTCTCACTTCAACTTCTCCTGTCGATGGAAGGTGTAGGACAGTGTGATGGCCCTTGCACGACAGCTCAAAGCCGCTGAACCATGGGCCTTGCTGCTGAGAGCCCTGTTTTCGGAAGGGGAATCGGATTTTAGGGCCGTGCCGTGAGCACCTGGTAGTTGAGCAGTCGTAATTTGGTGAAAGTTCATCGGACTTGAAAGATGCAATGGTTAAGAAGCGGAAGACAGAGAGGAAGAAGAAGACGTTCAACCAACCCATTGAAGTGATTTAGAGAGAGCTATGATGAAGCTTTGTAGCCTTCCTATTAAGATGCTAGGAAAAGTCCAATTGTGGTGAGGCGGAATTGCATTTGGTCCCGCACCGATTCCATCCGATGTATGCTTGGAGATGACGGGAAGAACAGGGATCGAATTGCATTTGGTTCCACACGAGTGATCCGGTGGATTTTGAAATCCACTACATATGTGGCCCATTTGATGCATGTGTTTTATACACGCCGTCCATCTATATGCCCCTGTATATGTGGGCCCCATTGATGCATGTGTTTTATCCCGTGTAAGATTGACCGACATTAAGACCGACAGCAATTGTGAAACTAGTCTGTTAATTAGAATTCCATGGTCCACCAAAGATGAGTTTTGCTTACTATAATATTTTTTCAAATATAGAATTTAATCTTTAACATGAGATTGTAATATTTTTTCAAATATAGAATTAAATCTCAAACATGAGATTGAATGGTTTTTTTTTTTTTTTTTCTTTCTCACTTTTTCTTTCGGTTAGCTGGTTAGTACACACCCTACTCTCAGTACACACCTCACTATTAGTCACCCCTGTAATTGATACCAAGACCTCAGTGTTGAAACTAGATATCTTCACTCAGTCTACCACACGAGCTACACTGGCAATCATCGAAATAACAATGTTAACTCCATCTAATGTCATCTAATGCAATTCCATCCGTGGCATAGTTCACCTTAAATTTGGATCTACTAAATTGAGCTGGAAAAATGGATGGATGGTGTAGATAAAACACACATATCATGGTGTGGCTTATAAAGCAAGAGGGGCAGTAAAATTGGGAAACAGATTAGGTGCACCCTGGTCTTACCCAAGACTGCACCGCCCTTACCATGGGGCAGACCTTGATGCATGTATTCTACATCGTCCACAAATTTTTGCCTGATCATTTTACGGCATGAGCCCAAAACTGAAGTAGATCCAAATTTTTGGTGGACCATACCATGGGAAACAATAGAGATTGACCATTAAAAACTTCTTGTGGGCCACAATTTTTTTGGATTAAGATGATATTTGTTTTTTGTTTTTTTCCCTTTCATCCAGGTTTGTATGACCTTATCAATAGATTGGAATAGCATGTAAGCATGAACCTTAGGTAGGCCCTAGGAAGAATTTTTTGGTGTGGCATCCAACCAGCACTATTTCCTACAATATAGTCCATATGAGATTTGGATTTACTTCATTTTTGAGCTCATGCCCTAATTTTAGATGAAAAATGAGAGGATAGCATTGATGAGGATTAGATACATAAAGGTGGGCCCACAATAAGGGCCAAACCATCTTAGGTGAGGCTAGGGTGCACACCTAATTTGCTCTTCAGAAGCCTGGGTCTTGTGGCTTAACCACCAACCAAGTTGGCTCACTAAGTTGGTCAACTCACACGTGTCGCTTATGACTTGTTACTTAAACTGTCGGATTGGTGACTACACACGCAGATGCCACAAAGAACCCGTTTGGATACCACCAAATAAATTACTTTTTTTTTAAAAAAAACTTATAGCAGTAGATAAGTGACTTAGTTAAGATAGATATGTTTGGTTTATGATTAGTTATAACTTTTTTACTTAAAAGTATTTAATCACTCTAGTTTTTTTTTTCAGCCTTTTTACTTTTTATAGGTTGTTGGAGAAAGGCCAAGGACATTAAAAAAAAAAAACAAAAAAAACAAAAAAACAAAAAAAAAAAGGACAAAAAGTGGAGAAGTAGATAAGTATATTGTTTACCAAATATATTTATCTTCTTATTAAATAGAAACTAAGATCAGTTATTTGTGCCATAAATAACTTATCTTAAGCAACTTATGATTCAAACGGGCCCTAGGGAGTCTTTAGATCTTAAGTTACTTATGCCGTAAATAGCTTATATTAGTTTTTAATTATTAAATTAATGTAATTAATTAACTTTAAGTAAAAAAAAAAAAAAGTTACTTATAATTAATCTTAAACCAAACTTATCTCAAATAAGTTACTTATCTATTGTAAGTAGAAAAAGTAACTTGGTGATTTCCAAACGGGCCCTAAAAGAACAACGCAATCCTTAGTCCAATAAATCTAAGCATATACTACCAACAGAATCATACTTTTACTCTGACCCGAGTGGTCTAAAACATTTGTTTTAGCCTGTAAGCTCATAATGTATATGACCTCCTTAACTTGCAAAACTTAGTATATGCCCCTTATATTTTTAACTCATCTGGTTGCTTCATGTAGATCTACTCTTCCAACTTCCCATATTGGAAAAAAGTCTTAACATCCATCTGTTCCAGATCAAAGTCGTATTGGACAACCATACCAACACAAACTTGATAAATACTTGACAACTAACGCGAATATCTAACTGAAGTTAATACATTCTTTCTGAGCATGCCCCTTCACTACCATTCATGCATTGTATCTGTCGTGTTTCTTCCCGTAAATTCACTTACACTCGATCGCTTTATGCCCGATGATAAGCTCCACCAGCTCTCATGTCACATTCTTGTACAGAGAATCAATCTCTTATTATATCGCCACCATCCACTTCCCAACATTTGAATCATCCAGAACTTCCTGGAAGGTAGACAGATCCCCCTCATCTATAATAAGGGTGAATGCAATGTTCAAATCATTTTTGTATCTTGCTGGTAGTTTATGATCTCTAGGTGGATTTCTCATCGAATGTAGCTGCTCTACCTGTTCTTGTACCTGTTACTGATGCTCAGCTTCAACCTGTGTTTTACCCTTGTCAATTTCAACATTTATCAACGCTAATCTTTCTGATTTCTTGTGTTCTTCCTTACAGAACAAAAAATCTTCATCAAACTTGACATCACTGCTAATCGTGATCTTCCATGTGACCCAATCATACAGCCTGTATCCCTTCACACCATCATCATAACAAAAAAAGATATATTTCTAGCCCTTTGGTCTATCTTATCTCTCTCAATTGATGGTACATGAGAGTAAGCATCACAGTCAAATACTCGCAACTCCGAGGAATCAACATCATGACTACTCCACAGTTCTTCTGAAATTTCACACATAATCGATATAAACGGGGACCGATTCACTAAGTAACAAGTCGTGTTAACGGCCTTAGTCCATAGCTTTTTACTTAACCTAACGTTACTCAACATACTCTGGGCTCTCTCCAAGATAGTCTGATTTATCTGTTTTGTCACATAATTTTGCTCTCGTGTGTTCCTGATTGTATTATGTCATACAATCCATTTATCTTTACAAAATTGGTTGAATTCCTTTGAAGTGAATTCACTCTCATTGTCTGTCCTTAGAATTTTCTACTTTCGTCCTAACTGTTTTTCTATCATCGCCTTCGATATTATGAAGGTAGCAAAAATATCTGATTTGTACTTATAAAGTACACCCAGACATTTCTAGAATAGTCATATATGAATAATACAAAGAATGATGACTCCCCTACAGAAACTACGAGCGATGACCCCCATACATCAAAATACACATAATCATGAGTACCCTTACTAACATGCTTTCCATATTTAAAAGATAATCATGATTGTTTACCATATAAACAATGCTCGCGTATATCAAAATCAAAATTTTTAAATGCAAGAATCAAGGAACGATCAGAAAGTACCTTCATGCAACGCTCGCTCATGTGACCTATACATGCATGTCACGAATTTGCCGATGTGGACTCTACTATAAATGTTACAGCTTCATTCGATACAGTATTCTCGATTAACCCGTAAAGGTTACCGCTACGTTGTACCTTCATCACCACGAGTGTCCCCTTTGAAACTTTTAGGACACAATCAAAATCATTAAATTTATACCAAATTGCCTCAAGAGCTCCTAGAGATATCGATTCTTATATAGGTGAAGAATGTGTCTTATATATATCAGAATATATTTCATCCAATTAAATATCCTGATGTGCACCAATCCAATTACAATAACCTTACACGCAACATCACTGTCAATAAACATTTGACCACAATCCCCCAATCCCGATGCAAGGTCATGTGATATGACGCTCTACATCGTAGATTCAAAGCTCAGGTGGACCAAACCACGTAACTTAGCAGGGTCAATATTTCTCACCGTTGAAACCTTCCTATGTACCATGAAATTTATTTGTCATATGATTGAGGTCGCACATACCTGGATGGAGATAATTAAAAATAATAACAAAAAAAAATAAAATAGATTGATTCAAAATTTTTGTGGCCTTTAAGCAGTTTTCAATGGCAGATGTTCAATCCTCACTGCTTTGTATGACGTGGTTCATTTGAGATTGGGATCTGCCTCATTTTTGGTACCGTACATTAAAATGATCTCCTATGATGCATGGACAGTGAGGATATAACATATACATCATGGTGGGTCCCAGGTAACTTAAGTTTCGTCAACACACTGCGGAGGTAGGTGATGTTTGTCACACCACGTAATCCTTTTACACTATAAATACCTTGGTTACATAATCTCTTGAAAGATTTAACTCTGGAAATCATTACTTTTTTTTAATTTTTCGTGGAATAAGATGGAAAAGAGGATACTTCTTATGGTGTTGCTACCGCTTCTTTTGGCAGCCGTGTTCGTAGCTTGCAAAGCCCAAAAAATGGAAGGTTGCTCTTCTTCATGTGGTAACATCTCCAACATCAGCTTCCCCTTCCGCTTGAAAGACGATCCTCCCAACTGCGGCTACCCTGAATACCAACTTTCTTGCGAAAGCAATCGAACTGTATGGTATCTCCATCCTAAGAAATTCTGGGTCGAGTCGATTGAGTATAAGAATCAGAGCATCCTACTGGTTGATTCCAGTCTACAAAGTGACTGCTCCTCTATCCCTCGCAACTCCGCGACAATATATGACATTTACAGCTCCGACACATACACATATGATTACATTCGGTCGGGCTTTCCAGAGAATACCGTCTTCGTAAATTGTTCCTCTCAGATGGGCAATGATGATCCTGATTCATACATAGCTACAACGAGTTGCTTCAATACCACATCTGGGGCATATATCTATGTACTTGGGCGTTCGATGAAGGTGTCTGAGCTCCATCCATCTTGCAAAATCATAGGCAATGCCTTTGGAATGCCAAAAGAGGAAAGAATCGGAGAGTCTAATTATAAAGAAATTCATGATAGATTGATGAAGGGTTTTCAATTAATTTGGGGTTATTCTCTCGCATCTCGCCACTGTCCGATAGGCTGCCGATCCTTTGACTGGATACAGGAACCAGGCGGTGTTTCATACGTCGCGTGCAACTCATGTTACAGTTCTTGCGATAAATTCAACGAATCTCGGGATTGTAAGTTCTTAATACTTACCCACCCGTCCCTAGCTAGGAGGGGCCACTGTGATGTATGGGTTTTATCCACACCGTCCATCCTCTTTTTTTTTTTTCTTTTTTTTTTTTTTTCCATATCATTTTAAGGTAAAAGCCCAAAACTATGGCAGAACCAAGGCTTTAGTGGACCACAGCCCACACCACAGGAAGCAGCGGTGTTAATGACACCCACCAATGAAACCTTCCTATGGCCCAACGTGATGGTTAATTGCCATTCAACCTCTTCATGAGGTCACATAAACTTGGATGAACAGAAAACAGAAAAATCAGCTTCATCCAAAACTTATATGCCCCTAAAAAGATTTCGACGGTAACTGTTTGATCTTCACTGTGTGGTCCGCTCTGCCTATTTTTGGGCTTGTACCCTAAAACTTCGCGTGCCTGCTTAATGTTGAATCTAGTTGATTTTTGTATTTTCACTTCATCCTTATGAATTGTACTTGATTAATGGGTTTGATGAAGGATACACACCATAATGGCCCAACAAACAAACCCATGGATGTCATCCTATCCCCATTATTCCCTGTAGTGTGGCCAATAACCTTCAATCTTGTTATGTTGTTTCTAAATTCATCTACAGATAATGATGGCCACAATCCTCTGTTTAGGTTTAGATTCTTACAGCAAATCATCTAGCAGTTCATACCATAAAAAGGATCCAATCAGACACGTCTTACACATTACGTGGCTGAATTGAATTTTTTATCAAGCTGATTTCTGCATCTTTTCTTTGTCTTGGTGAGTTACACCTGATTAACAGGTTTGATGTACGATAACATGGCGGCCCTACAGAAAAACTTATAGTTGGCATCCCATTCCCATTGTGCCACATGGTTTGTCGATAGAATTGAATTTTGGCTTCGTCTAAGATCAAGATAAAACTTGATAGACAAAACTTGATAGACGGAGTGGATTAATTATACATATACAATATAGTGGGCTCCACAAACTTTGTTGCGAGAGAGAGGAAGGGGGAGGGGGAGTAGACTTTTCCCATAAGTGCATTATTTATACCTTGGGTATAGTCTCTGGAACGATTTAACTCTCGAAATCATACCTTTTGTTTTTGTTTTTTATTTTTTTGTGCGGTAACATTGAGAGAGGGAATCCTATCTATAGGGTTGCTAGCGTTTCTTTTCGCAGCCATGTTCGCAGTTTGCAAAGCCAAGAAAGAAGAAGGTTGCTACTCTTCGTGTGGTAACATCTTCAACATCAGCTTCCCCTTCCGCTTGAAAGACGACCCTCCCAACTGCGGCTTCCCTGAATACCAACTATCTTGCGAAAGCAATCGAACCGTATTGTAGCTCCATTCTAATAAATTATGGGTCGAAGCGATTGAGTATAAGAATCAGACCATCCGAGTCGTTCATTCCGGTCTACAGAGCGGCAACTGTTTGTCTCTCCCTCACTTCTCCATGACGCTGTACGTCCTTAAACAGGGCGATCCATACATCTTGCCTTTGCACCTTGACAGTACCATTTTCGTGAATTGTTCGGTTCAGATGGACAATGATCCTGTTTCATACAAAGCTACCACGATTTGCTCCAATGCCACATCTGGGGCACATATCGATGTCCTTGGGGGTTCGATGACGTTATCTGATCTCCATCCATCCTGCAAAGTTGTAGCCAATGTTCCTACAATGTCAGAAATGGAGAGACTTGGAAATTCTAATTATAGAGAAATTCATGATAGATTGATGAAGGGTTTTGAACTATCTTGGAATATTCCTCTCGTATGCCTTGACTGCGAGGAAAAAGGTTCTAGATGCCGGTATTCTTACTATGACACGCTTTTGCCTGGAATAGTGGAGTTTTCATACAGCTGCTTTGGTTGCAGAAATGTCTTCCAATCCTGGTATTGTAAGTTCTTCCCATTCTTGTCATGGATACTTGAACCCTTACTGGGTGTTGAAACTCCTGAAAGTCTAAACAATAGTAAGGATCCCAACTCTTCCCAAGCATAGATTTAAAGATAATTTATGGAACTCACCATTTATTATTTATGGGTCCACATTAATGTTTATGTGAAATCCACTCATTCATTAGATGCCTAATCTCACGTTAGGCCAATGGCCAAAAAATCAAGCCCACCCTTATTTTTATAAGACTACTTGCGATGATTATGTGAAATCACTTTAATCTAGGCCGGCCAAACTAAGAGAAACAGATTTAAGGGTAAGGTTTGGTCAGTACACTGTTTCCGTAGTTCACCTGAATCACAGGTGGTGATGATCTTTAGAACTTGGGCCTAACATGAGGTGAATCACCTATCGTCGAGGTGGATTTAACAAAAACAACAATATTATAGGCTTTTTTTTTTTTTTTTTTTTTTAACAGGCACACATACCCCCACACACTCACCCTGTCTTGGAATTTCATTACCTATGGGTTCTCAAAACCCTTGACCAAGTGTTGAAACTCCTGGGAGTCTACCATCTGAGCAAGAGTACCCCAATCATTTTAGAGTTGGAGCCCACAAATAAATCATATCCAAACTTCGTGGACCACACTACAAATAGAAGTGGGACACTGATTCTAGCCGTTGATCGAGGTCACTCAGGCCTAGATGAAGAGAAAAAAAAAAAAAAAAAAAAAAAAAAACATGCGTAAGATTATGCCCTGGTGAGGCTCTATACAAAACTTCTATGACCCCAAAAGGTTTCAATGATGGACGTTCAATCTCCGACTGCGTTTTGCAGTGTGGTCCATCAGATCTTTGAATTTGTCTTATTTTTCGGTTCAAGCCTTACAAAGAGCTAGCCAAATGGATGGACAGTTTGGATATAACACATACATCATAGTTGTACTAAAGAATTTGGTGACGTCAACCAGCCAGGTCGGTGTTGTGTGGTACGCCAGCCAATCCGCTTCCCTTTAGTAACCTTTCTGAAAAAGGTACCTGAATTTATTTATTTATTTATTTTTCCGGTAAAAGGCCCTTTTTTAAATGACGAAACTGTCCTGTTGGTCATCATTATTCAACGACGTGGATGGAGGGCTTCATGTAAATGAGACCACCCGACCCATTAAGTGGACCATCCCATAATTAGACTAGGGCCCAAATATCGAGTCAATTCAAAACTTATATGGCCACGCCAGGGGCAAACGGTCGAGATGGGAAGTGTCATCATTAAAATAATCCAAATTGTGTGTCAGGTCCACCTTGGTGTGCACCATCCAATCGACTCATCTAATATGAAATACTAGGATGAATGGATTTCCAAAAACTCCATCCATTCAAAGATTTACGTAGGCCACGCCACGTGAATTTATAGTTCATAGGCATGATTTTACACCATTCCCTGTGGTGTGGCTCCCCTAAGTCTTAGATTTGACTTGTTTTCTGGACTCCTGGTGAAAATGTAGGCCCACCTTGATGAGGACATCGTGCACACGCACGGCCGCACACCACCACCCCTACGCACGTACGTAGGTAAAAGGAGGATCTCATCATCGATCTGGCTCGATGACGACGTCCAGGGAGGGTCCCCTAGCTAGAAGACAAGTTTTGATTCAGAAAAGTGGGCCCGATAGTCAAGAAAAATCCATCATGGGATCTCATGATCGTGGCCCACTCGTAGGGTTGATTTCATTTTTTAGGTTTTGCTTATTGTTATTATTTAGAACATTGTGAACGCTTTAGATTTATGTGTTTGGTTTTTATTTTAGTTTACTTCATCACCAAGTAATAGGTGTCGCACATGGTGCGAATTTTTGGGTATAGGGGTCTCCCTATAAATAGGCACCCCTTGTAGTTCTTTTGATTCATTGAAGTTTAATAAAAATTCCTGCTTTATTTTTCTGCTCTCTTCGTGAGTTGTGGAAGAATTCAAAAGTGGGTGCGAAGCCCTCCCTTTTCGAAGGGCTAACTACCGTGGTGCGAAGCCACATCGACCCCGATTCATCCCCATCCCCCATCATTTTTTTCCATCTTCTCCCACCATCCATACTTCGAATTCGTCCTTACATTTGCATCGAGTTCTTCATTACAGCAGGTTTCAGATTTCGGCCCGTAGGCGAGCCGACACTTCGGCGGAGCACCACGCACAAGCCGTAGCTCGGATCGACCCGAAACTTCGGGGTTTTGGAGCCTCCCCCTGGCCGACCAGGGCCAAGGAGAGTTTTTCTGCAAACAACGCCCGCGCCCTAGGCCCGCTGTCCATACGCGGGATCGTCTTTTGGCTCAGGTTTTTATCCTCTTTTATCCTCTCATAGCCTTTTTTTTCATAAAACCTAACCCTAGATTACGTTTTCCCTAACTTATATACCCATTTTCTTTCCCTAGGGTTCTTTGATTTGAAACTGGTGAATCCCTTGGATTAGGGACTGATTACTATGTATGTGTGAAGGATTATTTCTTATCTTTGAGTATCGTTTGCTTCATAATTTTTATTGATCCAGCCCTATCATGTGTACGCCTGGACCCGCATAAATTCTCATTTAATTGAACGTTTGAATTTTCATGTGGGATGTGGAATTTGTGTAATTGTGAATTGGTATGATATAAGCCTGAAATCTTGCATATCATATTTACATTTCATGTCCTGCATCAAATTTGGTATCAAAGCCTAGGGTTCTTGTAGGGGAATTCACCACATATTTAGGGTTTAGTTTATTTGAGTCCGCCATGCATTCAGTCCATCATATATAGCTGAATTTTAGTAACGGTGTGTAATCGCCTTCATATAGTTGTCATAGCAGGTCCTTAGGTTGAGTTAGCATGTGTATGCCCACACGTACGGGTCGCGGTTTTGGTTTACACCCTACTCTAAACATGGAGCAACTACAAGAATCAATGGCTAAGTTAACCCAGCAGTTTGAGTCTATGTCTAAGCGCTTGGAACAACGCATGGATCAACGCCTTAACCAATTTGATGATCGCGTTACTCAAATAGAGGCCTCCCTCAGGGCAAACCCCACCATTGGGGAAGATGCCCATTCTCAAGCAGGTGGTCAGGAGATTAGACCAAGGAATGGAGGCGGCCAAGGAGTTGTTCATGGGCGCGCACCTGTGCACCCACCCCGTGAGGGACATCATGACCAATATGACCCAGATGCACAACTCCTCAAGGGAGTTAGAGTAGATGCCCCTACTTTTGATGGCCACTTGGACCCTAAAGCTTTTTTAGATTGGTTGGCGGATATGGACCATTATTTTGAGTGGTATCATATGTCGGATGCTCGACGAGTCCGATTCGCCAAGATGAAGCTTGTGGGTCAAGCAAAGAGGTTTTGGGCGACGGTTGAGCGAAAAAAAGAAAGAGCGAGGGAACTCCCAATAGTCCATTGGGGAGAAATGAAAGAAACGCTGAAAGAGAAATACCTTCCTTTCTCTTATCGCCTGCGATTGATTGAGGAATGACAGTTTCTTCGACAGGGTTCCATGAGTGTTGCTGACTATATTGAAAATTTTGAAGAGTACTTGACCCACTGTGAGGTTGATGAGGACCCCGTACTCACCCTTGCTCGTTTTAAAACCGGCCTCCGTCCTGACATTAGGAGAGAATTGCTCGCCAAAGACATAGACACTATCGAACAGTTGTACCAAGCAGTGTTAGATGTCGAGCAATACCTTAAAGCATCTGTGGGAAGGCGGTTTGACTTTCGCGAATCCGGTGCTAAGGCCAACCCCTCTGGGGCTAGACCTAACACGGGGTTCCAACACAAACCTTCCCCTAATGTTTAATCCAGACCTAAAGATGATAAGGGTAAAGAGATTGTCGGGTCTAGTTCACATGGAAGTGGGGCCACTAGGTGTTTTAGGTGTCAGGGGTTTGGTCATTTTGCTCACCAGTGCGGCACGAGAGAGGGCACTAAAGTACTCCTTATTGATGGGCAAGTAGAAGTAGTGCCCCCAGAGAGTGATAGTGAGGAGGAGGAATATGAGCCAGTCGGAACCCCTAGTGATGAGGAAGAGGGAGCACAAGAGTCTGTGACCCTCGCAATTGTACGTTGCGCCCTGGCTCAAGCCAAGAACACTGATGACTGGCGCCGCAACACGATCTTCTACACTTATGCAAAATGTGGGGAAAAGAACTGTAAGATGATCGTGGATAGTGGTAGTTGTGCCAACGTGGCATCGACTAGCACTGTGAGTCGTTTGGGCTTAAAGCTAGAAGCCCATCCTCAACCCTATAGAGTCTCCTGGGTTGATGAGACATCCATTCCAGTCTCGCACCGCTGTCTTGTACCTATTCAGTTCGGATCTTATAAAGACACAATTTGGTGTAATGTTGTTCCTATGGATGTGGGTCATATCATTCTGGGTAGGCCGTAGCTCTATGACAGGGATGTTACCATATTTGGTCGTTCAAATGTGTGTACATTCTGGTTTGAGGGCAAGAAGGTAAAGTTAAATCCTCTACCATCCAAGAATACAACTGGAAAAGAGTTCACCACACAGAGTAGTATGAGCGGCCCAAAAGAAGTGAAGGAGTCGAAGTCCAAGTCCAAACCGCTCCATATTTTGAATGCCAAAGACTTTGAGCGTGAAACGGAGGTGGACTCGATAATATACGCCCTTGTGGCTAGGGAGAGTGTACCAGATACTAGCGTAGAGTTACCCACTGAGGCCATTCAGGTAGTACATGAGTTTCGTGATGTTTTTCCTGATGATTTACCGAATGAGCTTCCCCCTATGAGAGATATACAGCATGCCATTAATTTAATCCCTGGGGCAACTCTATCAAACCTCCCGCATTACAGAATGAACCCGAAGGAGCACGCTGAGTTGAAGAGGTAGATTGATGAACTCCTAGAGAAGGGTTTCATTCGAGAAAGCATGAGTCCGTGTGCCGTGCCCGCCCTTCTTACACCTAAGAAGGATGGCACATGGAGGATGTGTGTTGATAGTAGGGCCATTAACAAAATCACAATCAAGTATCGGTTTCCCATACCGCGTCTTGATGACATGCTAGATATGATGGCCAATGCTACTATCTTCTCAAAAATTGACCTCAAAAGTGGGTATCACCAAATCCGTATACGCCCTGGAGATGAGTGGAAGACGGCATTCAAGACGAAGGATGGGCTATATGAGTGGTTAGTTATGCCTTTTGGGTTAACTAATGCCCCAAGCACTTTCATGCGTGTGATGACCCAAATGTTGAGACCCTTTATGGGAAAGTTCCTAGTCGTATACTTTGATGATATCTTGATTTATAGTATGACTAAGGAGCACCACCTCAACCATTTGAGGCAAGTTTGTGGGATCCTTAGGGCCGAGAAGTTGTACGCCAACCTAAAGAAGTGCTCGTTCTTGTCTAGTAGTGTGATCTTCTTAGGTTTTATTGTGTCAGCTAAGGGCGTATCGGCGGATCCCAAGAAGGTCAAGGCCATCGTTAATTGGCCTGAACTCCGCAATATTCATGAGGTGCGTAGCTTTCATGGCTTAGCCACTTTTTATAGGCGGTTCATTCGAGGCTTCAGTTCCATTGTGGCTCCCATCACGGACTGCATAAAAAAGGGAGAGTTTCAATGGACAAAGGCCGCCTCGAAGGCCTTCAAGGAGATAAAGGTCAAGATGACCGAAGCTCCAGTCACGCGACTTCCAGATTTTTCAAAAGCTTTCGAAGTCGCATGTGACGCGTCAGGAGTCGGCATAGGAGGAGTACTTAGCCAGGAAGGGTACCCTGTCGCCTTTTTTAGTGAGAAACTGAACGAGGCGAAGCAAAGATATTCCACCTATGACAAGGACTTCTATGCGGTAGTGCAATCACTATGCCATTGGCGACATTACTTATTACCGCAAGAATTCGTCTTGTTCTCGGATCATGAGGCCTTAAGATACTTGAACTCTCAGAAGAAATTAAGCCCCAGGCACGCTAAGTGGGTTCAATTCCTTCAAGAGTACACTTTTGTGCTTAAGCATAAGGCCGGTGTAGAGAATAAGCCTGCTGACGCGTTGAGTCGTAGAATCACATTACTCAACTCCATGAGCATTGAAGTTACGGGCCTTGAGCGCATCACAGAAGAGTATTTTGAGTGTCCAGATTTTGGGGTTGTGTATACGTCTTTATTAGAGAGTCCGTTAGGAGCTAACAATGAGTATTTGATTTTGGACGGATATTTGTTTAGGAGTGACCGCTTGTGCATACCACGCACCTCCCTTCGCGATTTTCTTGTCTGGGAGTTACATTCAGGGGGGTCGCGGGTCATTTCGGTCGTGACAAGACCATTGCCCTAGTGGAGGATAGATTTCATTGGCCAAGCCTCAAGCGAGATGTGGCCAAAATTATAGGGCAATGTCGTACTTGTCAACTGGCAAAGCAGAGGAAACAGAATACAGGATTATATACACCTTTGCCAGTTCCCTTCATCCCTTGGCAGGACATCAGTATGGACTTCATGCTTGGACTTCCCAAGACTATTCGAAAGCATGACTCCATATTTATTGTCGTGGACCGTTTCTCCAAAATAGCCCACTTCGTTCCTTGTTCTAAGACCTCCGACGCCTCTCATGTTGCTAAGATGTTCTTTAGTGAGGTCGTTAAACTGCATGGGTTACCAAAAACCATAGTGTCTGACCGTGACGTGAGATTCATGAGTTACTTTTGGAAGACATTATGGCACATGATGAATACTAGGCTCCAATTTTCTTCTGCCTACCACCCTCAGACCGATGGCCAAACTGAGGTGGTTAATAGGAGCCTAGGGAGTTTACTTCGATGTTTAGTGGGGGAGCATACCAGGACATGGGACACCGTACTACCCATAGCTGAGTTTGCATACAATAGTTCTATCAATAGGTCCACAGGTCTAAGTCCATTTGAAGTCGTTACTGGTTACAAGCCTAGGAAGCCTATTGATCTTATCCCATGTCATTGTCCCATAGGCCATCAGAGTCTGCAGAGTCTTTTGTGCATCACATACATTCATTGCATCAAGAAATCAGGCGAAAGATCACTACTGGTAATGAACAATACAAATTTTCTGCAGACCAATATAGACGATTCAAAGAGTTCAATATTGGGGACTCTGTGATGGTCCGCATCAGGCCCGAGCGGTACCCTCCAGGGGCCGTTCGTAAGTTACACGCGCGTAGCGCTGGACCCTTCAAAATTATAAAGCGAAACGGTCTCAATGCGTATGAGGTAGATCTTCCACCCTTCATGGGAATTAGTTCCACATTCAATGTGGAGGATCTAGTTGCTTTTCAGGGACCCACTGATACTTTGTCCGGCCCTTCGCCCACCCGTCCTGATTCCCCAGACTTAACCTTTGATCCATGGCCTCTTCCCAACCTTTCATCCCAGCCTCTACCTCCCATACCTAGCCTTCACACCCCAAGAGAGGAAATAGAGGATATCCTGGACCATGAGGTAATTTCCACGTCGGATGGTGGGTTTCAGAAGTACCTCGTTAAATGGAAGTCACGTCCAGCTTCAGACAGCACATGGCTCACTGAGGAGGAGCTCCAGCGACTTGATCCTGACATCCTAGAGCGGTTCAGGAGTTTTATTTCACCAGTGGCGAAATCTTCGCAGCCGAGGAGAGTTGATGAGGACATCGTGCACACGCACGGCCGCACACCACCACCCCTACGCACGTACGTACGCAAAAGGAGGATCTCATCATCGATCTGGCTCGATGACGACGTCCAGGGAGGGTCCCCTAGCTAGAAGACAAGTTTTGGTTCAGAAAAGTGGGCCCGATAGTCAAGAAAAACCCATCATGGGATCTCATGATCGTGGCCCACTCGTCGAATTGATTTCATTTTTTAGGTTTTGCTTATTGTTATTATTTAGAACATTGTGAACGCTTTAGATTTATGTGTTTGGTTTTTATTTTAGTTTACTTCATCACCAAGTAATAGGTGTCGCACATGGTGCGAGTTTTTGGGTATAGGGTTCTCCCTATAAATAGGCACCCCTTGTAGTTCTTTTGATTCATTGAAGTTTAATAAAAATTCCTGCTTTATTTTTCTGCTCTCTTCGTGAGTTGTGGAAGAATTCAAAAGTGGGTGCGAAGCCTTCCCTTTTCGAAGGGCTAACTACCGTGGTGCGAAGCCACATCGACCCCGATTCATCCCCATCCCCCATCATTTTTTTTTCCATCTTCTCCCACCATCCATACTTCGAATTCATCATTCATTGCATCGAGTTCTTCATTACAGACGGTTTCAGATTTCGGCCCGTAGGCGAGCTGACACTTCGGCGGAGCACCACGCACAAGCCGTAGCTCGGATCGACCCGAAACTTCGGGGTTTTGGAGCCTCCCCCTGGCCGACCAGGGCCAAGGAGAGTTTTTCTGCAAACAATGCCCGCGCCCTAGGCCCGCTGTCCCTACGCGGGATCGTCTTTTGGCTCAGGTTTTTATCCTCTTTTATCCTCTCATAGCCTCTTTTTTTCATAAAACCTAACCCTAGATTACGTTTTCCCTAACTTATATGCCCATTTTCTTTCCCTAGGGTTCTTTAATTTGAAACTGGTGAATCCCTTGGATTAGGGACTGATTATTATGTATGTGTGAAGGATTATTTCTTATCTTTGAGTATCGTTTGCTTCATAATTTTTATTGATCCAGCCCTATCATGTGTAGGCCTGGACCCGCATAAATTCCCCTTTAATTGAACGTTTGAATTTTCATGTGGGATGTGGAATTTGTGTAATTGTGAATTGGTATGATCTAAGCCTGAAATCTTGCATATCATATTTACATTTCATGTCCTGCATCACACCTGATGGACAGGGTGGATCTGATTCACATTCTCTCCCTCGTCGTTCTGGCTTAGTTGCAGGCATGGTCTCTGCTCAGTTTAGTGTAGTCCGTCCTGAGAGAGAGAGAGAGAGAGAGAGCATGATCATCCACAACAGGTGTTTTGTGCATATGCTGATTAGGCTGATTTTTGTATTTTCACTTCATCCTTTTGAACTGTACCTGATTAATGGGTTTTACAAAAGATACACGCGGTGATGGCCCAACACATTGGCTGCCATCCCATCCCCACTATTCCAGTTCATAACAAGAAAGACATCGTATAACAGTCCATAACAAGAAAGGTTCCGATCATCAAACCACAAGCAATCATTGGCGCACACACAATTGTTAGGCAAAACAAAATCTATATCAAATATGTCCCACTCTCTCTACAATAAACAAAGCTAACAGAATTCTTGTAAATCCGATCCCTATTTAAAATAAGTCCAAACTTCTAATTTAAACTCTCTCATCCTCACATTTATAACTTCCTCTCTAGCATAAATCTTCCAAATTTTAATACCAACATCAATCTAAAATGCAAGAAGGCAAAAATACTAGAAAAGCTAATATTCAGGAATTGGATGTCTTGAATCTTATCAATACATCATTTGACTTTATTTGAGTTTATAATCATTATTTTGTATCTTTTTTTTATATTCAAAGTGTGTGTCAAATCCTGCTTTAAATCATTTAAAGAAATTTCATTGCTTTTAGGGTTCTCTGCAAATTAATATAATCGAACTCTATTTATCAATTTGGAATTTGAGTCTTGCAAGGATTTAAATGGGTGTAGTTTATTTTTTAAGCCTATTTTTTCATCTTTTGTTTCCCTCGGATAAACGAGCTAGATACTTGATCACAGTTATTTTTGAGACATGATCCATCCACAGTATGTTCCAATGTGTGCAGACGGTCTTTCATACTTTGCGTGCAGCCGTTCCAGTGGTTGCAAGAAATTCTACGATTCTTGGCATTGCAAGTTCTTAATACTTGCACACCCATCCCTAGCTAGGAGGGGCCACTGTGATGTATTGGTTTTATCCACACCGTCCATCCTTTTTTTTCTTTTTTCTTTTTCCATATATCATTTTAAGGTAAAAGCCCAAAACTATGGCAGAACCAAGGCTTTAGTGGACCACACCACAGGAAGCAGCGGTGTTAATGACACCCACCAATGAAACCTTCCTGTGGCCCAACGTGATGGTTAATTGCCATTCAACCTCTTCATGAGGTCACATAGACCTGGATGAAGGGAAAACAGAAATATCAGCTTCTTCCAAAACTTCTATGGCCCCTAAAAAGATTTCGACGGTAACTGTTTGATCTTCACTGCGTGGTCCGCTTGAGCGTTGGAGCTGCCTATTTTTGGTATTCGCGTGCCTGCTTAATATTGAATCTAGTTGATTTTTGAATTTTCACTTCATCCTTATGAATCGTACTTGATTAATGGGTTTGATGAAAGATACGCACCATGATAACCCAACAAGCGAACCCATGGATGTCATCCTATCCCCATTATTCCTTGTAGTGTGGCCAATAACCTTCAATTTTGTTATTTCGTTTCTAAATTCATCTACAGATGATGATGGCCACAATCCTCTGTTTAGGTTTAGATTCTTACAGCGAATCATCTAGCAGTTCATACCATAAAAAGGCTCCGATCAAACATATGTCTTACACAATTGTTAGGCAAAACTAAGCCCATATCAAATATGTCTCTTTTTCTTTACAAGTTAACAAACCTAACAAAACTCTTGTAATTTCTCAACCGTTATCAATGCATTTCCCACTTCCTCTACAACTACCAAATCTCTTGAAAATTCATCCCTATCTGGTTTAAATCTAAACTTTTTTTTTAAATCTTTTTTTAAAACTCTCTCACAAGAATCTTCCAAATTTTAGTACCGACATCAATCTAAGTGCCAAGAAGGGAAAAATAATAGAACACCAAACATTGGAGAAATGGATGTCCTTAATCTTGTCCATTCATCATTTAATTCCATTTGAGTTTCTCATCATTTTGTATTCGTTTTTGTTTAAAGTGTGCATCAAATCCTGCTTTAAAGCATTCATAGAATTTTCATAGCTTGTGGGTTCTCTGCAAATTAATATAATCAAAATATATTTATCAATTTTGGAATTTGGATCTTGCAGAAATTCAAATGGGTGTAGTTTATTCTTTAATTCACCCTCAGAGAAGAGAGATACTTGACCACTATTATTTTTGAGACAAGATCCATCCACTCTCTGCCCCAAGAATTGGGATATTTTTGAGACGAGATCCATCCAGTCTGCCCCAGGAATTGGGTGGTTTAAACTCAAAACCATGCTCTCCCCATGTGTTGCACAGGCATTGTCTGGTTCGCTGCATAAACGAATAAAATGCTGACTCGATCATCGTTTTTGCACTGGTCAATTGCTTTTTTACTGTAGTGAATTTTGTTATTCACTGCCCTTAACTTGAAAGGGTCTATTATTTTCACATCCTCGTGTGATTACTTGTTGGACAATGCAGGCTTTGGAGCTCTCATGCTGGAATATATCGTAGTCAATTTCATACGTTTCTGTATCGCTGGTAAATCCTCAGCCCCTTTCTCCAAAGACGTTTTCATGGGAAGTTTTGAGTCCTTTTCATCCATATTTAAGCCATTGAGTATTTTGTAACCTAATGAAAACCTTGCATGTGCACTAAAATCCCAAAATGTGGGCTCCACTGAGTGATCCTTAGTTGCCCAGTCAACGACTTTTGTGTACTGAATTTGGAATGTTAGCTGTCATTTGAGCTTGCATTCGACAGGCAATTGATGGTAATGATCACTCAGTATCTCTAATTTTTTGGGTAACACCCCATCCACTGTAGGGCCCACATTTTGGATGGGTTGGATTGAGTTAAGTTTATACTCCATGCACAATGGTTTTGTTGTATTCATGTAATCCACCATACTCTTTAAGTACAAAATTCTTGACTTTGTTTGCTCAAACTCACTGACTCGATTGGGCGAGATTTTGAGCCGAGTCAACGGAAAACTCGGGCTGACTCAATTACTCGGTCAACTTGACACGACTTGGCTTAATTGAGGTGGGATGGAAGTAGATTCAAACAACCAATGTTAACCAAGGGAAGCAACAAATTTAATCATGAATGCATACATTTAGTTGCTTTGTGTTATGTTCTATATTACTTGTACTAAATCTAACTATTCTAAATATCTACAAAATTTTCTAATATTTTCAATTTTAATAATTAAATATTGAGTCGAGTTGGCATGGGTTGAGTAGCTTCAAGTCAACCTGACCCAACTAAACAGCGAGTCAACTCGAGTTCTCTAAGCTTCTGAACTATGACTGATACCAGACCATCATAATGCTATTATGTAGTATACTGGTAACACTAACACCATCTAAAAATTGCAAGCATAGTAACAAAACTGGCACTTACTAACCTAATACAATTTCCATGTAATTTTCTCTATGCCTAGCGGGTTTAATGGTTGGGAGAACTTTCATTGGAATCGTGTGCTTTATCGTCTTTCTGGTATATAAATTACGAACGAGACATATATGGATGGACACCACAGTAGAAGAGTTCTTAACCAAGTATAGATGCCAAACGCCTGGAAGGTACTCTTATTGGGATATTCGAAGGATGACCATGCGTTTTAAAGAGAAATTAGGCCAAGGAGGTTTTGGCTCCGTTTACAAAGGAAAGCTCAGAAATGGCCCACCCGTTGCGGTAAAGATGTTGTCTGGTAAGTCAATAGGAAATGGGCAAGAATTCATTAATGAAGTTGCTACGATCGGAAGGATTCATCATGTCAATGTTGTCCGACTCATTGGATTTTGTGCCGAGGGATCCAAAAGGGCTCTTATCTATGAATTCATGCCTAATGGCTCTCTAGAAAAATATATATATTCCCATGAAGGTAAGAGCAGTCCTTTGAGTTGGGAGAAGATGTACCAGATTGCATTGGGGATAGCACGTGGGATCGAATATCTTCATCAAGGTTGTGACATGAAGATTCTACATTTTGACATCAAGCCTCACAACATTCTCCTCGATGACAACTTCAACCCAAAAGTTGCCGACTTTGGGCTCGCAAAGTTCTACCCAACAGATGAAAGCCATTTATCAGTCACAGCTGTGGGAGGAACTCTAGGATATATGGCTCCTGAACTATTTTATAAAAATACCTGCAGGCAGGTCTCATACAAGTCTGATGTTTACAGTTTCGGAATGCTTTTGATGGAAATGGCTGGTAGAAGAAAGAACGTGAATCCATCTGCAAACTCAAGCCAAATTTACTTCCCGTTGTGGGTATATGACAAGCTCGATCAAGATGGGGAGATGGGAATGGAGGATGCTGCTGAGGATGAAAAGGAAATTGCAAAGAAAATGGTTATAGTTGCACTGTGGTGTATACAGATGAAACCTGCAAACCGTCCTTCCATGAGTAAAGTTATAGAGATGCTAGAAGGAAGTGTGGAACTTCTGAAAATGCCAGCCCAGCCTTTTCATTCTTCCCCGCAAAGGGTTCCTGATGAAGATCATGCAACTGGTACAAATCCCACAGAATCATCGAGTATTGAGGAACTGGGATCGCTCTCAGAAATTTATGAGGAATCAAATAACGTAGATGTCATTATAGATTGAGTTGTGATACTTAGACTATCAAAACAATAATGTTTTAGATATTTGGTAGAATCTTAGAATTCCTATGGTACAAGAATGTATAATGATGTATGTGTTGGTTTTAATCTTAGTTCTTTTCCTACATATGTAATGTTTTTGTAATAATATAACTTCAAAGCATTAAAGGTCATCTTTCCCCGTAATGACTTGATGACTAATGATTTTGGTTTGTGGAATTGAATGGTATTGAATTGTATTAGATGGGATTGACATCATTATTGTTCAGTGATTGCATGTCTTGAAATACCACGGTATTATATCCATCCAATCCCATGTTTGGGATAAAATATTTGCTATAGGAAAACAGGGATTAAGCAAAATTATGTTTGGCGGACCATGAAATTGTAATCAACGGACCAAATTCACAACCGATATTGTTCACTACTTGTACAGATATATAACTAGAATGTCACATGTAAGTAGTGTATATGGATGGATGCCGTGGAAAAACACGTGCATCAATGTGGGGCCCACATGTGCAGTGGGTTTCAAAATCCACGAAAATACTGCATTGGACCAAATGCAATTCCATCCCACTTAATCCCAACCTTTCTCATCCTCTCCAAATGCTGGATGGAATTGTAGGGACCAAATACAATTTTATCCCTCCTAATCCCATCTAATACCTTGCGGCAAACGCCCCCTACATGTATGGCCTATAGAGTGAAATGGCATAACAGAATTCGTGTAGTTGACCCTAATTAATTGAGATGAAGACTTAGATTATTATTTCTAATTAATAATTGTAAGATGGTTAGGATGGTCTGTTCGAGGTAATTGTCAAGCAACACGTCAATCAAAAGTTGGCCCACTTGATGAATGATTTATAATAATTTGAATACTCTCTTTTTTTATAAAAGTAATATGGACCGACCATTTTGTTAAAGATTGAGTGGATGGTTTGATTATAGCAATTCCTGAGGAACTTGAGGAGTTAAAAGTGGGCTTACAAGATAAACAGTCTAGATTGATGGGTAGACCCATTTTTCTACAAATGATGTGGTCCATCTATTTTCCCGGGAATCGATTGAATGGTTAGGATGGTCCAATCATAGTGAGCCAACATGACAGATATGGTCCAGATTGATGAATGGACCAATTTTACTACAAAAATTGTGGCCATCTATTTTTTGTAGCAATTGATCGAACGGCTAGGATGCCCATTAATAGCAAATTTTGTGGATCACTTGCAATAAAAGTATGCCCACCAGATGAGTGGTTCATATTGATGATTTGAAACATTTTCCTATAAGCAATATGGAACATCCATTTCCCCAGGAAGTGATGGATGGTTAGGGTGGTCTGATCAGAACGATTCTTGAGGATCAAAGCCGGCAATCAAAATTGGAGCCTACATGATGGCTGGTCCAGATTAACGATTAGACCACTTTTTACAAATAATGTGGACCGTCCATTTTAGTAGCAATTGATATGATGGTTAGGATGGTCTGATCAAAGGGATTCTTGAGGAACACGTTGCAGTCCATTTCCCAACTATCATTCTGGACCATTCATTTTCCTAGCAATTGATCAGATGGTTAAGATATTATGTCGTCCGATCGAAAGCAATTGTCGAGGATCACATACAATTAAAAGTGCGGCTTAAAAGATGGACAGCTCAGATTGATGGTTAGAACCATTTTCCCACAATAAATATGATTATCCATTTTCCTAATAATTGACCAGATGGTAATTAAGGGTGATCCGATCAAAGGAAGCAAGGAAAACCCAATAAAAAGTGTGGCCCACACGATGGACTGTCCAAATTGATGATTAGACTATTTTTATATAATGAATTTAAACGGGCACCCCGGTGGATCCCTGATTGTGGGGCCCACCATAATGTATTTTACTTATATCCACACTGTCCATCCGTTTCACTAGCTCATTTCAGTTGATGAGATCAAAAATGCAGCAGATCCAAATCTCAGGTGGACCACACCACTGGAAAGAGTGGTGATTGACCATCAAAAACTTTTTGTGGGCCACAAAAGTTTTGGATAAAGCAGATCGTTTAGTGATCCCTTCATCCAGGCATGTGTGACCCTATCAACAGGTTGGATGGAAAATAAACATTCCGGTGGCCCTGAAAAAGTTTTTAACGGTAAGCATTCAATCACCACTGTTACCTGTAGTGTGGTTCACCTGAGATTTGGATCTGCTTCAATTTTTTTGCATCATGCCCTAAAATGAGAAGGTGAAACGGATGGACGGCAGGATATAAGCAAAATACAATGAGGTGGGTCCTGGATCGACTGAAGCCGCTTCCAATTTAAACGGACGCGATTTACTGCCAAAGCCTTTCTCATGAAGTTCCGCGCAAGATTCTGGGTGGGGCCCACTACGATTTTTGTGAGAAAGCCACTCAGTCCATCCGTTTTTCGAGTTCATTTTAGGAAATGCGACAAAAAATGAGGAGGATCAAAAACTCAAGTGGGCCACACGAGAGGAAACAGCGTGGATTTTTAGTGACCACCGTTGAAACAAATATACGGCTACAAAAGTTTTGTATCGGTTTAATTTCTTAGCTTTTTCACTTCATCTCAGTGAAAATGACCTTATAAACGGTTTGAATGAAATATAAGCATCAAGGTGAATCGCGGGAAGGTTCCAACGGTAGGAATTCATTTTCCCACTGTTTCATCTCGTATGGCCCACTTGAGATTTGGATCCTCATCATTTTAGGCATCATGTCCTAAAATGAGCTCGAAAAACGGATGGACAGGTTGGATTTTTCAAAAACATCACAATGGGCCCCACACAGAATCCCTACGCAGGAACTGAAATCCGCGTCCAATTTAAACCGGTATGACGGTGTCCCTCCGCGCAAGGCAACGAAAGGATAAAAACCCTCTCCCAGAAAAAAAAAAACCAAAGAATCCAGTAACCCTAGGTAAGGCAACGAAAGGATAAAAACCCCTCTTCAAGATAAATCAAAGAATCCAATAACCCTAGCGAAATGCTGATGATGTCGAGGCTGAAATCTCTCCACCCCTTGAGATCCCTGCCCCACCTTCTCACCTCAAAATCCCACAACCAACCGTCCTTTCACCGGTCATTCTCCCTGTCCCACCTGTCATCATCATCATCATCTCCACTCCCTTCAGCATACGCCGTCCGATTCATCAGTACGTGCCGACCCCAAGAGGAACCCAACTTCCACTACGATATACCTCCGTTCCTCGACGAGATACCTCCACCCGCCAACTGGGGCATCGTGAGGGTCCCTGAAAATCAGGCCTACGTTGTCGAACGGTTGGGATGGTTCCGGAAGACCCTCTATTCCGGCATCCACTTCCTGATACCAGTGGTGGATAGGATCGCCTACGTCCATTCCTTGAAGGAAGAGGTGTTCCTAATTCCAAATCAGTGTGCAATTACCAAGGATGATGTCCGCATTTTAATTGACAGTGTTGTTCATGTCAAGGTAAAATTTATCTCGTAATTCCGTCGGTTGTGCATGTCTCCATTACTTTCTTGATTTTGGCCAGATTTGCAGATAGTCGATCCGTTGCTAGCATCATATCACCCCGGCAATCAGATCCTTGTAGTTGCGACTCTGTCATGTGGGATAATGCTCAGAAATCTCAGGAAAATGAATCTCAACGAGATTCTTGAGGAGATGGATACTCTGAATCTGAATGAGAATATCTTGAATTCAGTTAATGAAGTTGGTACTGGTTTGGGTGTGAGGTGTCGGCGACATAGGATATGGAACATATCTCCTTATCCAAAGTTAAGTGAAATTATTGAGATGCAACAGTACGGGGGGAGAGAGAGAAAAAGTTCAGCTATCCTAGAATCAGAAGTTTCCTTTGTTAGAGCTAAAGAAGAAGTAAAAGCTATCTTTACAGAGGTACAAGCAACTGCAAAAGGAATTTCTTTGCTATCAAATTCCATTAAAGTGGAGGTGATGGGCATCCCAGACAAGACAAAGATGAAAGCCCTGCAACTGTTGCTCCACCACCAGTTTTCTCTTTGGAGAGCCCCAAGAACCGAAGGTGATACGGGGTAAATGGCCTAGGATTTTATTAAGTGGCATTTGGTAAACTGAAAAATAAAGTCGGAAAATTAATTTTAGTATGGAAAAGTTGAAGTACTGAATTTTAGTATTTATTCAAGTACAAATTTTGTTTAGTAAACAAAAAAAATTGGATTAAGACGATTGTTGTGTGATCCTTTCATCCAGGTCTGTGTGACCTTATCAACAGGTTTGATGGCATATAAACATTACAGTGGGCCTCAGGAAGTTTTTAATGGTGGGTGTTCAATCACCAATGTTTTCTTTCCTGTGGTGGGGTCCACCTGAGATTTGGATCTGCCTCATTTTTTGAACCATGTACTAAAATGATTTGGAAAAATGGATGGTTGATATAATTTGTAGAACCATCAATTTGGACTGTCCACCATGTCGCTCCACTTTTGATTGCATGTGATCCTCAAGAGCCATTTTGATTGGACCATCATAGCCATCTAATCAATTACTATAGAGATGGTGTTTAAATTTTTAGGAAAATGAGTCAAATAATCAATCTAAATCTTCCATCGTGTGGACCCCACTTTTGCTTACATGTCTTTCTTAAGAATTGCTTTGATCAGACCATTTTAACCATCCGATCAAACGCTAGTAAATGGTATTGATTGCACAAGAATGGATGTAATCATCAATCTGCACTGTCCATCTCATGGGCCCCACCTCTAGTTCCATGCGTGTCTAAAGAGTCCCTTTGATTGGATCATCCTAACCATCCAATTGATTGCATGGAAAATGGATGATTCAGATGATTGTAGGACAATGGAACTTATCATAGATGTGGGCCATGCCTTTGATTTCGTGTCTTCCTCAAGAATCTCTTTGATACGATGATAGTCGTAGCCATACCGGCCGATTGCTTGGAAACTGGAAGGCACGATGATTTTAGGAAAATACATCTAATCATCAATCTAGACCATCTACCATGTGCAACTGTTCAAATCACTTTGATTGCTTCATCCTAACCATCTAATCAATTGATAAGAACATGGACAGTCATACTTGATCGTAGGAAAATAATCTAAACATCATTCTGGACCATTCATCATATAGGCCCCACATTTGATTGCACGTTTTTCTCAAAAATTCCTTTGGTTGGAGTATCTTAACCATTCAATCAATTGCTAAAAAAATAGATCATCCATATTGATAGTAGAAAATTGATTAGATCTACAATGGGAAGCGTCCATCATGGATCCCGGGCCTACTTATTAATTTTATGTTTCCTAAGAATCCTTAGGATCAAAATATCCTTAGCATTCGATCAATTACCATGAAATGGATGTCTGATATTCTTTGTGGGAGAAAGGTCTAATATAGACCATTTATCATGTGGGTCCCACCCCGGGATCACATTATTCACTGGTCAAGATGACTGGAGATGCTAACATTGATCACAGCATCAATAATCATTTATGAATACAAAGGGTTCCTGATGAAGATCATGCAACTGATACAAATCCCACACAATCATCGGGTATTCATGAGCTGGGATCGCTTTCAGGAAATTATGCAGAATCAAATATCATAAATGTCATTATGGAATAAGTAGTGGCAATTAGACTATCAAACCAATGCAAATTTTAGATATGTCTAGAAAAATTGAATATGTATGGGACAAGAAACTATTCATGTATAATTATCAATGTATTTGTTTTAAGCTGAGTTCTTTCCCTAAATATGTAACATTTTCCTTACATATTATAACTTGATGGCTATGCAATGAAAATGTACAATATTTTGATACAATGCCAACTTGGTCCATAAATTAGGATGGCGATCCTCGTGTGATTTGACAAATGAATTCAGTAAGGAAAATTTAAAGGTCATTTTCCTCTATACTCCACAGAAGTATGAAAGAAACACATCAATGCATGTTTGAAGGAATCAATAATCAATCAAGAGACGTTAACAGATACCGTCTTTTTGGATGCACAAGAAATGAATTCTAAACATTTATTTTAATTAAGATGAAATGACAAAAACCAATCATGTTTCCTATCACCAATACTGAGAAGGTAGCTCTCAAGTGAGAGTTATGATCCTTAGTCGAACTACATAATTGTAATTTGGAGCCTAGATACACTCAATATGAATCCTAAGGAAACTTCATTATTTTCACAGTGCTAGATTGACAATTGCAATTCCATTCCCTTCAGCATCCAAACTATTTCCATATTGTTAGATTTCTTCAGTTAATTCAAAAAATCCCTCAATTAAGGGAATCACCACTCCTTATACATTTTCCACATGTATGATGGAGGGAACGATGTTTGCCCCACCTTTGTTCATAAAAGGAATTATATGGTGCATGACCTGCATCTTTGCAGAGTGCAGACAGGTTTTGAAGTCTGACAACCAGGGCCCATGTTTTGTAATCCGGACCAGTTCTCTATTGTTTTCCATCATGGATGGATTATGCCTCAACAGCTTGATATGACAATTTTAGCTTTTCCAATTGTAGCCTAGAGATGATAGTCAATAAGAGAAATGCAATACAGGTTTGAATTCAACTGAAAAAGGGATCTAATATTGGATGTTGAGATCTCCCAATCTAGGAGATTTGGAGCGTGCAATATCCATGGTGAGACTCAAAAGGCCAGTCTTCTGGAGCACGGAACCATTAAGCTCACCTGTTAATAAGAACTTCCTAAACCTTTAATTATCTGCCACTGCAATGGATGAGAGTAAATACAGTCCTTTTTCTTTTCTTTTCTTTTCTTTTTTCTGTCGACCCCCATTTGTGGGTGACCCCATCAGAACAACAGTCTAGATCTTAGCTCGAAAACCCAAAATTCCACTTGCCTCGATGTCCAACTGAGTTGGGTTGACCTAAAGACTTGAATAAGTCTTCATTTGAGTCAACTCGATCTTTAATAATTCAATTATTAATATTTAATATGTTTAAGATAAGTTCAAGTCATTATTTGACATCCAGGACCTGATAATAGACAGGCTAGAGACACCATACACACATGATAGATTGATTAGATGATGCACCTGTCGGCGCATGCAATGGCGTGTCAGAATGTTGCCTATCGGTTGCCTTGGATTTGGAAGCTTCATGACATGAAGGCAAACATATAACAGATTTTCTAAGTAAACTAACCACAATGAAAAAGACCGCTAAATAGTGTGCGCGTGTAAAAAAAAAAAAAACCACATTGAAAAAGACCGCTAATAGTCACAAGAGTCAGGAAAGTCCAAGAAGCATATCTAATGCAATTTTCTTTCTTTCGTGCTTTTTTTCTTTTTCTTTTCTTTTCTTTTTATTTTTTTCTTTTTATTTATTTATTTATTTATTTATTTTTTGAATAGAAAAAAGAAATAGTGGAATAAGATTACCAAACAGTCGAGCATACATCTAACAACAATAAGAGAGCAAACAAGAAACTAGAAAATGCAGTAAGAAGAACCAATATAAGGATATGACAGTGGAGAAGTCAAGACCTCTGTTAACAACAAAACAGCAAGAAGGGGGTAGATTTAAACATGTGCAAGACCAAAGCATAGGAACAACTTGCATGACTATATATAGTGTGTATAGAATGTACTGGTAATTAAGAAAAAGACATATGCATACGCATTCATCTTAACGTGTGTGCGCCCATATATTACCAAGCTATAAAGATTATACAGTCATACAGCTGCACCCACAGTTGTAATATGAAGCTATACATACACACTTCATATTGCTTTGGTCTATATACATAAGAAAACAACAAAGAGAGAAAGTATCAATGAAATTATCCAAAGGTAAGAGCAATCTAATCATTATAGATTCCAAGTAAAGGAAAGATATAGAAAACATAGATACTAGGAGTTCAATTCACATAGACAGTTTTTGAAATCCAAAGCAAAGGTACATTGTCCTTATTCCATTGGGAAAGGATTTGGTGGCATCATCAAGCTTTCCATGCTTCCTTCTAGAATTTGAACAACACTTTTCATAGCAGGGAAATCAACGGGTACCACTATATGCACCAGAGTGCCACAGTAGTTAGTTTCTTTGCTATATTTGCATTTTTAGAGTTCTGGAGGTTGGCTTGTTAGGTGGATCATTCAGGTATTTGGCCTGGCCCATTGCTATGCTATATTTTCAGGTCATGTTGGGTAGGGTTCAGACCAAGCTTGACTCACTTACGTAAATGGGTCACATTCTCTAGCCCAAGCCCACCCACAACCTATTCAGCTTAGGCCCAAACATGTACTGAAAGAAAGTCATGCCAGTTGACTGCAGGCTGACCTCACCCATTGCCTCCCTTAGTCACAGGACCAAATTTATTTCTGGCCTAATAAAGAAATAGCCCAAACTTGTCATGGACATGGCCCAATGCCATCCTCACCTTCTATCACTCAGCCACGTCTGAGAGTCAAGAACGTTTGTTTGACTTGGTTAGCAGTGCCTTCCGTGGAACAGATGATAAGAAAATTGCCTGTAAACCTAATTATGTGGCCTAGTCTTTTAACCATGGTTGCCACTCTCACTTTCTACTCACTACGTCAGGGGCTGTTTGGTGGGCTCTGATGAGAGAGACTTGTATCACAGAGTCAAGCATCTTTATCTAGCTATCCAATGACTTCCAACTGAAAATGACATCCCTTACGAGGTAGCTATTTACAGTCTGCAACAAAAAGCTACTTTTCTTCCTCTTTTTTCAATAAAAGCTACTATTATTTTCTGTTTTGCAGATATCATAAATGGTAGTCTTTTTATTTCTGCTGTTGTAACTACCTAACATGGTTATTTTTTAGTCATGTGCATTCTAGGCTGTTTTTTTTTTTTTTTTTTCCCTATCTAGTGGTGCATGCACTAGACAGTATTTACAGATGTTATAGAAATAGGAAATAGAAAGTTGAGAACACAGCAATGTCAGATGGTCTCAATCTGATCGGTGCAGATGCTTCTTGCATCATGCTTCTTTGGCTTTTGAGTTTTGATTTGGGTCTTCTCTTGTGGTTTTGCATTACTGGCATTTATTGTGTGCTGGTGTTTTTCAACAACAGTCTCACCCTATCAAAATCACAAGTCAAATTGTCAAAAGACTCACATGACACTCTCTACCCCTGAGTCAAGTTATTACAAACGCGTCTTTGATGTAGAAGACTAGGGTAGGAACCTCTCATGCATCACTAAGTCAGTTAAGCACATGATGAATGCTTTAGCAAGTGCACAAAACTTCTCCACACGTGCCCATACATGCTGCCACACATGCCAAAGTTTCCATGTTTGTTTGAAAATCTTAACCCTGTAAACTATAGCATGTGGACATCATTGTGTAGATTAAATATGCTTAAAAATCACAGTTGGATCAACCTACCCAAGCGCCTTGCCTAACTGATCAATTTCTTTAGTCATAATTGAAACATGCTTCAATAGGAGCTGGTACAAATTTCATCCAGAGTTGGAATGAATTAATTTCATTCTAATTAAATTTTATTTCCAATCAAAGTAGAAATGAATTTTAGGTTTAAAACATTAAACACTCTTTACTTAGTATATTATAAATTGGATTGGATCAAATACAAAGCTTTGTATGCAATAAAATCCCGGATCAACTTGAAACGATGGGAAACCAGAATATTAATTCCATGGAGAAGAGGAGAGGGGAAGGGGATTGAAGAGTTGCTTTGGATTGTGATTTGAAAAGTAACACCTCTCAAATATAGGCAGCATTAAGAACTGTCATCTTTCTCGAACCCTTGTCAATTTCTATTAGAAATTTTCAAAGCTCCTTACAATGCAGGGAAAACAGTCATTTATACAATTGTTGTAAATCTCTAACTAATCCATCCTACAATCTTAGCCTCCCAACTAATCACATTGATTAATTGATAAAGATCTTTGATTAGTTACCAAGACACTAACCCAACAACCTAGAACAGAAAATTAATAGAATACAACCGAATTCTAGCTCAAATCAACAAATAATAGAAAGTAACCTGAAACAGGTAGTGAAGTGTTCCATCTTTCAGCAACCTCATGCTTCAATCATTTGTTGTTGGAATGCTGTTGGAATGCAGAAATAGTTCCTCCGTGTTTCAGTCATAGACTCCTATATGCACACTGTCTGCCTCTAGTAATGGCCCATCAAGTGTAGCCCAATGTGGCCTTCTCCTGATGCTCCAGGTATGCCCAAGTCGGAGAGAGCTCGACCTCAAGCTACCACCATCTCTATCATTTGCAGAATCTCCATGATAAAGCATTAAGTACTTGACATCGAATGGATCAGAAGTGCATATGTGGCTTGGCAATAGTAGATGATAGACTTTGTCGTTGATCTCCACAATGCATCAGCATTTTTGGTCCTCTTGATATGCTTATCTTTAGAGTTTCTTCGATGCGTCTAGATATGACTCAAAAACTGGAGGAGATGGACGTATCTTTTTTGTTTTTCTGGTGCCTATCTAGGTGTAGGCCTATGAGGCCCATAACAAAAGGTCACCACTCTCCCCTTGGATCAAATACGACATTCCTCTGTTAAATCTCTAAAATCCGTCACTCAATGGGCCAAGATCAGAACATTGACAAACATGAACAATAAGATATAATAGTAGGTGTGACCAGCTCGATTCAATAGCCGAAATTGCTCACAGAGATGACATTGAAGATTGGATTTGATAAAGCCTCTTTTCTAGTAGACCATGAAAGTCAAGGCGTTCTGCCAGGCCAGGTACAGCCCAAGTATAGCCTAGGTAGTCAATTATATAGCTATGGGTAAAACTTGCATGACCATGTATAGTATGTATAGAATGTACTGGTTGAGAAGAAGACATATGCTTTCATCTTAACCAGCGTGTACGTGTATATTACCAAGCTATACAGAAAATCATACAGCTGCACCCACGGTTGTATACCAAGCTGTACATACTGCATATTTCTTTGGTCTATATACATAAGAAAACAATAAGTAAGAAGGTATCAATGAAATGATCAAAGGTAAGAGCAATCTAATCATTATAGATGCCATGTAAAGGAAAAATATACACAACATAGATACAAGGAGTTCAATTCACATAGACAGTTTTTGAAATCCAAAGCAAAGGCACATGGACTCCAAGTTAATGGATAAGAGAGAGAATTGGAGACCATCACAAACATATAACATAGCAAACATTCTTAATGACATAAATTTGGAGGCTTATGTCAAGAAATATCATCTTCTTTCCCTTCTTCGAGTTCTGCTATAGTTGTGAAATTTGCGACATGGGTTATCTCAGGGGTAGTTGTGTCAACATTTGGTGGAGCAGAGGTGGCAAAAGGATTCGGTGGCATCATCAAGCTTTCCATGCTTCCTTCTAGCATTTGGACCACACTTTTCATAGCAGGGCGATCACCCGGGTACCACTGTATGCACCAGAGTGCCACAGTTGTTAGTTTCTTTGCTATATTTGCATCTTCAACCACAACGATGTTGAGTCCCAGCTCTTCCCCATGATGTAGACGATTATAAATCCATTCAGGAAAGTACACTTGACTGGCGTTTTCCACGATAACATCAATGTTCTTCCTTCCTCCAACCATTTCTAGCAACAACATTCCGAAACTGTAAATATCCGACTTGTACGAAACATTTCCAAAGTTCCTAGAGAACACTTCAGGTGCAATGTAACCCATGGTTCCTCTGGCAGCAGTAATTGATACAATGCTCTGTCCCTTGGAGCATAACTTTGCTAGCCCAAAATCAGATATCTTGGGAAAGTTATGGTCTAGCAAGATATTGTGAGGTTTGATATCAAAATGAAGGATGCGTTGGTTGCATCCTTGGTGAAGATACTCTATCCCTCTAGCAATGCCAATTCCAATATCTTTAAGCTTCTCCCAACTTAGCAAAGGGTTTTTGGCATCTGCTGAGAAAATGAATTTTTCTAATGATTCGTTCGGCATGAATTCATAGATGATTGCACGCTTCAAGTTGTCAGTGCAGAAGCCCAGAAGACGAACCACATTAATGTGGTGAATCCTACCAATGGTACCCACTTCATTAATGAAGTCTTTTCCGTCTCCCCCTGACTTTTGTAGGATCTTCACTGCAACCAGATCTCCGTTTGCAAGCGTTCCTTTGTAAACACTTCCATAACCTCCTTGACCTAATTTTTCTTTGAATTGATCAGTCATCCTTTTCAGATCAGAATAAGAGTATCTTGTGGGCTTCAGAGATTTATAGTCCTCCAAAAAGTTTTCAACCTTGAGCCGGTTCTCTCTATCTTTCACCCTTTCTAACTTCCATGAGTGGTAGAACTTCAAGCTAATCAACAATGCTACTAAGATAACAAAGGAGCCTAGGCTCGTACCTGCACATGTAATCATGGAAATTACTTCCTAAAACGTGTGGAACTGTGTTGAGATGTGACATGCATGATGCATGTACCAAGTGAACAATTGATAAGTGGGCCATATTGAGGATAGGCCACACTTCAAAAATCACACCAAATGGACAACGTCAGGGTCCTCTGAACTCCCATTTACTAACTGATCTATTGCAGCCCAGTACAAGAACTTCGATTGGGTAGTTACATCATCCAATCAATGTGTTTCTGAACATTTTGTAAGTCATTGATCTCATAATCGTGTGGTTGTGATTTTTTCATGGTGACCCACCACGAATGGGCTGGACCAAATGGGTAGTCTAGGTGGTGATTAATTTCACAATTAAATCTTAAGTACATCATACACATCTGTCTTTTTATTAGTGGCCCATGAAGTGTAGGATGGACGTAATGGACTGCTGAGATCTTTTGGTTGGACTGTCCATTTTTCCCTAGCCAACTGGGAGCATTACAATATACAGTGCCTTGGGAGCATTTGATCATTTCTCAGTGTGAAGAAATGAACTTGCATAGGCAGATAGAAAGGGTCCAAACAATTAGCCACCATGCAAAAATCTAAGCTACAGACAGTTCTGTTGTAAAGTCCATAGGCATTGAATAACAATCCCATTTCTGAATGTTATAAAGCTTGGGGAGTGATCATTAATCACACAAAGCCCAAATGCAATAATTACATCAACAGCCTGAAAGGTGGACCGTTGGACCAAATTTGGCCTAAACAAACATTTCGCAGTTCTTGATCAATAGCAAAGATCATCCAATCGGGTCAGGCCATGAGTCACAAGGTCAGGTATGGATCAAAACTCGTCCTGTTTACTAAATGGATAGGGCTTGGGCTGGCCCCAACAGGACCAATTGCGAAACCCATTCCGAATATTATCAATCTGTATTATTTTAATATCGAAAGTAGAACAGTTCATAAACCAAAAAGGGTGTGAAGATTAATTTCCTAAATATATCGTCTCCTTCAGTCTATATATGCTGTGAATGTTCTTGTTCATGTAGTCCAAAAGAACAAAAGGAGGCAGAGTTTTACCTATAATTACTTGTTTTTCCATAAACCTGCAAAAATGACCGCACGAAGCTAGCTCCATTGCAGTTGTAAATTCTGTTGGTTCATGGGTGTCAGGCATAAACCCCAGACCAGATGTAGCACTGGAAGAATTGGAATATGGTAGAGCCATCTCTCTACAGTGCACGGTGCAGTGCAATGTGCAAATTGGGTCTGCCCATATGTGAGGCCGCTGTATGGATGGTTTATGTCTTAAAAGTGGCACTTATTGTATAGTCCTATCCATCTGATCTATGGCCATTAGAGTAAAAATGGAAACCAAAAACAGTTAGCTGTCAAATTAAAAGTGGGATAAAAAGTAATGGATTAGTTTATTTCATGGTTTTACTTTTAGAACTTTAATCCATTCTGGTGCTAGTATATGGGAAGACCCAACACCCCTGCCACATCATGTCCCTCATTGATATTGTTTGTTATGAGCTACGCTAAGTATCTTGCACGCTTAGAACCCCGCGCCTCAGGTTCACCTTGGAACCCAAAAATCATGATCGTCCAGAACTTAGGCCAGACTCAAGGAAAAAGTCAGGATGGAATGCGCATCATTAGTTTTGTGTAGAGTCAACTGTGGTGTTTATATGCTATCGAATCCATTCATCTGATGTCATAGCAAGTGAGTTTAGATGTTTTTATGTATAATTGTATGCAGAGGTCAACCTGAGTGTAAGCTACTTTGCACCTTCAACTTAGTGAAGTGGGCCATGCTATCATCCTAAACTTGACGCATTCTCTGATTGATCAAGACCAACTAATAGATGGGATGGATGCTATAATTGCATTTGTTGAATGTTTCTAATCATCCATTCAATCTACTAGGACTGTTGCTTATAACTATATTAACTATCTAATAATGAGCTTAGCATATGCTTGAAGTCATCCTAATGATTTGGTACTGGGGCTATGGCCAATTGATCAGATGGTTTGGATCAATTTCGCACAATGACAAGCTACATGGTTATCTGGAAAGTTCATCTAGTAGGACTACATGGCAAACATCCCATTGATTAGAGACTCACCTCATCAAAACATGGTATGAGATCTTTGAGGATTTCTCTTAATAACTGTGAATTTTGCCATGTCAAAAATTCTGCTAACGTGACCGTAGCTATTCAAAAAAATGCTGCTTTTCTCTTGTAACCATTTGTTTCCCAAGCCATCTATTGGACAGTTATGATCACCAGATCAGTCCTGAGAAATGGAAGTAATTCATGCTGGGGCTCACCAGAGAGACTGCCTTCTTCCATGATTGGGTTTTTCTGCTACAACTTACTTGGATTGTCCATTCTGGAATCCACTGATTAGTAGTTTCAACTAAGTTCCATTTTGGCTGTATGGCCTATGATGAGTGGGCCTCATCAATTAATCAATGGACTCTCCATGTTTCTGTACCCAAGCTGACATAACATATTGTCAGATTTTGAACCCTCCAAAGACCATATTATCATGTTAGTATAGTGAATATCTTTTAAATTTTTTATTTTCTGTGAGACTTTCTCAATAAGATTGGGAAAATAAAAATAAAAAAAATATGAAAATTCGCGCAACAAAAAATAACAGGCATGCATATTCAATAGAATATAAAAGAATGAATAGATTTATGATGATGAAAATTTGGATGGCGAGTCTAATCTTAACAAGAAAACAGGGCACATATTTGATGAAGATTTAATATTTTTTTATTTTATTATCATTATAGAAGGGGGAAAAAAAAAGGGAGTTTTCATTAAGAGAAATGCCCCAGATCCGTAGTCTATGTGGCTCACTTCAACTTCTCGTGTAAATTGAAGGTGTAGGACAGTCTGCTTGCCCTTGCACGACAGCTCAAAGCCTGGATAACTGCATCGGTCTTGATGCTGAGATCCTTGTTTTCCGAACGGGAATCGGATTTGAGGGTCGTGCCTGGAACACCTGGTAGTTGGGCAGTCGTACTTAGATGAAAATTCATGGGAGTTGCAAGATGTAATGGTTAGGAAGAGGAAGACAGAGTGGAAGAAGAAGACATTCAACCAACCCATTGGAGTGATTTAGAGAGCGATGATAAAGCTTGATATTCTTGTTATTAAAGAGAATAGGGACAGTGTAAGTGTTGATAGGCTTGATGATACACGGATTCGTAGCTCTTAAATCAGTGAATCCACCCGAAATCGGAGAATTGTGACCTAGCCACCAGTCAAGTTGACTCACTGAGTTGATTTACTCACAAGACTCGCTGCCACTTGTTACTTGACAGCTGGATTGGTGATTGGGTATGACCCGTGTCATTAAAAGAACAACATAATGTGTCCTCCAGTAAATCTAAGCATATATTAATAAGAGAATTATGTATATGTCAAATCCACTCCATCCATCGTGTGAGAACCCCTGTGTGTCTACCGTACATATAACCAGGTGGCTATTGGATAGTGTTATATAAACCCACCATTATATGTGTGTTTTATCCAAGCCGTACATCTATGTCAATTTAAAAGTTTAAAGTTCTGACCGTCCGGATCATCTCCACTTCCTATCAGGCCCTTTTATGGTACACCTCAACCATGGAATGACTAAAAGGAAGTTGGAATTGGAAACGGGGGAAGAATGGAACAAAAAAAAACCTAACTTCGACACAATCCGGTCCCTTGTTGCACAAATAGGCCACTGCCGTCTCCGATAAATTACTCACTTCACGACAACGATCCAACATAATTCACTTAATTCAATGAATTTAATTAGCAATCGTGGATCAACATGCTCAGGATGCAGATCGAAGAGAAGAGGATTCCATGTGAGTGAGAGAGGATTCCATGTTAGGATTTCATGCATCAGCAATAAGGGGTCGGTGGCACTACCGCCGATCCGGCGGCACTACCACCCGGACAGGCTAGCAGTCTGATCGCTAGCCTGTCCGGGTGGTAGTACCATTGAATCAGCTGTAGTGACTTCGCCGGCTGGCCTATCTGGGCAGTTGTGCCGCCGACCCCTTATCCTTGTTCCACTTGTAATTTTGGGTTGGGTCCCATCCGAATCATACTTAAACTCTTCTTCCACATTTTCTAACACCATTCTTTCACAAACCCCTCTTCCAACCTATTTTCCAAACCCTTTTTCTGAAACCTTCTCTCTTCCTCCAAACCCCTCTTTCACAACCTAGCTTCTTCTTTCACAACATATCTCTTCTTACAAACACTTCTTTCACAACCCTTTTTTTTTTTTCAAACCCTTCTTTCTAAAACACTCTCGTTTTCTCCAAACCCCTCTTTCACAACCTAGCTTCTTCTTTCACAACATATATCTTCTTCCAAAAACTTCTTTCATAACCCATCTTCTTCTTTCACAAACCATCTCCTTCTTATAAACCCCTCTTTCTAAAACACATCTTCTTCTTCCAAACCCTTCTTTCAAAAACCCATTTTTTTCTTTCACAACCCATCTTCTTCTTCTAAACCCATCTCCGAATGAGATTTATTGCAATCTTTTCCTCATTATTTTCCATCCCCGTGATTCTTTCTCTAATGGGGAAGAAGAGAGCGGTGAGCCGTGGAACTTGGTCGAGGAGGGACAATGACAATAAAGTAAGCCCTTCATGACCACGGTCTGAAAGAAGGGTAAGGAGGGTCACTGACAATGAAGCGAGCCCTTCATCACCACGTACTCGAAGAAGTGTCAAGAGGGCCAATAACAATGCAGTGAGCTCTTCACTACCATGTCGTGAAGGGAGGATAAAGATGGCTAATGATCGCGATGCGGGGCCTTCGGATGCGGGTCAATATCGGGGTCGAAAAGTTGTCTTCGAAGTCACGGTGGGGGACAATCTGTTTGGCGAGAACGACGTGCTAGATCAACTCCTGCACGCCGATTGGGGACCCACTTTTGAAGGCAACTATCGGGCCAATGCGCAGGATGTAAGGTTCATCTACTCTTGAATTTGCAGGCCAAATCTTGATCCTATGGGATTTGACAATTCATACGGAGATGATCGAGTAGTGCACATCGACGTAAAAGCCATCGCACAGATACTTGACGTGCCATGGTGAACAGTCCATATTACCACTAAGGACTTAAATACATGACAACACAGGGATGAGCTTAGCATGAGCTTTTGTGGCAAACTCGTTGAGTGGAGGAGAAATAGTAGTATACAAAACTCAAGCATGATTCTAACTTACCGATTGTTGCACTACATTTTCACATATAATGTATATCCGAGGTTGGGAAACCGTATGGATATTTTCATCTACATGACAGAAATAATGTACCAGGTAGGGCTTGGGGAGGATGTGTGTCTGCCCTCAATTGTCCTTTACCAGATAGTGAAGGCCGTGAAGTCAAAAAGTGTAACGTCTCGGAAAAATTCGTACAAAGACCCGAGTATCGCCTCAGGCAGAAATCACTAAGGACTGAATCCTTTAGAAATTAGACGAAAATTAATTAAGTGTTAAACTAAATTAATAGGAATATTAGCTTGAACTACTTTCTATACGAATTGAAAGACCCAAAACTAGTAGAATCGCTAACGCTACATTACTTAGAAACCTAGGATCAATCTCAAAACCCGGTTGCTCTTGGGAGCAGCATGAAACTCCGTATCGGACCTGGACCGCACATCGAAAGTCCGATTACCATGAAACTATACGATTACGACCGCCTTATTGGGCTTGACAACCACTTCGGAAATCAAGTCCAAATAATATCCCGAAACGCACAATTTGAGCACAGAGTAAAGTGTGTGAGAAACGTGAATATCTATAGAAAATGAACTCAAATTTAAGTGAATTGGGTCATTCGCTTGCAGGCCAAATTTAAGATTTCAGACCGTCAAAATCTGACTCAATTACACCCTTGAATCAGGGAAATTTCTCCGCACAGGTCAGTATACTTGTGGCCTTGATCAAGTGACGATGACCGTTGAATTGAAACTAGCCCTCCACGGTCGATCCGAAAATCTGATCGGACCGAAAACTTAACCTGACATAGATCCATTGTCTGGGGACTTTCTTTAGACCGTATGCAGAAAAGGGGCCTCCAGATGAGCTCCGTTGGCCCGAAACACTTTTGGCTATAACTTAAGTATATCATGGCCCTGGGGCCATTGAGTTCACTTCTGAGCCTATATGAAGCCCTAAACTCACCCCTCTCTCATTCCTGTAACGACTCGGAAAATTTCGTACAAAGGCCCGAGTATCACCTCAGGCAAAAATCACTTAGGATCAAATTCTTTAGAAATTAGACAAAGTTAACTAAGTGCTAAACTAGATTAGCCATGAAATCCGCTTGAATCACTTTAAATACGATCTGCAAGACCCAAAACTTGTAGAATCATTGACGCTAGGTTACCCAAAAATATAGGATCAAACTCATTACCCGACTGCTCTCAGGAGCACATTGAAACCTCGTATCAGATCTGGACCGTACATCGAAAGTCCGAATGATACGAGGTTATAGAATTTGGACCGCCTTGCTGGGCTTGACAACCATCTTGGAAATCAAATTCAGATAGTGTCCCACAGCTATTCGCTTGAGCCCGGAGCGAGGAGTGTGAGAAAGCCTGGGTTTCTTTAGAAATTAAATCAAATTTAAGTAATTTGAGACTGGATGTTTGCAGGCCAAATATAAGTAATCAGACCATCGAAATTTAACCCAAATACACCATCGGATCAGGAAACATTTCCCATACATGTCTATGTACTTGTAACCCTGATCGAGTTTCTGTAACTGTTGAACTGAAACTGGTCCGCCACGCGTGATCTGGGAACCCGATTGGAACGAAAACCTTAACTCGACCTAGATCTAAGGTCAGTGAGCTTAAGTCCGACCTTTGGCTCAATGGGGGGCTCTGGAAGTGCTTCGTTGAGACGAAACAGATGCCATTTGGACATAACCTAAGTATACCTTGGCCCTGGGCCTATTTCCGGCAAATTTAGGCCTATATAAGGACCTTAAACCCTCTCTCATTCTCACCATACGAATTTGAGAAAACCCTAGGAGAGAGAAGAGAAGAAAGAGAGAAAGTAAGAGAGAAGTTAGAGTTATTCTGGGAAATCAATCCCTGTTGTTCTCCGTGTTTATCCACTACAACAGTATCACTTTTCCGGCAATTCTGATTCCATTTTCAGGTAAGGAATCCTAACCCTAATCAGTTCTAGAGATCTGATGAGTGTAAGTGACGAAGTAGCTAACCTATTTCGTGTCTTAGGTTGTCATTCTGCCAGTGATTAAGACTTGGTGTTTAACTGAGTCCGTTACTCATTTCTACGGCGTAAGGTACGGACTTGAGACGTATAGGTTATGGTTTTCAACGCTTTCAATGTCAGATAATGATAGATTCATGATCTGGGTGTTATTGTACATGTATAATGCGATGTTCGTTTTGTGTTTCAGTTGCGTATGCAAATTATGGTGTATTGTATATTCTGTATATTTGTAGAAAATACCGTATACGTACAAATTTTGAAAGTATGTTAGCCATGATTAATTACTATATGAACATGCTATATATATATGTATAATACTTACTCGGCGAAAGGATTCGCCCTAATACATGTTTTTGCTAGTATACGCTATGTATGTTAAAAGAGTGTATTCTAGGTGTTTGTGAAAATGTTTGTAAGAGTAAGTACTTAGATGATTGTGCTCTAGGTAGGTGTTGAGATAGAATTCTCGACTACCTTAGTGATGTGTATGATTTCCTTCATTTACGTTGTTTAAGTTAACTGCTTACTCATGAAATGTATGTGTTGTATTTCCTGTTTGTATTGTGCTTTATAACATGCTTGTTAACATGTTTGAATTACTTTGTTAATTCTACTTTGACTATTATACATGCTTTCTGGTTACGACTTGAATGTGATTGGGGCTATGTGATAGTCCAGACAATCAGTAACAGGCTTAAGTCGTGGCTGAGATTCATTTCGCCACGTAGGATGTGTTTGACGAACCCGAGTCGTTAACGCACTTCATGTCGTTCAGCTGGTTGTGCGCTCGTGCTAGTCGAGCTCGTCAAGTAACCCGATCTATCTAATGTATGTTCACCATGTTTGGACGCTACTGCTTGAACCTAGGATACCAAACTTACCAGCGTAACCCCGTTAACCTTGGTACATCGATCCGCTAAGACTCATGAGCAAGGCATGGTTGTATGGGCCACCGTGGTCAAGCTGTCGGCCTACGCTGGGGCCACGAGCCTCCCCATAGTGACCAGTGAGAAATTCAGACTCGTGAGCCGAATACGGTGGTATGGGACACTGTATTTGAGCTGTCGGCTTAAACTGATAAGGTGATGGGGGAGTGGTGTAACGATTGCGTGTAACAGCCCTGACAGCCTTTTATAGTGACCCCGAGCATACTCTGAACCTGCAAAGAGGCAACGAGCCTTCCCATAGTAATTAGAATATAAACTAGGCCTGTATTGATAAGGTGATGGAGGAGAGGTGCAACGAGTGTGGGCAACAGCCCTGGCAGCCCTTTACAGCGACCTAGAACCGTATCATCGTATGAGATTATCTAGGACTGACGACCCTAGAATGGATCATTGTTTGGGAATAATATAAGGAAGGTACCTTAGTTTCCCAATACTGCTTTATGAAAAGGACTAATAATAACTCGGTAATCACGCTCATAACATAGCACTGCATGTGCCTGGAAGATGTGGAGCACTGAGGGATGAACGCATGCCGCGGACGTAAGATGTTGTCGCACGAGGGAGCATTGGCGAGGGCATGCATTATAACTGTATTCCATACTTGCATTAATAAGAGTATTTAGGAGTGTTTGATTGTACTGCTTTATCATTACTGCTTGACTGAATTGATAACATGTTAACCTGTGCTTTATTGCTCCACTGAATTAGTTACTCACTCCCACGTTACGGGACGGTGTTTTGGACACCCACCAGACTTTGTCTTAGATGCAGGTATTGACGAGATGCAGGAGTCTGAGCTTGATTACTATGATGATCAGGATGAGTTCTCCTTCATGCAGTTCTCTGGAGGCTACGCTTAGGCTATTCAGATGAAGGGGCTACAGGGTGTACCATTATAGTTGTACCATTTTTGGCATTTTGATTTTTGAAACAAATACATGTATATGGTAACTCAATAGGGTGTTCATACTCTAGAGACCAATTGTGACATTTTTGGTTTTATATACATTTATATACATCTTTCAGTCTTCCGCTTGCGTTTTATAACTTGATCTGGAGTATGAATTACTGTTTTAGTATAATCTCACTCATGATTATTGCACTAACATAGACAACATTCAATCATAAGCATTTATGTTGCATAAGTGATGTTTTAGAATTCGGGTGTTGAGTTGCTACTCGACCCCCACCCCTGATTTTCAGGGCGTTACAATTCCATACGAATTTCAAAACCCTAAGAGAGAGAAGAAAGAAAGGAGGAGAAGTGAGAGATAGTTGTTGGGATTCGATCCCATCGCTCCATGTGCTGAACCATCCTACCTACATCGCTATACCGGCGATTTTGACTCCGTGCTTGGGTAAGCAATCTTAACCCTAATCTGTTTTAGGGATCCAAATAAAGGAATTAGTGAAATAGCTAACCTATTTCATTGATTCAGGTAGCCGTTGTGTCATAGATAAAGACGTGGTGTTCAAACTGAGTTCGATACAAGTATATCGACGAAAGGTGTGGACTATAAACGTTTAGGTTATGGTTTTCAAGGCTTCCAATGTCAGTAATGATTTATGACTGACTTGATTGCTATCACATATGCTTAGATGTGATGTTTTTATCGTATTACATATATATATGAAATATGTTGATTTTAATGCATTCTATGTGTTTGTTGAAATGTTTGAGTGAATATAGAATTATGATTTGTGCTTATTATGATTGATGTTTGAGGATACATGATTGTTGAACGTGTGGCAACTCCCTTGTGAAAGGATTTGTTATAATATCGGTTATAACTATTATATTACATGTATGTTGATATGTATAGCCTAAGTATTTGATAAAATGCTTGAATGAGGAAATGCTCGTTGAAATGTATTTAATGAGGGTATTGAGATAGGATTCTCAATTCCCATATTTATAGTTACAGCTTCCTTTATGTAATATATCTTATTACTATGTGATCTATGGATGAAATGCCTATATACGATGACATGTGTACTATTTATTTGTTGAAATGTCCAAATGAGATTTATATTTAGATTGGTTGTCACATGCTGTCTTTGATTATCACATGTGAATGCTATTGCTTGGAGTGTGATTGGGGCTATGATGTAGTCCAGACAATCGGTAATGGTTTACTATTGGTGGCCGAATTATTTTAGCCATAACAGATACGTTCGAGGAATCCGAGTCGTATGGTAATTATCGACAGTAGTTAGGCCACGAGGAGTGCGTATGCGCTCCATGTCGATTAATTCAACGTACGTTCGTACCAGTCGAGCTTGTCAAGTAACTTGATTGACTAAATGTATGTTCACCATATATGGACGCTACTGCTTGAATTTAAGGTACCACTTACCAGTGAAAAACTCGTTCAACCTTGGTACCACGATCCTCTAAGACTCATGGGCCGAGCATGGTGGTATGGGACACCGTAGTCGAGCTGTCGGCCTATGCTGGGGTGACGAGCCTCCCCGTAGTGTCCAGTAAGCAAACCACACTCGTGAGCCGAATACGGTGGTATGAGACACTGTATTCGAGCTGTCGGCCTACGCTAAGGTGACGAGCCTTCCCGTAGTGACCTTGAGTATAAACTAAGGCCTACACTGAGGTGACGAGCCTCTTCGTAGTGACCCAAACTTTCATGTCCACTGCTTTTAAATCAGGGGTGACGTTGCCCTATAACTTGCCTGTCGTATGTGATTAACTAGGATTGACGACCCTAGATGGATCATTGTTCGAGTAAATGATATAAAAGGGAGGTACCTTGGCTTCCCAAACATGTTGTATGAATGGGTCTAATAAAGGACTGGGCTAACATGATCATGCACCGCATTGCATGTGCCTTTGGCGTAGGAGTTGAGCACAGTGGAAGGGATGTATACCACGATCGTGAGATGATGTCGTAGAAGGAGTGTAGGCAAGGGCATGCATCATTAACACATATCATCCTTGCATTAATCAGAGTACCTAGGAATGCTTATTGTATTGTTTTAGCATTACTGCTTGACTGAATTGATAACATGTTAACCTTTGCCTTATAGCTCCACTGAGTTGATCAATCACTCCCACTCTGGGACCGTGTTTTAAAATACCAACCAGACTCTGTTGTAGTTTCAAGTGATGACGAGGCTTACGAGATGGAGCCTGTCTTCTATGATAATGAGGAGTTCTCCTACATGCAACTCACTGGCGGATCTATGTAAACCTAGAGTTGCACATCGAGGCTACAGGATATGGATAGATGACATTACACTTCATCATTTTGTATATTTTGGAATTATACATGTAACTATTTAACCTGGTGACATGTTAATACTCTGGGGACTTACAATCACTTATATGATTTATATAATTATCACAGTCTTCCGCTTGCGTAATCTAATTATCTCTGGAGTATTATATGCTAATTTGGTATAATCTCACTCATGTTTAATGCACTAATATGGATAACATTTAATCATTATTATCTATGTTGCATAAGTGATGCGCTGGAACTCGGGAGCTGAGCTTCTACTCGACCCTCGATTTTCGGGGCGTTATGTTGAGGGTCAAATATTACATATGAGACCCCATTTATTACCTGGATTTATGAGCATGACTCTGTTTAACGGCTTGGTTTAACTGTGTATGTGATGCAAGGTGTAATTACGAACTGGGACTAAGAAAGGGTGTTTAAAGCTGGGATTTAACGCTCTGATGACACCAAGGCAAGGGACGGACCCCAGGGGACCAAGATCATCGAATTTACACACCGGAGATCCGCGAAAATCGAGAAACTGAAGTTCAAGTGGCCCGAAATTGGTTTAGAATGAAAGATCACAGGGTTCCCACTATTCGTTCAGGTCGAAACTTCATACATGCCCTGAGGGCCATAAATTAACCGTACAATTCGAATTTCATCCGTTCGATCCCTGTGGAAGTGACCCAACGGACAGATCAGCCCATAAACCATTGCTTTTAGGCCCACCTGCTATTTGGATATTCGTAAAAATTGGTCTCAACGGGTTAAATAAGCTGACAATATGAATGGATGGAGCGAATTTCTTACATACATCAAGTGGGACCCACATGTATACTGAGTGTACATGAGGTGCACGTGCACCAGCCGTGCACCCTTACAGCCAAAGTCGGTCAGCATGAGCTGACCGACTGCTTCTTCTCCAAATCCAAAAAGCAACAAATTTTCGTCATGTCCCGGTCCTTCTCAGTAGGGCCCACTCGACACACAGTGATGATCTGAACCGTCCATTGTATCAAGAGGGTGGGCGTGAACATCGCCTAGGTGGCGTAATCTCGGAAGATAATGGAGAGTGGATTTCAGACGTTAAACGATGGTTGGACGGCAGAATGAAAAAATCAAGTGGACCACATCAGAAGCAATCCAAAACCGACCATATTAGAATTAGTTTTTGAGACTAAGCTGATGGACGGTGTGGATTTCTCAAACATCAGAGAGTGTGGGTCCCGCAAATCACCAGCGAAACTTCTGCGCGAGCTCTGTTCGCAGACAGAACTTGCGACTGAAGTTTTTGGGCCCCACAAACTCTCTGATTCAATGATCCGAACCGTTCAATGGTCTCAGAAGGAGGGTATTACCCTCACCTAAGCGTCACTTTTCTACCATGCGAGCTAGTGCAAGATCCCAGCCGTTAAACGGAGGATGGAGGGCGGAGTATACAAGCTCCAAGGACACGCCGATTTCACTCCAAAACAGCCCTTTCTCGAATGGTTTTTCAAGGAGAAGCTGATGGACGGGAAGGATTTCTCACTGAACTGCAATAATGGGCCCCGCCATCATCTCAGCACAAGAGCAGAGGCTCTGTTTACGCGTCCGTGAAACCCGGCAGTTTCAGAATCTTGTGGGCCACCACCTTTGTTCGGTTGGTAAATCCAAACCGTCCATCATGTAAGGTGCTCAAAAACGTCTCAGGGACATTCTCCTTTTCAACTGAAAGCGGAGAAGATGGGGAATATCTGCCTGTGTTTTCAGTGTGAAAACGGTATACGCGTCCTGCTGCGTAACGACTGCTGGCTGCGTAAATATTTGAGGAGGGCAGAACTCCTTCTCACAGGAGGTCAGCAACCGATCTTAGGGCCTATAAAAGAAAAAAAAAGAAACAGTAAGGGGAGAAGAGGCTGGGAGCGTGGGACGTCAAGAGAGAGAGAGAGACAGGGAGTAGAGTTTGGTTTTGTTAATTGTTTTTTTTTTTTCCTTCTTCTTTCTTTTCTTTATTTTATTATGAGATCTAGCCCATTCATGTGTGGCTAAACCTCTTAGCTAGGGCTAAGAGGTGAAGCTTGTAGTGTGATGGGAACTCTTTGCTTACCTTTTGTTTAGATTGATCTGATGTTGATTTGGGTTTAATTAAGGGAATGTTTTTAGTTTTTAATGGTCTGTTGTGACTGAAATTACAATGGGTCTGCGATGGCTTTGAGTATTTCTTTCTCCTTTTATGTTTTATGACGTTAGGAAGCCCTGTTGTTCACCATCGTCTCCTGGGCATGGTTGAATGACGGTAACCCTTCCTGACTTTCATGACATGTTGATTGATTGGTAATTAGATTAATTCTGTTGTTTGCTTTGCCTCCTGGGCATGGTTTGGTGATGGAATCCATTCTAATTCATATACCTCTCATCTCTTGAAAACTATATCAACGGCAGTTTAGTTAATTTCCCTGATTTTTAATCCAGGCATAAGATCTCCCTGATCTCTACAAGTGGATCCTCTGAATCCCTAGTTTTCTTTCCTCTGAATTTCTTCTAAATTTTAGATAATAATTTCACAATCATTCCTCAAATTACAAATCAATTTAAGTTTCATCTCATTCTAGTTCTAGTCCTAGTTAGTTTCAGATAACGTATAGGTTTCAGTCCCTGTGGATTCGACCTCGGTCTTACCGAGTTTATTACTACATCACAACCCTATACTTGGGAACAAGTTTTTGGCGCCGTTGCCGGGCACTGACGGCTACGATTTTCTGAAATTAATTGGTTTTAGAATTAGTTTAAGATTAGGTTTTAATTTTAGGTTAAGATTTTCCTGATTTTTAGAAACTAACCTTCCTGTTTTATGGGCTTTTAAGATAGAAACTTCTAATTCTGTAAGCTCTTTCTAACCTCTACTTTTTAAGTGTTAGATCTCTTTTATTAAGTTATTTTCTAGTCTAGGACTTTCCTAACTTATTTTAGAATTTTTCTACTTCCTTCTTTTTAGGAACTTCTTTTATTAGAAACTAACTTATTTTGTTTTGTTTTGCAGGTCTTTAGCTTAGGGACTCCAATTTGGTAATCTCATTCTAATTCTCTCTTTCTTTCTTGATTCTCATTTTCTTTCTTAGGATTAGGTTTAGATTTTGATTGAGGGCTGCGGGTGTTTCATGCCCAAGTGGGCCCGTGACGATACTCGACGTCTCTTGACTGAAGGAGGATTAGTTGAGGGGTTGACTGTCTATCGCAGGATTAGACACCGCTCGAATTTTCCTGAGTTAATTGAGGTTATGACTGCAAATCAACCTCAAGCACTACCTCAACATATGGATGAGGAAGTACATGATGAGAATGAGATGCATCAAGCACCCCCGCCTCGTACTTTACGAGATTATTTACAACCGGCAGGGGTGAGTACGCCCTCATGTATGATTTTTTCTGAAAACACAGGACAGATGGACATCAAGCCAGGAGTTATCCAACTCCTTCCTAAATTTCATGGGCTTGAATCAGAAAGTCCATACTTACATTTGAAAGAGTTCGATGAGATTATAGCCACCTTATACTTTTCCAATGTATCTGAGGATACAATCAGGCTGAAACTCTTTCCTTTTTCCTTGAAAGAGAAGGCTAAGACGTGGTTACATTCACTGCGTCCTAGATCCATTGGCACATGGAATGATATGCAGAGGGAATTCATAAAGAAAATTTTCCCACACCATAAAACGATTACCCTCAGAAAAGCAATCATGAACTTCGCCCAAAAGGAAGATGAAACATTCTACCAATGTTGGGAAAGGTTCAAGGATCTTGTCAGTTCATGCCCACAACACGGTTTTGAAATGTGGCGCATTACAAATTTTTTCTATGATGGACTGACATCTTCCATGCGCCAACTGGTCGAGACAATGTGTAATGGAGAATTCATGAATAAAGAGGTCGATGAGGTATGGGATTATCTTGATAGACTTGCCGAAAATGCACAATCATGGGACCATTACCCAAAATCAAACACCACGTCTAGGCCAACTCAATCTAAGGAGAAAGGTGGAGTATATCTCCTGAAAGAAGAGGATGATGTAAATTTTAAAGTGACTAATCTCATGCGAAGAGTCGAGGCCATGGAAGGAAAGAAGGATAAGGTTAATGAAATTGTTTGCGGCATCTGTGATTGCAACATTCACACAACTGAAAATTGTCCTACAATATCTGCTTTTCGAGGAGTGTTGAATGAGCAAGCTAATGCCGTAAATAACTATCAAAGACCTTTTAATGGATCTACCTCTAATACATACAATCCTGGTTGGAGAAATCATCCAAATTTTAGTTGGAGGAATGGACAAACTGCTACCCCTCAAAGTTTCTTCAATCAAAATCCAAATCAGGGGAAACCTCAAGAAGAACCGGTTCAAAATTCCATACAAGAGTTGGCTCAGGCAATGCGTGGACTTACAGATTTTATGCAAAAAATAGATTCACGCATGACGGTTATAGAAAAGGGGATGCTTCCTGCACAACCGCTCCCCAATCCTAAACCGCAATACGAGATAAATGATCTCAGCTCTTCAAATCAAATGGGGCACGCTAAATCCATCACCACTCTTAGGAGTGGGAAGATCATTGATAAAACCCTTCCGGTTAGGCCTGAAAAGCCTCAAGAACCAGAAGAGGACAATAATGATGGATCTAGTGATGTCCCACAAAAATTAGAACCAGAACTTCTAGAGAAGCCAGTTGCTCCATTCCTCCAATGGTTGGTTGCACCAAAACATCTTTCTAACTCTCAGGATATTCTGGAGGTGTTGAAACAAGTGAAAGTCAACATTCCTCTACTTGATGTCATAAAACAAGTTCCTTCATATGCAAAATTTTTGAAAGACCTATGCACAACCAAAAGACGACAGAGTATTCAAAAGAAGATCTTCTTGACTGAGAAAGTGAGTGCCATCCTGAAGCAAGACGTGCTACAGAAATTTAAGGATCCCGGTAGCCTAACCATATCATGTGTAATCGGGAGCCAATGAATTGATCACGCACTTCTTGACTTAGGAGTGAGCGTTAATCTGATTCCCTACTCGGTATACAAACAGTTAGGGTTGAGTGAGTTAAAACCCACCCTAACCACACTACAACTTGCCGATCGAACTGTTCGTATACCAAGAGGGATTATTGAGGATGTGTTAGTTCAAGTCGATAGATTTTACTACCCTGTAGATTTTATCATCCTGGACACCGAACCCATCAATAACATGAGCACTCAGATTCCCGTCATTCTTGGTCGCCCATTCCTTGCCACGTCAAATGCAATTATCAATTGCAGGAATTGTGTCATGACTATGTCTTTTGGAAATTTGACATTGGAGTCAAACATTTTTTTTAATAACGGCAGCAACTCAGAGGATGATGATGATGTCCACGACATTAACATGATCGATACTTTTGTAGAAGATAGGACACCCCTTACCTTATCCTCTGATCCTCTAGAGACGTGCTTGGCCCACTCCCATGAGTTTGATGATGACATGATTAAGGAGACGTGTGCCTTGCTTGATACTGCACCGGTACTTGAAGTTAACTGGTGGAGGCCACAATTTGAAGAATTACCACAAACTGATATAGTGCCTCTTCCGTCTAACCTCAAGGCACCGAAGCTTGACCTAAAACCTTTGCCCTCTGATTTGAAATATGCCTATTTAGGTCAAGACGAGACATACCTGGTGGTGATCTCTGCCCATCTGGAGAAAGAACAGGAGAGTATGCTCATATCTACTCTCATTGAGCATAAAGGAGCCCTAGGATGGACGATCGCGGACCTCAAGGAAATTGACCCCTTGATTTGTACTCACCGCATATATCTTGAGGATAATGCGAAGACCGCTCGGCAACCACAACGTAGACTAAATCCAAACATGAAGGAACTGGTTAAGGCCGAGGTTCTTAAACTATTGGATGTGGGTATTATATACCCTATATCTGATAGTCAATGGGTGAGTCCAACTCAGGTGGTTCCTAAGAAGTCTGGAATCACCATCGTAGCTAATGCTAATAATGAACTCGTGCCAACTAGAGTCACTACTGGTTGGAGAATGTGCATTGACTACAGAAAGTTGAATACCGTCACAAGAAAGGATCACTTTCCTTTGCCCTTCATTGATCAAATCTTGAAAAGGCTAGTTGGTCATTCCTATTACTATTTCCTTGACGGGTATTCGGGCTACAATCAGATTGAAATCGCCCCTGAGGATCAGGAAAAGACCACATTTACATGTCCCTATGGCACCTTTGCTTACCGAAGGATGCTATTTGGACTATGTAATGCCCCTGCCACCTTTCAGCGATGTATGCTGAGTATCTTTTCTGATATGGTGGGGCAATATCTAGAGGTCTTCATGGACGATTTCTCTGTCTATGGTTCATCTTTCAGCGAGTGCTTGGAAAGTCTTAAATGTGTGCTGAAAAGATGTGAAGAAAAGAACTTGGTACTTAATTGGGAGAAGTACCATTTCATGGTTCATAAGGGGATTGTCCTTGGACATATCATCTCGTCCAAGGGAATTGAGGTAGATAAGGCAAAAATCGATCTTATCTCTAACCTGCCTCCACCCAAGAACATCAGGGACGTACGATCCTTCTTAGGACACGCAGGATTTTACAGGCGATTCATAAAGGACTTTAGTCTCCTCTCTCGTCCTTTATGTAATCTTCTTCAAAAGGATGCTCCATATGAGTGGACTGAGCAATGCCAGGAAGCTTTCACCAAGCTCAAAGGCATGTTAACCACTGCACCCATCATGCAGCCACCCGACTGGAGCCTTCCTTTTGAGCTTATGTGCGACGCTTCTGATTATGCGCTTAGAGCGGTTCTAGGCCAGAGAAAAGATAGAGGCCCTACGTCATCCATTATGCGAGTAGGACTTTAAATCCTGCCCAAGTGAACTACTCGACTACAGAAAAGGAACTCTTAACCGTGGTGTTCGCCTTGGACAAATTTAGGTCCTACCTGATCTGATCCAAGATCATTATCTATACAGATCATGCGGCACTGAAGTATCTTCTTTCTAAGAATGATTCTAAGCCCCGCTTGATACGATGGATCCTTCGACTCCAAGAATTTGATTTGGAAATTAAAGATAAAAAGGGAGTAGAGAACGTAGTGGCCGATCACCTTTCTCACCTTAATACCTCTGATTCCCTTGAGGCAACCCATATCAATGACATGTTCCCTGATGAACAGTTGTTTAGAGTCTCCCATTCACCTTGGTTCGCTGATATTGCTAATTATCTTGCTACAGGTTCCATACCGACACATTGGACGGCGCAAGATAAGAAGAAATTTTTCACCGAGGTGCGCAACTTCTTCTGGGATGATCCATACTTGTTTAAATATTGCCCAGACCAAATCTTGAGGAGATGTGTGCCAGACGATTAGCATCAGAGTGTCATCTCCTTTTGTCACTCACAGGCCTGTGGTGGTCACTTTTCTGCAAAAAAGACCATGGCCAAGATTCTGCAGTGTGGCTTCTATTGGCCCACTATGTTCAGGGACACTCATGAGTTTTGCAAAGCTTGTGAGCGTTGTCAGAAATTGGGAGCATTGTCCCATCGAAATATGATGCCCTTGAATCCCATTCTTATCATAGAGGCATTTGATTGTTGAGGCATCGATTTCATGGGGCCATTCCCCCAATCTTTTGAGAATTTATATATTTTTCTTGCCGTAGACTATGTCACTAAATGAGTCGAAGCGATTCCATGTCGAACTAATGACCATCGCACGGTCATTAAATTCTTAAAAGAAAACATCCTTTCCCGATTTGGAACGCCTCGAGCCATTATTAGTGATGGGGGTTCACACTTTTGTAATAGACCATTCGAGAGTTTAATGAAGAAATACGGTATCTCTCATAAGGTGACCACCCCATACCACCCACAGACAAGTGGGCAAGCTGAGATTTCCAATAGGGAGATCAAACACATTTTGGAGAAAACGGTTAACCCTGATCGTAAGGACTGGTCAATCCGATTGACTGATGCCTTATGGGCTTACCATACTGCTTTTAAAACCCCTATTGGAATATCTCCCTTTAGACTCGTCTATGGGAAGGCTTGCTACTTACCTGTGGAGTTGGAACATAGAGCTTACTGGGCGATCAAAAATCTGAATTTCAATCTGAACAACGCTGGCTCGCTATGCAAACTTCAATTAAATGAACTTGAAGAAATCCGGAATGACGCATACGAGAACTCGAGAATTTACAAGGACAGGATGAAGGCGTTTCATGACCAACATATTCTACGGAAATCATTCACGCCAGGCCAGAAAGTCCTTTTGTATAATTCTCGATTACATTTCTTTCCGGGTAAGCTTCGATCTCGTTGGACCGACCCTTACATTGTTGTTACTGCATATCCTTATGGGGCCGTCGAGATAAGAGACCCCGACAATGGCAAGGAGTTTAAAGTAAATGGACATCGCTTAAAGCCATTTGTCGAGAAATTTGATTCAGAGGACATGTCCATGCCTCTGACTGATCCTGTTTACCAGGACTGATCTCCTAGTCTGATGGAGGTATAGGTAGGTTTCTCGCTTTCTCAGGACTAGGGTAGTCTGCTTTATTTGTCTGGCTGAAGATGTTAAACTTAGCGCTCCTGGGAGGCAACCCAGCTTTTTATTCCATTTAATTTTCCTAGTTAGTTAGTTCAATGTTTGTGGGTAACATTACTGCAAACCCTCACGAGACTACAACTCGTCCACTAGGGGCAACCTAGGGGTTTAAAGGCTTGTTGCATGTGCTAAATGCAATCGAGAGCACCTGCGAAAGTGGTATAGATAGGATTTTATTTTATTTTTGTTAGTTTTGTGTTGCTCTCTCTCTCTCGTGCTGATTGGATTCCATGCTGCCTGCACTTGGAATGTCTCTCATAATTCATCATCCAGGTACTATCTTCCCATCACTCCACGTTTACTTTTGTTGTCCCATGTGCATTCCATACTCATATCTTTTACATTGAGGACAATGTAGCTTTAGGTTGGGGGTGGGAGATTATGTTACATAATCAGTGTTTTCTTCGTCTTGAGCAAAAATTGTGAAAATTTTTAAATTTTTTCTGGACTTTCTGGTGAATTCGAAGTGATTTGACGACCATCTTTAATTTAGAATTGCAGGATATGGAATGTTGGTGATTTACTACTCTTGGATTCAGTTGCTCGTTAGATTTCACAGTTAAGTTTGAATTATTAATCCATGATTAGAAGTTGTAAACATTGATTGAGTCATGATTTCACATGTCACATCTCGCTTACACATTAAGATTGCAGTTTGAAACTGAAGGGTTAATTTGGTAATCACTGAGCATGAAAGAAACCAGCCTAAAAGATTTGGCCATCAGGGTATAAAAAAAAAAAAAAAAAAAAAAAAAAAAAAAAAGAATTACACCATGGGTTTGCTCCCTATAGGTGTGGATTCGATTTTCCATGATTAACAGTTGGAAAGAGTTGGGCGACTAGTTTCACCATAGGTTTGCTCCCTATATGTGAAAATTTTATTCCCATCTTGACAAAAAAAAAAAAAATAAAAAAAAAAAATATAAAAAAAAAACTAGAAAATGAAAGAATGATATGTGAGGCAAAGCTCTGGTTTAGGTGATGGTAGTTATGAATTTTCTGATTGATTACCAATGATATCATGAAATTGACAATTTGATCTCTTAATGATGATAGGTCGGGATTACACTTTACATCTGTGGAACTCAATGTTTAGGATTGTTCTAATTGATGGATTAATACTTTAAACTTGTTGTGAAGTTTTCCGTGCGCTTGAGTTCAGGAGAAAGTAATGCCCAACATTCATGAATCTTAAACTTCTAGTATCTGGATTGTTCCCCAAAATCATTCGAGTTTTTAAAATTATGATATAATTCTCAATTTATTTTTCGCATACTTTGCTCGGGACTAGCAAAATGCTGGTTGGGGGTTGTGTTGAGGGTCAAATATTGCATATCAGACCTCATTTATTACCTGGATTTATGAGCATGACTCTATTTAACGGCTTGGTTTAACTGTGTATGTGATGCAAGGTGTAATTATGAACTGGGACTAAGAAAGGGTGTTTAAAGCTGGGATTTAATGCTCTGATGACACCAAGGCAAGGGACGGACCCCAGGGGACCAAGATCATCGAATTTACACACCGGAGATCCGCGAAAATCGAGAAACTGAAGTTCAAGTGGCCCGAAATTGGTTCAGAATGAAAGATCACAGGGTTCCCACTATCCGTTCAGGTCAAAACTTCATACATGCCCTGAGGGCCATAAATTAACCATACAATTCGAATTTCATTCGTTCGATCCCTGTGGAAGTGACCCAGAGGACAGATCAGCCCATAAACCATTGCTTTTAGGCCCACCTGCTATTTGGATATTCGTAAAAATTGGTCTCAACGGGTTAAATGAGCTGACAATATGAATGGACGGAGTGGATTTCTTACATACATCAAGTGGGACCCACATGTATACTGAGTGTACATGAGGTGCACGTGCACCAGCCGTGCACCCTTACAGCCAAAGTCGGTCAGCGTGAGCTGACCGACAGCTTCTTCTCCAAATCCAAAAACGCAACAGCGTTTTCGCTGTCGTCCGCCGGTCCTTCTCAGTGGGGCCCACTCGACACCTGGAGTGATGATCTAAACCGTCCATTGTATCAAGAGGGTGGGCGTGAACATCGCCTAGGTGGCGTAATCTCGGAAGATAATGGAGAGTGGATTTCAGACGTTAAACGATGGTTAGACGGCAGAATGAAAAAATCAAGTGGACCACATCAGAAGCAATCCAAAACCAACCATATTAGAATCAGTTTTTGAGACTAAGCTGATGGACGGTGTGGATTTCTCAAACATCAGAGAGTGTGGGTCCCGTAAATCACCAGCGAAACTTCTGCGCGAGCTCTGTTCGCAGACAGAACTTGCGACTGAAGTTTTTGGGCCCCACAAACTCTCCGGTTCAATGATCCGAACCGTTCAATGGTCTCAGAAGGAGGGTATTACCCTCACCTAGGCGTCACTTTTCTACCATGCGAGCTAGTGCAAGATCCCAGCCGTTAAACGGAGGATGGAAGGAGGAGTAGACAAGCTCCTAGGACACGCCGATTTCACTCCAAAACAGCCCTTTCTCGAATGGTTTTTCAAGGAGAAGCTGATGGACGGGAGGGATTTCTCACTGAACCACAATAATGGGCCCTGCCATCATCTCAGCACAAGAGCAGAGGTTCTGTTTACGCATCCGTGAAACCCGGCAGTTTCGGAATCTTGTGGGCCACCATCTTTGTTCGGTTGGTAAATCCAAACCGTCCATCATGTAAGGTGCTCAAAAACGTCTCAGGGACGTTCTCCTTTTCAACTGAAAGCGGAGAAGATGGGGAATATCTGCCTGTGTTTTCAGTGTGAAAACGGTATACGCGTCCTGCTGCGTAACGACTGCTGGCTGCGTAAATATTTGAGGAGGGCAGAACTCCTTCTCACAGGAGGTCAGCAACCGATCTTAGGGCCTATAAAAAAAAAAAAAAGAAACAGTAAGGGGAGAAGAGGCTGGGAGCGTGGGACGTCAAGAGAGAGAGAGACAGGGAGTAGAGTTTGGTTTTATTAATTGTTTTTTTTCTTCTTCTTCTTTCTTTTCTTTATTTTATTATGAGATCTAGCCCATTCATGTGTGGCTAAACCTCTTAGCTAGGGCTAAGAGGTGAAGCTTGTAGTGTGATGGGAACTCTTTGCTTGCCTTTTGTTTAGATTGATCTGATGTTGATTTGGGTCTAATTAAGGGAATGTTTTTAGTCTTTAATGGTCTGTTGTGACTGAAATTACAATGGGTCTGCGATGGCTTTGAGTATTTCTTTCTCCTTTTATGTTTTATGACGTCAGGAAGCCCTGTTGTTCACCATCGTCTCCTGGGCATGGTTGAATGACGGTAACTCTTCCTGACTTTCATGACATGTTGATTGATTGGTAATTAGATTAATTCTGTTATTTGCTTTGCCTCCTGGGCATGGTTTGGTGATGGAATCCATTCTAATTCATATACCTCTCATCTCTTGAAAACTATATCAACGGCAGTTCAGTTAATTTCCCTGATTTTTAATCCAGGCATAAGATCTCCCTGATCTCTACAAGTGGATCCTCTGGATCCCTAGTTTTCTTTCCTCTGAATTTCTTCTAAATTTTAGATAATAATTTCACAATCATTCCTCAAATTACAAATCAATTTAAGTTTCATCTCATTCTAGTTCTAGTCCTAGTTAGTTTCAGATAACGTACAGGTTTCAGTCCCTGTGGATTCGACCTCGGTCTTACCGAGTTTATTACTACATCACAACCCTATACTTGGGGAGTGAACACGTTACAAAAAGAGGCAAATTAGGTCTCCCATTTGGCTGCCTGATTTGCAAGATAGCCTGACAATATGGGTTCAGGGGATCTAGCGGCTCCATTAAGCCAAAAAAGGTGATAACCAAAGACACATTAATTAAACCGCATGCAGTGTGGCCCCAAGCAAGATAGGCAACAGTTGGAAGAATTTGTGGACGAGATAGATGATGAAGAAGAAGAGGGTGATGAAGAAGATCAAGCTAAAGACGAAGAGGGTGAGGATGCAGATGAGAAGGGAGCCCCATTCTAGGGAGGTGAAGAGGTGTCACCTGCACCTCTGGGTGTAGTGGAGCATTTAGGGGCGCTTGAGGCTAGTATGGCCGACATTAAGAGGGATCAACACTACCTGATGCACAAGATGAGGAATATGCACCGCACGCTAAAGGCGGTGTTGTGCTGTGTGCAAAAAGGAGGGAGCTCCTCCTCCCTCGCCAAACTTAGTCGAATAATATGGAGTTGTGATGGATATGGAAGAGGGGCCTATTGTTTGATTGATAGTCACTCGTATGTTTGCTTGAAGTAGTTAGACTTATTTCCCTTTTCTGACATGTAATAGTTAAGGCATTTATTAGTTAGGACGTAGTATTCTCTTTTATAAGCAACACGTAATTTCCTTAACCGTTTGGAAGTAATGTGGTGACCCATGTATTGAACATCTTTTTGGCTATAACGAAAATATTTTTAGGTTGCCTAAATTGCATGAGTGCCTTGTGTTTTTATGATGATTAGTCGTGGATGATCTCTTGACTGTGAAGTGAGTAAAATTCACCACGGAGTGAAATTGATCGTGAATGAAGTGAAATTAACCATGAAGTGAGTAAAATTGGCCACAAAGTGAGTGAAATTTACTGCGAAGTGATTGAAATTGACCGCGAAGTGAGTGAACTTGACTAAGAAGTTAGGAAAATTGACCGCGAAGTGAGTGAAATTGACCACGAAGCGAGTGAAGTACACCACGAAGTGAGTGAAATTAACCGCAAAGTAAGTGAACTTGACCGAGAAGTTAGGATAATTGACCTCGAAGTGATTGAAATTGATCGCGAAGTGAGTGAAATTGACTGCAAAGTTAGGAACATTGACCACGAAGTGAGTGAAATTGACAGCGAAGTAAGTGAAGTTCACCGTGAATTAAGTGAAATTGACCGCGAAGTGAGTGTAATTGATCTCGAAGTGGGTGAAATTGACCACGAAGTGAGTGAAATTAACTGCGAAGTAAGTGAAGTACACCGTGAAGTGAGTGAAATTGACTGCGAAGTGAGTGAACTTAACTGAGAAGTTAAGAAAATTAACCGCAAGGTAAGTGAAATTGACCGCGAAGAGAGTGAAATTGACTGCACAGTGGGTGAAATTAACCGCGAAGTGATTGAAATTAACCAAGGAGTGAGTCAAATTGAACGCGAAGTGAGTGAAATTGGCCACAAAGATGGGTCGATACATGAGTGAAATTCATCGATAACTTAGTAAAATTCACCGATAATTGAGTGAAATTAACCAATAATGGTGTAATAGACTCTTTCGTCGATGTTAGCGAATCACTTTACTATTTTGGTAATTGAATTGAGACTGCTCGAAATGGATGTTTGCACTTTATCAATCATATATTAAGCCAATTGGGAGTTGTGATGGATATGAAAGAGGCATATAAATTGTATGTGAGCTGACTGATAACTAAGTAAACTGACCATATTCATTTCGATCATATTTAGGGTCAGTATCCCTTTTCATGATTATTACTATTCTTTGAAAGTCGGAATTGTAGTAGTAAATCCGCAATTTCAAAAAATGTAACAAACGTCTTTGATTTATATCATTTACTGTCACATTACAAAAAAATGCATTACAAATTACATTATTCTGTATTAAAAACTTACAATTCCAGCTATTATGCCCTGTTTGTTCGCATCTTCCGCATTTTACCATTTTTCGTTCCTCTCCACGGGAAAGAATTCTTGCCTTTTTCGGTCTTCCAGCTGACCTCGTCTATCGTGGGGGCTTAATTCTTTCACAATACTTCCTGAATTCAGTTGATATTTTCCATTGGCTCTTGTCACGTGCTGGGTGCATGAAATCGTCATACGTGATCTGGTAATTTCTTGTCGTGTACAACGGGGAGCGATATGAATAATGTGAAAGATATACCGAGCTTGACAGTATCATTGTAGTCTCCCACAACATAGTATTCATCACGAGAAATTGTATGGCAACAAACATCGCGCACCTTCGGTGTGAGATCCTTTAATTGTTTCTCGACCTACGGTGTCAACGGTTTTACAAATGATGATGTAGATTCTCTTCTCTTATAGAATATTTCTTGAATTTTAAATTTGACCGTCTCTATCAATATAGTCATAGGGTATTCTCATGCTTCTTTGAATAAAAATTAACACACTCAGCTATGTTTGTAGTGACCAAGTTGAATTTTTTTCCTGGAAAGTACAAAGATGCTACCTTTCGTACCCTATTTCTCTCAGTCATGCATGTACTGGGGAATTGACAAGTTCGATATCGTGCATTAAGTTTTGGAACTCACACTTCCTACAAGTCTTTACAGCTCGCCTATAGTAGATTTCTAACAACTTGTCTTTAAACATGTCCACCAAGTTTCGATATATATAGTAGGTGCAGTAGCCATGGATTGTATTTTGAAAGACCTGGGGAACTTCTTTCATTAGACCTTTATGTCGATCTGATATGATCACAAGATTAGGAAGATCCCCTAACACATAGTTGAGGTGGGTAAGGAACCAGTTCCAACTGTTGCTGTTCTCTGATTCTCCGATACCAAAAGTTATTAGGAAAATATGATTGTCACCATCTAAGGCTATAACAACGAACAGAACACCCTTGTACTTACCTTTTAGATATGTGTTGTCAATGGCGAAGACCCTTCGTATATATATTTGAAAACTTCTAAGGCACTGTCCGAGCACTAAAAAACTATCTCTTGAACCTGCTCGTTCGTGGATTAACAAGCACAGCAGTCACCGTCCCTGGGTTCACCCTCCTCAACTCATGCAAGTACATCGGGAGTTCATTATAAGAGTTTTCATAAGACCCCATTACACAATTGATTATGATCTCCTTAGCACAACATGCCTTCTTATGACTAATAAGAATATTATACTTCTCTTGCATTGCGAAGATAATGTCCCTCAACCTTAATCTTAGGCATTACTCAATGCGACTAACAACCAGTTCATTAGCTAACTTGTTGCTTGCTTGCCGGTGATCACTCTTCATCCATGACATGCCACATGTATGTATGGACGTGTAAGTCCTTATCTTGAATATCTCTGCATCGTTCACATTAGATGCATGTATCCTCTATTCACACTTATCTTCGAAACACGCCACGGTGAATTTCTTGGGTGACGAGTACAAGACCCTGTATTGAAAGTTGTAGCAAATTGCAAATTGGCTCAAAACATATTAACACCAGCTCTTGTCCTTAAACGTTTGGTCAACGGCTATATCAATCGGCTCATTTAATGAATATGAATACTGTGACAGGTCTGCATTGATGAATGTAGCATCCTCAAAAGGCACAATAACTTGGTCGGTGTTGAAGTCTGATGTTCGAGCCTACTCGGGCAGTGGCATGTCGCTTTCCCATACATATTTGGCATTAGATGATGAAGGAAAATCTACTCTTGTAGATGAAGGTGATGTTGTATATTCACTTCTAAGATTAAGGCCACCTGCCCAGCTCACTTGACTAGTCATGAAGTTTGATGTCTAAACCGGCTTAAGTAGTGGAGTGTTGCTTAAAGGAAATTATGAAGGTGATGCCACATATTCATATTTCACGCCATGTTCCTCACCCAAACTTCCAACTACTGGGGTGTCATATTCAACACCACTGTAAGTCACGGGATCTTCGAGTATTGTCTCATTAATGCATTGCATTGTCTCGATGATTAAAAGGATGTATTTATCCGAATGCTCTGACTGTGCTGCTAAGAACACTCTCACATCTTCGTCGTCTTCAATTTCAATTGGAGGGATTGATTGGTTTGAACAAGGGTACAATACTTTTAACCTAATATCATAATCTTTTGGCGTACTATTCACAATCATGTATATTTTAGATAGAAGCTCCTCATATGTAATCTCAACGACCACAACAATACTTTTTGACTTCCACCCTTGTATGTGTATCGATTGTTTTTACTTAGTAACTCCTCACCATAAGAGCATACAATGATTCTTGAAACCATTTTCTGAAAACAAACACAATGACACATAAGATAGAACTTGTTTAATATTCACATGTATAAGGTGGAATAAACCAAGTAAGAAATTCACCAATGTATTAGGTGAAATATGACCGACTTATTGGTCAAATTTTCCAAGTTCTCAATCAATCAATTGCAGGGAGTTCATGAAGTTCTCGGTCAATATGACCGACTTATCGGTGCATTTCAGTGACCACCAAATTAACTGATAACGTAACGAAAATGACCGAGAATTGAGTGAAATTGACCGAAAAATTTACTAAATTGACCAAGAACTTTATGGAAATTGACCACGAACTTCTTGAAACTGACCGATAACAATATGAAATTGACTAAGAAGTGCATGAAATTAATCGAGAAATTCATTAAATTGACCAGGAACTTCGTGAAATTGACCACGAAACTTCGTGAAATTGACTGCGAACTTCTTAAAATTGACCGATGACTGCATGAAATTAACTAAGAAGTGCATGAAATTGACTAAGAACTTCATAAAATCGACCGAGAAATTCATTAAATTGGCAGGGAACTTTGTGAAATTGACTGATAACTGTGTGAAATTGATTGAGAAGTACATGTAATTGACCGAGAACTGGATAAAACTGACCAATAACTTCATGAAATTGACCGAAAACTTTATGAATTTGACCGAGAACTTCATGAATATGACCGAGAACTTCATGAAATTGACTGGGAACTTATCAAATTGACCAAGAAATTCACAAAATAGACCTCGAATTGAGTGAAATTAACCGAGAACTTCATGAAAATGAATGAGATATTCATTAAATTGACCTAGATCTCGGGCAATTTGATTGAGAAATTCATGAGGTTGCTCGAGTTTCGATGAATTTGAGCAAGTATGTCGCCGACTTCTTGGTTAGCTTCATGAATTTCCAGGTGGAATTGCTAGAAAACTCGGTAAATTCTTCAGATTTTAAACATCCTTACCTCCCACAGCCGTCGTATTAGTGAAATCCGTGTTGAAGAAGAATGCGTTGAAGTGAAACACGATTTACGGAAAAAATCCTTCAAGATTCCGGGTTTATTGATGCATCCAGTTTGAGGGAATAAACGTAACCCTGTGTAGGATGGAAGATGGTATATATACAATGATAGTATATGGAGATTCAATGGAGATTTAATGAAGAAAATTGGTGGAAAGAATGAATATTTTGATACAGATGAGTACTGATATTATTAATTTTTTTTTTTGGTGTAAGCAAGGAATGTAAATTATAAAGTAGGGGCATTTTCGTTCGATAAAAATGTGTCCGTACAACAGGGTAATAGTTTGGAAAAGTAAGGTTTGAGAGGCACAAAAAGGATTGTGGGTTAAAAGTGATGCATATAGTCAGAAAAAGCTCTTTTATTATTTTAGAAAAATTAATATTTTAAGCATATAGACATTAAAAATAAATAAAACCCAAAAATTAATATTTTAAGCATACAAACATTAAAAAAAAAACCAACTGAAGGAAGTAGCTTAATGAAAACTTAATTAAAACCAGTAGCACTTAATCTTGACATACCCTAAGTCACCTCGATGCATGTGTTGGCATTTTATGACATTGGCTGAAATTGAAGCTAATCTAATTCTCAGGTGGACTATATTATAGAAAAGTGGTGATTGATTGTCCATAATAAAATTTAAAAAATAAAAATAAAATAAAATAAAATAAAATAAAAAAAAATACTTCTTATAGACCATGAAAGTTTTCCATCAATCCGATATTTGTCTATTTGTATCTTCTGTGTAGCCCCAACGATAGCCTGGATGGCAAACAAATATTATGGTGATCCTTGGGAAGTTTTCAAAGATGGATGATCAATTACCACTGTTTCCTCGGTTCACTTAAGTTTTGAATTTCCTTCATTTTTTTGATTTATTTAAGAAAACGAGCTTGGAAAATCGGATGGAGGGCATGGATATACAACAGATATATCAAAGTGGGCTCCACAATCATGGCCTCACCGGAATGGGCGGCCAAATCCGGATCTCCTTGAATAGACTTAATCGCATGCTTGACTGAGTTGTTGAGCATGAGAGGTATCTACTCTCTTGTCTTGTCAAAAGCAGCCGGATCTCCTTGGAACGACTTGATGGTGTGCTTGACCGACTTACTACTAACCATCGGCTTGACTAACGTATTGAACGCGAGAGGTATCTACCTCCTTTTGTCTCGTCTTGGCCTCTTGTTGACTTGTCAAAGCAACAGTTGAAACTTACGAGTGTAGGGTGAAAATCTTACCTCTTGGGGATGCTCATGAGAGCCCGTTTGGTTAAATACAAAATAAATGAGCCCATTATTGTTATATTGAGGTATTTGTTTAAATAAGAATTATGACTTTATTATTAAAAAAAAAAGTAAAATAAATTGTAATTATTATATATTTATATCATACAACTATCATTTTTACTATGACTGAAAAATCAAACAGGCCTTTAAGTCAGTCACGCATGTGCTCAATGAGTGGGTAGTTGCTCTCAGGAGATTCAGATTCCGCCTCTTACTTAGTGAGACCATGACCATGGAGCCCAACTTGATATATCTGTTGTATATCCATGCTGTTCTTTTAATTTTCCAGCTCATTTTATAGAACGGGTACAAAATATGAAGCAAATCCAAAATTTCAGGTGTACCACACCATACAAACGGTGCTAATTGAACATTGAAAACTTCCCAAGGCCCATAATATTTATTTGCCATCCAGCCTGTTGTTAAGGTCACACAGCGTTAGATGAAGGGAATTAATACAAATACAGCTTTATCAAAAACTTTTATGGACCACAAGAATTTTTAATGATGGATATTCAATCACCATTGTTTCCTAGAGTGTGGTGCACTTGAGATTTAAAAAAGCTTCATTTTTGAGCCCATGCCTTAAAAAGAGTAGGCAAACTCGATGGAGAAAGTAGATGTACAGCACATGCATCAAGGTGGCCCCGGGGCCACGGCCTCACCTTATTCCAAGGGTGCCTTTAACAATAAAAGATTAGGTGATACCTTTTCATGCCCAATGAAAAAGTAGCATGTCTTAAAATGAGGTTGAAAAACGAATGGACGTATTTGATTTCTCAGAAACATTGCAGTGTGCCTCATCTAGAATCCTTGCATAGGAACTTCCTGCGAAAGGGTTTCGCAGGAAATCCGCGTCCCTTTCATGCTCAGTGAGAACACGCGGATCAATAGAATATCATCACATGTTTGACGCTACATGTTTGATGCTATCGGAAATGGACGCGGATTGCGTACTACCCCGCCCGTCCCTAGCTCCGAACGGGAAGTTTTGTGGGCGGGCCCACCGTGATGTATCTGTACATCCAAGCCGTGGTTCCATTTTCTCATATTATTTTAAGGCATAAGCATAAAAATGAGGCAGATCCGATCCTCAAGTGGACCACACCAAATAATAAGCTTGGTTGCATTAAAATACACAAAGCATTAAATGTCAGTTGCATTAAATGCAAGAGTGTCCATTTGACCGTTGTATCTACTTCATGTTTGTTTTGATGCCTTAAAATAATTTAAGAAAATGGATAGACCTCTTTGATGTACAGATACATCACGGTGACCTGCCCACGGAACTGTCCGTTCGGAGCTAGGGACGGGCGGAGGTAGTACGCAATCCGCGTCTATTAGAAATGTACTTGTGCTTAAAGATATCTTTTGGCAGGTAGCTTTAACGATACGTCTTTTGCCGTATATGAGATGGCACAAAAGCCATATGCATGTCTTTAAAGTAGCATATTATCGAATGATGCATGGCCTTAATACGTGTGGCACGTGACCATGGCAGCATACCAAGCACGTCTATTAAAGACCCATCGAGGTAAGGATCTTATCATAATAGACCCATCGAGGTAAGGATCTTATCATAGATCTAGATATACTCAGTAAGGACGTGTTTGGCCGGACCGATCCCATGGGATTTGGTGGGATGGAATAATTTTTAAGGTAATGATGGTGGTGTCAGGGGACAGTCGGACCATCCCATGGGATGGTAGGAAAACCAGGATGGATGGCGAGTGTGTTTGGGAAGTCGGTGGGTTCCGGTGTACACCCACGATTTGCAGGCGGGCATGTTTGGTATGGCCTGACGAATCCTATGGGCAGCTTCACCTCTGCCGTATCCAACGCCCGCCCACTGGTTGTACAGTAATCGGGCGTACGAGGAAACGGGTGCGTCCATCCTGTGTGGGCCCCACCTTGATGTTTGTGTCTCATCCATGCCGTCCAGCTATTTTTAAACATGTGTGTGGCTACACGTGCCACACACCACCATGCTGACCCCTATCCTCCATGTGCTTTTTCACCTACACCCATGCCATCTTTTTCCACCCTCCAACAGTCTTCAGAAATACTTGAAATCCCAGGCCATTTCGGCTTCCGTAATTGCAGATATGGGCTACGACGATGAACGGAAGAGATCTCATACATGGATGCTATTACACATGTGTATGGCGCTTGTTTAGCTGTGTGGATTTGGTGCGGCAGCAAATACCGCTATTTTGGTGTACCTTTTCGTTTTTCAAACGCTACACGTTAGGTCAATAGGTATGAAAGATTTTGGATTCTTGTGCCCAGCCGGTCAAAAGTCCAAATAAGGATTTGTCCGTGCTGTGTTTGTCACATTTTACTGAAATTGTGCCTACCCATCCAGGTAGGTGGGACGTGCATGTATGAGAAAACTAACCATCTATATCGTGAGCCTCATTTTGGATTGATCATATTCTAAATTTGTAATAGGCCTGAAAAGCCCGAAACAACATTAATTATCTTCAAGGAGGCAAGTTCGTGACAAAATCGCAACTCCATCTGGTTAAAATAGAAGGTGAGGATTTTCCTATTATTGTGATTTACAGGCTATCGTCCATCCCCAAGATGTATCGTAATGTGGGCTGTCTGATTGGATTAATTGAATGTTACTGTTCGGTGAATGACTTACCACAATTTAGTAGTTCATGATAATAAAGACCACATTCCTGCCCATTACATATTGTATATCAGACAAGTCCCACCCGCACACCTTGCACTTCCACGTACAGACACGGATAACATTTCATGGCACGTATGTGGTTGGTCCGTATAACATAGTAGGCCTCACTCATCATCTTCCTTTGCATCAATTAAGACAAGTATATCAAATGAACGTGGCAAAGCAGGAAATGCATTCCTTGTAACATAGTATCATGGTATGCTTAAGTAGTACTGAAATTATTTACTAAGCAAATCAAGTGACTAAAGTTTGATGACAATATACAGAATAAAAAACACAACTACAATACCCATTAGCACTGCAGCTAACCTTTCGCCCCATGACACGTCGGCATCATCCGTTGAAGTTGCTCGAAAAACCACTGTTTGGGTCGTCTGTTGAGTCGACGACTATGACATCCTCCGGGAGGCGAGCCCATCACTGGAATGGGATACAGGTGCCTCGATGTGCGGCGATACTATACTTGCCTGAGCAATGGTGCCAGAATGATAACTCTCCCAATAAGCTACAGCTTCTCTCTAGTTTTTGAAGGCTCGGAACCTACTATTTCTGTATCCTTCTACTTCCAATCGAGCCTCTTTCTAGAATAGGTAAATCCCTGCATGACGACCAACTAGAACAACATAATATTTTTCCTTCTTCATCTACAGAAACAAACAACACTCAATCATTTCAGGAGATCGCAATGTGAAATGCTGATAGCAGGAGAATAAGATATTAATAGATACAAATGTCTGTATGCAATATTGAAGAAAGGGAAGTGAGATGAATTGATTATTTACCTCTGCAACAGGGAATAATGCAATATATAGAAAGGAATATTAACACGTACCTTCATCATTTGTCGATGACATGTATTAGAGCTTACATATTTTACATTTGTGAATTTAAGATTTGGCTAATATCATGAATGTCTACTTCATATGATCATATGAAAGCATTATAGTTTTCGACTGCAAGTAGTTTAATGTCATCCACAAATGTAAACCTAGGATGATCAAACCAACCAGAAAAAAAAAACACTAAAAAGAAATAAAAAGTAATCCACACAACCAAGCCAAAAAAAAAAAAAAAAAAAAAACGGGTGAAAATATAAGTTATTACAATTTCAGAAGCATAAACAGTATCATCATGGGACTCAGCCCATCAAACGGAACCACTAGCACCATCACCAAACTTCTCTCGAAGGGTTTGTTTCAACCATTCCACACGGCGTTCAGAGAGTAGGCTGACAAAGAAGGATGCCATCTTCTCGTCTCTGCTTAATAGCTGACCAACTTCAATGAACTCAGAGTTGGTTAGGCCGTGCACCTCTTCGAGGACGTCCAGAACTTTGCTAGTTCGGTTGACCTCCTGTCCTAGTCCAAAGTTTAGCATAGCGTCGGCAACAGACCTCGGAGAAATGCCAAGTACATTACATGGTCGAGGTGGGCGCTATCGTTTCTTAGTGCTACTCCCACTCCCACTGCGGCCATGATCTGTATCAGATGTCTGAGTGGGAGTACCGCAATAGCATCGATTTTTCATGCTCGATGTGTCCGAGGAAATTTGACCGCGCATGGTCCCTATAGAATCCCCTAACGTATCATCTGATAGGTCAACATGATCGTCAAGATCGTCATCTAACTTCGTCCACGTCTCGTTCAGATCTCGATTAATCCTAGATGACGATGCAGCCATTGTCCTTGATCCCTTCACATAACGCTCGGTCGCTTGATCAGAGCCGACGATAATCCCTAGGTCATCCATTTGATCAATCCTCTTGCCCCGTAATCTCGCAGCGCGTGCGTGTGACTACAGAAACAGAACACGTGTTGTTATATATATGTATTCTGATTTATATAATTAGAGATTTGCGTTTAAAGCTAATACATGGGATGAATAGATATTGAACAACTAGATTTAATAGTACCTTGAGATACTCTTCCTATACTTCATCTGGTGCAGTGACCACCATACGTTCATTGTCCCATCCGAATCCACTAGCAGCAAGCATGTCCCTGACATCATTGTACTCTCTTTTGTGATATCGGAGTCTGTTTTGTACATTCTACCAAGTGACAGGCACCCCTGTTTGTCTTGTCACTTGCTTGGCCGCAACTTGATATGTTTTTCTTTTGAAGCCATTATCGGCTCTCCTTCCCAGTGCGATTTGTTCCAACAATGTATTACATAGAACCTGATCCATTGGAGAGCTCCACTTGCTCTTTGCTGCCCAAAAGAGGAGTTCTGCAAGGGATTTGACTGTCTTTTCTAGTGGTGAACATCACGTAGGTAAAGCAGGGGATCAAACGGGCGACTGTATCGGTGTGGATGTATCAGATAGACAATTGTCTGACATTTTACCTACATAAAAAATAGACTATTATGTGCCCTGTTATTCAATCAATGAAACCACCCAAGTTCAATTCATAAAGAAAGTCAAAGTGCTATAGGTAAATTATACGGTTCATTAACAGGACTTTAATAATCCTTGCCCGCAGATATTTACTTATAACACATTTGGTCTAATGTACTTCATACGTAAAGACAGATATTCCAAAAAGTAAATTACAACTGCATGGGCTATCTACTATGCTAACTTGTCCTACTATTACATTGCGCATCTGCCCACATTCGCTCGGCGATGGCATCGTGCGCCCTAATCCACGTTTCTTTCTCCATTTGATTCGATCGAAATAAACACTGTTGCTCATCATGCGTGGAGACCTCGGTGGGTGTAGGGTTACCCTCCACCTCGTGTACTGATATACCAGGAGCCCGTAGATCTTCACCGCACTCAATATCAAATCAAATGAAATTATGTAAGACAAAGCAAGCAATGACAACTTTCACTTGTGTTTCAAATGGATACTGGATCGCTGTCTCCAGAATCAGAAATCTTCCCTTCACTAAGGCAAAACAACGTTCATTGCATTCCGCAGCTGGGCATAACAATAATTAAACAACTCCCTTGCGTTAGACGGTGCTCTGCCAGTTCGATACTCTTGCAAATGGTATCGAACACCACGGTAAGGAGCCATAAATCCTGGTGAATGGGCATATCCAGCATCGACAACGTAATATTTTCCTACACATTAACACTAATGTTATATTTTACCCATCAGATTGAACCATTATGTATCAAAATATATTCATGTGCAACGACTGTAGTGATCTACCATTTGGGACTGTCAAGGGATCATCAGTTCGAGCCAACGCATTGTGTAGCACCCTCGCGTGCGATCGATGCAGAACCTTCCCAAATACTAGCGTATATACATATCTTCATATCAAATGAGCAGGCTGCAAGTACATTTTGGAAAAAACCCCTTTCCGGTTGCAGAAGCTACCATGATCGGGTGCTGGAATATGTGTACCGTCAATTGCACCAACACAGTCCTATGATGTGATACATGTAAATTAAATCGGCGTGTAGTTGTAATGGATAGACGAAAATTATCAGTAGAGTAGCAAAGTGACCTTTGAAAATACTTATACCTGGAAATAAGAAGCCCAATTTTGATTTGTTTGGAGGTCGGTGGGTGGGTCTTGTCCGGCCTGCTTCACGTAAATAGGGTACAGCGATATCACCGCATCAAGGATGTGATGAAAATGCCAGCTTACTGTTTCACCCGAGCGAATGAAACGATGCCCTATGACACGATTGCGAACGTTATGGCCCACCGTGTGAAGAAATATAACGACTTGTTCTTCAAGACTGACATTCCAAGTATCACGAAGAAATGTCTTCTCGCGAAGTTAAGAGCATAGCCAGAAAAATGCTTCTCGACTCATCCTGAGTTGGGTAATACAATCCCGGTCAATAGCCCGAATAATTGAGTTAATGAACCTTGCCCGCTCATTATCCCCAGAATGTGCCGGTTGTTTTAACATGTAAGCTCGGTAGTATTCTCCAACGGCCACCACACAAGCTGCCACCGCTTGAATGACCACAACCCTCCGTTTGTGCTCCTCTTCTTTGCTACTCATTTGTCTGGGACACCTACACCTAGATGTACAGCGTCTGGATTAATAAATATCTTCATCTTCCTACTCTAGTTCTATGTGCACTGTTATTTGATACCGTTACTTGCAACTAAAAGAAATTTTCTGGGATGTTTACAATTCCATCACATCATAGGACTCTCCCTTCTAAGCATCATCATGTCAATGGAGATATCGATGAGTGTCGGCTTTCATCTAGTCCACATTAGGTACGACTTATGTAGCCAAACGTTGTCCTGAATTTGTTTATTTGGTCCGTGCATGTCCAAATTGCAATATAGTCTTCTATTTTGTTTGGTAGGTATAATACAAAATGCAATTTGGTCTTTTAGGGTGTTTGGCAAGTATAATACACAATGCAATCTGCCTTGTTATTTTATTAGAGCTGGAGTAGTATTAGATGTATGTGATCATCCAATCAATGACCTAGAAAATGGAGTAGCATTATTTTCTGTAGTTGTCTTCTTTCCAAGCCATGGATGGATGCCTCTCTCTTTATAATGCTATGAGACATACTCATAGCATTATTTTCTGTAGTTGTCTTTTTAAATAAAAGCTATGATAGTGTAAAGAGAAATAGGCTGAACGGGGGAAAAGTCCTGGAAAGAGTCTGGAAATTCCTTATTCTCATATCTTTGGTCAGGAATACAGACTTTTGTTCATCGTCTGTGAGTTGAAAAATGACTGCCACGCTTTTGGATTGTTGTAGGAAGAGATTGCAAGGAAATGTTAATCAATTCGATCCACGAGCTATATTTTAAATTGCACCTACAAGATACTGTCGCTTCAAAAGTTTATTTGATAAACTGGGGCAATGGGAATTCAAAAGTAAACATTGTAATACATCAAAATACTCTGTACAAATGATGTCCATTGCAGCTAAACGCTCTCCCATCCACACCATTCAACCATAGCTGCCTCTTGGATAGGAGGTGGCAAAGGATCTGACCGTGTTAGATTCTATTCGTAATGAGAATAGGTCCAACCCATTTACCAGAAGAAATGCAAAATTCAACCTCAACCCAACTCTTTTAAAAATGGGTCAACCCAAACCCAACCAACATGAACAGTTTACTTTTACAATTTTTTTTTTAGAAAATCAACATCATGTAATATATATATATATATATATATATATATATATATATATATATTTGTTAGAAAATTTGATTAGATACACTGAAAATCACAAAATAAATAATTGAAAAAAAAAATGACAATTTCACTAGGCTGAATCACGTATAAAATACGCTGTCCTTAAAGCGTGATTCGTCCCCTTATCACTGCTGATGGGTTACAGATGAATTGCTTCCAGGATAAGACAAGCCTTATCTGGATCCAGCGTGCAACAATCACGATAGGTCCACTATGGAACAGTTTTAATGCAGTAGATTTCTTCTGACAGAATTAGACGGTAGAGATGATCACAGTGTTCTAAAAGGAGCTATGGATTGTATTTGATCTGATGGGAGAGATTGTATGTTGAGATGATGAAATCGGACTGGAATGGTCCAGTTTATATAGGCCTCAGGTTTAGACTCGTTGCTGTGTGGTATTAATGGTCCAGAACGTTTGAAAAATGTTTCTGGCCGTTGTGCATTAATTCCAGACGTTTCTGGTCATTAGATCAGAAGATTTGACCGTTAGATCATCCTGGCCCGTCCGTTTTCGGACCGTTTGGCTTTCAAGGCAGAGAGCCGACGGCTGGACGTTTTTAGAAACGGCTGGATGTTTCGGATTCTAGATCTGACCGTTCTCAGTCACCTATAAAACCCAGGCTCATTTCAGATCCACACTGCCCTAAGGCTCTGACCAGACTCATCGCACTAGACACATCGCACCGACGTCGAACCGTCTCGCGCCAGTTCGCGTAAGGTCGCGAGGGAGCGACCCCTCTACGACACGATGCAGACGTGCGAAGTGCAAAGTGAGCCATCTAGCGCCACTACAGCCACACTGCCCATGCCCTCGCCCACGCCCGTGCCCATGCCCGAGCCCGAGCGCGAGCGCGCGTGCGTGCGTGCGTGTGTTCCAGTGCTTCGCACTGGAACACGCAACCTAAGTTTCATCTCCTCCAAAAAGCTCCAAGTAAGAATACCCTTCACAACATCTCATATAAACCACAAAAGTTTCTTTTACATTTCCGATGTGGGACAAAGCACACACACCGCACTTTTTAATTCAAAAAATTCAAAAGACGTTTTGGCGGGAAAATCCCGAAATTTTGAAAATTCGAATTTTTTGTTTTTTATTATTGTTAAAAACCACTAATTTTTCAACAATCCCCCACTGGTTTTTAAAATAATGAAAAATTCTGTTAGAATAATAACAGTTATTATGCATAAAGAAAGATATCTTGCGATTTGAATCTTTCCTTAGTGTAAGCATTTTAAAGTTATTTCGAAATTCCTGGTTGCCGCAGCATTGAACCAGTTATTCCTATATGATATAACCGAAAATACCACACACATAATAGCTCCTGCGTTAAGTGTTCCTTTATAATCTTGCTTAGCACTTTTAATGGCCATGTGCTTATCCTGTTTCATGAACGATCCCGAGATAACTCTAAGTCTCATGAGAAGCGGCACCACTTCTACGTTCACATAGGTGAAATCCTTCCAGTGTTTCCGTTAAAACACTTGTCCTGTTTGACTGGACTTCATTAAGAGTTTAATACTCATCCCTCTTTTGTAACGGCCAGCACTATCATCCTGGATGAGGTTATTATCTTATTTAGTGCTGAAACTTTTCACTTATCAGTAAATTGTTGTTACCCATTAAACCCAATATTTAGAGATTTTCTAAATTAGGGTTGGGTTTCTTTCACTGGTGAAACTTTGAGTAAAGAGTTTCAACCCCATCCCTTTAGATGTTGTCCTTACTACCTCTCTCGTTAGAGGTTTAGTAAAAGGATCAGCCAAGTTATTACTTGACTTTACATATGAGATCGCAATGATTCCATCTTGAATCAATTGCCTTACATAGTCATGTCTCAAACTTATGTGTCTGGACTTTCCATTATAGATACCGCTATAGGCTCTCGCTAGAGTGGCTTCACTATCACAATGAAGTGAAACAGCCGGTATAGGCTTCGCATAGAAAGGGATTTCTAATAGAAGATCCCTTAACCACTCAGCCTCTTTTCCTGTAGCAGCTAAAGCTATGAACTCAGATTCCATAGTTGAGTGCGTTATGCATGTTTGTTTCTTGGATCCCCAAGATACAGCTGCACCTCCTAGGGTGAATATCCACCCTGTAGTGGACTTGTTGTCTCCTGCACTCGATATCCAACTTGCATCGGTATATCCTTCCAATACTTGAAATTCTCGAGTAAAATAACCCTAGTTCTTTGGTTTCTTTAAGATAACCTAGAACTCTACTTATTGCTTTCCAGTGTTCAACACTAGGATTACTCGTAAACCTGCTTAGTTTACTCACAGCGTATGCTATATCCGGTCTTGTGCATTGCATTGCATACATAAGACTGCCTATAGCACTAGCATACTCTAGTTGTGCAACTGCTCTTCCACTGTTTTCTTTTAACTTAATACTTGGATCAAACGGGGTCTTTGCCTCTTTAATATTCAAGTGATTAAACTTGTTTATTATTTTCTCAATATAATGAGACTGGCATAATGCGAAACCCCCACTATGTTTTTTAACTTTGATACCTAATATGGTATCCACTTGTCCAAGATCCTTCATTTTGAAAACTGAAGAAAGAAACTTTTTTGTTTCAGTTACACCTTCCATTTTATTACTGATTATTAACATATCATCTACATACAAGCATATGATTATAATATAATCATTACATACTTTTGAATATATGCATTTATCAGCAATATTATGTTCAAAACCATAAGACAGAACTTTAGAATCAAATTTATCATGCCACTGTTTTGGTGCTTGCTTTAACCCATACAAAGACTTAACTACTCTACATACTTTTCTTTCATTTCCTGGTAGAACAAACCCTTCTGGTTGCTCCATGTAAACCTCCTCATCGAGATCACCATTCAGGAATGCTGTCTTCACGTCCATTTGATGGATATGAAGATGATGTATGAATGCTAGAGCGAATAAGATCCTAATCGATGTTATTCGGGCTACTGGAGAGTAAGTGTCAAAATAATCGATTCCTTCTTTCTGTCGGAAACCCTTAGCAACTAATCTTGCCTTAAAGGTTTGAATTGTACCATCAGTGTGATATTTCTTCTTAAATACCCACTTACAACCTATTGGTTTAGAACCTGGGGGTAGATTTACCAATTTCCATGTTTGGTTAGATATTATGGAATCCATTTCATCATTAATAGCTTCTTTCCAAAAAGCGGAGTCTCTTGAAGACATAGCTTCACTAAAGGTTTTAGGTTCATCTTCTATAGTTAAAACCATAGGTATTTTCCTAATCACCTTCTCTCTATCACCCTCTATTAGATGAAAAGAGAGTCGTTGAGAGTCTATTTGATCAGGATCAAGACTCTTTTCTACTCTTGCTCTTTGACTCCTACGAGGTTCACTAGGAGCTTTCTCTTCTATTAGTGTTTCTTTTATAATTCTATTAGGAGATTGAATCTCAGCATTCTTTTTCTCCGTGACTACAGAATTCTCAAAGAACTCTACATCTCTAGACTCTATGATTACATTGGTGTCTAAGTCTAGAAGTCTATAGGCCTTACTATGTTGTGCATATCTTACAAGGACGCACTTGATAGCTCTTGGTCCTAACTTAGTTCTTTTAGGTTCTGGAGTTCTGCAGTATGCAAGACACCCCCACACTCTAAAATACCCTATGTTTGGTTTTCTTCCTTTCCATATTTCATATGGAGAGGTCTTGGTTTTCTTAGATGAAATTCTGTTTAAAACATGACACGCGGCTAACAGTGCTTCTCCCCATAGGTTTAATGCAACTGTGCTTGTATTAGCATTGAGTTGACCATTTCTACTAATGTCCTATTTTTTCTCTCTGCTACACCATTTTGTTGTAGTGTATAAGGTGCTGTGCACTGATGTATTATGCCGTGTTCTTCACAATAGTTAAAAAATTCATTAGAGAAATATTCTCCACCTCGATCACTACGAAGGATTTTAACATTTTTATCTAATTGATTTTCCACTTCAGATTTATAGATCTTGAATGCATTAAATGCCTCATCTTTCGATTTTAACAGATATACATACACATATCTTGAACAATCATCTATAAACGTTACAAAGTACCTTTTACCTCCACGGGTAAGAACGCCATTTAGTTCACATATGTCAGTATGCACTAGGTCTAAAATTTGAGACGATCTCTCAACGCTAGGGAATGGTTTCTTGATTATTTTAGACCGTATGCATACTTCACATTTATCTTTGTCACTATTATTATATGATATTAAGTCGTTCTTAGCCATGAGTTTTAAGGTACTGTAGCCAATATGGGCTAGTCTACCATGCCATAGCGTTACAGACTCAACCATGTAAGCAGAAGAATTCTTTTCATTCAAAGATAATTTGATCATCCCATTACAAGCATATCCCTTACCCACAAAGTTCCCATTCTTGGACAAGATCAACTTGCCTGATTCAAACACAACCCTAATCCCAGGTTTGCTTAAGAGATCCCCTGAGACAAGATTCCTCCTTATGTCTGGGACATGCAGTACGTTGGTCAGAATTACCTTTTTTCCAGAGGTAAAGAGTAATTCCACGGTTCCTTTGCCTGCAACTTTCGATCGTCCTTCATTTCCCATTTGAACCTCTTGACCATTGGTCTCGTCTTCATAGGTTTTGAAAGAAGATCGATCGTTGCATACATGGACTGTGGCACCTGTATCATACCACCAACCAGGAATTTTCTCTTGAACTAGGTTCACTTCTGTGACCATTGCTACGATTTCATCGTCTACTGCATTAGCCTCTTTCTTAGGCTTTTTTCGGTCCCTACAGACTCGGCGAAATGCCCTGGCCTTGCATGACATATAGCAAGCTCCCTTAGGTTTGTCGTTTTTCTTCTTTTGGGTTTTCTTGGATTTCCCTTGATCTTTGTTAGGTTTAAGGGAATCTGCTTTCTCATAGGAATTATTTTGAAATGGTCGTTCTACTGCGTTCACCTTGGATGAGGATGCACCATTAGCATCATCCTTTTTGTCTTGGTTACGGGATTTTGTTCTATACGAAGATGCTTCTGGATTTGTTCCAGGGTGAACTCTTCGGATTTATGCAGTAGTTTCTTCCTGTAGTCTTTCCAGCTCGGAGGCAACTTTGCGATTATAGCTCTGACTTGAAAGGATTCAGGAAGATCGATTTTTATAGCATTTATTTTATTTACAATAAGCTGCAATTCTTGGATTTGGGCAAGCAGCGGTAGATCGTCTACCATTGTGAAGTCAAAATACCTGGCAATTAGAAACTTCTGTGTACCTTCCTCTTCAGCCTTGTATTTGTATTCCAGTGTGCTCCATATTTCTTTCGCTGATGTGGTCCCCATGTACAAATCATACAATCGATCAGAGAGAGCATTAAGGATGTGGCCACGACACAGCAGTTCATCTTCCTGTCGCTTGATCCTAGCAGCCACTTGTTCTGGAGTGTCAATTTCCTTTGCTTCAGGCAGAGGCTGGAGAGTCGGGTCCAGGATGTAGAAGATCTTCAGAGCGGTTAGCAGAAATTTCAATTTGTCCTGCCATCTAGTGAAATTTGAACCATCGAATCGGTCCAATCGGATCAGATCCTGATTCATCAGTTTGACTGATGCAACACTTTCGGTGTCCATCAAATCACGCTTTAAGATTGTTAGAAAATTTGATTGGATACACCGAAAATCACAAAATAAATAATTGAAAAAAAAATGATAATTTCACTAGGCTGAATCACGTATAAAATACGCTGTCCTTAAAGCGTGATTCGTCCCCTTATCACTGCTAATGGGTTACAGACGAATTGCTTCCAGGATAAGACAAGCCTTATCTGGATCCAATGTGCAGCAATCACGATAGGTCCACTATGGAACAGTTTTAATGCAGTAGATTTTTTTCTAACAGAATTAGATGGTAGAGATGATCACAGTGTTCTAAAAGGAGCTATGGATTGTATTTGATCTGATGGGAGAGATTGTATGTTGAGATGATGAAATCGAACTGGAATGGTCCAGTTTATATAGGCCTCTGGTTCAGACCCGTTGCTGTGTGGTATCAATGGTCCAGAACGTTTGAAAAATGTTTCTGGCCATTGTCCATTAATTCCAGACGTTTCTGGTCATTAGATCAGAAGATCTGACCATTAGATCATCCTGGCCCGTCCGTTTTCGGACCGTTTGGCTTTCAAGGCAGAGAGACGTTTTTAGAAACGGAGTGCAAAGTGCGCCATCTAGTGCCACTACAGCCACACTGCCCACGCCCTCGCCCACGCCCGTGCCCGAGCCCGAGCCTGAGCGTGCGTGCGTGCGTGCGTGCGGTCCAGTGCTTCGCACTGGAACACGCAACCTAAGTTTCATCTCCTCCAAAAAGCTCCAAGTAAGAATACCCTTCACAACATCTCATATAAACCACAAAAGTTTCTTTTACATTTCTGATGTGGGACAAAGCACACACACCGCACTTTTTAATTCAAAAAATTCAAAAGACGTTTTGGCGGGAAAATCCCGAAATTTTGAAAATTTGAATTTTTTGTTTTTTATTATTGTTAAAAACCACTAATTTTTCAACAATATATATATATATATATATATATATATAATTATCAGTTATATAACACTTAACTAATATAAAATAAAACTCATAGTATAACCTAGCCACTTCGAAAATCATAACCCAAAAATGCATTCTCCAATATTCTACTTTTATAACAGAGATTACAGCAACAGAACAAAAGAAGAAGAAAACAACCAAACATGGTTTTTCTGTTTTTCATCTTTTGGCATATTGCAAATGCAAGATATAATTACTTGGAACCTCAAACACACCATTCATATATGATGAGATAAGCAAAGGACGACAATGCTTCCCTAGCTGAGAGGTTTTAAGTAGAAGCTCAAACACACCATTCATATATGGTTTTGGCAGCAGAACACAAGAAAGGAAGATCTAGTTATTATAAGCAATATACAAAAGGAAACAAGAACATCAGCATTCAAATAAAAGCCAAATCATAGGTGATTGTAATGTCAGACATTGAAGATGAAATATCTTTCAAGAAGGCAAGTTTCCTTAAGCCCTTTTCAACTGAAAGCATGCGCATGAGTTGTCCAACAATGCAAACATTAATATAACTCAGAAGGTAAAATAAAAAAACATGTGTCTGCTTATGTGTGAGTAATAAATAGAAGCATTCAAGCATTTCCACTGAAAAAAATTATCATGGATTGTACAAACAACCACTCGAATTCAAACTTTCTCACAACCCATGAGGAATCATTCTGCCCACGAATAGGAACTTTTCACTGGTCTTCTAAGTAGATTAAATGAGGTGTGGGTTGACCAATCAGAGGAAGATGAGCAAGTGTGGCGATTGTATGCAAAGGGCAGTTTTTCAGCAACTTCCATCTTCTCTCGTGATGGCACAGGAAGTCAGTGTCCTTTCATGTGCAGAAGTGTCCAAAGCCCTATTCCACCAAGTCTAAAAGCTTTCACATATCATGTAGCCAACGCCAATAAAATTCTCACCCTAAACAACTTAAAGAAGAGGAACATGGCCTTCCCCAAACAGTGAGTCAAGTACAAGGATGACAAGTTGGTTGACCACTTGTTCTTCCATTGCCATGTGGGTACTTGTTAAGAAGGTATGGGCTTATTTCCTTACCCGGTTTAGGGTGCATGGTCATTCAACTCCTCAATTGGAAAGATAGTGTAGAATGGTTGGGATGTTCATTCAATGGCCATAAGGAGCTGCTTATGCAGGACTACCCAACCATTTCAATCAAAGAAAAAACCACTCCCAGACAGCAATTTGTTATTATTTCTAAAGCGAAATAATAGAAAACAAAAAAAAATAACTGAAACACAGATTCCATGCAGAAACTTGTTTTCCATCTTCGACTGTTGTTCTTAATCATCGGAAATTATACTGTATATCCTCACAATCAAGTACCCAAATCTATTCAAGATCCAAGAAATTAAAGAATGCAAATCTCATAAACCAAAAACAGATCGGACCCATTAGAATCTGTCCAAGAAAAAACTACTCCCCAAACAACCCATTATGGAAGAAAAAGAAGAAGGAAAACAAGGACAGACAGACGCACACCCAAACAGATATTGAAGCAGAGGACTATAATACCTTACACCACAACACTAGGAAAAATGACCATTATTTTTTTTTAGGTTTGGGTACCTACCTGCAATCGATGACCGTCAACTCGTGGCATTTCGAATACCGGCGTGAAGATTCACCTCACTTTCTGCAACAGGGACAGGGAACGCCTTCGCGGGTAACGCCGTTTCTCGAAGTAGTCCGACCGTGGCTGTAGGGTGTGGAAGATGACGACGACGGAAGAAACCCACCTCAACGCTGATGAGGGAGTCGGGCGATGAAACCTTCAAGCTTCTCCTCCCTCTACCCACTGCAGCCATGACAATAGATATAAACGAGCAGCACTGGTCCGGTCGCAGTGCCGCGTCCCTTCCATCACCCTTCCGAGTCACCTACACCCGCCATCTGCAGCTTCTCTTCAATCTCATGGCGAATCGCATGGGATTTGCTGGGATGGAGAAGAGAGGGGGACGGATACGCCGTATCCGATTGCAATCCCACACAGCGTTTACGAGGGCGGCGCTATCACCCGTACCACGACTGGCCAAACAGTAGGTGAGATGGGAAGAGTCCGGATAACCCATTCCATGCATCGGATGGTTGATATCCAGCATGTTCACTCCCCAAGTGCAGGGTTGTGATGTAGTAATAAACTCAGTGAGACTGAGGTCGAATCCACAGGGACTGAAACCTGTACGTAATCTGAAACTAACTAGAACTAGAACTAGCCTAAGATGAAATCTAAATCAAGTGAATTTGAGGATTAATGGTAAAATATGTATCTAAAATTGGTGAAAAATAAAGGTGGGAACTAGGGTGCTAAGGATCCACTTGTAGCAATTGGGAAGTTATCTTGTATTGATTCAAGGACACAACTGGAATTAGAGCCATATCCTATCCAGTTGGTGAGAAGAGATTTGTCAGATCTCTGAATGTCTCATGGATCAAATCATCAACAAATATGATTGGTGTAAATTTGGAAGTGATCCCATCACCTAACCATGCCCATTAGACAATGACAAACAACAGCAATTTACCAAACCCACAGTCAATACAGGAGAATTGTGAAAGTTAGGAAGAATTCCATCACCCGACCATGCCCATGGGACAATGGTGAACAACAGGTCATACTAATTTCACAATCTCAATAATAGGAAAAACATACTTAAAGCTATCACAGATCCGTTGTAATTTGAGTCACAACAAACTATTAAAAAACTAAAAATATGCCTTCATAAATAACTAAAATCCATAAGAATTCCACAAAACATGAATTAAAGCCAAGCAAATGTCCCAATCATGCTACAAGCTTCACCTCTTAGCCCTAGCTAAGAGGTTTAGCCGACCATGGTTGGCTAAAAAAATAACATAAATAAAAACATAAATAAAATAAAATAAAATAAAATAACACTCTCCCCCTCTATCCCTGCCTCCACGTCCAGCCAAAGATCCCCTCTCTCTCCCTCTTCTCATTCTTTTATAAGCAGCTGTAGGGAGGTCGTTTGTTACTTAAGTCGGTTGCTGGAGAATTACGCAGCACGTTCTTACGTTGAACCTTGGTGGGACCCATGATCGAATCTTCATGAGAAATCCACGCTGTCCATTAGAATCAAAAGAAAAAATCACTCAGATATGGCTGGTTTTGGACTGCTACTGACGTGTCCCTCTTACCGGTACAGTTCACCGTCCATCTTCCGTTTGGAAGAATAAAAACTGATCTCCACTGTCTTCTAAAATTCGGACACCTAGGACATGTTTATAGGGCTTTTTAAGGCCTGATGGATGGTTTCGATTATCTGGATCATAGTCCATGGAGGCCCACAAGAACGAACCGCGACCTCTGTTGCGAAACAGAGGTTCCGCGTCCGCCCTGTGATGTTCGGTGGACCCCAGGACAACATTTCATGGAAAATCCATGCCGTCCATTGTCTTTAGGGCGAAAAACCGTTTGGATATGGTCTTTTTGGAATTGAATTCGATGTTGCCTTTGAGATTAATTGATGCACCGTCTATCGTCCATTTTAACGGCTGAAATAAAATATTCGTTGTCTTCCGGGATTCTGCCACCTAGGAGATGGTCACGTCTACCCTCTTGATATGATGGACAGTTCAGATCGTCACTCCGGGCGTCTAGTGGGGCCCACTTGCTAAAACCGGTGGCTGCATGTGAGGACGCTGGTGCGTTTCCAAAAATTCTAAGGAGTTATCGATCAGCGTAGTGCTGACCGATTGGGATGGTTGCGGTGCACGGCGGTTGGTCATGTGCTGTGCACATGCACCCACATCAGTGGGCCCTACCTTGTTGTTTATGAGAGATCCATTCCATTCATCTATTCTTTCACCTCCTTTAAGTGTTTGAGACTAGAATTGAAGCATATCCAAATATCAGGTGGGCCCCATATTGCTGATATGGGAGCTGATCTGTCTGTTGGGCCACTTCCAGAGGGATCCAATGATTGAATTTTGACGTGTACGGTTAACTTATGATCCTCAAGCCATGCAGGAAGTTTCGAGCCGAATGGATGGTGGGAACCCTGTGATCTTGCATTCTGCACCAGTTTCGGGCCTCTTTAACATGAACGACTTGATTTCCTCGGCTCCCTGGTGTGTAAATCCATCGATCTTGATCCCCTGGAATCCGTCCCTTACTTTTGTGACATCGGAGTGTCAAATCCACGCTTTTACTATCAGTTTTCAGTCAACGCTCCTGATTGCATCCTTGCAACAAAACACAATTAAAATACTCCATTAAGCATTATTGTGTATGTAAAATCTGGCAATAATCGAGGTCTGATATGCAATATTTGACCCTCAGCACAGCGCCCGGTCAAACTTACCCTAAGGCCGTCTCTCACTGTCCTTACAAAATGAGAGATTTTCCTGAAGACATTCGGAGTCATTATATTAATTATGAAGATCTCTATGAATATTAGATCAATATCAGAGTGGACTAAAACCAATGGATTGGTATCCAATCGGGATCTGGTAGATCCAGTCCCACCAGTTCAATGGATGCTTAAGGGCACAATAGGTGAAGGGTGGAGATGGCATTGATTGAGCTAGATTTAGATGCATGTCTAAAGTAGACATCCGAAAATAGTTTCAGATTTACAGAGACCCCTTATGGGAAGACTACAAGCCGTAGTCATGAAGGATCTGAAACTAAAAAGGAAATCCAACGAGAGTTTTGTCACCTCCAGAATTTATAAAAGGAGAACACGATAAAGAGCTCGAGGCTGGCACCTAACACAATCCATCTTCTTTACACTTAGCATAGCCTACTTTAGCCTTACTTTTTGAATATATTGCTACGGTCCAACATCAAAACTACAATACCATAGGAATAACATAATTATCCACAACCTTCCATTGTTGGATTTAGATCAGCCGAGTTCTTACTTGGGCTATCAAATTCTCTGGTCACATCCTGCTTACCATCTTCCTAGATTTTTTGTTCATACAGATGAGTTAGGTATTTATCTTTTTCATTTTTCTCTAGTTATTTTACTTTATCGATTGTAATGAGCACCATTTACAAATTAATAAAATTAGTATAATTTTAGCCTTCTTTTGGTTTTATTTATCAATCTTCATTCTTTTAAGAAACATGTGGTCGTAATTATTTGTGAAAGAAAAATTCCTTAACACAAAGTAAAAAAGAATTTACCAGGAAGGACTAACCCCTATCCGCCAACAAATTGATTAAATATCGTTGTTACAACCGATGGTTGACGAGGGCGGCTGGATCTTGAATCCAGTCTTAATCAATCCATCTCAGTGCGGGGATCACCAGCTTTCAATCAGGCATTGAGTCAAGTATGACTCTATGACGTAGGGATGAACGTGACGAGGTCGATCACCATCTTCCTTAAGGATAACTACTCTAAATCTATAGAGCTTCTCTAGACTCCTCACAAAGACTTCTCGAATCCACGAGGAAAAGAAATAGAAATAATTTTAAAATATATGAAAGAAACTTGTCAATTGATTGATAGATGAAATAAATGAGTCTACAACCCTTTAAATAGGGATACCAAGACTTGGAATAAGTTTAGGAATTAAACTATAACTAAAACTCCCTAAAATTCACGACTTACTATAAATAGTAAATTTACTATTTATAGTAAATGTCCTATGTGGCTTAACCATGTTATTCTCCTGATTTTTCTAAACACTTTTAATGTTGGACACAACTCCTAAAGCCCAACAGATGAAGAGTTATAATTAAATTAAAACTTACTAAAAATAATAAAAACAGAAATAAACATGGAATTTGACCGTCGATATGATGGAAGCTCGCAAATTCGGCGCGGGAAATGGCCAGGTTGGTTAGCTAAAGTAGCTCGTCCAACCCCAAAATCATATATGGTATGTCAACTAACTCATTCTGGTTTGCGAGATATGCCTGTTTTAAGGTTCTGACAATCTTGATGACTTCCACCTCCGATCGGGCCTTCTTTAGTCCATCTTGGACATGAAAGTGTCTGCAACCCGCTCTACATCACTCTAGCACGCCCGTATTTTCTAATCACACACATAAACCTAATACAAGCCTTCACTAACATGTGAGGCCTTGTGTTTGATTGAATTACATGAATATAAAATTTTGACACGTCTGGTGGGACCCAATAACCTACCGTAGTTATTTCTCAAATGAATAAGATGTCTCTTAAGGCAAAAAAAAAAAAAAAAAAGAAGGCTAGTTCTATTGCTAACACTACAGAAGAACCATAAGACTTGAGGAAGCAATATGAGCCTATTGTCGACGTAAAAGCAGGATCATCTAAGTAGTCATACTATAACGACCTTACTATAGGATGGTTTGTAAGCAAAGAAGAAGATTGGATAGCTTCAGCTAATGATGAGTAGTGATTCCAATGGTTGATTTGATGAATAATCAAGTACATGAAGATATATGAGACTTGAAGATTGTTATAAGTTATGTGTCTAAGTGTGCATATACTATTAAACATTAGGTTAATCAACTCCCTTATAATTCATTATGTTTCACAAAGTAGGGATCGCATCCATGCAAGCAAAGAAGGTGCCTAACACCTTCCTTGTCTGTCACTGTAGTTCCTTACTTTGAATCCCATGTCACAGATCAGGAGTCATTTCAAGGCAAGACTCCCTAAATTCTCTAGCTTTTATAGATTCTGCAAGTTCTAGTTGACCATGGGATTTTGAGTTAATTGGCTAGTGGCATCTCCAATTTATCTACATCATATTCACGAGTCAATCCACACATATAAAGAAAATGAGTGGGCATGTGAAGCTAGTGTTCACAATGTCAAAGAAGAGCAACCTAACCGATTATACCATGGTAAATGTGATGCGTTAGTATAAAGCACAACTTTAAAAATGTAAGACCCGTATCCTAGACCGTTCTATTCCGTCGAATCCTACGATCCTTCCTGTCAAATTCTGGCAACCAGCAACGTATAATCAACATTTGCGATCGACCATAAGTCGTATCCTGTAGAATTAAGTTGGCTTAATTCGAGACTTGTATCATTGCGACCACACCGTCGCCACGATTCCAACACCACATCTTACGCACCGATCCGATACCCTGACCAGAAGATGCAGGCCGGCGTTTATTTCAAAGAAAACACCGTGCATTTGCAATCCCAAGAGAATCTCTATAACATGTCACATCCATCAATCAATCAATCCCATCAAGGGTCAAGTACACCATCACCTCACACCCATCCCCAAGCAACCCATAAGTCAAAAGTTTCTTACACACCCCATACCCTTCTTACATCATCTACCCCTAAAGTCAACAAAGTCCTTACACACCCATCCCTCTCTCCCATCCATCACTCCATCACCCATCTCTCACATCTCCTTACAACTCTCTCTCTCTCTCTCTCTCTCTCTCTCATTTCTCAACACAACTCCCAAACTAGCAAGAGCATCACACCTCTAAGGAATTCTAAGAGAGAAAGTGAGTTGTGTGGCCCATTTTTCCATCCAAAAATTCCTCATCCTAGCCCTTCATTTTTCATCTTTTACCATTAAAGTGAAGCACAAGGAGATCGGCTTTCCAACGGACCAAGAAGATCAAACGGTTGGTGCTTCTATATAATAGTTTTCATGTTTTTATGACAAGCTAAGTAAGGCCTACCGATCAATGATATGGATCTCACTTCGGACCCTAAGGTGTGGCCGATGGCCCACCTTGATCTTCATGATCATTCCATGATGGGGCCATTCTCCATGGACCCCATCATGATGTGTATTTTCTAGCTTGAAAAGGGGTCATTTAGACCTTCTATTTCGGTGGAGAAAGGATCTCCACCGTTGATTTTGATCGGTGGGCCCATATGAAATGAGACCCACTTGATATATGTTTTAAATCATGCAAGGGAGGGCCCATAATGTCGAGGTCCCTCCATCACACGTGTTCCTCTCTCTCTCTCTCTCTCTCTCTCTCTCTCTCTCTCTCTCTCTCTCTCTCTCTCTCTCTCTCTCTCTCTCTCTCCTTCCTTTATTTTGTGGCCCATGGTGTATGTGATTTGTTCGTGTTGTCCACCTTCGTGGGACCCACTCGATGGACGTGTATGATCTACACCATCAAAATCATGTGGACCCTACCTTAATGAAGATGGGAAAACACAAATACCATGTTAATAAAATCAGGTGGGCCAAGTCCATGTGGGACCCACCCTGAAATTTATATGCATGCCGTGAGGACAGTGGGGTGTACTAAGTGTACTAACGTCATAAAAAAAGAAGAAGAAAAGAGTGGTTTTTAGGTGGGCCATCCTACAGGCCCCACCTTGATGTATATATTTAATCCAAGCCGTCCACCCTTTTCCCCATACCAATTTAGGCGTTGAGCCGAAAAATGAGGTTAATCTGACCCTCGAGCGGACCATACTTTAGCAAACAGTGATTTTCATTGTTTAAATTCATTAAAATTTTTCTACACGCCGAAATATGCCCAATATTGGGCTTGTTGGTTTTCTTACGGACTGTAGAAATCAGTGGGCAGGGTGGATTCTTTCGATGCAGGCCCCACACATGAAAAACCACAAAAAAAAGATTTCAAAAAAAAAAATATATATATATATATATACAGCAACAGAGGCGCAGGCAGCGCCTGCTGCTGTGTACGGGCGGGCGGAAGGCAGGGACCCACGACCCCTGCCGTGGGCCCCACCATGATGTGCTTATGACATCCAACCGTTCATGAGGTGGGCCCCTGCTTGACGTGGGCCCCCTCCAAAAATCAGGCCCATCCAAAGCTCCGGTGGCCCACATCACAGGAAACAGTGAGATTGAATGGCTACCCTTGAAACCCATTTTTAGGTCCACAGAAGTTTTGGATCAAGATGAAATTTGTTTTTCCTTTTCACCCAGGTTCGTGTGACCATATGAACGGATTGGATGGCATATAAGTATTATGGTGGGCCCCATGTGGGACCACAATGATATATGTGTTTTATTCTCACCGTCCAGGCGGACGGTGGAGCCCACGGTGCTGTATGTGTTCTATTCACACTGTCCAGGAGGACGGTGGAACCCACCCTAGTGCATGTGTTACGTCCGCATCGTCCACTATTTGGACGGTGGGACCCACCGTGATGTACTTGTCCTATCCATGCCATCCAGCCATTCATCTAGTGAACCCACATCAAGGAAGCAGTGTTGATTAAGTGTTTACCATTATGACCCTTTTGTGGTCCAGCAATTTTGGGCCAACATGAAATTTGTTTTCCTTTTCATCCAGGCCTGTATGACCGTATCAATAGATTGGATGTCATATATACATGATGGTGGGCCTTCATGTGGACCCCCACCATGATGCATGTGTTGCATCCAATCCGTCCAACCATTTTGAAAGATAATTTTATGGCATGAGACTAAAAATGAGACAGATCTAGGATTAGGTGGACCACACTACAGAAAATAATGGGTTTGACCGTCCACCATTAAAACTCCCTTTCAGGTCAGTGTGACCTTACAATCAGATTGGATGGGAAATAAATGTTATGGTGGGCCTTGAGGATTTAATGGTGGAAATCATTCTTGCCACTGTTATTTGGGGTGCGGTCCAGTTGAGCTTTTGATATGATTCATTTGTATATATTATATATACATTTTGATTTATTTGTGGCCATCCATTGAGGCCCACCTTGGTATATATATAAGGCCCAAGTGATTAGGCCCACCTTGATGTGTATGAGGCCATTGTTGAGGCCCACCTCGATGTGAATGTAAAGCTCATGTTGTGAGTCTCATTGATGATGTATTTCAAGGCCTTTGCAATGTACATAAGGCCCATTGATGTGGCCAACTTGATTTATATACGGCCCATGTATCCAAGGCCCATGGGTCGAGGCCCAATGGGATGTCCTTAGGGTCCATTGCAATGTGTGATTCCTCCATGGTTTGTGTAATGATGTTTTATGGCGGGTCATGCCTTGGGAGCAATGTCGGTTTGACGTCCACATTGTAATAATGTTGGTTAAATGTCCGCATTATGACTCTCCCTTGGGCCCATTGATAGGCCCATATTGGTTATGTGTAGGCCGTCTAGGCCTATCTTCGGTGTAAAGATAGTTCATTACTTTATAACATGCTTAGTATACTTCCATGAGTCATGCGCATACGCATCATATATATGCTTGATATGAGGAATGTTTGATCATAGCATAAGCCGTTGGGCTGAGACATTTACAGGACTCCTTATGAGATGGAGTGCCCCACATGAGCGCGTGGTACGCCCGAGATTACTGCATGACTGACGGTGTAACTCATGCATTTCGCATTGTGTGTCGTGATTCACTGCACGCCCTAGCGACATCGGGGCCGTGGCCTCCACAGGCACATCGTGGATGGTCGTATTGGATACCGAAAATATTGACTCTAGTATTATGGGCACTTAGGATGTCCTTGGGCAAAAATTCCAGAACCTTTTTGGTACTAGGGGATACTCCAATGTCTAGACCAAGTGGATACACGAGCGCCCGAGTGCCGAATACCAGTAGGTTGCGTCTCCCACTGTGTCATGGTCGGTTGGAAGGGAGTGTGGCCTTATCCGCCTGAGTGAGGGGGCTATAAGCTATGCTAAGTTTGACCAACTCACAAATGAGTCTACTATCGACGAGCCAAGTAGGTATTGGCAGACTACTGGTCAGGCGAATAGTGTGGTCTCTTCCACTTGCTTGACTGTGTAGCTAGGGAGGAGGCAGTCAGTGTGAGGTGTATTAGACCCCGGTGATATCCAGAGATGAACTGTATTGATATGTGTACTTGATGAGTACTGACATACTTGTTTTGCATCTCGCATATGACATTTGGCTATATAGGCCTCGCATCGCATGGCCTTGGTATGGCCGATAGCATTCATGCCTTGCATTACATAACTTTGGTACAGCTGATAGCGTTCATGGACTTACCGCATATTTTGGCATTACTCTGATATTGTATACTTGGCACTCGCCTTGCGCACACACTTACACCATCCTCTAAGCTTTTGTGAGCTTATGCACGACCGTTGTGTGCAAGTGTCATTGGATAGCAGCAGCGTTGAGGCTGGAGTGCGTACCAGGCTATTTTGAAGCTTTTTTATCACCCTGTATTTTCCTTTATATATTGTACTTAAAGTTTTTGATATAGTGGATATGTGGTGATGTTGTTTTGTGACTTGGTTATGCTCCATTACAAAAAAAAAATCATACTGAAAATCCTCCTTGTAGGATCCCAGGATCGGAATCTAGCGTATGGGCTCTAGGAGCCGAGAATGGGGTACTACGGAGGCTGTCGGCACCGGATTCGGGGATCGAAAATTTTGTGAGTCCATTTTTCGAGTTTGGGGCGTGACAAGAAATCCCGAGATCAAAGTAGTAGAGTCAACATGATTCATGACGCCCACTGATCATTCTCCTTGAGAGGAGGTCCTAAAATAAACAATGATAAAGATAAAACGTCATTGAATAATTTAGGCTCGTTAATTAGCTCACAAACCTCATATGGAAAGGTAAGTCAGCTACATAAAGAACTAAAGAGAAGAGTAAATTGGAACTAAGGTGAAAAATACCTTTATCTTGAACCTTAGACAAGGATCCATTAACAAGGGCAGCATATGAATGTAATGGTAAAGTATCTAATAAAAAAAGAAAATGATATGTACCTATCATTTGATATGTGACCCTGAATCAATCACCTAAGGAGTTGTTGAGGGTCAAATATTGCATATTATCTCTCAATTATATCTTATTTTTATGAACATGATAATGCTTAGTGTTCTATTTTCTTTATGTTTGTGTTGCAAGGTGAATTTAAGAGTATGGATTGAAAATGGTGCTAAAAGCATGGATTTGATGCTCATGAATCACTAAGGCAATGGATGGATCTTAGGATACCAAGATTAAAGATTTCACATGCCTAATATCCAAGAAAATCAAGTGAGGAATGAAAAGAATCAAATATTTAAAGTGAAGAAAAGGAATCGTGAAATTATCCTGAAAAACATATTCTGAAACTCTGGGTCATTCTGTGAAATTACGCATTGTGAAGTTTATTTTGAAAAACTGCGCAAAGTGAAGTCTATTTTAATAAATTGCATAAATTTGAGACTGTTTCTAGAGTTTTCCAACTAGGTGCGAAAGTTGGAGTTCTACAACTATAAATAGGACTCCTTACAATGTTCCTAACATCTTCTAGGGTTTAAAGAATGGAACAAAAGGGTGGAGAAGCCATCGCCAGGAGTTTTTCTTCTTCTTCCTTAGTTATTTTCATATTTTTCTTAAGAGACTTTGGCCCAGTCATGTCTATGGTTGGCTAAACCTCTTAGCTAGGGCTAAGAGGTGAAGCTTGTAGTGTGATGGGATGTTTTTATTGCTTTGATTCATGTTTATGCTGAACTTACTATGATTCTAGTTTGATATTTAAGGAATACTTTAAGTTTTTAATGATTTATTGTGACTTAAAATTACAATAGATTTGCAATAACTTTGAGTATCTTCCTTTCTTGTTTTGAGATTACGGAATTGGTAAATTCTGTTGTTTGCCATCGTGTCATGGGCATGGTTTAGTGATGGAATCCCTGCCAAATATCATAATTATCCTCTTTTGAGAATTAGGCCAAAGGAAATTCGGATTTGATCATAATTGTTATATTTTCCAATTTCATAGGATATGACTCCAATTCCAATTGTATTACTTGAGTCAAGTAAGTAATCCCTGATTACTACAAGTGGATCCTTGGAAACCTTAGTTCTGACATTTGAATTCTTAAGTTTCTAATTACACACTTCACAATTACTCCATTTAATTCTAGATTTAGATTCATATCTTTTTCTAGTTCTACTTCTAGTGGCTTTCATAATATACACGAGATTAATCCCTGTGGATTTGACCTCGGTCTCACCGAGATTATTACTACATCGCGACCCTACACTTGGGGTTGTGAACAAGCTTTTGGCGGCATTACCGAGTACTAATAGTTGCGCTTTTCTTTTTTTTTTTTTTAGATTAACTATTTTTGGAATTAGTTTAAGATTATAGTTTTTCTACTTTCTATTTTTAGGTTAGGGTTTTTCTGAATTATTTTAGAAATTAACTTAGCTTTTTATTTCTAAGTTTAAAAACTTTTCTTTTTTGTTTTTAAAAACCAATTTACTTTCTAATTCTAGATAGAAACTTTCATAATTTGTTTTTAGAAACTAATTTTTTAGAAACTTTCTTAATCTATTTTTAGAAACTAGTTTACTTTTCTTTTTCTTTTTTAAAAACTAACTTACTTTCTATTTTTAAAAACTTTCATTTTTCTTTTTTATAGAAACTAAGTTGCTTTCTTAGTTTTTTTTTAAAAAGAAACTAACTCATTTTCATTTTTCTAAGTTTAGAAACTTTCCTAATTTGTTTTTAGAAGCTTTCCTTTTTCATTTTTAGAAACTATGTTGTTTTTCTTAAAGAAACTTTCCTAATTTGTTTTTAGAAACTAACTCATCTTTATATTTTTAGAAATTTTCTATTTCTCTTTTAGAAACTAATTCACTTTCCTTTTTCTTTTGCAGGATCCTAACATAGAAACTTCTAAGTAACTTCTTTCTAATTCTCTCTCTTTCTATTTCTAGATTTCTATTTTCCTTTTTCTTTTTAGGTTTAGGTTAGATTCTGAAATTGAGGGCTGAGAGTATTTCATGCCCAAGTGGGTCCATGACAACACTCGACATCTCTTGAGTGGAGGATTGGTTGATGGGTTATCTATCCATCCCAGGATTAGACACCACTCAAGATCCACAGAGTTAACCGAAGTTATGGCTGTAAATCAACTGGCCAATCAACCTCCAAATCCACCCCAACCTAGGGTGGAGGAAATCTAGGATGAGAACAAGGTGCATCGAGCACCCCGGCCTCGTACTTTACGAGACTATTTACAACCAGTGGGGGTGAGCACCCCTTCTTGTATGGTTTTTTCAAGAAACACGAATATCAAGCCTAGAGTGATCCAACTCCTTCCGAAATTCCTTGAACTTGAATATGAAAGTCTATACCTGCACTTGCAAGAGTTTGACGAGGTTATAGCCACTTTATACTTTCCTAACGTGTCCGAGGACACGGTCAGGCTGAAACTCTTTCCTTTCTCTTTGAAAGAAAAAGCTAAGACGTGGCATGCACTCACTACGTCTACGATCTATTGGCACATGGAATGACATGAAGAAGGAGTTCATAAAAAAATTCTTTCCATACCATAAGACGAACACCATCAGGAAATCGATCATGAACTTCATCCAAAAGGAAGATGAAACATTCTTCCAATGTTGGGAGCGGTTCAAGGATCTCGTCAGTTCATGTTCACAACACGATTTTGAAATGTGACGCATAACAACTTTTTTCCATGATGGACTGACATCTTCCATGCGCCAATTCATCAAGACGATGTGCAATGGGGAGTTCATAAACAAAAATGTTGATGAGGTGTGGGATTACTTTGACAACTCACTGAGACCGCACAATCATGGGACATTTCCCCAAAACTGAGCATCACATCTAAGCCTACTCAAGCAAGGGAGAGAGGTGAGATATATTTGCTAAAAGAGGATGATGATATAAATGCTAAAGTGGCCAGTCTCGCAAGGAAGGTCGAGGCTATGGAACTTAAGAAGGATAAGGCTAAGGAAGTTGTTTGCGATATCTGTGCTTGCAACATACATACAACTTAAAATTGCCCAACGATACCTGCTTTTCAAGAGGCACTGAATGAGTAATCGAATGTCGTGAACAACTACCAAAGACTTTTCAATGGACCCATCTCTAACACATACAATCCTAGTTGGAGAAATCATCCGAATTTTAGTTAGAGGAATGGACAAACTGCTACTCCTCAAGGAATCCGTAACTAATTCTTGAATCAAGGGAAACCTCAAGAGGATCCGGTCTGGAAACATATTCAAAACCAAGAGCTCATCAATCAGAGTATATTGTAAACCCTTCAGGACCTTTCAAAGGCCATACAAGGGCTTGAGACAAAAAAAAAAAATCAATTGGAGAAAAATGGATTCTTCTAGCCCAACCTTTTCCAAATCCTAAACCGCAATATGAAATAAGTGATCTAAGATCTTCAAATCAAATGGAGCAAGCTAAGTCTATCACCACTCTTAGGAGTGGGAAGATAATTGACAAATATATTCCGATAAAGGATGAAAAGTCTAAGGACCTGGAAGTAGATGAAACTGATAGACCTAGCGATACTCCACAAGATTTAGAACCGAAACTTCAAGGCAAGCCGATTGCACCATTCCCCCAATAGTTGATTGTATCAAAATGTCTCTCTAACTCTCAAGACATTTTAGAGGTGTTGAAACAAGTGAAGGTCAACATTCCTCTACTGGATGCAGTTAAACAAATACTTTCATATGCCAAATTTCTGAAAGACTTATGTACGACCAAAAGACAATAAAATATTCAAAAGAAAATCTTTCTAACAAAAAAAGTGAGTGTCATTCTAAAGTAAGATGTGTCATAGAAACACAAAGATCCTGGTAGCCCAACCATTACTTATGTAATTAGAAATTACCGCATTGAGCACGTACTTCTTGATTTAGGAGTGAACGTAAATTTGATCCCATACTCGGTCTATGAACAACTGAGTCTAGGTGAATTAAAACCTACCCGGACTATGTTATAACTTGCCGATCGCTTAGTTCGAGTTCCCATAGGGATAATTGAGGATGTATTGGTCCAAGTTGACAAAGTCTACTACCCAGCAGATTTTATCATCTTGGATACTCAACCCATCATGAACATGAGCACTCAAATACCTGTCATTCTTGGTCGCCCATTCTTGTCACATTAAATACAATCATTAATTGCAAGAATAGAGTCATGAGTTTGTCTTTTAGAAATATGATATTAGAGTTGAATATCTTTTTCAATACAGGCAAATAGTTAGAGGATGATGACGATTCCCACGATATTAACCTGATTGACTCTTTCGTAGAAGATTAAAACACTTTTGACCTTATCTTCTGACCCTCTAGATATGTGTCTAGCCCACTCCCATGATTTTGATGATGATATGATTAAGGAGACGAGTGTCATGCTTGATACTATGCCGGTACTTTAAGTTAACTGGTGGAGGCCACAATTTGAAGAATTGCCCCAAATTGATGTAGTACCTATACCGTCTAACCTCAAGGCACTGAAGCTTGACCTAAAACCTTTGCCCTCTAATTTGAAATATGTCTATTTAGGTCAAGATGAGACATACCCGGTGGTGATTTCTTCCCACCTTGAGTAAGAACAAGAAAGTATGCTTATCTCTACTCTCATTGAGCATAAGGGAGCCTTTGGATGGTCGATTGTGGACCTCAAGGGAATTGACCCTTTGATTTGTACTCACCACATTTATTTGGAGGACAATGTGAAGACCTCCCAGCAACCACAACATAGATTAAATCCAAACATGAAGGAAGTGGTTACGGCCAAGGTACTTAACTATTGGATGTGGGTATCATATACCCAATATCCGATAGTCAATGGGTGAGTCCAACTCATGTGGTTCCTAAGAAGTCTGGAATCACCATCGTAGCCAATGCTGACAATGACCTCGTGCTAACTAGAGTCATTACTGGTTGGAGAATGTGCATTGACTACAGAAAGTTGAATACCGTCACGAGGAAGGACCACTTTCCTTTGCCCTTTATTGATCAAAATTTGGAAAGGCTAGCTGGTCATTCCTATTACTATTTCCTTGATGGATATTTAGGCTATAATCAGATCAAGATAGCCCTTGAAGACCAAGAAAAGACCACGTTCACATGTCCTTTCGGTACTTTTGCTTACCAAAGGATGCTATTTGAACTGTGTAATGCCCCCGCCACCTTTCAGCGATATATGTTGAGTATTTTTTCTGATATGGTGGGACAAAATCTAAAGGTCTTCATGGACGATTTCTCGATTTTTGGTCCATCCTTCAGCGAATGCTTGGAAAAATTGAAAAATGTGCTGAAGCAATGTGAGAAAAAGAATTTGGTACTAAATTGGGAGAAGTGTCATTTCATGGTTCGTAAGGGGATTGTCCTTGGACATATTATCTCGTCTAAAGGAATTAAGGTAGATAAGGCTAAGATTGATCTTATTCTAACTTACCTCCGCCCAAGAACATACAGGACGTACGGTCCTTCTTAGGACACGCCGAATTTTACAGAAGATTCATAGAGGACTTTAGTCACCTCTCTCGTCCTTTATGCACTCTACTTCAAAAGGATGTGTCATACGAGTGGATTGAGCAATGTTAGGAAGCTTTTTCTACGATTAAGGGCATACTAACCACCACACCTATCATGCAGCCACCTGATTGGAGCATCCCTTTTGAACTTATGTGAGACACATTCTATTATGCTCTTAGGGTAGTATTGGGTCAGAGAAAAGATAAGAAGCCCTACATTATATATTATGCAAGTAGAACCTTAAATCCTGCTTAAGTGAATTACTCTACTACGGAGAAGGAACTCTTAGCCGTAATATTCGCTTTGGACAAATTTAGGTCCTACTTAATCGGATCCAAGATTATCATTTACACTGATCATGCGGCAGTCAAGAATCTTCTTTTTAAGAATGATGCTAAGCCCCGCATGATAAGATGAATCCTCCTTCTCCAAGAATTCGATTTGGAAATAAAGGATAAAAAGAGAGTGGAGAACATATGGCTGACCATCTTTCCCCCCTTGATCTCTCTAATTTCCTTGAGACGACACATATAAATGACATGTTCCCTGACGAACAATTGTTTAAAGTCTCTCATTCACCTTGGTTTGCCAATATTGCTAACTATCTTGCTACAAGTTTCACGCTAACACATTGGACTACGCAACATAAGAAAAAAATTCTTCGCCAAGGTACGCAAATTCTTCTGGGACGATCCATATTTGTTTAAATATTGCCTAGACCAAATCTTAAGGAGATAAGTGCCAGACAATGAACACCAAAGTGTCATCTCCTTCTGTCATTCTCAGGCCTGTGGTAGTCGCTTTTCTGTTAAAAAGACTACGGTTAAAATTCTGCAGTGTGGCTTTTATTAGCCCACTATGTTCAAGGACACTCATGAGTTTTGCAAAGCTTGTGAGCGTTATCAGAAGTTAGAAGCATTGTCCTATAGAAATATGATGCCTTTAAACCCCATTCTGATCATTGAAGCATTTGATTGTTGGGGTATCAATTTTATGGGACCATTCCCTCAATCTTTTGGAAATTTATATATTTTGCTAGCAGTAGACTATGTCACTAAATGGGTCGAAGCGAGTTCGGGTTGGAACAATGATTATCAAATGATCATTAAATTCTTAAAAGAAAACATCATTTTCCGGTTCGGAACGCCTCGAACCATCATTAGTGATAGGGGTTCACATTTTTGTAATCGGTCATTTGCGAACTTGATGAAGAAATATGTCATCTCCTACAAGGTGAGCACTCCATACCACCTACAAACAAGTGGGCAAGCTGAGATTTTCAATAGGAAAATTAAACATATTTTAGAAAAAACAGTTAACCCTGATCGTAAGGACTGGTCAATCCGATTGATCAATGCTTTATGGGCTTACCGTACTGTATTTAACACTCCTATTGGAATGTCTCCCTTTAGACTTGTCTATGGGAAGGCTTGTCACTTGCCTGTGGAGTTAGAACATAGAGCCAACTGGGCGATTAAAAATCTGAACTTCAATTTGGACAATGTTAGCTCGCTATGCAAACTTCAGTTGAATGAACTGGAAGAAATCCAGAATGGTGCATATGAGAACTCGAGAATTTACAAGGACAAGATGAAGGTGTTTTACGACCAACACATTCTTCGAAAATCATTCACACCAAGTCAGAAAGTCCTTTTGTATAATTCTTAGTTACACCTTTTTCCGGGTAAACTACGATCTCGTTGACCGGCCCTTTCACTATTACTAATATTTATCCTCATGGGGCTGTCGAGATTCGGAATCCAAATAATGGTAATAAATTCAAAGTAAATGGACATTGTTTAAAGCCATTTGTTGAAAATTTTGATTCAGAGGACATGTCAATACCTCTGATTGACCCTGTTTATTAGGATTGACCTCCTAGTCCGACGGAGGTATAGGTAGATTTATTTTTTTTCATATGATTTAGGATTAGGATAGTTTGCTTTCCGCTGTTTATGATAGTTTGATTTCCACTATTTAGGATAGTTTTCTTTCCGTTGGTTTAATTCTTGTGCTAACCCATCTTCACACTGAGACCATTAAAAAACCCTCAAAATTCCTTCTTCAGGTATTACATTTTCATCACTTCCCTTCTCTTTTCATTACCTCTTTTGCATTACATGCTTGTTTCTTTTACATTGAGGACAATATAGATTTTTCGGTTGGGGATGGAAAATTAGGTGAACTAATCAGTGTTTTCTCAGTTTTGAACAAAATTTTTAAAAATTTTCAATGTTTCAAGTTGAAATCTGTTTGGGAAGCGATGAATTGTGTACTTAAGAATGTGTTGGGTATGATAAAAATAGAGATTGAATTTTGGATTGTTGGAGTTTGATCAACCAAGTAATCTATCACATAAGTTCTTGCGCTTAATTGATTAAGAGATAGTTTGACTATCATGTTAATCAAATCAAATCACAAGACACATTCAATTTGTCTTCTGTAAGACATGCTAAAAGTTCTGATTATTAGTATGTTAATCATTGATAGATGGTGAGAATCAAGTCCGAAGAATTTTATCCACCTTAAAAGAAGAAAAGAACTGGTTAAAAAAACAGGAGATAGACAAAGAGGTCATGAAAAAGAATAAAAAGAATGAAAAATATGAAAAAGAATACAAAAATAAAAAGAATGAATAAAAAATTGACCGTCAATATAAAATCAAAGACTGAAAAAAGAAAGAAAAGGGGATAAGTTCAGAATCAGTACTTAAGTTTCAAACTGATCTTGAAATGATGAGAATGGCTAACATGATGAACTAATAATATTCGTACATAAAGTAAGTTGATTTTCACTAAGCACATTGAAAAACTTGATATGTAAATTATGATCGATTTAATGGACAAAGAATTTACTTGATTGGTTGCTTATATAGTTTAGCTCTAAGTTTTCAAAACCCCACTTTCGTATCTTAATTCTACCCATTCATACTTGAGTGTACAAAAGATTGTTTTTCTAGAGAGGTTTTGAACATTAAGCATTAAGATTTATTTCATGCATACTTTACTCGGGACTATCAAAATGCTGGTTGAGGATTATGTTGAGGATCAAATATTGCATATTATCCCCCATTTATATCTTGGTTTTATGAACATGATAAATGTTTAATGTTCTATTTTACTCATATTTGTATTGCAAGGTGAATTTAAGAGCTTGGATTGAAAAGGGTGTTAAAAATATGGATTTGATACTTAAGAATCACCAAGGCAAGGTATGAATCTTAGGGGACCAAGATTAAAGAATTTATATGCCAAAGATCCAAGAAAACCAAGTGAGAAATGAAGAGAATCAAAGATTTGAAGTGAATAAAAGGAATCCTGAAATCATCCTGAAAATGCATATTTTGAAACTCTGTGTCATTCTGTGAAATTGCATAGAGTGAAGTCTATTTTGGAAAACTGCACAGAATGAAATCTATTTTAGCAAACTACGGATATTTGAGGCAATTTCTAGAATTTTCCAACTAGATGCGAAAGTTGGAGTTCCACAACTATAAATAAGACTCCATAGGATGTTCTTAGGCATCTTCTAGGGTTTAAGGAGTGAAGCAAAGGGGTGGAGAAGCCGTCGCCAAGAGTTTTTCTTCTTCTTCCTTAGTTGTTTTCATGTTTTTCTTAAGAGACTTTGGTCTAATCATATTTATGGTTGTCTAAACCTCTTAGCCATGGCTAAGAGGTGAAGCTTGTAGCATGATGGGATGTTTTTATTGATTTGATTCATGTTTATGTTTATGTTAAACTTACTTTGATTCTAATTTGATATTTTAATGATTTATTGCGACTTAAATTACAGTAGATCTGCAATAGCTTTTAGTATTTTCTTTTCTTATTTTGAGATTATGGGATTGGTGAATCATGTTACTTACTATCGTCTCATGGGCATGGTTTGGTGATGGAATCCCTGCCAATTATTATAATTCTCCTCTTTTGAGAATTAGGTCAAAGGAAGTTCAGATTTGATCTTAATTGCTATATCTTCCAATTGGATGGGATAGGACTCAAATTCCAATTGTGTTACTTGAATCAAGTAAGGAATCACCCTGATTTCTACAAGTGGATCCTTGAAAACCCTAGTTCCCACCTTTAAATTCTTAAGTTTCTAATTATACACTTCACAATTACTCCCTTTAATTCTAAATTTAGATTCATATTTTTTTCTAGTTATACTTCTAGTTGCTTTCAGATTAATACACATGAGATTAGTCCCTGTGGATTCGACCTCGGTCGCACCGAAATTATTACTGCATCGCAACCCTACACTTGGGATTGTGAACAGGAGTGGAACTAGAGGACACAACAAAAGAATTACCGTGTTAGTTAGAGTTGTAGTGCATGTAAATAGAGTTGTCATTGCCATATACTCACCCATCAGCCTCTCATAATCATCTTGAGAAACCATAATGGTGATTAAATCACCTATAGAGTTAGGCTAGCAGAAAAATCAATAGAAGGTCCACCCTTTGAATACATGGTCTGATTGGCCAAGAGAAGCTTGGGGGTTTGACCATGAAGTAGCCAATATCTATCAATGGTGTGATTCATCTTCTTGTAGTGAGTGTAAACACACCATTGTCCAACGAGATCAAAAGAGGAAACATGCCCACAACCACGTCCAAAATCATGCCCTCTCATCTTCATCATCTACCTCGATCTCTAAAGGTTGTCACAAATGCCGAGGTTTCTCCATATGCAATGTGGAGGAAGTAAGGGATAGAAAGGAGGAGATACTCGAAGCATTGAGTAAATACATCAGACAAGGAAGGTACACTATTACTCCCTAACATTTGAGATCCCACTATCTCAAGATATGAGTATAGGGTAGCAAGAAACGAGACCACACCAAGCTCCTATTTATACTATCGCTATTGGGTAATATCACTAATGTATGGATGACACATAATCCACTCATCAAAGAACCATTTGTACCTAGCACAATGTTCATGAAGATTATATCTATGCCACATCATATGATTTTTATTTTTTTTTAAATGTCATATAAGTGATGTAATTCTTCTTAGTTGAGTATAACTACTGTAGATTCTCCCATACTTCTTTAGTGGTCCCATGGTCGATCATATTGATATACACTATCTCATCCATACTCACAGACAACCAATTCATGACATACATGACATCCTAATGTAGAGCTGGTCATGGACACTTTCATGTCCAAGATGGACCAAAGAAGGCCCGATAGGAGGCAGAAGTCATAAAGACCGTCAGAACCTTAAAATAGGCATATCTCACAAATCGGAATGAGTTACTCGACGTACCATATATGATTTCGGGGTAGGACTGTAACATCCCAATTTCTATGTAGCCAATTACATGCACACCTAGACATATACATCTACCTCACGAGGAATATAATGAAATATTAAACATAGCGGATCAGTGCAAATGGAACAAATAAATAAATTTCGGGGACAAAATTTTGTTTAAGGGGGTAGATTGTAATACTTAGAACTTTTCGATACCTGAGTATTAAAAGTTCTTGAGTGTTACTATGAAGTTTAACTTAATATGTACATATATAGATACAAATCTAGCTATCTTAACCTTACATCCATCCTCCAACACGAATCTGACCGTTGAGAATAATCTCCATTCATAGATCAAGCCATCCAACCATTGGAAGTAGTTCCCATCCACATACTAAGCAATTCATCCGGTATTTTTAAGATGGACCACCACATCATTAGAAAAACCTATTATTAAATTTTTAATTTCATTAATAGATAAGTCTAACCATCCATCTTAGAATTAGAAGCCCAAATCATGGGACCCACCCTTTATTGGGTTCACAACTTATCGTGGGGTGGTTTGACACTCAAATTACGTGACGTAGCCACCAAATTGTGAAAGCCACTGTTAAAACCTATCCATATAACTTATGGACATCGAAGAGTAGGTAAGGGATCAATCTGACCATTAAATTGACAATTGTGGTCAGCTAGATGCCTTCCAATAATCATAAGACTCCAAACTGGAGATTCGAGTCAAATTCAACCATTGGATCATTTGGGATTAATGACTAATGGTCAAAATGTTCGTCAAAAGGTCCTTTCAAGTACCATAGCGCCCCCTATCGGGTCACCATACTCGATTTAGCAATCCATCCCTCGATTATTACAATTGGGCCCTTAGATCACTAAATCTACTAAGGATCTTCATTTGGGCAGAGCTGGAAATCCTAAGGATCACTAATGATCAAAACTAGACGTGATCTTACCATTAAATCGACGGGCATCACCATATGGAATGCAAAACCATCAAATATGGCCCACTAAAACGTTAGACTAGACTCACTCTTGGAACCTCGAAGCCATACATACATCAAAAAATCGAATGGACGGAACGGATTAAACAAGATCGCCCCAACAGGTACAGTACGGGGGTTGTACATGCACAAAAGAGTGTACAACCGCATAACTTCAAAAGCCAAAGTCGATCAAACAACATTTGACCCGGCAAATCCCGAAGAGAAATTCTCTTCTTCCTTCATTCCCGCCTGTAGCGTTTTAAACATGAGAACCTCAGATTGGATCTAGCGTGGGCCACTATCACAGGCAAATGGGAAATCAGAACCGTCCACGGGCTGCCATTCCATGATCTGACCAAGGCGAGTCAGGCGCGCGAGGGATCAGAACCACACATTGTTCCCAGTGACCCCACAAGCCGTACAATCAAACTCGACCAAGAGAGGAAACCTCCGAAGTTCCAAGCATGTTGGACCGTCCATTCTCCAAAGAAAAGATCTCGGACCCAGTCCAGATAAGGAAAGAAGACGAGAGGGAGAACGACACCCCTGTTCCGCCGGTTTTCACACCGCACCACACCATGCGAAGGAAATTTCGCAATAGGCCCAGCAATCTTGTATCGACCATCAGTTTGATGGATCAGGACATATCGGATGGTAATCCCAAACCATCCGAAAGCCTCACTTCGGGTGAAGATGGGCTAGGCTGAGATCTATCATGGAAGCACGGTCCATCTTCCTCGAACGATCACTGAACGACAAGGACCATTCTGGTCCTAAAACAGGGATCAAAACCATGCATCTTTAGGGTGTTCAAGGAGCTTCCTCATTCATTAAAGGATTGGTGGATTGGTGAATGAACTTCCTCATTCAAGGATCATCCAGCTACCATCTTAATGACAAAACATTGAGCTAGGATCCCTTGAATGCTTAAGAGGTTGGAATCTCTCTGTCTCTCAAATGAGTAACATTCATTAGAGTAGATTCCAACATAACCTTAACCCAACCCGTCGCCTTACATTGGAAGCATCATCAGTGTTGCGGATCAAGGGAGCCGAAGAATCTCCATCATTAAAGGAGATCGTCTTCATCAACATACAGAACGAGGCTCATCTACTTATCTGTAAGTCATTAGAGTCCAGAGACCCTGTTGATCATTTCTTGTGCAGGATTGGGTCACAAGTACATCTCACCCCTTACAAGCCCTTATAGGAGGCCTCCAACGGGAGAGTATGTTTAGGATCTTAGCGTAAAACCTTTTCTCTTATATAGGGCATAAACTCAGGTCCTTTATATAGGTCCTTAGCTTGTGTGGCCTAAACTAGGGTCCTTGTGTAGATCCTTGGCTCGTGTGGCCTAAACTAGGGTACTTGTGTAGATCATTGGCCTGTGTGTCCTAAACTAGGGATCTTGTGTGGATCCTTGACCTGTGTGGTCTAAACTAGGTTCCTTGTGTGGATCCTTAGCTAGTGTGACCTAAAATCTAGGTTCCTTGTGTGGATACTTGGCCAGTGTAGCCTAAAACCCAAGTTCTTTGTGTGGATCCATTGCTCTTGTGTAGGGCAAAAAACCTAAGTTCCTTGTGTGGATCCTTTGCTCTTGTGTAGGGCATAAAACCTAGGTTCCTTGTATGGATCCTTTACTCTTGTATAGGGCATAAACGTTTGCCTTGTGTAGGTCCTAGACTTGATCTTGTGTAGGTTGTAAAGGTTAGAGGTGAACCTGATTTGAAACCTCCGTTAGTGAAATCCGGTACACTCAATGGATGAGTGCGTCCGACGGGAATGGAGTAGGCACATAGCCGAACCACTATAAACGACCATGTTTGGGATTGATATTTGCATATTCTCTTATTGTGTTTACTTTGAATTATCACATGAAAGCATGACAATATGAATATCTGTAACTGATAAGACTTACATCCCACATACTTTCACATAGTCCATTCATCATAGACTAAGTCTCATATCTTGTTTAAATACTGAGTAATCTTGTGATTGGATTCTCTACTTGGCTTGAAGTCTGTAGAGTTAAAATGAGTATATCTTGATAATTGCACATTAGATTAAGATTAGGTTAATAGGATTTTAAATTGTCATAAAAGTTTATAAAGTCCTATTCACCCCCCTCTAGGACACTTTAACCTATTTATACTACTATAACAGTCTTTACAGCAATTTCAAACTCTAGTTACTCACCCCAGCCTTGATTGGGGAGAATCTTGACTTGGCTCAAGATGGAACAAGTCAGTCCTAGTTTTTTAACCATAGTTGCAATTCTCACTTTCTATCACTAAGTCAGGGGTTGTTTGGTGGGCTTCAATGAGAGACACTTGTATCACATAGTCAAGCACCTTTAACTAGCTTTCCAACTGAAAATGACATCCCTTACGTGGTAGCTATTTCCTGCCTACAAGAAAAAGCTACTTTTTTTTCCTCCTTTTCTATTTTGCAGGTATCATAACTGGTAGTGATTCAAGGAGGGACGTGATGAGGTTGATCACCTTCTTACTCAGTGAACAACTACTCCGAGTCTACCACGGAGTTATCTAGACTCTTCATAGAGCTTCCTTGAATCCACTAGGGATAAAAAATAGAAATAATTTCTAAAAAAATTAAAATAAATTGATTGATGATAAAAAAAAAATAGAAATAATTTCTAAAAAAATTAAAATAAATTGATTGATGATAAAAAATAGAAATAATTTCCAAAAAAATCAAAATAAATTGATTGATGATAAAAAAAAAAAATAGAAATAATTTCTTTAAAAAATCAAAATAAATTGATTGATGATAAAAAAAAAAAATTTAAAAAGAAAAAGAAAAATTACAATCCTTAAAATAATGAGCTAAAACCTAGGATGGAGTTTTCGACTTAAACACCCTAAAAAGGTGACTTACTATAAGTAGTAAACTTACTATTTATACACAGTCACCATTCCTACCAGACTTCATGGTTTTCGGCTAAAAATAGTAAGTGTCCAATTTAGCCTAATAAAGAAATAGCCCAAACCTGTTATGGACATAGCCCAATGCCATCCTCACCATCTATCACTCAGCCAGGTCATTGTTAAATGGGGTCTACTGAGAGTCAAGCACGTTTGTTTAACTTGGTTGGCAGTGCCTTCCATGGAACATATGGTAAACAAATTGTTTGTAAACCTTATGTAGCCTAATAAAAACTCTAGTTACTCACCCCTAGCCTTGATTGGGGAGAATCTCAAGTCGACTCAAGATGGAACAAGTCAGTCCTGGTCTTTTAACCATAGTTGCCACTCTCACTTTCTATCACTAAGTCAGGGTCTGTTTGGTGGGCTCCAATGAGAGAGACGTGTATCACATAGTCAAGCACATTTATCTAGCTTTCCAACTGAAAATGACATCCCTTATGCACGCGGTAGCTATTTCCTGCCTGCAAGAAAAGTCTACTTTTCTTCCTCCTTTTTCAATAAAAGCTACTATTCTTTTCTTTTTTATAGGTATGATAACTTGTAGTAATGCAAGTAGGGACATGATGAGTTTGATCACCTTCTTACTCAGGGAATAACTACTCAGAGTCTACCACGGAGCTATTTGGACTCCTCATAGAGCTTCCTCGAATCCACTATGGATAAAAAATAGAAATAATTTCTAAAAAATTCAAAATAAATTGGTTGGTTAAAATTTAAAAAAATAAAAATAAAAATAAAATTACAATCCTTTAAATAATGAGTTCAAACCTAGGACGGAGTTTTAGACTTAAACACCCTAAAAACATGACTTACTATAAATAGTAAACTTACTATTTATACATGGTTACCATTTCTACTAAACTTCATGGTTTTCGGCCAAAAATAGTAAGTGTCCAATTTAGCCTAATAAAGAAATAGCCCAAACCTATTATGGACATGGCCCAATGCCATCCTCACCATCTATCACTTAGCCAGGTCATTGTTAAAAGGGCTTTGCTGAGAGTCAAGCACGTTTGTTTGACTTGGTTGGCAGTGCCTTCTATGGAACATATGGTAAGCAAATTGTCTGTAAACCGTATGTAGTCCAATAAAAACTCTAGTTACTCACCCTTAGCCTTAATTGGGGAGAATCTCGAGTCGGCTCAAGATGGAACAAGTCAGTCCTGGTCTTTTAACCATAGTTGCCACTCTCACTTTCTATCACTAAGTCAGGGTCTGTTTGGTGGGCTCCAGTGAGAGAGATGTGTATCACATAGTCAAGAACATTTATCTAGGTAGCTATTTCCTGCCTGCAAGAAAAGGATACTTTTCTTCCTCCGTTTTCAATAAAAGCTAATATTCTTCTCTCTCTTTTTTTCGTAGGTATCATAATTGGTAGTGATACGACTAGGGACGTGATGATTTTGATCACCTTCTTACTCAGGGAATAACTACTCAGAGTCTACCACGGAGCTATCTGGACTCCTTACAGAGCTTCCTCGAATCCATTATGGATAAAAAATAGAAATAAATTCAAATAAATTCAAAATAAATTGATTGATTTTTTATTTTTTTTTAAAGCAAAGTTACAATCCTTTAAATAATCAGCTCAAACCTAGGATGGAGTTTTAGACTTAAACACCCTATAAACGTGACTTACTATAAATAGTAAACTTACCATTTATACATGGTTACTGTTTCTACTAGAGTTCATGATTTTCGGCCAAAAATATTAAGTGTCCAATTTAGCCTAATAAAGAAACAGCCCAAACTTGTTATGGATATGGCTCAATGCCATCCTCACCATCTACCACTCAGCCAGGTCATTGCTAAATGGGCTCTGCCGAGAGTCAAGCACGTTTGTTTGACTTCGTTGGCAGTGCCTTCCGTGGAACATATGGTAAGAAAATTTCATGTAAACCTTATGTGGCCCAATAAAAGCTCTAGTTACTCACCCCCAGCCTTGATCGGGGAGAATCTCAAGTCGACTCGAGATGGAACAAGTTAATCCTGGTCTTTTAACCATAGTTTTTTTTTTTTTTTTTTCAAAAAGTGGTTCTATTCATTCACAAAAAGCAGGATACATTCGGGCGAGCCTGGGGAGTTAAAAAAAACACCAGGCGGGCCTAGCGTAAGGCAGACAAAAAAAAGCGGAAAGAAACCTGATAATTACAGAACGGGATCCCTGACCTGCCGAGCTCTGATTGCCCCCAGTCCTACCTTGTCAAGAAAGCTTAAACCCCTTACATGCTGCGACACCTCTGTTGCCGATGAGAAGACAGCAGTTCATTGCGTATCGCTACCAATCCGGGCCAGGGCGTCGGTCGGGAAGTTGGCCTCCCTGAAAATGTGCACAATACGAGTTTGACCTAATAATCTGAAATTTCTAATCCTCCGCAGCCAGTAGCTCCACTTCCAGCCTGGGCTAGAGTTTTTGTTCAAGATGTCCACAATCAGCTTTGAATCGGATTCAATCTCCACGTTATATAAGCCCCGTTGAATGCAGAGGGAAAGGTCGTCGAAGATTGCTCGAATTTTTGCACACATGTTTGAACCATGCCCATAAGCGGCGAAGAAGGCAAAGATAAGATCACCTTTATCGTTTCTGCAAATGCCTCCACCACCCGATGGGCCCGGGTTGCCCTTTGAGGAACCATCAACATTAATCTTCACCCAGTCGAGTCGCGGCTTGATCCATTGCACAATCTTTGACCAGGGACACTGCAATGCAGGAGGGACTACTCCCTAGTTTCTGTGAGCGCCACTCACTTTCTATCATTAATTTAGGTCGTTGTTTGGTGGGCTCTAATGTGAGAGACTTGTATCTCAGAGCTAAGCACCTTATCTAGCTTTCCAATGACATCCAACTGAAAATGACATCCTTACGTGGTATCTGCTAGGAAAAAGCTACTTTTCTTCTTCTTTTTTCAAGCTACTAATCTTTTCTTTTTTTGTAAGAATCATAAATTGACGTAGGGATGAATGTGATGAGGTCGATCACCGTCTTCCTCAAGGATAACTACTCCGAATCTACGGAGCTTCTTTGGACTACTCACAGAGACTTCTCGAATCCAAGAGAAAAGAACGCAAGAAAATAGAAATAAATTCTAATAAATTCGAAATTGATTGATTAATGAAATAAATGAGTTCACAACCCTTTAAATAGGGATACCAAGCAATAGGAGAAAAATCAGAAGCAAACTATAACTAAAACTCATAAAAATTCGTAACTAACTATAAATAGTAAATTTACTTTTACAAGAAGTGTCCTATGCGACTTAACCACGTTATTCTCTTAATTATTCTAAGCACTTTTCATGTTGGACACAACTCCTAAAGCCTAATGGATGAAGAATTATAATCAAACTAAAACTTACTATTTATAGTAAAAACGGAACTAAACATGAAATTGGGCCGTTGATATGATGAAATTTCTCAAATTTGGCGTGGGTAACCGGGCATAGGTGGGTTGTTTGGCTAAAGTAGCTCGTCCCGCCCCAAAATCATATATGGTACGTCGAGTAACTCATTCCGGTTTACGAGATATGTCTATTTTAAGGTTCTGACGGTCTTGATGACTTCTGCTTCTGATTGGGCATTCTCTGGTCCATCTTGGAAATGAAAGTGTCCACGACCCGCTCTACATCAGTCTCCTCCACTTCAAAAGAACTCATCCTTAAGTTCTCGTGCTGCTTCGGGTCATGATACTCCGTGTCGTGCGCCGTAATGATACTCGGATCAAAAGTTATGATCAATTTACGGTCCACCTTCTTTTGGTCCAACCATGCTAGGAATGTATCTATAACACTTTCTACATCAGACCCCTCCTCTTGGAAAAAACTCGTCCTTGAATTACTCAAGGGACTTGGTTCATGATTCTGAGATAACTTTTGATGTCGATGTTTATTAGCCATTTTCTTGTACTTGACATTAGGCTCTTGAGTTGACACAATATATGTACTCATACTTTCATTGACTTGGCTAATATGGATCAATTCCTTTACTTCTGCCTTCAAGATCTCACATTCCTTCTGATAATGTGGGCAATTAGGCAGACTTATCCCTGTGACAAGATCAATGTGATTTTGTATATCCCGTATGGGAGGCAATTTATTGGGGAGTTCATCGAGCACAATCACCTTGAACTCCCCATATATTATTTCTTTTCAACTAATGGATATATATCACTTGTTTCCTCAGATTGTTTAACAAAAGCTTGTTCAGTTGTGAGAGATTATCCCTCCACTTTAAAAGCCTTGGGTTAGCTCTCCGCTCTCATAGGGAAGAGACCAATCTTTCTATCATCTTTAATAAATTTAAATACGTTATCCTGACCTCTATGCGTGGCATTAGCATTAATATTATTTTGCCATGGTCGACCAAGTAACATGTGACAAACTTTCATGTTGACTACGTCACAAAGTACTTGATCCTTATAATTTTTACCAATTGAAAATAAGACAGAACATTGTTCGGTTACCTGTTTTATTGACCTCGTTGATCCATCCAATCGTGTACGGAGATTAATATTTTTCTGTCTCAGTTGCAGCTTTTCCACCATTATTTTTAACACGAGATTCTCACTGCTCCTGACATCAATGATCACATTATAGACTTTTTGGCTTACAGTACACCTCGTTTGAAAGATGTTGTCTCGCTGTAATTCTATTTCTACCTTTAGCATGTATATCGGCTTCCTCGTGATCAACATGGTGACCTGCAATTTACCATCATCTGATGGTGCTTTGTAAAAATCAGGGTTGTGTTGTACAGTGACTACGGGCGGTTGAGCATCGCTTCGAACTTGGGGCGGAATTAGGGCATCCGCAATATGGTTGAGGGTTGTCTGCAGCCCTTGCATGGTCAACTGATTCTTCCGGTGGAAAGCTTTCATTCTTTCCGAAAGATAACGAATCCCTGGATCACCGTCCATAGGATTTTTGTTGATACCTTTGTTGTTTGCTATCGGCCCGAGGGGAGTCCTTTCTTTAATACCAATTGACGTAAGGATAAACGTGGTGAGGTCGATCACCATCTTCCTCAAGGATAACTACTCTGAATCCACGGAGCTTCTCTGGACTCCTCACAGAGACTTCTCAAATCCACGAGAAAAGAAAGTAAGAAAATAGAAATAGATTCTAATAAATTTGAAATTGATTGATTAATTAAATAAATGAGTTCACAACCCTTTAAATAGGGATACCAAGCAATAGGAGAAAAATCAGAAGTAAACTATAACTAAAACTCCTAGAAATTCATAACTTACTATAAGCAATAAATTTACTTTTATAGTAAGTGTCCTATGTGGCTTAACCACATTATTCTCCTAATAATTTTAAGCACTTTTCATGTTGGACACAACTCCTAAAGCCCAACGGATGAAGAGTTATAATCAAACTAAAACTTACTATTTATACTAAAAACGAAACTGAACATGGAATTTGGCCGTTGATATGATGAAATCTCGCAAATTCGATGTGGGCAACCCCGCATAAGCGGGTTGGTTGGCTAAAGTAGCTCGTCCTACCCCAAAATCATATATGGTATGTCGAGTAACTCATTCTAGTTTGCAAGATATGCCTGTTTTAAGGTTCCGACGGTCTTGATGACTTCTGCCTCTGATTGGGCCTTCTCCGGTCCATCTTGGACATGAAAGTGTCCTGCTCTACATCATAAATGGTAGTCTTTTTATTTCTACTGTTGTAACTACTAATCAACATGGTTATTTTTTATTTATGTGCATTCAAGGCTTTTTTTTTTTCCTATCTAGTGGTGCAAGCACTCGACGGTATTTACAGATGTTATAGAAATAGGAAATAGCAAGTTGAGAACACGGCAATGTCAGAAGGTCTCAATCTGATCGGTGCGTATACTTTTGTCTTCTGAGTTTTGATTTGGGTCTTCTCTTGTGGTTTTTCTTTGCTGGCATTTATTGTGAGGTATTGTTTTTCCACAACAGTCCAAACCTATCAAATTCACAAGTCATTCAAAAGACTTACGAGACACTCTCTACGACTGAGTCAAGTCACTCCAAACGCGTCTTTAATGGAGAAGACTAGGGTATAGGAGCCTTTCATGAATCACCAAGTCAGTCAAGCAAGTGACGAATCCATCTAGTAGGTGTAATCAGCTGGATTCAATAGCCAAAATTTCTCAAAAAGATGACATCGGACATTGGATTTGATAAAGCCCCTTTTCTAGTATACCATGAAGGCTAGGTACAACCCAAGTCTAGCTTAGGTAGTCTATTGATGTAAAGCGGGTCGAGTACACTTTCATGTCCAAGATGGACTAGAGAAGGCCCGATTGGAGGCGGAAGTGATCAAGACCGTCAGAACCCTAAAACAGCATATCTCGCAAACCAGAATGAGTTATTCGACGTACCATATATGATTTTGGGGTAGGATTAGCTACTTTAGCCACCCAGCCGGCTATGCTGGGTTGCCCATGCCAAATTTGCGAGATTCCATCAGATCGACAGTCAAAAATCCTTTTTTATTTCATTTTTACTATTTATAGTCAGTTTTAGTTTGATCATAACTCTTCATCCTTTGAGTTTTGGGAGTTGTGCTCAGCATGAAAAGGGCTTAGAAAATTTAGGAGAATAACGTGGTTAGGCCAAATAGGACACTTACTATTTTTGGTCGAAAACCATTAAGTCTAGTAGGAATCATGACCATTGATAAATAGTAAGTTTACTATTTACAGTAAGTCATGAATTTTAGGGAGTTTGAGTCGGAATTTGATTCTGAAACTTCTTCCTAGGCTTGGTATCACTATTTAAAGGATTATAAATTCATTTTTATCATCAATCAACCTATTTTCGAATTTTTTAGAATTTATTTCTAGTTTTTATTTCTCCTCGTGGATTTGAGGAATCTCTGTGAGGAATCCAGAGAAGCACCGTGGATTCGGAGTAATTATCCCTTGGGGAAGATAGTGATCGACCTCATCACATCCATCCATGTCATCTATTTATATAGTTATGGGTAAAACTTGCATGACCATGTATAGTATGTATAGAATATACTGGTTGAGAAGAAGACGTGCATTCATCTTACAGCTGCACCCACAGTTGTATACCAAGCTGTAAATACACCGCATATTGCTTTGGTCTATATACATAAGAAAACAACAAAGTGAGAAAGTATCAATGAAATTATCCAAAGGTAAGAGCAATCTAATCATTATAGATGCCAAGTAAAAATATACACAACATAGATAAAAGAAGCTCAATTCACATAGACAGTTACATAGATAAAAGGAGTTCAATTCACATGGACAGCTTTTGAAATCCAAAGCAAAGGCACATTGTGCTTATTCTAATGGACTCCAATTTAATGGATAAGAAAGACAGAATTGGAGACCATCACAAACATATAATATAGCAAACATTCTTAATGACATAAATTTGGAGGCTTATGTCAAGAAATATCATCTTCTTTCCCTTCCTCGAGTTCTGCTATTGTTGTTAAATTTGCGACATGGGCTATCTCAGGGGTAGTTGGGTCAACATTTGGTGGAGCAGAGGTGGCAAAAGGATTTGGTGGCATCATCAAGCTTTCCATGCTTCCTTCTAGCATTTGGACCACACTGTTCATAGCAGGGCGATCACCCGGGTACCACTGTATGCACCAGAGTGCCACAGTTGTTAGTTTCTTTGCTATATTTGCATCTTCAACTGCAACGATGTTGAGTCCCAGCTCTTCCCCATGATGTAGACGATTATAAATCCATTCAGGAAAGTACACTTGACTGGTGTTTTCCACCGTAACATCGATGTTTTTCCTTCCTCCAACCATTTCTAGCAACAACATTCCGAAACTGTAAATATCGGACTTGTAGGAAACATTTCCAAAGTTCCTAGAGAACACTTCAGGTGCAATGTAACCCATGGTTCCTCTGGCAGCAGTCATTGATACAATACTCTGTCCCTTGGAGCATAACTTTGCGAGACCAAAATCAGATATCTTGGGATTAAAGTTATGGTCTAGCAATATATTGTGAGGCTTGATATCAAAATGAAGGATGCGTTGGTCGCATCCTTGGTGAAGATACTCTATCCCTCTAGCAATGCCAATTGCAATATCTTTAAGCTTCTCCCAACTTAGCAAAGGGTTTTTGGCGTTTGCTGAGAAAATGAATTTTTCTAATGATTCGTTTGGCATGAATTCATAGATGAGTGCACGCTTAAAGTTGTCAGTGCAGAAGCCCAGAAGACGAACCACATTAATGTGGTGAATCCTACCAATGGTACCCACTTCATTAATGAAGTCTTTTCCGTCTCCCCCTGACTTTTGTAGGATCTTCACCGCAACCAGATCTCCGTTTGCAAGCGTTCCTTTGTAAACACTTCCATAACCTCCTTGACCTAATTTTTCTTTGAATTGATCGGTCATCCTTTTCAGATCAGCATAAGAGTATCTTGTGGGCTTCAGAGATTTATAGTCCTCCAAAAATTTTTCAACCTTGAGCCGGTTCTCTCTATCTTTCTCCCTTTCTAACTTCCATGAGTGGTAGAACTTCAAGCTAATCAACAATGCTACTAAGATAATAAAGGAGCCTAGGCTCGTACCTGCACATGTAATCATGGAAATTACTTCCTAAAACGTGTGGAACTGTATTGAGATGTGACATGCATGTACCAAGTGAACAACTGATAAGTTGGCCAGATTGAGGATAGGCCACACTTCAAAAATCACACCAAATGGACAATGTCAGGGGACTCTGAACTCCCTTTTACTATCTGATCTATTGCAGCCCTGTACAAGAACTTCGATTGGGTAGTTACATCATCCAATCAATGTGTTTCTGAACATTTTGTAAGTCATTGATCTGATAATCGTTTGGTTGTGATTTTTTCATGGTGACCCACCACGAATGGGCTGGACCAAATGGATAGTCTAGGTGGTGATTAATTTCACAATTAAATCTTAAGTACATCATACACATTTGTCTTTTTATTAGTGGCCCATGAAGTGTAGGATGGACGTAATGGACTGCTGAGATCTTTTGGTTGGACTGTCCACTTTGCCCTAGCCAACTGGGAGCATTACAATGTACAATGCCTTGGGAGCATTTGATCATTTCTCAGTGTGAAGAAATGAACTTGCATAGGTAGACAGAAAGGGTTCAAACAATCAGCCACCATGCAAAAATCTCAGCTACAGACAGTTCTGTTGTAAAGTCCATAGGCATTGAATAACAATCCCATTTCTGAATGTTATAAAGCTTGGGGAGTGATCATTAATCACACAAAGCCCAAATGCAATAGTTACATCAACAGCCTGAAAGGTGGACACTTGGACCAAATTCGGCCTAACCAAACATTTCGCAGTTCTTGATCAACAGCAAAGATCATCCAATCGGGTCAGGCCATGAGTCACAAGGTCAGGTATGGATCATAACTCTTGTCCTGTTTACTCAATGGATAGGGCTTGGGCTGGCCCCAACAGGACCAATTGCGAATCCTATTCCGAATATTATCAATCTGTATTATTTTAATATCGAAAGTAGAATAGTTCATAAACCAAAAAGGGTGTAAAGATTAATTTCCTAAATATATCGTCTCCTTCAGTCTATATATGCTGTGAATGTTCTTGTTCATGTAGTCCATAAGAACAAAAGGAGGCAGAGGTTTTACCTATAATTACTTGCCTTTTCCATAAACCTGCAAAAATGACTGCACGAAGTTAGCTCCATTGCAGTTGTAAATTCTCATGTGTCAGGCATAAACCCCACACCAGATGTAGCACTGAGAGAATCGGAATATGGTAGAGCCATCTCTCTACAGTGCATGGTGCAGTGCAATGTGCAAATTGGGTCTGCCCATATGTGAGGCCCCTATATGGATGGTTTATGTCTTAAAAGTGGCACTTATTGTATAGTTCTATCCATCTGATCTGTGGCCATTAGAGTAAAAATGGAAAGCAAAAACAGTTAGCTGTCAAATTAAAAGTGGGATAAAAAGTGATGGATTAGTTCATTTCAGGGTTTTACTTCAGAACTTTAATCCATCCTGGTGCTAGTATATGGGAAGACCCAACACCCCTGCCACATCATGTCCCTCATTGATATTGTTTGCTATGAGCTACGCTAAGTATCTTGCATGCTTAGAGCCTCTTGGGTAGAACTCTCATGAGATCCACCCCGTGCCTCCGGTTCACCTTGGAACCCAAAAATCATGATCATCCAGAACTTAGGCCAGACTCTAGGAAAAAGTCAGGATAGAATGCCCATCATTTGTTCTGTGTAGAGTCAACTGTGGTGTTTATCTGCATCCAATCCGTTCATCTGATGTCATAGCAAGTGAGTTTAGATGTTTTTATGTATAATTGTATGCAGAGGTCAACCTGAGTGTCAGCTACTTTGCACCTTCAACTTAGTGAAGTAGGCCATGCTATCATCCTAAACTTGACGCATTCTCTGATTGATCAAGACCAACAAATAAATGGGATGGATGCTATAATTGCATTTGTTGAATGTTTCTAATCATCCATTCAATCTACTAGGACTGTTGCTTATAACTATATTAACTATCTAATAATGAGCTTAGCATATGCTAAATTTGATGTTTAAGGTCATCCAAATGATTTGGTACTGGGGCTATGGCCAATTGATCAGATGGTTTGGATCAATTTCCCACAATGACAAGCTACATGGTTATCTAGGAAGTTCATCTAGTAGGACTACATGGCAAACATCCCATTGATTAGAAACTCACCTCATCAATACATGGTATGAGATCTTTGGGGATTTCTCTTAATAACTGTGAATTTTGCCATGTCAAAAATTCTGCTAAGGTGACATAGCTATGAAAAAAAAATGCCGCTTTTCTCTTGTAACTATTCATTTCCCAAGCCATCTATTGGACAGTTATGATCACCAGATCAGTCCTGAGAAATGGAAGTAATACATGCTGGGGCTCACCAGAGAGACTGCCTTCTTCCATGATTGGGTTTTTCTGCTACAACTTACTTGGATTGTCCATTGTGGAATCCACTGATTAGTAGTTTCGACTGAGTTGAATTTTGGCTGGATGGCCCATGATGAGTGGGCGTCATCAGTTTATCAATGGACTCTCCATGTTTCTGTACCCAAGTGACATAACATATTGTCAGATTTTGAACCCTCCAAAGACCATATTATCATGTTAGTATAGTGAATATCTTTTAAATTTTATATTTTCTGTGAGACTTTCTCAATAAGATTCGGAAAATAAAAATCAAAATATGAAAAGTCGTACAACAAAAAATAACAGGCATGCATATTCAATAGAATATAAAAGAATGAATAGATTTATGATGATGAAAATTTGGATGACGAGTCTAATCTTAACAAGAAAACAGGGCACATATTTGATGAAGATTTAATATTTTTTCTATTTTATTATCATTATAGAAGGGGAAAAAAGGGGGGGGGGGGGTGGTTGGGGTTTTATTAAGAGAAATGCCCTAGAGCCCTCAGAGCACTATAAGTTATAGTGCTCCTAGTTGCATTAGATCTAACACACATTTCCTATCCATGCTTTGCAAAAAAGACGTGTATAGTATAGAAAATAATACCCAATGGAGGATGGATTAGATCATATGAACAGTGTGAATTTTTCATGGAAGCCTAGGAAAGTTGAGATTGAACAATTGGAGGTTCCAGGTGAAGCTAAGCAACTAGGAGCACTCTACAACTTTTAGTGCTCTAACAACAGTGAGAATAGTGGAGCACTTCTCTTTCATTAAAATACCTTCATTGCGATAATAGAAACATGTAGTTTCGTTGGTGTGGGTCTTGTCTTTGAATCCACACATCAATCTTTTGGCTTCATCACAGCGACTGCATCCAAGTATGTCCCACTTCAGATTAACATAATTATCAATTACGTATGGCGATGGAACTTCAAGAGTCTCTATAGATTGGCAAGACATGGGCAAGATGTCCACCCAATAACTAGATGGTAAAAGGAAAACATCATGTTCCAAGTCGCTCATGCAAGCAAATTTTCCGCGGTATCCGAGACTAACACCCACCGAACAGTTGACGACTGTAATGTTCATTGGCCCGTAAGATGAATAATAATAGCTGAAAGGAGAAGAGGAGAGATTGAGATGGAAGAGTAATCCCTCAATGCAACCGTTGGAGTCCACGACGCTTAGTCTCTGAGATCCGTAGTCTATGTGGCTCACTTCAACTTCTCGTGTAAATGGAAGGTGTAGGACAGTCTGCTTGCCGTTGCACGACAGCTCAAAGCCTGGGTAGCTGCATCGGTCTTGATGCTGAGATCCTTGTTTTCCGAACGGGAATCGGATTTGAGGGCCGTGCCTTGAACACCTGGTAGTTGGGCAGTCGTACTTTGATGAAAATTCATGGGAGTTGCAAGATGCAATGGTTAGGAAGAGGAAGACAGAGTGGAAGAAGAAGACCTTCAACCAACCCATCGGTATGATTTAGAGAGCGATGATGAAGCTTGATATTCTTGTTATTAAAGAGAAAAGGGAAAGTGTAACTGCTGATAGGCTTGATGATACACGGATTCGTGGCTTTTAAATCAGTGAATCCACCCGAAATTGGAGAATTGTGCCCAAGGCCCCAGTCAAGTTGACTCACTGAGTTGATTTACTCACAGGACTCGCCACCACTTGTAACTTGACAGCTGGATTGGTGATTGCGTATGACACGTGTCATTAAAAGAACAACATAATCTATCAAAAGAACAACAGAATCTATCCTATAGTAAATCTAAGCATATATTAATAAGAGAATTATGTATATGTCAAATCCACTCCGTCCATCATGAGAACCCCTGTGTCTACCGTACATACAACCAGGTGGCCATTGGATAGTGCTCTATAAACCTCCACCATTTTTTATGTGTTTTTATCCAAGCCGTCTGTCTATCTTTTCTGCTCATTTTTTAGGGTATAAGCTTAAAAATGAGACGGATACAAATTTCGTGGACCATGCTACGAGAAAACAATGGTGATTGAACACCCACAGTTAAAAACTTCTTGGGGCCGGCCACTGTAATGCTTATTTGTCATTCAGCCAGTTGATAAGGTCACATATAACTGGATGAATTCATCCAAAACTTTTATAGGCCAAAAGAAGTTTTTAACGGTGAGGGTTCAATTACCACCATATATTATGATGATGTAGTCCAAGTCAGTGGTGGATCTACGTCATTTAGGCTTAAATGCTAAAATAATCTAGAAAAGTAGATGAATGGTGTGGATAAAATACATACATCATGGTGAGGCCATTGGCTATTGACCGTTTTTCATTTTTTCTGGTGGTGTGGATCACCATAGTTATGAATTTTCTAATTTTTGCCTAGGCACCAACGCGGGATTGTTGAATATCCTGATGGGATTTCCTCCTCATGGCTGGACCGGTTGAGGGTGGTGCTCAACTAGTCGAGGCCTTACTCAATGCAAAGTTCAGCGACCAATTGTGTTTATTCTTCCGCGCTGCTCGACTAGTTGAGGAGTCTGCTCGATCAATTGAGGACTCTGCTCGAGTAGTCGAGGTTACGCAGATTCATGTCCGAATTTTCTGCGGACGGCGTAAATTTGAGACTGTTTTCACAGAGAAGCAGAAATGAGTTTTCTAAACTATAAATATGAGTCCCTGGGGCTATTCTAGGGCATGCAAGAGAGTTTCCTAAAGCTTTGCAAGGGTTCGCTAAAGGGTTTAGGGCTATCAAAGGTGTGTATGTATGTGTGTGTGTGTGTGAGAGAGAGAGAGAGAAAGAGAGAAGCTTGTGGAAGGGAGGTTCTGCTTGTAAAGGTGATATACTTCGCAGTCAACATCTCAGCGCTTTTACATCCTTATAATCGATGAGATCTTGTTGAGGGTCAAATATTGCATACCAGACCCCAATTATTGCCTGGATTTACGAATATGGTACTGTTTAACGGCCTAAAATAATCGTGTTTGTGATGCAAGGTGTGTTTAGGAGCTTGGACCGAAATAGGGTGCTAAAAGCACGGATTTAATGTTCTGAAGTTACCAAGGCAAGGGACGGACCCCAGGAGACTAAAATCAATTGATTCACATGTCAGAGATCTGAGAAAATCGAGAAACTGAAGCTCAAATAGCCTGAATGACGCCCAGAATGTAAGATCACAAGGTTCGCGTCATCCGTTCAGCTCAAAACTTCATACATGGCCTGAGGACCATAAATGAACCATACACGTCGAATTTCAGCTCCTGTGAAAGTGGTCCAACGGACAAATCAGCCCATGAATCTCTATTTCAGGGCCCGCTTGATACCTGGATACACTTTAAATTTTGTCTTAACAACTTAATTGAGGTGGTAAGACGAATGGACGGAGCGGATCTCTCATGAACATCTCCGTAGGACCTTCACGTACATCACGTGTGCACGGTGCACAAGTGCACCGGCCATGCACCGAATCTCTCAAAATCGGTCAGCGCAAGCTGACCGACTCTCTTCTTCCGAATCAAGAAAGGCCACAACGTCTAACGCACGACGACCGTTTTTAGTTTGTGGGCCCCACCCATCACGCATTCTGATGATCAGAACCTTCCATTGTGTCCAAGGGGTGTCTATAACCCTCACCTATGTGTCCTTTTGGACCCATGAACGTAAGGACAAACATATTACTGTCCAAACAGAAGATGGACGGTGGAGTAGAAAAACCTGTGGGCCACATCAACAAACGGCCAAAGACATCCATTTCAAACCAGAATTTCGAGCCGCATCCAATGGATGGAGTGGATTTTGCCTTCGTCATCGATCATGGACCCCACCAATCTCTCAGCGTAAGAAACGTGCGCAAGCCTGCGAACGTCCGAGAAATCCGGCGCGATCGGCGATTAAACAAGGGACCAAACCGATAATTTGAGCCATCCAATGTGCTTGGGAGGAAATTTTGACCAAAACCCAATCATTTTCATGCACCCATGTAGACATTCGAAAACGCAGCAGCAAGGAATAAGCCGCCATGTCGATTATTGGTGTGATCTACCTAGAGCTCGAATCTACTTCAATCTTGGATGAGTAGGCTAAATCGACACCACGAATCTAGTGGACAGATCTGATTCTTCAGCAATCATAGAATATGGGCCCCACCAAGCATCAGCGCAAGAAGGAAGTGCCAAAAACGCAGCTTGTTGCGTAACGTGCTGCGAACGTCCAGCCGACCTACCTGCCTTATAAAAGGAGAAGAAAGGGAGAGAAAAAAAAAAAGGGGGAGTGCAGCTGTGGAGGCGTGGACGTGTGAAGCACCAGAGTTTTCTTTTCTTCCCTCCTTGTTCTTCAGTGTTTTTGTTTATTTAAGAGTCTTTGGTACACCATGTCTGTGATGGGCTAAACATCTTAGCTAGGGTTAAGAGGTGAAGCTTGTAGCATGGTTGGGACGTTTGCTTGACTTTGATTCATGTTTTGTTGAACTCTTATGGATTCTAGTTATTTATAAAGGTATATTTTTAGTTTTTAATGGTTTGTTGTGACTCGAATTACAATGGATCTGCGATAGCTTTAAATATGTTTTTCCCATTATTGAGATTGTGAAATTAGTAAGACCTGTTGTTCACCATCATCCCATGGGCATGGTAGGGTGATGGAATCCTTCTTAACTTTCACAATTCTCTCATGATTGGCTGTGAGATTGGTAAATTGTTGTTGTTTACCATAGTCTCCTGGGCATGGTTAGGTGACAGAATCACTTCCGAATCTTCGTCATTCTTATCTATTGATGATTAGACCCATGAGAAGTTCAGAGATCTGACAAATCTCTTCTTACCAACTGGATAGGATAGGACTCTAATTCCAGTTGTGTCTTTGAATCATTGCTAAGTAGTTTCCTAATTGCTACAAATGGATCCTTGGCACCCTAGTTTTCCACCTTTAAATTTACAAGTTCTTGATTAATATTTCACCATTATTCTCTCATACTCACTTAATTTAGATTTCATCTTCTTCTAGTTCTAGTTCTGGTTACTTTTAGATTACATTGGATTCGACCTTAGTCTCACCGAGTTTATTACTACATCACAGGTTGAGCCTGGCAAAGAACATTGGGCATCAGTGAAGTAGATACTGAGGCATCTAAGAGGCTCATCTAGGTTGAGCTTATAGTATGGTGACGAAAAATCTGTGTTAAAGGGCTACACAGATGCAGATATGGCAGATGACATAAACTCCAGGAAGTCTACATCGAAGTTCGTGTTCACGTTTGAAGGAGGAGCGGCCTCTTGGCAGAGCAAACTACAGAAAGTCGTAACATTGTCAATGACAGAGGCCGAGTACATTGCAGTCACAGAGGCATGCAAAGAGATGCTTTAGATAAAGAGGTTTATAGAGGAACTTAGCTTGAAGCAGGAGCAGCACGTGGTCTATTACGATAGTCAAAGTGCTATACACTTGAGCAAAAATCCTAGTCAGCACTCCAAGTCGAAGCACATAGAGATTCGGTATCACTAGATCAGGGATACTTTGGAACAGAAGGTGTTACAGCTTGAGAAGGTCCACACGGACGATAATGGGTCAGACATGATGACCAAGGCATTGCTCAAGGAAAAGTTTGTGGTTTGTAGAAACCTGGCTGGCTTGAAGATGACAGATTTCTCCAGAGTCAGAAAGGGAGAGATTTGATAGGATTTCCTCCTCATGGCTCGACCGATCGAGGGTGGTGCTCGACCAGTCGAGGCCTGGCTCGACTCAAAGTTCAGCGACCAATTGTGTTTATTCTTCCGCGCTGTTTAACCAGTCGAAGAGTCTGCTCGACCAGTCAAGATTACGCAGATTCATGTCTGGATTTTGTGTACACTGCGTAAATTTGAGGTAAATTTCACAGAGGTGCGAAAAGGAGTTTCCTAAACTATAAATATGGGTCCCTAGGGCTGTTCTAGGGCATATAAGAGAGTTTCATAAAGCTTTGCGAGGGTTTGCTAAAGGGTTTAGGGCTATCAAAGGTGTGAGAAAGAGAGAGAGAAAGAGAGAGAGGAAGCTTGTGGAAGGGAGGTTCTGCTCGTAAAGGTGATCTACTTCGCAGTCAACGTCTCAGCGCTTCTACATCCTCGTAATTGGTGAGATCTCTCTGTTTTCTTTATTCTCTTATTATTTATCCACTCCCGCGTGAGTGAAGAAGGTTTGATCCAAGTGGTGTGTGTGCTTGTGATCGGTTGTAATGTTCTACTTCATAGTGGATTGTTGATCTGGACTAGGTCCCGTGGTTTTTACCTCTTAGAGGGTTTTCCACGTAAAAATCTCTCGTGTCATGTGGTTTGTGCTTTGATTTATTTCATTGCTTTATTATCCCATAATTCTGGTGTTTTTGGGAGGCTAGATCCTAAGGTTTTGTGCAACGGCTCTCAACACATCCACCGTTAAAAACTTCCTGTGGCCCATTGTAATGCTTACCATAATATTTGTTCGCCATCCAACTCCTTGATAAGTACAGACAAACCTGAATGAAGGGTAAAAGAAAATATTGGCTTGGCTTGATCTAAAACTTTTATCCTCACAAAAAGTTTTTAATGGTCGGAGTTCATCAACAGTACTGTTTTTTTACTGTGCAGTTCACCTGAGATTTGGATCTGACTTATTTTTGACCTCGTGCCCGAAAATGATCTGGAAATTGGACGGACAACGTGGATTGAACACATACATCATAATGGGGCCTACAGCATATAGTATACAATCCGCATTCAGGTTAAAGACTCGGTGGCATTTTCATTATTTTAGAAAAATTCATAATTTATGCATATAGACATTTAAAAAAAATAATAATTTAAAACAAAGACCGACTGAAGGAAGTAGCTTAATGAAAACTTAATTAAAACCAGTATCATTTAATCTTGACCTACCCTAAGTCACCTCAATGCCTGTGTTGGCATTTTATGACATTGGCTTAAAATTAAAGCTAATCTAATTCTCTAGTGGACTATATTATAGATAAGTGGTGATTGAATGTCCATAATTTTTTATTTTTTTTAAAAAAACTTCTTATGGACCATGGAAGTTTTCCATCAATTTGACATTTGTGTCTTCTGTGTAGCGCTAACAATAGCCTGGATGGCAAATAAATATTATGGTGGGCCTTGGGAAGTTTTCAATGGTGGATGTTCAATTACCACTGTTTCCTTGGTCCACCTTAAGTTTTGAATTTCCTTCATTTTTTAGATCCATTTAAGAAAATGAGCTTGGAAAATCAGATGGACGGCATGGATATACAACAGATACATCAAAGTGGGCTCCACAATCATGGCCTCATCGAAATGGGCGGCCAAATCCAGATCTCCTTGAATAGACTTAATGGCATGCTTGACTGAGTTGTTGAGTATGAGATCAGGTATCTACTCTTTTATCTTGTCAAAAGCAGTCGAATCTCCTTGGAACGACTTAATGGCGTGCTTGACTGACTTACTGACCATCAGCTTGACTTACGTATTGAACGTGAGACATATCTACCTCCTTTTGTCCCGTCTTCGCCTCTCGTTGACTTATTAAAGCAACCGTTGAAACTTTCGACTGTAGGGTGAAAATTTTACCTCTTGTGGGATGCTTAATGAGAGCCTGTTTGGTTAAATACAAAATAAATGAGCCACTGTTAAGACTCAAATATTACATAATTTTTTTCATTTATATCTTGGTTTTATAAACATGAATCAACTTAATGTTCTATTTTACTAATGTATGCATTGCAATGTGAATTTAAGAGCTTAAATTGAAAAAGGGTGCTAAAAGCATGGATTTAATGCTCAAGAATCACCAAGGCAATGGATAGATTTTAGGAGACCAAGAATGAAGAATTCAAATGCTAAAATCCAAGAAAAGTAAGTGAGGAATGAAGAGAATCGAAGATTTGAAGTGAAGAAATCTGAAATTATCCTAAAAAGTGTATTTTGAAACTCTGGAGTCTATTTTGAGAAACTGCGCAGTGTAATATCTATTTTAAACAAACTGCACAGCGAGAAGTCTATTTTGGGAAACTACGTAAATTTGAAGTGGTTTTTAGAGTTTTCCATCTTTATACGAAAATTGGAGTTCTCCACTTATAAATAAGACATTCCTAAGTATCATTCAAAGCATTCAAGAGCAAGATTTAGGGTTTTTAGAGGGTTTTTAATTTTATTTAAGTTTTATAAATTGTTTTTTTTTATAGATCTTTTATATCTGCATTTATTTCTTTCTTGTTGCTTTCTTTCTATATTCTAATTATGTTTTTCTAAGTTCCTTCTAGCCTAAGCTAGAAGGGAAGCACATAGGTTTAATAATTATTTAAGTTATGATGATTGATTATTTTAATAATGAGAAGAATGGTTTATGTATGTTATCAATTGTTTAGGTTTTGTTTTTTTATCCTCATGTGAGATCCATATGTTTCCATCATATGAGATCCACATTGATAGATTGGCTTACCCTACTTATTGATATTGAATTCTTAAAATCACTGGCACTTGAGAATATATATCAATAGTGAAAATTCATGACTTTCTAATCATTTATATCATTTATTAAAATATTTAAACTGTTTTATTTTTCGATTAGGCTGACCATAGTGCTCAGATCCTAGTTGTGTTATCCAAGTCACCATGATTTTGGAACATTAACATATGTATAAAACTTTAAAGCGTAGGTGTTATTTTAATTCAGTTGAATTACATCCATTCAAAACTCCTAAAATCAAATTATCAGTTTAGTTTTTTTATATTACTTAGTTTGTTTTGCATTTGATTTTCTCCTTCTCGCAATTCATCTCCATGTGGGAACGACCTTGTATTCACAGGATATTACTTAACGAACCTCTGCACTTGAAGGCAAGCAATCAGCCATCATTATTATTATATTGAGGTATTTATTTAAATAAGAATTATGATCATTATTGTTATATTTTGAAGTATTTGTTTAAATAAGAATTACGACTTTATTATTTTTTTTTTACAAAATGTAAAATAAATTGTAATTATTATATATTCATATCATACAATTATCATTTTTACTATGACTAAAAAATCAAATTGGCCTTTAAGTCAGTCACGCATGTGCTCAATGAGTTGGTAGTTGTTCTTAGGAGATTCAGATTCGGCCTCTTACTTCAGTGAGACAATCACCGTGGAGCCCAACTTGATGTATCTGTTGTATATCTGTGCCATTCTTCTAATTTTCCAACTCATTTTATAAAATGGGTACAAAATATGAAGCAAATCCAAAATTTCAGGTGGACCACACCATAGAAACGGTGCTAATTGAACATTGAAAACTTCTTAAGGCCCACTGCAATATTTATTTGCCATCCAGCCTGTTGTTAAGGTCACACAGGCCTAGATGAAAGGAATTACCACGAATATCAGCTTCATCGAAAATTTTTATGGACCACAGGAAGTTTTTAGTGGTGGATATTCAATCACCATTGTTTCCTATGGTGTGGTGCACTTGAGATTTAGAAAAGCTTCATTTTTTAGCCCATGTCTTAAAATGAGCAGGAAATTTTGATGGACAGAGTAGATGTACAACACATACATCAAGGTGGCCTCAAGGCCACGGCCTCACCTTGGTTCCAAGGGTGTTGTCATCGCCATATACTTACTCATTGTCATCTCTTAGTCATCTTGAGAAACCATAATGGTGACTAGATCATGTTGTTGATAGATGTCTTAAATATGTCAAACAGGCTCAATGTCATCAAGGAAATTCGGTCTGCCCAAGAAAGTTCAGTTGAAAATCCAGCAACATACTCTTTTGGAATTTGCGGGAAGTTCGGTCAGCCTAAGGTAAAGTTCGGTTAGCCGAAGTATTGATCGGCTAGCTCGAGCTCTTGTTCAGCCAGCCTAACGTTACACAGTTTATGCGTGGATTGTGGTTTTCGGGCTATTTCAAGTTGGTGCGAAAGTAGGGTTTCCTAATTTATAAATAGGAGTTCTTAGGGCCATTATAAAGTATGTTAAGGCTTTCTAAAGTATTCCAAAGGGTTTCTAAAAGGGATTCTAGCATTTCAAAGGGTGTAGTAAGGGTGAGATTTGAGATATTTTTTGAATCAGGTAAGTCTCCTCTCTTTGTAATTTATGCTTTCATAGTGAATTTTTGTCACTTTGTGTCGTGATTTTTTCCCAAAAGATAATCAGTTCCTTAACTAAGTAAGGTGAAGATTATGTTCTTGAGGAGCAAAAGTCTACTATAACTTATGATGATTGGAATATCCTTGATAAGAAGGCTTTATCCTCAATCCGTTTATGTCTCACGGATGAGGTTTTCTACAATGTCATGAGAGAGAAAACTACTGCTAAGTTGTGGACAAAGTTAGAGGATGTCTATGTAAAAAAATTCTCTGAAAATCGCCTACACTTGATGCATCAGTAGTATAACTTCAAGATGGCAGAGGGTGGAGATTTGGAGGCTTACATTAGCAACTTTAATAAATTGGTTTGTAAATTGCTAGATATGGAGGAAGTGATGAAAGATGAGGAACAAGCATGTATATTGTTGAATTCTCTTCCGGCATCATATGAGTCATTCAATGACACAATGTGCACCACAAATAAAACTCTGAGTGTCGACATCGTTATCTCAACCCTTCAAGGGAAGGCCATGAGAAAGTTTAACGGCGGCATAGGAACATCTTCTGATGCACTGTTTACGATGAGCAAGAATTCTGAACAAGGTACAAGATCTTCAAGTTCTAGATCTAAATACAAGGGCAAGGGCAAAGGTAAGTCAAAGTACTGGAACTGTGGGATGGAAGGACACATGAAGAAGGATTGTACAAATCATAAATCTAAGAGAGAATAATCTGAGGCTTCATACAGGGAAGCCAATGCTGTCACGTCAGATGGATCGAGTGGATGTGATGGTGATGTCTTGTTTGTGTCAACGATCAGACGCCCATTATACAATTTTGGACAAGGATATGTGCCAGTTAGAAAATGAACTTGGTGTCTTTAGTGATGGAGAAGTGGGACTTTTTTTTTGTCCCAAAAACTATTCCATTGATGACGCAAGACATTAATTACAAGACTAAGGCTATTTGGGCGGAGATTGGCTATAAAAATTGTTGGCCCACCTATCGTTTCCTATACAAAAGAATCCCCTTAATGCTCTCTAATCGAACCCAACTCTGCCTTATCTGGAGAGGTGGGACTACTTTTGGTTTTGGTACATATGATAGTGAATATGTGTCACCATCAATCTTCAAACACTAAAAATATGACACATATGACAAATATGACAAATGTGCATGTGCACACGGAGAAGTGTACCCCCAACCAAATTTTAATTTCCCCATATGTTTCGTAATCTATTTATATCATGATATTAAGTATTCGATAAAAAAGGGATGAAAATTAATACTGTTATCACAATTATAAAATCAAGCATGTCATTATTTCTGTATATTAATCTTAAGATATGTATCTTTCTACCTTGGAGAATAGTTTCCCTACTACCTTTTACTAGACGGTGGGGTTACAATTATTTTATATTGATATAGAGGTGAATCGAATCTACTTATCTAGTGGGTTGAATGCCCTATATTATAAAAACGATAGAGACTGGGTCCATACTCTTACCCGGGTGGTAGACTCTTTGGAGTTTCAACACTGGGTAAGGGTTCGAGTACCCATGGCCGTGAAATCCCACGGCGTGCGTGTGTGGGGTGTGTGTGCGTGTGTAAAAACAAAGAAGAAAGAAAGCGTACCTTTCCGTGTGGGTGGATTTTCTTGAACATTGGATCATTGACCGTCTTATACATACTTGGACGAGAATAGTCCAGAACACTTGTTTGGCACCGTGGAAAATACTCGAGCTTTGTGAGGTTATCTACCATGCTGTGTATGTGAAATCCACTTTATTCATCAGATGAGAAGCATTCGTTTTACTGTATATATAGAAGATAAAGTTGATTAAAAGCTCAACCATTCGTTTTACTGAACATATAGAAGATAAAGTTGATTAAAAGCTCAACCATTCGTTTTACTGAACATATAGAAGATAAAGTTAATTAAAAGCTCAACCATTCGTTTTACTGTACATATAGAAGATAAAGTTGATTAAAAGCTCAAACGGGACACACCAATGGGAACAATATAAAATTAGTCTTAAAACCATTAATTTCCCGTTAAGTGGCTGAACTGATTTTTTTTATCAAGCTGATTTCTGCATCTATTCTTTTTCTTGGTGAGTGACACATGATTAACGGGTTTGATTTGCGATAACATGGCGGCCCTACAGAAAAACTTATGGTTTGTGGATATAACTGATTTTTGGCCTACTCTAACATCAAGATAAAACTTGATAGACGCAGTGGATTATACATATACAATATAGTGGGCTCCACAAACTTTGATGTGAGACAGAGGAAGGGGGAGGGAGAGTAGACATTTCCATAAGTGCATTATTTATACCTTGGGTATAGTACTCTCTGGAACGATTTAACTCTCGAAATCATACCCTCTTGTTTTGTTTTTTATTTTTTTGCGCGATAACATGAAAGAGGGAATCCGATATATAGGGTTGCTAGCGTTTCTTTTCGCAGCCATGTTCGCAGTTTGTAAAGCCAAGAAAGAAGAAGGTTGCTACTCTTCATGTGGTAACATCTTCAACATCAGCTCCCCCTTCGGCTTGAAAGGCGATCCTCGCAAGTGCGGCTACCCTGAATACCAACTTTCTTGCGAAAGCAATCGAACGGTATTGTACATCCATTCTAATAAATTCTGGGTCGAGGCGATTGACTACGAGAATCAGACCATCCGAGTCATTGATTCCGGTCGACAGAGCGGCAACTGTTCGTCTCTCCCTCACTTCAACATGACGCCGTACGGCGATCCATACATCTCGCCTTCGTACCGTAACAATATCATTTTCGTGAATTGTTCGGTTCAGATGGGCAGTGATGATCCTGCTTCATACCTAGCTACCACGACTTGCTTCAATTCCACCTATGGGGCATTTATCTATGTTCTTGGGCGTAGGATGACGCTATCTGAGCTCCATCCATCTTGCAAAGTTATAGGCAATGTCTTTACCATGTCCGAAATGAAGAGAGTCGGAAAGTCTAATTATAGAGAAATTCATGATAGATTGATGATGGGTTTTGAACTATCTTGGGGTATTCCTCTCGCATGCCGCGACTGTGTGAAAAAAGGCAATAGTTGCAAGTATGATTACTATGACACGCTTTTGCCGGGAAGAGACCTTTTCTCCACCAGCTGCTTTGGTCGCGTATGTACCTTCGAATCCTGGAAATGTAAGTTCTTCCCATACTCGTCATGTGTATATAAAAAGAAAGAGACTTGGATACTCCCAACTGTTCCAAGCATAGATTTAAAGATAAATTATGGGACTCACCATTACGGGTCCACTTTAATGTTTACGTGAAATCCACTCACTCATTAGATGTGTAATCTGGCGTTAGGCCAAAGGTAAAAAAACCAAGCCCACCCTTAGTTTTATAAGGCTACTTGCTATGATTATGTGAAATCACTTTAATCATTAGATATCACACAAAAATTTAGGTCTAAGCGGCCAAACCAAGAGAAACAGATTAAAGGGTAAGGTTTGGTCAGTACACAGTCTCCCTAGTTCACCTAAATCACAGATGATGATGATATTTAAAACTTGGGCCTAACATGAGGTGAATCACCTATTGTCAAGGTAGATTTAACAAAAACAAAAATATTTTGGTGGGGTTGGGGTCTCACCTAACCTGCCGGCCATTTGCTGCGGTCACCTAACTTGCGAAGATCGACGAAGTTACTCATGTGATATTTTGCTCCCTTACTGAAGCGGATTGGCTGGTGTAGCTCCAGGCTGTAAAACGGTTTAAAGGACAATGACGTATTTATTACATCCACACTGTTCATCTGGACGAGATCATTTTAGAGTTTTTTTTTTTTTTTTTTTTTTTTAAAAAAATTTATACACGGCACACTTACCCCCACACATACTCACACTCACTACCTATGGGTATTCAAACCCTTGACCAGGTGTTGAAACTCCTGAGAGTCTACCACCTAAGCAAGAGTAAGGACCCAAATCATTTTATAGTTGGAGCCCGAAAATAAATCATATTCAAAGTTCTTGTGGACCACACCGCAAATAGAAGTGGGACACTGATTCTAGCCGTTAAGGTCACTCAGAACTGGATGAAGAGAAAAAAAAAAAAAAAAAAGCGTAAGATCATGCCCTGGTGAAGCTCTATACGAAATTTCTATGACCCCAAAAGGGTTTCAATGACAGACGTTCAATCTCTGACTGCATTTTGCAGTGTGGTCCATCTGATCTTTGGATTTGTCTTATGTTTCGGCTCAAGCCTTACAACGAGGTAGCCAAATGGATGGACAGTTTGGATATAACACATACATCATGGTTGGACTACAGAACTTGGTGACGTCAACCAGCCAGGTCGGTGTTGTGTGGTACGCAAGCCAATCCGCTTACCTTCCTGAAAAAGGTATACCTGAATTTATTTATTTATTTATTTTTCCGGTAAAACTCCTTTTTTTAAATGACAAAACTATCCTGTTGGTCATCATTATTCAACGACGTGGATGGAGGGCTTCATGTAAATGAGACCACCCGACCCTATCGAGCCAATTCAAAACTTATATGGCCACGGTCGAGATGGGAAGTGTCATCATTAAAATAATCCAAATTGTGTGTCAGGTCCACCTTGGTGTGCACCATCCAATCGACTCATCTAATATGAAATACTAGGATGAATGGATTTCCAAAAACTCCATACATTCAAAGATTTATTATGCCACGCCACATGAATTTACAGTTCGTAGGCATGATTTTACACCATTCCCTGTGGTGTGGCTCCCCCAAGTCTTAGATTTGTCTTGTTTTCTGGACTCCTCATGAAAATGTAGTGGCCACCTGATGGAGAGGGTGGATCTGATTCACATTCTCTCCACATAGTTCTGGCTTAGCTGCAGGCATAGCCTCTGGTCAGTTTGTGCAGTCTCTCATGAGAGAGAGAGAGAGAGAGAGAGAGAGAGAGAGCATAATCATCCACAACAGGTGTTTTGTGCATCTGCTGATTAGGCAGAGAGAGCATAATCATCCACAACAGGTGTTTTGTGCATCTGCTGATTAGGCAGAGAGAGCATAATCATCCACAACAGGTGTTTCGTGCATCTGCTGATTAGGCTGATTTTTGTATTTTCACTTCATCCTCTTGAACTGTACCTGATTAATGGGTTTTACAAAAGATACACGCCGTGATGGCCCAACACATTGGCTGCCATCCCATCCCCACTATTCCAGTACCTTCCATTTTCCTATGTTGTTGATCTCCCCAATCAGGCTCAGGATTAATTATTCTAAATTCATCTATAGATGGTGATAGCCATTGGCCACAATCCTCAAATGGGTTGAGCTTCTAACGGCATCATATACCAGTCCATAACAAGAAAGCCATTGGATAACAGTCCATAACAAAAAAGGTTCCGATCATCAAACCACTCAGTGTGTCGGCCCAAGCAGGCACGCAATTGTTAGGAAAAACTAAATCTATCAAATATGTCCCACTTTCTCTACAATAAACAAAGCTAACAAAATTAATTATTGTAAATCTCTCCCTATCCAAACTAAATCCAAACTTCTAATTTAAACTCTCTCATCCTCACATTTATAACTTCCTCTCTAACATAAATCTTCCAAATTTTAATACTGACATCAATCTAAGATGCAAGAAGGGAAAAACACTAGAAAAGCAAATATTCATGAATTGGATGTCTTGAATCTTATCGGTACATCATTTAACTTTATTTGAGTTTATGATCATTATTTTGTATTTTTTTTATTATTATTATTCAAAGTGTGTGTCAAATCCTGCTTTAAAGCATTTATAGAAATTTTATTGCTTTTGGGGTTCTCTGCAAATTAATTTAATCAAACTCTATTTATCAATTTGGAATTTGGGTCTTGCAGGGATTTAAATGGGTGTAGTTTATTCTTTAAGCCCATTTTTCATCTTTTGTTTCCCTCCGATAAATTAGCTAGATACTTGATCACTGTTATTTTTTAGACACGGTCCATCCACATTATGTTCCAATGTTAGGTGGTTTACACTCAAACCCCATGGATGACCTCCACATTGCCTGAGTTTGCTGCATAAATAAATAGAATGCTGGCTCGTTCATCATCATTGCAGTGGTCAATTACTTTTTTACTGCAGTACTGAATTTTGTTATTTACTGTCCTTAACTTGGAATGAATTAATTATTTTCACATCTTCATGTGATTACTTGTTGGACAATGCAGGCATGTTTGAGTACATCAGGATATCCGTAATCATCAGTTCACAGCTTATACCTGGTAAATCCTTGGCCCTTTTCTCCAAAGATATTTTCAATTAATGGAAGTTTTTGAGTCCTTTTCATCCGTATTTAAGCCAGGAGTTATGTGACACATCCATTGAGTATTAATTTCATATCCGAAATCCTAATCATCACCTTGCATGTGCAAAAAAATAAATAAATAAAATAAAAAATAAAATCCCAAAATATAGGCTGAGTGAAAAGAAAAAAATGAATGATATTCCTTGGTTGCCCAATCAACAACATTTGTGTGTTGAATTTCGCCTGCTAGCTGTCAGTCTCTCAATGTTTCTAATTTTTTGGTAACACCCCATCCACTAGGGCCCCCATTTTGGGTAGGTTGGATTGAGGTAATTGTATGCTTCATGCACAATGGGTTTGTTTTATTGACTGGTACCATAGTTCTGAAACTTGCTGACTCGACTGGGCAAGATTTTAAGCCAATCGAGTCACTGGGAAAATTGAGTTGACTCAATCACTCTATTGACTCGGTATGATTCGGCATGATTGAGGTGTTGCCTTATAGGTTCGAGTCCTTACCTCAGTGGTAGACTCTGAGGAGTTTCAACAAGAGGTCTTGAGTTCGATACCCATAGGTGGTGAAATCCCACAACGGCGTGCGTGGGTGGGTGTGAGGTGCGTGTGTAAAAATATAATAATAATAATAATAATAAATTCAACCCCCAACATGAAACAAGGGAGGCGACAGCTTTAACCATTGAGGTATGCATGATGCAGTTGCTTTGTGTTATGTTCCATTTTACTTACACTAAATCTAACTATTTTAAATATCTACTAAATTTTATAATATTTTCAATTTTAATAATTAACTATTCAATCAAGTCTTTAAGTCAACCTCATCCAGGTGAACAGTGAGTGAGTTCTTCTAAGTTTTTGAACTATGATTGGCACCAGACCATATCAGGCTATTATCTAGTATATTGCTTACACCATCTAAAAATAGTAACTACAGTGACAAAACTACCATGCTTACTAATCCAATGTTCATTTTCATGTTTTTCTCTATGCCAAGCAGTTTTAATCATAGGGAGAACACCCATTGGAATAGTGTGCCTTATCGCCTTACTGGTATATAAATTACGAAGGAAACATATATGGATGGATACCACAGTAGAAGAGTTCTTAAGCAAGTATAGATGCCAAACGCCTGCAAGGTACTCTTATTGGGATATTCGAAGGATGACCATGCGTTTTAAAGAGAAATTAGGCCAAGGAGGTTTTGGTTCTGTTTACAAAGGAAAGCTCAGAAATGGCCCACCCGTTGCGATCAAGATATTGTCTGGTAAGTCAAAAGGAAATGGGCAAGAATTCATCAATGAAGTTGCTACAATCGGAAGGATTCATCATGTCAATGTTGTCCGACTCATTGGATTTTGTGCGGAGGGATCGAAAAGAGCTCTTATCTATGAGTATATGCCTAATGGCTCTCTAGAAAAATATATATATTCCCATGAAGGTAAGAGCAGTCCTTTGAGTTGGGAGAAGATGTACCAGATTGCATTGGGGATAGCACGCGGGATCGAATATCTTCATCAAGGTTGTGACATGAAGATTCTACATTTTGACATCAAGCCTCACAACATTCTCCTTGATGACAACTTCAACCCAAAAGTTGCCGACTTTGGGCTCGCAAAGTTCTACCCAACAGATGAAAGCCATTTATCAGTCACAGCTGTAGGAGGAACTCTAGGATATATGGCTCCTGAACTATTTTATAAAAATACTTGCAGGCAGGTCTCATACAAGTCTGATGTTTACAGTTTCGGAATGCTTTTGATGGAAATGGCTGGTAGAAGAAAGAACGTGAATCCATCTGCAAACTCAAGCCAAATTTACTTCCCGTTGTGGGTATATGACAAGCTCCATCAAGATGGGGAGATGGGAATGGAGGATGCTGCTAAGGATGAAAAGGAAATTGCAAAAAAGATGGTTATAGTTGCATTGTGGTGTATACAGATGAAACCTACAAACCGTCCTTCCATGAGTAAAGTTATAGAGATGCTAGAAGGTAGTGTGGAACTTCTGCAAATGCCTGCCAAGCCTTTTCATTCTTCCCCACAAAGGGTTCCTGATGAAGATCATGCAACTGATACAAATCCCACAGAATCATCGAGTATTGAGGAACTGGGATTGCTCTCGGAAAATTATGAGGAATCAAATAACTTAGATGTGATTATAGATTAAGTTGTGATACTTGGACTATCAAAACGATAAAGTTTTAGATATTTGGTACAAGAAACTATTCATGTGTTTATAATGATGTATGTGTTGGTTTTAATCTTAGTTATTTTCCTACATATGTAATGTTTTTGTAATAATGTAACTTGAAAGTATTAAAGGTCATCTTTCCCTGTAACGACTCGATGACTTGTGACTTTGGTTTGTGGAATTGAATGGTATTGAATTGTATTAGATGGGATTAACATCATTATTGTTCAGTGATTGCATGTCTTGAAATACCACGGTGTTATAGTCATCCAATCCCATGTTTGAGATAAAATATTTGATATGGGAAAACACAGGATTAAGCGAAATCATGTTTGGTGGACCATGGAATTGTAATCAACGGACCAAATTGGCAACCGATATTGTTCACTTGCACACATATATAACTAGAATGTCACTTGTAACAGTGTATATGGATGGACAGCATGGATAAACACATGCATCAATGTGGGGCCCACATGTGTAGTGGATTTCAAAATCCACGAAAATACTGCATTGGACCAAATGCAATTCCATGGGATTAAATGCAATTCCATCCAACTTAATATCCCAACCTTTCCCATCCTCTCCAAATGCTGGATGGAATTGTAGGCTACCAAATGCAATTCTATCCCACCTAATTGTTATGGACAGATGTATTAAATCTGTCCGGTGGTCTATCGATGATATCGACAGGGTTTTAGATGATATCGACAGATGTCTTGGATTTGTCTGTTGGTCTGTCGATGATATCGACAAACTGTCGATGATATCGAGGCTGTCATCGAGAGACCTTCGATGACATCAATAATTGTTGGATTTTTCACCCTGGTTGGTTCTTTGGACGCTTTGTCTGTTTCGATATCATCGAAGGACCGTCGATGATATCGGCCGGGCTATCGATCGAGACCTTCGATGACATCGATAAGTTCCGCAGATGTGATTGCGGAAACGCAGATTTTACGGATTCTGTTTCCTATTCCGAGTCTGCTTCTTTCTAAACTTATATAAAGGGGTGTATGTGGGATTGGGATGCATTCTAAGGCTTTCTAAAGTAGTTCCAAGGGTTCCTAAAAGGTTTTTAGGGTTTTTTAAAGGGTTTAGCAAGGGTGGGATTCGAGGTTGTTCGAATCGGATAAGTCCTCTCTCTTTGTAATTTTTATTTTCATAGTAGAGATCTATCGCTTTGTGCCGTGGTTTTTTCCCGCAAGGGTTTTCCACGTTAAATCTGTGTTCTCTTGTGTGTACTTGGTGTCATTGAATTACTATCCTAGATCTAGATCTCTGTGATTCCACAGGTCAAAATCCCCAACACTAATCCCATCTGATACCCCGTGCCAAACGCCCCCTGCAGGTATGGCCTTTGATAGAGTGAAATGGCATAACAGAATTCGTGTAGCTGACCTTAATTAATTGAGATGAAGATGTAGATTATTATTTCTCATTTAATATTTGTAAGATGGTTAGGATGGTCTATTCGAGGTGAACGTCAAGCAACACATCAATCAAAAGTTGGCCCACTTGATGAATGATTGACAATGATGTGAATACTCCCTTTTTTTTATAAAAGTAATATGGATCGACCATTTTTGCAAGGATTGAGTGGATGGTTTGATTATAGCAATTCCTGAGGAACTTGAGGAATTAAAAGTAGGGCTCACAGGATGAACGGTCCAGATTGATGGGTAGACTCATTTTTCTACAAATAATGTGGTCCATCCATTTTCCCAGGAATTTATCGAATGGCTAGGATGGTCCAATCATAGTGAGCCTACATGACAGATGGTCCAGATTGATGAATGGACCAATTTTACTACAAAAATTGTGGCCATCTATTTTTGTAGCAATTGATCATCGAAAGGCTGGGATGCCCATTGATAGAAAAAATTGTGGATCAGTTGCAATGAAAGTAAGCCCACCAGATGAGTGGTCCATATTGATTATTTGAACCATTTTCCTACAAGCAATATGGAACATCCATTTCCCCAGGAAGTGATGGATGGTTAGGGTGGTTTGATCAGAACGATTCTTGAGGATCAAAAGGCAATCAAAAGTGGAGCCTACATGATGGCTGGTCCAGATTAACGATTAGACCACTTTTTATAAATAATGTCGGCCGTCCACTTTAGTAGCAATTGATATGATGGTTAGGATGGTCTGATCAAAGGGATTCTTGACGGACACGTTGCAGTCAAATATGGAGTCCACCTAGTGGACGTTATAGATTAATGATTATCCATTTCCCTACTATCATTATGGACCATACATTTTCCTAGCAATTGATCAGATGGATGGGATATTATGACGGTCAGAACAAAACCAATTGAGGATCACATACAACTAAAAGTGTGGTTGAAAAGATGGACTGCTCAGTTTGATGGTTAGAACCATCCTCACCATCTATCACTCAGCTTCCGTGGAACATATGGTAAGCAAATTGTCTGTAAACCTTATGTGGCCCATTATAAAATCTAGTTACTCACCCCTATCCTTGATTGGGGAGAATCTCTAGTCGGCTCAAGATAGAACAAGTCAGTCCTAGTCTTTTAACCATAGTTGTCACTCTCACTTTCTATCACTAAGTCAGAGTCTGTTTGGTAGGCTCTAATGAGAGAGACTTGTATCATATAGTCAAACATATTTATCTAGCTTTCCAACTGAAAATGATATCCCTTACACGGTGGTTATTTCCTACCTGCAAGAAAAAATTACTTTTCTTCCATTTTGAGTAAAAGCTACCATTCTTTTCTTTTTTGCAGGTATCATAACTGATAGTGATGAAGTAGGGATGCGATGAGGTTGATCACGGGATGTGATGAGGTTGATCACCTTCTTACTTAGGGAATAACTACTCTGAGTTTACCACGGAGCTATCTAGACTCCTCACGGAGCTTCCTCGAATCCACTAGGGATATATATATATATATATATATATATATATATATATATATATATATATATATATATATATTTCTAATAAATTCAAAACAGATTGATTGATGCAAGAGAGAGAGAGAGAGAGAGAGAGAGAGAGAGAGAGAGAGGAAGAAGAAGAAGAAGAAGAAGCAAAATTACACCTTTAAATAATGAGCTCAAACGCAGGAAGGAGTTTTAGATTTAAACACCCTTAAAACGTGACTTACTATAAATAGTAAACTTACTATTAATACATGGTTACCATTCCTACCAACTTCATGGTTTTCGGCCAAAAATATTTAAGTGTCCAATTTAGCCTAATAAAGAAATAACCCAAACTTGTTATGGACATGGCCCAATGCCATCCTCACCATCTATCACTCAGTCAGGTCATTGTTAAATGGGCTCTGCCGAGAGTCAAGCACGTTTGTTTGACTTAGTTAGCAGTGCCTTCCGTGGAACATATAGTAAGCAAATTGTTTGTAAACCTTATGTAGCCCGATAAAAACTCTAGTTACTCACCCCTAGCCTTGATAGGGGAGAATCTTGAGTCGGCTCAAGATGGAACAAGTCAGTCCTAGTCTTTTAACCATAGTTGCCACTCTCACTTTCTATCACTAAGTCAGGGTCGGTTTGGTGGGCTCCAATGAGAGAGATGTGTATCACATAGTCAAGCACATTTATCTAGCTTTCCAACTGAAATTGACATCCCTTACGCAGTAGCTATTTCCTACCTGCAAGAAAAGGCTACTGCTCTTCCTCCTTTATAGTAAAAGCTACTATTATGTTCTTTTTTACAGGTATCATAACTGGTAGGGATGCAAATAGGGATGTGATGAGTTTGATCACCTTCTTACTCAAGGAATAACTACTCAGAGTATACCATGGAGCTGACTCCTCACAGAGCTTCCTTGAATCCACTATGGATAAAACATAGAAATAATTTCTAATAAATTCAAAATAAATTGATTGATGAAAAAAAAAATTGCAATCCTTTAAATAATGAGCTCAAACCTAGGACGGAGTTTTAGCCTTAAACACCCTAAAAATGTGACTTACTATAAATAGTAAACTTACTATTTATACACAATTACCATTTCTACTAGACTTCATGGTTTTTGGCCAAAAATAGTAAGTGTCCAATTTAGCCTAATAAAGAAATAGCCCAAACCTGTCATGGATATGGCCCAATGCCATCCTCAACATCTATCACTCAGCCAAGTCATTGTTAAATGGGTTCTGCTATGGTAAGAAAATTTCCTGTAAACCTTATGTGGCCCAATAAAAACTCTAGTTACTCACCCCCAGCCTTGACTGAGGAGAATATTGAGTCGGCTCAAGATGGAGCAAGTCAATCCTAGTCTTTTAACCATAGTTGCTGTTGAGGTCGAAATCTGGACGGCCCTCTTTCCCTCTTCACGTATTCTGAACAGGTGACAAACTTGGATCCCTGCGCAAACCGTGAGCAATGGAGACCCTGGCTAAGCCGGGGGACCCTCCGATGCCTAAGTCAGGACAATGGAATCTGGGTCTAAATTAAGGAGGAAGAGAAGAGTGCCAGATGTTGCGTACCTGTTCTCATGGGATGATGTAATATTTATACCTCTTCATCGCTCGATTCGCATCCGATAATCTCGGCACGATCAGTGGGGTTCGCGGATCATGGAGATATTGCCCAGAATCCGAAGATCATGTCCTACGATGTGCGTATCTGCGGGCGAGATAATAGCGCATACCTATACATGGCAGTTTCTCCACTTAGCGCGTGGGACCTTTATCCTCGGAGATGCCCCGGCTCGGCCAGACCGAAGACGACGATATCGCTCCGAGCTGATGGTTGATTATGTCAACCCGAGCCGAACCTTGATCCGCTCGCAAGTAATACAGCTAGCCCTTCTCAGTGTCATGATGGATGCTTACTCAGAGTCGGTCGTACAACTCGAATGTTTTCTCTTCCGACTGCTCTTGGAAAGAAGGTGATCAAGAATGGGAGCTTCGTCCATCTTAACCCACCTTCCTAGTATTATGCCGAGGCTCGGACTCTCCGCTCGGAGTGACGGACCGTCGATCCCTCCGATTGTAGTCGTCTCGAATCTTCCCATAACAGAAGCCCCCTACTCTCTGAGGTCATTCATGAGCTCGGAGAGTAATTAACTGGAAGAACAATCGCCTCAGCTCTTCGGTACATTTATGGTCCTCGTGCGAAACATCACGTCCTCGGGATTTAGCAACTTCGGGCTAACCGTGAGCGAACACGTGGCGGCGGTTGGGATATCGAATCGTCACCAACCTGTGAATGATCGTCACGTGCGCTCGGGATGTCGTGTCGAGCACTCTTTACTGCGCTCGGGCGTCGTGTTGATTAACTCACGCACAACAACCGAGGTGAATGGCGTTACCTCTAACAGGTCTTGGGCCAATAATACGGCACCACGTCGGACTCGGAGTCGGCTTACAATGATTCCGATGCAGCAATTATTACAGACCATTTAATGCAGTGTTTCTTCAGTCTATAAAAGGCCCATCCGGGGTTTTCATTCAGTTTCTATCGTTCGCATTTGAGTAGTTTATCGGAGGAGGCGATTTTCGGCGAAGGCGATTTCCGGCGGAAGCGATTTCCGACATTATTTTTACACTTGCTGAAGCCATCTCCAGTGATTATCTGGTGAGTTTGATTCTCAATACCACTGTTTTGAGATGTCTTCCGATAGGGAAATGGCTAGAGGCTACAATGACGACTCTGAGCTAGGGAGTTCTGATAATGGAAGAGAGGCCTCTAAAGGTTCTTTCGAAGCGGTGCCGTTATATCCTCGGCCCCAGAAGCAGACGGTGGCGAGAACTCGGACTCGCCAAGTCAGGAAGAAAGGGGCAAAACGAGCCCCCAGAGCTGTAATCGCTGATGTTCCAGAGATGCCCCCTGGTGGGAGGGCGTCGGAATTGGTTCCAGGGGGCTCTGTAATTACAGAGTCTCAAATGGAATGGATTCGGACGGAGTTTGACATACCACGCTCCGTTCGGATCAGAGCCCCTGAGCCCACTGATGCTGCTGGCAATCCCGCGGTCGGGGAGATAGCCATATTTTTATGCGGCCTATTATGCGGACTCCGTCTCCCGATGCACCCCTTCATCCGAGCTCTGACCGCTTACTTAAGGCTCGCGCCTGGGCAACTTGCGCCTAATGCTTGGAGGGTGCTGATTTCCGCTTACATTATCTGGCACCAAGTAGGGAACTCGGCGTTGACACCCGCCGAGCTGATGAACCTGTACCTGGTCAAGCACGAAGGCAACGATCCATGGTACTACTTCGCGACCAGAGGTAGCAAGGGGTCAGGGCTCGTCTTGGGTCTTCCGTCCTCGAATAAGGACTGGAAGAACAAGTAGTTTTGGACTGCAAGCGAGTGGGAGGCGCCGGCAGCGGAGATTGGGGCTTTATCGACTCGGGTTCCCACTCGCTTCACAATGCCAGGTCGGGTCGAGATTTCTTTCACGCATTGCTTTTTACTTCAGCTTCGCTTGAAAAAGAGATTTTTTTTTGTTTTGCAGGTTTCGCAAGGGGCATGCCCTTCATCACCTCGGACCAAAGGAACCAGATAGCTAAGGCGAGGACATATTCGGAGGAGCGTCGCTGCTGGTCAGATCTGATCACAGCTGCTAACCTTCACCGATCGGAGCTTTGCAAGACGAGGCCGCTCCCTACTTCGCTCAGTGAGTATTTTTGTTCTCAGCCAGCATATTTTCATTGGTCCGGGGTAACGCTATTCTTATTATTCTCTCGCACAGGCATGGCCGAGGCATCTGGTTCCTGAAGGAGGAAAGCTGCGCTGTCTGCTGAGGAGATGCTGAGGGCCGAGCCCCCGGTGAAGGTAGTTCGGAGGAAGAAGGTCGTTCAAGGAGTTCGTCCTTCAGGTTCTGCCTCAGGGGTCGCGGCTCAGAGGGTGGCACTTCCCCCCTATCCCGAACATCTTGGTTCGGGATACAGCTCCATTTCCTGCCTCAGCACCCTTGGTTGAGGGACCATCTGCATCTGCAATTGTGTCCCCAATTCCAATACTACCGAGTGCAGCCACAGAGCCCCCGGTCGGTGTTGATATGGTCGTACCTTTATGTGGCCCTAACCTCGCCTCTACTCCAGCAACGGGGGCAACCCCCCCTCCATCCATCGCCGCTCCCCCCAACGAAGGAGCAAGGTTAGAACTTCCGTTGATAGTCGTTCCATCATCCTCCGAGAGGGAGGAAGCAGTTCGGATGGCCGACGCCATGATTACCCAACCGGGTAATGAGGGGGAGGCTGTACGCGATGCCGAGGGTGAGGCTCAACCCTCGGCTGGTAGTCAGAAGGGAGCTGGGGAGGAGACGGGCTCAGCTCAAGTTGGCACGAGCAGAGGAAGGTTCGAGCCGGGTTATCACATGTCTTGTTTGACAGACTGGGCGGCGAATCACGTTACGGAGGAATCCATTTCGCGCCTTCTTGATAAACCGGACGACTGCTTCTTGGAAGACTTGGCTGGAATCTTCTACCAGGTATTTCCTGCCCCTTCCCTTGAAAAAGTTGTAGCTATTTTTTGTATTATTATTTTTTTTCTCATTTTCTTGCTTTGGACCAGTCTGTTCCGAGGATCCTCCTATGCTGGGAGAGGGTCCAAGAGCGTCGGAAAATTGACGCCGAGGAACTTGTGGAGATCCGCACCATCTTCGGAGGTACATCAGGCGGAGGAGATTCGAACAGAGCCCGAAAAGCTCATTCCCGAAGGAGCCCAGAGCATTACGTCAATCTTACCGAGCGGCCTAACAAAGAACCACGGGTCAGTCCCTGTAGCCTCACCTTCACGGAAGATGACGCTCGGGGAATCCAACATCCACACGATGATGCCTTGGTGGTCACTATGACCATAGTCAACCATAAAGTATACCGGATCCTCGTTGACACTGGAAGTTCAGCCGACGTGATCTACTCTGAGGCCTTCGGAAGGATGGGGATTCCACAGTCTCATCTCAGACCTGTGAAGACCCCCTTACACGGCTTTGCCGGAGAAAGGGTAATCTCTGAAGGAGCCATTTCCCTCCCAGTGACTGCGGGAGAGGGGGCTTCTGTTATGGAATAACCTTAAAGGTCAGTAAGCTGCTCGGAGCGCCTCATTAAGGATAGTAAATTTTCAGATGCTCAGCATTCCACGGGTGGGGGAGTTGACGGCTTTCGAGATCCTCCAAGTGGTAGGATCCGGGCTTAGTCGATCGGACCACTCGGTATGGTCCTTCCTAGTTAGGACCGAGTGCTCCGATTCCCGGCTCAGCCGTGTTCTGAAAGACTCGTCGAAGAACCAGATCCCCTGGTCGGAATCGTCTAACCTTCACTTTAGAATTGTAGAATCTGGCTACTTGTTGATGTCGGGCAGCGGCACGGAGCTTTGAAACTTCTCGGATCTCTTCCAGAAGATCCAAATTGGCGGTGATTTGCTCGGTATTTTGATTCTCATTATAATTATCCACTCGAGCCGTAGGGAGGCCGATTTCAACGGGCACTATTGCCTCCGACCCATAAGAAAGAGAGAACGGAGTTTCTTCAGTGGAAGATTGAGCTGTGGTTCGCACGCCCAAAGGACGAATGGAAGTTCTTCCGGCCAGTTACCCTTTGCTTTTTCCAGCTTCTTCTTGAGGTGGTGCTTGATGACCTTGTTTACTGCCTCCACTTGCCCATTGGACTGCGGATGCCGAGGCGAGGCGTAAGCGTTCTTGATACCGAGCCCTCTACACATACCCCTGAATTTGTCATTGTCAAACTGTCTGCCATTGTCTGAGACGATTGTATTTGGAACTCCAAATCTACAGACAATGTTCTTCCAAACGAAGTCAATTATTTTCTGTTCGGTAATCTTTGCGACGGGTTCGGCCTCAGCCCACTTCGTGAAGTAGTCGACAGCAACGATGGCAAACTTGACTTGTCCTTTTCCAGTCGGCAGAGGGCCGATGATGTCGATCCCCCACTGAGCGAAAGGCCACGGACCGCTCATGGGAGTCATTTCTTCCGCCGGTTGCCTAGGCACGGTCGCAAAATGCTGACATTTGTCACATTTTCTAACATACCGCTTGACATCTTCTTTTAGGGTCGGCCAGAAGTATCCCTGCCGAAGCACCTTTAGAGCCAGGGCTCGGCCGCCAGAATGGTTTCCACAGATCCCCTCGTGAATCTCCCGGATGACATATTCCGCTTCCTCGAGTCGAAGACACCTGAGATATGGCTGAGAATACCCCTTCTTATACAGAGTTCCATTCAGAATAACATATCTTGCTGCTCGGACTCTCAGACGTCTAGCTTCCTGTCTGTCCGAGGGAACCTCCCCTGACTCGAGGTAGACAAAGATTGGGTCCATCCAGCTCGGGCTGTTATCCACCGGATTAACCGTCTTTTTCTCTACTCGATCGATGCTGGGATGTTCAATGAACTCTATCGGAATGATCCGTGGAATCTTTCCCTCTACGGCCGACGCCAATTTTGCCAGGGCGTCAGCCCATGTATTTTCTGTCCTCGGAATCTGGTGGATCGTACAGTTCCAAAATTTCTCGATCAATTTTCTGGCCTCGTCTAGGTAAGCGATCATTCTATTTTCTTTGGCTTCGTAATCAGCGGAGATGTGATTTACGACCAGCTGAGAGTCGCATCGAACTTGCAGAGATTGGACCCCGAGGCTGGCGGCCAATCTGAGCCCAGCTAACAATGCTTCGTATTCTGCCTCATTGTTGGAAGCTTTGAAGCCGAGTCGAATGGCATATTGGATAATTGTGGAGTCGGGGGCGATCAAGACGATCCCTGCCCCGGCTCGTTTTGAGTTAGACGATCCATCCACGTAGAGGACCCATCCGGCTTCCGGCATGCCTTGTGAGCTGTTTGGGAGGTCAAGCGGTGTCATCTCAACCTCCTTGTTGATCGGCTCGTTACTTAGAACAGTGAATTCTGCGATGAAATCAGCCACTGCTTGGCCTTTCTTCGCCGTCCTAGGTCGGAAAGTAATGTCAAACTCTCCAAGTTCGATCGCCCATTTAGTCAACCGACCTGAAACCTCTGGCTTTTGGAGAATCTGTCTGAGTGGGGAGTCGGTTAACACGATGATCGAATGAGCTTGGAAATATGGACGCAACCTCCGAGCCGAAACGACTAGGCTAAGTGCAAGCTTCTCCAGAGCGGGGTATCTCGTTTCTGCTGGTACCATGGCTTTGCTCACATAGTATACAGGATGCTGTTTGTTCCCTACTTCTCGGATCAGGGTCGAGCTGACTGCTGAGGCTGAGACTGCGAGGTATAGGAACAAACATTCGCCTTCTTCCAGTTTTGATAGCAGAGGTGTTGAGCCCAGATATTGCTTCAGCTGCTGGAAAGCTTGCTCACATTCAGGCATCCACTCGGCCTTCTTATGACCCTTCAATTGCTGAAAGAAGGGGAGGCATTTATCAGTGGCTCGGGATATGAAGCGCCCGAGCGCTGCTACCCGTCCGGTGTCCGAGGGGAACTCATGTCGAGGAGTGCTTTAATCTTATCGGGGTTGGCTTCGATGCCTCTCTGGCTGACTTGGAATCCAAAGAATCTTCCTGAGCCGACTCCGAAAACGCACTTTGCTGGGTTCAGCTTCATTCGATATTCTCAGAGGACTGCAAAGGTTTCTCCGAGGTCTGTCAAGTGATCGGATGCCTTAACGCTTTTTACCAGCATGTCATCAACGTAAACTTCCATCGAGCGCCCGATCTGTCTTGCGAACATCTAGTTGACTAGCCTCTGGTATGTGGCCCCAGCGTTTTTCAGGCCAAATGGCATGACCCGGTAACAGTAGAGCCCCCTGTCTGTAACAAAGGTAGTCTTCTACCTATCTGGGGGGTGCATCACGATCTGATTGTAACCAGCGTAGGCATCCAGGAAGGAAAGTAGCTCGTGTCCTGCTGTACTGTCTACTAATTGATCAATCCGAGGCAACGGGAAACTGTCTTTCGGACATGCTTTGTTCAGGTCTGAATAGTCCACGCAAATTCTCTATTTGCTATTTGACTTCTTAACCAGCACCACATTCGCGATCCACTCTGGATAATATACTTCTTCTATGAAGCCGGCGTCCAACAAGACTGAGACCTCTTCTGCAATGGCTTCGCATCGCTCGGCATCAAACGGTCTCCTCTTTTGTTTCACAGGCTTGTGGTCTGGATCTACGTTCAACCGATGGACCAAAACGTCTGGAGAGATTCCTGGCATATCCGCATGCGACCAGGCAAATACGTCCCTGTGTCGCCGCAGGAAAGTTAACAGCTCGGAGCGTTGCTTGGGCCTGAGTGATGTTCCGAGCTGAACCGTCTTGCTAGGATCGGCTTCGTCAAGCGGTACCTTCTCCAAATCTTCCATTGGCTTATTCTCGGTAGGTCCGCGCGGGTCCAAGATGTTGATAGTGAGTGTTTGCTTTATAGACCCTTTTTGAACCGCAATGGCATAACATCTCCGAGCCTCGCGTTGATCGCCTCGGAGGTAACCTGTTCCGCCTTCGGCGGAAAATTTCATCATCAAGTGATAAGTAGACACGACCGCCCGCATTGCATTGAGGGAGGGCTTGCCTATAATCACATTATGTACTGATGGTACATTGACAACAAGAAAGTCCACCATCATGGTGACTTGATGTTGCCCCTCTCCCGCAGTCACTAGGAGGGAAATGGCTCCTTCAGAGATTACCATTTCTCCGGCAAAGCCGTGTAAGGGGGTCTTCACAGGTCTAAGATGAGACTGGAATCTCCATCCTTCCGAAGGCCTCAGAGTAGATCACGTCGGCTGAACTTCCAGTGTCAACGAGGATCCGGTATACTTTATGGTTGGCTATGGTCATAGTGACCACCAAGGCATCATCGTGTGGATGTTGGATTCCCCGAGCGTCATCTTCCGTGAAGGTGAGGCTACAGGGACTGACCCGTGGTTCTTTGTTAGGCCGCTCGGTAAGATTGACGTAATGCTCTGGACTCCTTCGGGAATGAGCTTTTCGGGCTCTGTTCGAATCTCCTCCGCCTGATGTACCTCCGAAGATGGTGCGGATCTCCACAAGTTCTTCGGTCGAATTTTTGGGGCGCTCTCATACTCGCTCCTCTTTCCGAGTAGTTTTCTCTTGCTTGGTGTACCGACGTAAGTGCCCCTTCCTAATAAGGGATTCAATCTCATCCTTGAGATCTACACATTCATCGGTATTGTGGCCATGATCTCGATGGAAGCGACAATACTTGTGCTTGTCGCGAAGTTCCGGGTCTGCCCGCATACAGACTGGCCAGTTGAGAAGTTTCTCGCTTCGGATATCCAGTAAGATCTGTTCGGCGGTAGTGTTGAGAGGTGTGTAGGAACGGAATCTCCCCTCCGGTTTCCTGCTTGGTCGGCGATCACGAGAAGAATGATCATCCGAGCTTTTTCTCGGGGCTTGGGGTTCCTCGTTCCTCGGCCTTTTTTCTTTCCCGTTCGGCTCGGTTATTTGGATACTCTTGCGAGTAGCAGAGAACTCCTCGGCGTGGACATATTTCTGGGCTCTAGCGATGAGCTCGGCTAACGTCTTTGCCGGGTTCTTCCCTATAGAGAAGGCGAACCTCCCTTCCCTCAAGCCGCTACATACTGCGGCGAGAGCCATCTTGTCGTCATAGTCTTCCACCTGTAACGCTTCCTCGTTGAATCGAGCAATGTAGTCCTTCAAGGACTCTTTCGGCCCTTGTTTGATGGTAAGAAGGTGGGTATTGAGTTTTCGGCTTCTCTTACCGCTTATAAACTGGGTAAGGAATGACCGAGCTAGTTCTCCGAATGAACATATGGATCCAGGCTTAAGTTGTCGATACCAATTCCGAGCGGATCCGGCCAGAGTAATCGAGAATCCTCTGCACATCATCGCATCAGTCGCGGTCTGTATCTGCATCCACGAATGATAAGCTTCCACGTGTTCGGATGGGTCGCCGGACCCGGAGTACTGGATGACAGGAGGAATCCGAAATCTCTGAGGCATCACTTCGTTCATGATTTCTGAGGTGAACGGAGGCTCGGTCTCTTCCATCATGGCTTGAACAGCAGCCGGGATTGATGATGGCTGTTGTTGCTTCTGTAACATTAAGACTTGGTTATTCAAGTCTGCGAATCGTGATTCCCAGGGATCCCTGTTTTCAGCCACTTCTTCCCGAGTGTTCTCCGGTTCAGGAATTCTCCTTTCCCTTCTCCTCTCCAGGGTGTGACGAAGGTCTGTTGGAGCCAGAGCCGAGGCCGCTGGGACATCCGTCGGGGCCCGAGTCGTCACATTCCTGGTAGGAGCTCGCATTGGAGCTGGGGGAGGATTTTGAGCCGACACTGGTGCTCGAGTAGATCGTTGCGGAGATGTCCCACGCCTCGCACTTCTCGTCGCTGAATGGGCTTGAACGACTGGTCCGACAGCTTTTGGCGCTGGGCTTCTCCGTTCGGGTTGTTGTCGGGGCTCGCGCTCCTGTCTCATCCGTTCCATCTCATCGCGCAAGGCCTGTACTTCACCTTGTAAGGCGCGGTATTTGTTGGAACGGTTGCGAGAACGCTGAGAAGGGCCCGGAGCAGACTCCGCATGAAGTAATGACGAAGAGCGGGTCTGCTCCGGTTCCACCATCACTGCTTTCTTCTTCCCTCTAGCCATAGCTTTCAAGAACAGGAAACTGACTTTTTGTATCAGTTTCCCACAGACGGCGCCAAAAATGTTGAGGTCGAAATCTGGACGGCCCTCTTTCCCTCTTCACGTATTCTGAACAGGTGACAGACTTGGATCCCTGCGCAAACCGTGAGCAATGGAGACCCTGGCTAAGCCGGGGGACCCTCTGATGCCTAAGTCAGGACAATGGAATCTGGGTCTAAATTAAGGAGGAAGAGAAGAGTGACAGATGTTGCGTACCTGTTCTCATGGGATGATGTAATATTTATACATTTTCATCGCTCGATTCGCATCCGATAATCTCGGCACGATCAGTGGGGTTCGCGGATCATGGAGATATTGCCCAGAATCCGAAGATCATGTCCTACGATGTGCGTATCTGCGGGCGAGATAATAGCGCATACCTATACATGGCAGTTTCTCCACTTAGCGCGTGGGACCTTTATCCTCGGAGATGCCCCGGCTCGGCCAGACCGAAGACGACGATATCGCTCCGAGCTGATGGTTGATTATGTCAACCCGAGCCGAACCTTGATCCGCTCGCAAGTAATACAGCTAGCCCTTCTCAGTGTCATGATGGATGCTGGCTCGGAGTCGGTCGTACAACTCGAATGTTTTCTCTTCCGACTGCTCTTGGAAAGAAGGTGATCAAGAATGGGAGCTTCGTCCATCTTAACCCACCTTCCTAGTATTATGCCGAGGCTCGGACTCTCCGCTCGGAGTGACGGACCGTCGATCCCTCCGATTGTAGTCGTCTCGGATCTTCCCATAACAGTTGCCACTCACTTTCTATCACTAAGTTAGGTCGTTGTTTGGTGGGCTCTAATGTGAAGGACTTGTATCTTGGAGTTAAGCACCTTATCTAGCTCTCCAGTGACTTCCATCTGAAAATGACATCCTTACGCAGTATTTGCAGCAAGGAAAAACTACTTTTCTTTTTCTTTTTTCAAGCTACTATTCTTTGCTCTTTTTGTAGGTATCGTAAATGGTAGTCTTTTTATTTCTACCGTTGTAACTACTTGACATGGTTGCTTTTTAGTTACGTGCATTCAAGGCTTCTGTTTCTTTTTTTTCCTATCTTGTGGTGCAAGCACTCGACAGTACTTACAGATGTTATAGAAATAGGAAATAGCAAGTTGAGAACACGGCAATGTCAGATGGTCTCAATCTGGTAAGTGTAGATGCTTCTTTGGTTTCTGAGTTTTGATTTGGATCTTCTCTTGTGGTTTTGCTTTGCTGGCATTTATTGTGTGGTGGTGTTTTTCCACAACAATCCAACCCTATCAAAATCATAAGTCATTCAAAAGACTTACAAGACACTCTCTACCACTGATCAGTCAAGTCACTCCAAACGCGTCTTTAATGGAGATGACTAGGGTATAGGAACCTTTCATGAATCACTAAGTCAGTCAAGCAAGTGATGAATCCATCTATAGCTTTAGCAAGTGCACAAAACTTCTCCACACGTGCCCATACATGTTGCCACACATGCCGAAGTTTCCATGTTCGTTTGAAAATCCTAACCCTGTAAACTATAGCATGTGGACGTCATTATGTGGATCATAAATGCTTAAAAATCACAGTTGGATGCCTTCCCCAACTAATCAGTGTCTTTGGCTGTAATTGAAACATGTTTCAATTGGAGCTGGTACAAAGTTTCATCTATGGTTGGAATGAATTTCATTCTAATTAAATTTTATTTCCAATCAAAGTAGAAATGAATTTTCAGGTTTAAAATATTAAACACTCTTTACTTAGTATATTATAGATTGGATTGAATCAAATTGAAAGCTCTGTATGCAAGAAAATCCCAGATCAGCTTAAATCAATTTGAAACCAGAATATTAATTCCATGGAGAACCAAAGGAGAGTGGAAGGGGATTTAAGGAGTTTCGGATTGTGATTTGACAAGCAACCTCTCAAATATAGGCAGCATTAAGAGCTGTCATCTTTCTCCAACCCTGTCAATTTCTGTTAGAAATTTTCAAAGCTCCTTACAATGCAGGGAAAACAGTCATTTATATAATTGTCGTAATTCTCTAACTAATCCATCCACCAACCTTAGCCTCCTAACTAATCACATTGACTAGTTGCTATGGATCTTTGATTAGTTACTAAGACATTAACCCAACAACCTAGAACAGAAAATTAATAGAATACAACCGAATTCTAGCTCAAATCAACAAATAATTGAAAATAGCCTGAAACAGGTAGTGAACTGTTCAACACCCTGATCCATAGTTCAAGTGGTAGACTGAGTGAAAGATACTTCATTTCAACACTGAGGTCTTGGTATTGATTCCCTAGTGGTGGTGGCTAACAGTGAAGTGTAAACTGACAGTGGGGTGTACTAACAGGCTAACAAAAAAAAAAAAGGTAGTGAACTGTTCCATCTTTCAGCAACCTTATGCTTCAATCATATGTTGTTGTTTTACTGTTGGAATACGGAAATAGTTCCTCCGCGTTTCAGTCATAGACTCCAATATGCGCACTCTGCCTGCCTCTGGTAATGGCCCATCAAGTGTAGCCCGATGTGGCCTTCTACCGATGCTCCAGGTATGCCCAGTCAGAGAGAGCTCGACCTCAAGCTACCACCATCTCTATCATTTTGCAGAATCTTGACATCGAATGGATCAGAAGTGTATATGTGGTTCGGCAATAGTAGATGATAGACATTGTCGTTGATCTCCACAATGCGTCCGCACTCTTGGTCCTCTTGCCATGCATATCTTTAGAGTTTACTGCACATTGTCTAGATATGACTCAAAAACTGGAGGAGATAGACCCATCTTTTGTTTTTTTTGGTGTATGAGAGACGCCAGCTGTAGGCCCATGGGGCCCATAAACCGCTCTCCCCTGGGATCAAATACAGCATTCCTCTGTTAAATCTCTGAAATCCATCACTCAAATGGGCCAAGATCGGGACATCGACAAACATGAACAATGAGATATAATAGTAGGTGTAATCAGCTGGATTCAATAGCTAAAATTTCTGAAAGAGATGACATCAAAGATTGGATTCGATAAGGCCCCTTTTCTAGTATACCATGAAAATCAAGGCATTAGGCAGGCCGGGTACAACCCTAGTATGGCTTAAGTAGTCTATTGATGGAGAGAGGGTGGCAGTCACTTTCATGCCCAAGATGGACCAGAGAAGGCCCGATGGGAGGCGGAAGTGATCAAGACTGTCAGAATCCTAAAACAGGCATATCTCGCAAACCGGAATGAGTTATTCGACATACCATGTATGATTTTGGGGTAGGAGAAGCTACTTTAGCCACCCAACTGGCTATGCCAGATTGCCCAAGCCGAATTTGTAAGATTCCATCAAATTGACAGTCGAAAACCCTTTTTAATTTCATTTTTACTCTTTATATTTCAATCATAACTCTTCATCCTCTGAGCTTTAGGAGTTGTGCCACTACAAGAAAACTGTCTTTTGCCGGCAGTTAAAACTGCCAATAAAACCTTTACCAGCCGTCAAAAAACTGCCGGCAAAAGCTCGGTCGGTAAAGGCTTTGTCGGCGGTTGTGTTAGCCGCCACCCATGTAACATTTGCTGGCGGTTAATACACCTCTGCTAGCGTTTTCTCAAAGCGCCAGTAAATGTCTACTAAAACACCGGTATGTGCCAGTATATTTGAGCGCTAATGTTTATATTTGATTGAAACCTTTTTTTTTAAATTTTATTTTATACCAGTAATTTGGATGTCATGCATACGTCACAGTGGGCCCCACACATAGGACTGTAGGTCTGATAATCAAGATTCAGATTGTGTGAATGTGGGGCCACGGTCTGATGATCCAAAGTGTTGAAATAATGGGCTTCACCAGGGATGGTGGACATCCAATATTCAAAGATCTGAACCATCTTATCTTATGGCTTAAGAACACAGAAGAAAAATACATTAGTGGTGAAAACTCAAGAGAGAAAGGCCAAATATCAAAGGGTGATTCATCCACAGTGATCCCAATGTATCCCTTAAAACAGAACACTGTAAGATGCACTTTGAAATAGAATAATACCAAATGCATTTCATCAGTTCCGTGAATGGGCCAATCTAAATCTGAGCACTTGATTAGGCCCAAGAAATAAAAAGGCAAGCCTAGGCCCATATTGGACCACTACTGAGAAATGGCCTTATTCCATTCCATGGCCGTTCATGTCGCATAATGCATGCCCATCAACCCACTTCATTTCATGGGTTAAATCACTTACAAGAACACGTTAAATAAAATTAAAAAATAACGACTTCACCAAGGCCAGACCCCTTGTTAAATAAAAAATCCTTCAAGCAATCGGGACACAGTATCTGTGCTCCATGCGTAGGTTAGATGCTTGGAGTGGCCTGGTGTGAGATTGGGAGCCATGGCTAACCTTTGGGTCCAAAAGGTCTGATTTCTCAATGGACAAGGCCTCACATAGAACTTGCTTAGCCATGTGAATGTCAGTTTAGAGCCTTCTCTCCCTTTGTCCTTTGGAGATAGGCTGTGGGCCTGAGGTCCCATTACTCATATGGCCATCCACACATGTTTGGAGCTTCGTAAGCTTTTTCTTCATGTAGGTATTCCAGTAGTTCTTGATATCATTGTCTGTTCTTTGGGGGAGATAAGAAGCTATGGAAGCCCATCTGAATTCAATCAAATTCACATAAATATAAGTATCCAAATTCTCAGAGACTACAAAAATCATTTCATCCATCTATACAAAGGGAATTTATATTTACATGTCCATCTTTATATATATATATATATATATATATATATATATATATATATATATATATATATATATACACACACACACACACATACATAAATCACTTCTCATGTTTGATTTGTAAAGAAAAATATAGATTTTATAAGATAATAATTACGCTTTTCCATTTCTAAATTTCTCAACCACAAAATTTAAAGTCAATCTCAATAATAAGATATATTGAAGATTTTCACTTGTAAATCATACACACGTCTAAAAATGAAATCTCTTGGAATCCATTCATAGTAGTACCTTAGGAAATAATTATCAAATAAAGATTAGGAATTCCTATTCTACTTTAAATGGATTCCTGGTTATCGAACAGTCATTTGGGCCCTTAGATGCGTATATAAAGATTGAAAAAGATATGGTGTTTTTACCTATTGCCCAAGAGAGCTTGAAGGTGGATGATCTTCTCCTCAGTATCAGTGAAGTTGCCATGTTTGATCATCCCAGGCCTAAGGTAGTTAGTCCACCTAAGCCTGCAGCTCTTGCTACATCTAAGCAACCTTGGCAACACCAATCAAAAAGAGAAGATGAGTATAAAACAGGACTACCAATTTTCTTGGATTAAAGAATAAAGGACAGAAATCTATAACTAAGACTACGAGGAAACCTTGAGTTCCCATTGGAATGTAGAAGATTGCTTGGCAAGACCTCTCTCACCATGCTTGACAAGAATTCTTACAGTCCTTTTCCAGTTTTTTCTTTCCCTGTGATAGAAACATGTCTTAAGATAGCAATTTAAAACAAACACGAATACAATATCTTGAATCTTATAACTAAGACTATGAGGAAACCTTTCTACATGTTGACATTGATTCATTGGAGTGAAATGGTGGATAACCCACAAGCATTTCATACATGATAACCCACAAGCATTTCATACATGATTTATGTCAAACAACCATTTTTTAATCCATAATGCAGTTCTTCAACAAGTACCTGAAGATGTGAAACAGTTGCTGCAGCTCTGAGTCACCTAGAAATAAAGCTTGCCTTCTTACCATTTCCGCTGCACAGAACACATAATTGTATTAAGATCTAAGTCATTAGAGAACATAAGCAAGAGAAATGGCTCAGCAGAAAGTGTAGATAGGTTCCCCAATTTGGCACATCCAAACACAACTAAATTAGCTTGTAGATGCTTAGTTTGGCTACATTGCAGTTGGCTGCACTACTGAACTAGATTGTGATAGTACAATGGAGAGAAAACTATTAGAGAATATCCGAAAGTATCATCTCTGGTTGCCAAAACAAAACAAAAACAAAAACAAAAACAAAACAAAAAAACAAAAAAACAAAAAACAACAACCCGGATTAAAATGGTGTTACCTGATACTGAGCTATAACCTTTTCCTGAGAATCTACATACATATGAACCTGCAGAAAGCAAGCAACTAGAAACATTCTACATAAATGCATTTGTACATAATTGCTCGTTAGTTTCATATGAAAAAGACTGACCTTTCTCAGGGAATCTGTCATCTCTGCCTTGCGTTGATGGAGAAAATAACCTTGAAATACATAATTTAGTTAATACGAAAGATCAAATTGTAGACCAGCAATGATCAAATTGTAATTACATTCCCAGTATTTATGGCAGAAACATCTGTAAACATCAAATTGTAGATGAAATGATGCAGCAACTAGAGATATGCATATGCAACTCGAGGAATTCCACCGATCAGATAACTGTGATTGTTCAACAGAGTAGATTTCTGATCTGTTGAACATTCACATTGGGATCCACCAGACTAATGATCTGTATCATCATCATCAATGCAAAATATCCCCATCTGTACAGACTATTGGCCTTGAATGAAAGTTCTGTTAATTCAGTCGAAGTTGGTATAAAAGCTCAATAATATAGACTGGACATTCAATCACTTGATTCCCATACAAACAACTGGTTGGGAAAAACCATAAAACCATTGAAATACCAAAAACCGTCATGTAGTGAATGGCATCAGTATACTCTATTTTCCCAAAATTCACCCAAACAATTCATAAAATTCTCTGTTTCCCTCTGAAAATTTGAATATGTGGAATACCCTTAAAGCAGAAGCAAAAAAATTGAATATGGGCACACCATAGAACAATTTGAGAGTGGACAACTACCGCTGACTTGACTATGGGGCCCACCTGATTTTCCTTCCTTTCACAGGCTTTTCATACCTACATAAGCAACAGAAATTACACAAATTTTATGAAAGTAGTGGACAATACTCGCAGCAGAATCAACATGGCTCACTTCTAATAACAAACCCCATATGTTCATGAAAATGAAAATAAAAAATATCCATTTTAAGTCCATTTCTACAATTCCATATCGGAAAATGGATGCCTAAAAATAGAGAATTTCAGACAGTAAAAAATTCAATGTACTTGTGCCCGTATAAATACCTCAACATCAGATATGTTGCTTGTATACTTTTACCTAGCATCATGCATCCAACTAATTCATGATATAGTGAATTACTTCGAAGTTATAAATAGTTCAAAATTCAAATTAAAAAATAAGGTTAACCGCAGCAGTCATATAGTACTGATTGGTATTAATATTCAGCATTCCAAGGAAAAACAATATGAGAAGAAAGAACAATGTTCACAACACTCTAATCATGAAAAAGAGCTATACCAAGTCTGCAATAACAAAATCTAGCTCTTTGACAAAATTTTCTCTACGACGTTCTCACTCTGCAGCAGTCTGGAAAATGTAATTCAACCATATTAGGATTATGCACATGGCACGACCCTAAGAATCAAACTTATAAAGAGAAAATTGAATTGTCAATTTAACCTTCACATCTGGTCACATGCAATGGAAAACACATCTAAAATTCATTGTGCTTTGGCAAATGTCATCAGCACTAGTAAATGAACCATCCATCAAAAAACTGCTTCCCATCAATCATAAAAATAAATAATGGATCTTTCATATGTTATTCTATTCAGAAGAAATTCTTTATAGATTAGAACTCAAGATAGAAACAATGAAAGAATCAAATATTGACTGAAATTTATTTCTGAAAACAAAAAAAAAAAAAATTGTGTGGTGAAAAATCACTGCTAGAGGACCAGTTGAAAAGTGCCACCAGCTGACCTATCATATCATGGAAAGGAATGGACGGCACAGGACTTATATAGTGGCACAAAAACATAGACAATCATGGGCAACAAGACAAGCCAAGAACAACATAACCAAGAGTGATCATCAAGTATTCCATACATCTACAAGCACAACCAATAGTAAATGTAAGATTAAACAACATAGTGAAAGACTAAAATCCAATAAGCCTGACTTGTAGCACCAAAGTTATAGTCCCCCAAACTTTCCCTGCAAAGCCTTGATAAGTGATAGTGCCCCTTTGCAGCTCCTCATCCACTCATTACCAAACATGTAATATTAAAACCACATACTCCAAAGCATCTATAGCTCTAACATTCAAAGGCATGGTCATGGATGAGGTAGCAAACTGTGATAGTAAATTGCCAATCTCATATCTTTCAACATCCAGTTCTTCAAAACATCACAAGTACCATAAGCTAAACTCCAAGCAACCACCATCTCACAAGATATCCAAAATAGTGAGTTCACTATGAAAACCGAAAGGAGCTGAAAGCTTTTCTGTATTTGAGACAACCCAAAGGGGTTGAATATATATAAAGATTACAGTCATCTATACGAGGAAAATAATAAAACCAGAACCCTCTACCTATGGAAACGAACTATACAAGGTATACTAGCTATACAAGGTATGTGAGCCTGTCTAACACCCCCCCTCAAACTAATGCTGGTAATCGACAAGTAATAGTTTGCCAACTAGAAATGAGTGACGTGCAGAAGTGGGGGACTTGGTGAGAATATCGGCAATTTGATCATGGGATGCAACATGTGGAAGACAAATGAACCCAGACTGAAATTTCTCGCGGATAAAGTGACAGTCAACTTCGATATGCTTCGTTCGTTCATGAAAAACTGGGTTAGAGGCAATCTGAATGGCACTTAGATTATCAACATAGAGTGGAGTAGGATTTTGCAGAGGAATGTCCAAGTCGGAAAAAAGGCTACGTAACCAAACATGCTCACTACACGTAGCGGACATCACCCGATACTCGGCTTCTGTGCTTGGTTTGGAAACAGTGGTCTGCTTCTTACACTTCCAAGAGATGAGAGAAGTGCCAAAAAAAACACAGTAGCCAGTGGTAGATCTTCGTGTGAGAGTGCAATCGGCTCAATCAGCATCCAAATAAGTATGAAGGTCCAGAGTAGCCGTGGAGGAGAAGAACAGTGATCGATCTAGAGTTCCACGTAGGTACCGTAGGATGCGCAACACCGTAGTCATATGAAGAGTCCGAGGAATATAAACAAACTGACTGATGACTTGGACAGCGTAGGCAATATCAGGGCGAGTCATAGTTAAGTAAACCAGACTCCCAACCAAACGGCGGTATAAGTTGGGCTGTGCAAGTAGATCACCATCGTCACATCCATATTGAACGTTAAGTTCTAAGGGAGTCTAAACTGTCTTCTGATCCGTCAATGATGCCAAGGCGAGAAGATCCTTAGTATATTTACGCTGGCTGACCAGAATCCCACGTTTAGAACGTGAAATTTCAAGCTCAAGAAAGTATGTGAGATGGCCGAGGTCTTTCATCTTGAAGGAGGATTGCAGAACTTCCTTTAAAGCCGAGATGCCAGTAGCATCGCTACTAGTGAGAAGTAGGTCATCAATATAGACGAGAATAATGACAATTCTGCGAGCAGTGATGCACAAAAATAAGAATGGGTCATGATTACTTTGAGTAAAGCCAGCACCTGTAACAACTTTGTGAAAGCGTTGGAACCATGCCCGAGGTGCCTATTTGAGGCCATATAGGACTTTCTTTAGGCGACATACCTTATTGTCAGGGATTGAAGAACCATGAGGAGGTTTCAAATATACTGTTTCTTGGAGGTCTCCATGAAGAAAAGCATTTTTCACATCCATCAGAACAAGTGGCAAAGAGCGAACGGAAGATATTGACAGAAGATTACGAACAGTTTTCATCTTGGCCACGGGAGCGAATGCTTCATCATAATCAATTCCGTATTCCTATTTGTATCTCTGAGCGACAAGTTGAGCCTTGTATCGATCCAATGATCCATCAGACTTGAGCTTGACAGAATAAATCCATTTACTACCAATTAGTTGTTGGTCAGCCGGTCGAGTGGCAATGTCCCACATATGATTATCACCCAATGCTGCAAGTTCTTCTGCCATAGCCTTATTCCAACAATCATGAGTGGCTGCCTGAGAGTATGAAGTAGGAATAGAAATAGTATCCAGAGTAGCATTCAAGGCAGACATAGAGCATATCAAGCGATTAGGCGCTCGATGTACACGATCGGAACGACGTATCGAGGTAGGTTCAGGATCTACAACAGGTACAGTAGGTTCGGGTTGAGGAATAGGTGGTGGAGTTGTATGTGGTCGACGCGAGTAAACCTGCAACGGACGAGGGAGAGTACTCGAGGCAAAAGGAATATCAGGAAAGGTAGTTAGACCAAGAGATTTTGGGGCGTGCGGAAGAGGAAGAGATGAATGAAAGGCAATATGTTCAAGAAAAACAACATGTCGTGAAACTCGAACACGACGAGAAACCGAATCATAACATCGAAAACCCTTCTGAGTTTCTTCAAATCCCAAGTACATACATTTGATCGATTTTAGAGATAGTTTGTTACACTCACGTGAAGCCAGGTGAACATAACAGACAACCAAAAATACGAAATGTGGAATATGCAGGAGGTAAGCCGTTGAGAACAAAGTATGGAGATTTACTGTTCAGAACGTTGGTTGGCATCCGATTAATCAAGTAGACTGAATGTAACATTGCTTCCACCCAGAAAGAATGAGGAACACTCATAGCTGTCATTAGGGCATTAGCAGTTTCAACAATATGACGATTTTTTCGTTCAGCCACCTCGTTCTGTTGTGAAGTATCAAAACAGGTGGTCCGATGAATAATCCCATGACCCTGAAGAAATATACGAAAATCAGTTGAGAGATATTCACCCCCTGAGTCAGAGCGGAGAGTTTGAACTGGAACCCGAAATTGAGTCTCCACCATAGAGTGAAATATCTTGAATTTTTCAAAAACTTGGGACTTCGAGTGCATAAAGTAAATCCAGGTGTAACATGTGAAATCATCAATGAATACAACATAGTATCGTAACCCAGAGAGAGACATAATTGGTGAAGGACCCCAGACATTTGCATGCGCTAGTTCAAACATAGAAGATGATTTTGTAATACTTAGAGGAAAAGAAATACACTTACTTTTTGAAAGACACCAAGATGAACAAGAATAATCCAAATCTTTTTTATTAAGAGAAACGTTACCTAACATGCCAGAAGAAAATAACTGAATTAACTGATCGGAATGTGGATGACCCAGGCGAAAGTGCAACAGTTTCCACAATTTATTTGTCGAACAAATATCTAATGAAGATGGAGAAAAGAAACAACGAGCCGGAGTGACAGATGGATCAAAGTCCAGCACGTACAGACGACCATGCCGCCTACCCATCTCAAGTACCTTCCCCGTTACCAGATCCTGCACAAAACAACAGTTGGGAAGAAATATAACTAAGCAGTTATCGGATGTGAGTTGACCAACTGAAATTAAATTGGAGGAGAGGTTAGAGACATGAAACACATCACGAAGGGCGAACTGGCGATGAGCAGAAGGAGAGAAAGTCAATGACCCAACGGACTGAATAGGTAGTCTAGTGCCATCCGCAGTAGAAATAGCCTGATTTTCGGTGTAGGGACGAATGTCACGAAGATAGGATACAATACCAGTCATATAATTGGAAGCACCTGAATCGAAGAACCATGTAGAAGATGGGGATATACCTAACATACCAGCCGCAGAAAGGGTCTGAACGATTTGTTGGAGTATCGCAGGAGTTAAAGGTGATGAAAGACCTTCAACAGAAACGGTAGATGCAGAATCACTAACAGACGGCTCGGAAGAAATAATGGCAGCAGTAGCAGAAAGAACACGACCACGACCATGGCCGCGACCACGACCACCACGTTCACGACCGAAAGAAGAAGCATAGGCACGTGTACGGCAGTCCTGAATACCATGACCAGTCCGTCGACAATAAGCGCACCATTCTTTGCATTGTGCGACAACATGACCCACCTTGTTGCAGCCGCGACAAGTCAAAGGAGTGAAACCATGTGTGGTATAGTGGTAGACATAGCAAACACCATATCAGATGATCCCGGAGTTGAGGAAGGAAAAGAGAGAACTTTCAGTCATTGTTCCTCAGCCAATAAATCATTAATAACCGAATTCAATGAAGGAGTAGGGCTACGGTTCAAGAGAGCAACCCAACAATGCTCAAATTCCGGACGTAGCTTCATAAGAAATTGTCGAACTTGCGCACTCTCGCGCATAGTTTGGAATATCTTAAAGTCGTGAGGAAATGTTGGATCCATCATAGCCATCTCTGTCCAAAGTGTGACAATTTTAGAGTAAAATAATTGAATACTGTCGTTACACTGAGTAAGGTTAACGAGATCCTGTTCCAGGCGGTATAACCGGACCGCATTACTCTGTTGATAAATCGTCTGGAGATGTTCCCACATTGCCTTATCAGTGCGATGAGGTGTGAGGCCAACAACAATGGACCGATCGACTGAATTGAGAATCCAGATAATAATCTATCCATTGTTCATTTCTCAATCAACTAATTTGTCGACATCTGTGGAAGTGGGGATAGTAACAGATCCATCAATTAGTCCCCACAAACCACGACCCTTGAGGAAGTTCTAAAAATGGATGGCCCATAAAGAATAGTTGGTAACATGAAAACTACAACGTGGGGCCTCTGTACGTGATAAGTCCTTGTCCATTGATCCGAAGTAATGTAAAGCCCGCAAAGAGTTACAACAGAAGAAGGTTTCAGAGGTACCATACAGCAGGAGATACTCAAGGGATTGCAGTTTTTGGATCTGGCGGAATAGCAACAGCAACAGGGGCTTTGGATCGGGAAAAGCTAGATCGGAACAGAGGGGCGCTAGATCTGGAATAGAGGGGCACTGGATCTGGATCTAGATCTGGAAAAGCTAGATCGGAACAGAGGGGTTGCTGGATCTGGAACAGAGGGGTGCTAGACGACGTAGAGGGACTGGATGAGCAGAGGGACTGGGCGACGCAAGTGCGCAGAGGGGTCGAGCAGAGGGACCGGACGACGCAAGTGCCCAGAGGGGCAGAGGGGCCGGACGACGCAGGGACAGTCGGATCTGACAGGTGGTGCCGGTTTTGGATCAGTGAAGCTCTGATACCATGAAAACCGAGAGGAGCTGAAAGCTTTTCTGTATTTGAGACAACCCAAAGGGGTTGAATATATAGAGATTACAGTCATCTATACAAGGAAAATAATAAAACCAGAATCCTCTACCTATGGAAATGTAATGCCCTGAAAATCGGGGGTCGAGTAGTTACTCAACTCCCGAGTTCCAGAACATCACTTATGCAACAAAATGAATGATGATTGAATGTTGACTGTATTCGTGCATTGAACATGAGTGAGATTAAGCCAAAACAGCATATCATACTCCAGAGACAGTTAAATTGCAAGCGGAAGACTGTGATAGACATATAGAATATAAAAACTGTGGTGAGTCTCCAGAGTGTGATAAAGTTACCAGGTTAATTAATTACAAGTACAGTTCTAAAATATACCAAATGTGTGGAAGTGTAATATCTTCTATCCCAAGTACCATAGCCCCGTCAATACAATACCAGGTCTTCATAGACCTGTCAGAGAGTTACATGTAGGAGAACTCCTCCTCAACATCATAGTAGAAGTCCGGCTCTGCTTCATAAGCATCGCCATCACCTGAAACTCAACAAATCTGGTTGGTGTGTACAACACCGTCCCGTAACGTGGGAGTGAGTGATCAACTCAGTGGAACAGTAAGGCATAGGTTAACATGTTATCAACTCAGTCAAGCAGTAATGATAAAGCAGTACAATCAACAATTCTAAATACTCTTATTAATGCAAGTATGAATGCAGTCATGATGAATGCCCTTGCCAAACCACCCTCATGCGACATCATCTTACGTTCGCGGATGCATACCTCCCTCAATGCTCCACATCTACCAGGCACATGCAGTGCGATGATGAGCATGATTACCGAGTAGTTATTAGTCCATTTCAAACAGCAGTATTGGGAAACTAAGGTACCTCCCTTGTATCATTCCCAAACATGATCCATTCTAGGGTCGTCAGTCCTAGTTAATCTCATACGATAATGTATTTCTAGGTCGCTGCAGAGGCTGTCAGGGCTGTTACGCACAATGGTTACACCACTCCCCCATCACCTCTTTAACGGTTCATCACTATACAAGATCTGTGCCTAGTTCATACTCTATACACTGCGGCAAAACTTGTCGCCTCACCGCAAATTCAGAGTATGCTCGAGGTCACTACAAAGGGTTACCAGGGCTGTTGCTCGCATTCGTTGCACCACTCCCCCATCACCTTATCAATGTAGGCCAACAGCACGAATATAGTGTCCCATACCACCATAATCGGTTCACGAGTCTGGTTGCTCACTGGTCACTACAGGGGAGGCACATGGCCCCGCGTAGGCAGAAGGCCGACTCGACCACGGTGTCCCATACCACCATGCCCGGCTCATGAGTCTTAGCGGATCGAGGTACCATGGTTAAAAGGGATTTCACTGGTAAGTTTGGTACCCTAGGTTCAAGCAGTAGCGGCCAAACATGGTGAACATACATTAGACAGATCGGGTTACTTGACGAACCTGACTAGCTCGAGCGCACAATCAATTGAACGACATGAAGTGCATAAGCACTTCGCGTGGCCTAACCACTGTCGCCAACTGAAGTACGACTCGGGTTCGTCAAATACATCCTACGTGGCGAAATGAATCTCAACCACGATCTCAAGTCTGGTACCGATTGTCTGGACTAAAATCATAGTCCCAAAAGCAATCAATCCATATTCCAAAGCATGTGGAGTAAAGCATAATAAACAAAGTAAGTCAAGCATGTTAACAAACATGTCATAAAGCATGTTACAAAGCATGTTATAAAGCATGTTATAAAGCACCATATAAACAGGAAATACAAAAACGAGTATTTTATCCATATATAATATATTCATACAGCAAATAATCATGACAAACACATTTCCAAAGATTATACGTATACGGTACTTTCTACAAATACCTAGAATATGTAAAATTCCATATTCTTCATTTTTAATCGAAACGGAAAATAGACAAATGACACTTTGTACATGTGCAATTGCATGCAGATTATGAATCTATCATTATATGACATTGAAAGCGTTGAAAACCATAACCTATACACCTAAAGTCCGCACCTTTTCTCGTAGAATCGTAACGGAGTCGATGGATTCGCTAAGCTTTCGTATACGGCAGTTTGGTAACCTATAACATGCTTTCGGTTAGTTATTTCATAACCTAATTTTTCCGAGTCGTTATATTCACCTAAACTTCAAAATTTGTTTCAAACATGAAAGCACTTAAACAAGTTTGAAGGATAAGACACTTAAACAAGTTTGAAGGATAACATAGTGAGAGATGAGATTTGTGAAGGAAAAATGAGGTTTTCAGGAAAATGGTTTGAAGAAGAAATTTAAGACCTTTAAATTAAGTATTTGAGAAGTTAATCAGGTGTTAGGATTGACCCATTGCCGAAGGACGTCTAATTCCAAGTGGCAAAAATCCGGGATGTTACAGGAAACGAACTATACAAGGTATACTAGTTATACAAGGCACGTGAGCCTATCTAACACACTATCTCTTTTAATCCCCACAACACAGTAAAGGGGGGAGCCCAAAAGATCAAAAAATGCCCACGTAAAAACAAGAAACTGGGGAAAAACCATAACCTGATTATGAAGGTACCTGAGATGCGTTAGAAAAAATATTCGGCACTCTAAAAACCATAAAATCATCACAAAGCTCAAAAATTCAAAGGAATAATAACCAAAATGAGGAAAAATCACATATAACACACACATACATATACACATCTTTCATGTTAACTATTTATGATATGGACCCAAAGTTATATTTTTGACTGGTTATGGTAAGTGAATAAGGTAATCTTTTAGATTAAGACATTTCTTTTCTTTTTCTTTTTTTGTCTTTTTTCTTTTTTTAAAAAAATTAAAATTAAAATTGTATCTCTTAACTGATCTCAACAAATTTCTCCCTAAACATCCCATCTCTCTATGTATAATTTCCCCATTGTTAGTGGAATAAACATACATATATGTAATCTTATGGTTTAACATGACCCATTGGTGATCACATGGAAAAAGTTAGTTGTCTGTGAGCAATTATTTTAAGGTGCTTGTGGACTTGGTGTTATTGACATACATTGAAGAAAATTTTGAGGTGAAGAAACTTCCATTCCTTGTGATATAATCATAAGTAGAATATAATACAGATATTATAAGCAGTAATGATCTATTCAGACATCCCACATGAGAGGAAGAAAGCCTTCTCTAGAGACATATTCAGCACCAGACACTAATAAATTTAGCCAATGCATTCAGAAAATTCTAGCAGAATCATTAAATGATAAATTTCATACTATCTAATAAGCTTCTAGATGTCAAAATGCTAAACTTTTCCCACGGTACAACAATTAGGAGGATATATCCAACTTACATCAACGTCTCGCTTTCAAATTCTTTGGTTTTACCAAATTAGGATTTTCGATCTCCATAACACCCTGCGTGCCTTTCTTTTTCTGCCAAATATCAGGCACAGTTACATAAAAGAAAGAAGTGAGTACAGATAATGACATCTAAGTGGTGCAAAATGAAATTGTTTAAGATTCCCAAAGTAAGAAGAGACGAAGAAAAACACAAAAGAAGCAATAATCAGAGAGACATCCCACTGACCTTAGTTTCTTCTTCATATTCCTCTTCTTCTTTGTCTTTAGCTTCTTCCTGATGGTATTAAAGTTTTTGCTTAAAACCCAAAAGGATAAGACAGAAGTGTAGGCAAGACAATAACAACAAAATGAAAAACTATGTAGCTAGTTTTATAGTTTCACAATCATTCAACCTCAAAGAGGCTATGATTGGCTCCTAGCATATGTACATGCCTTTTCCTATGTAGCTACTGTCAGTGATATCAACTTGGTCTGTACAAGAGAATGCTCAAATCATCTATATGCAAGTTGGGTATTCCCAGAATTGCCTATTGAAGCACTAGGCTCTCCCAGCGTGGAAGTAGCTCCTGATGAAAACATCACAAGCAAGGGTTAATAAAGGGGTCAGTCCAAACATACATGAGCAGAAATACCAAAAGGAAATGCACATTAGGTGGGCCACACATGCATCGAGCATTCTTCACATGTCTTCTTTTAAATTTAGTTAATTCTTCTCACATTCATGCACTAGCCTACTTGACGAGTGGACCAGCCTTAGCAAGAATCATACAAAAGAGAGCTTGGGAGGGGATTATCCATTATAGCTGCTCACACCCGAATCACAGAACGAAGGAGTCAGGTGGGGCAGACTACTCCTTACTAGTTAATTTTTCACATGATGTTTGTTTGCAAAACTGGTAAAGGGTCCAAAGTGGGTTCATGTACATCACAAGCCTATTGTCTAGAGATGGTCTTTGGCCCATAAGATGTCAATGATTGATGCACTAACATGTATCTATAATGCCAAAAAAAATAATCCACACGACCACAACAAACAGCCCATGACATGCAAGTAATCAATGCGCTAACACCAAATACAAAGCTGTCAAAAACAATCTACGCATTGCTACCCAACAACATCAAGCACTGGAATTGTTATCGATTACAAACAGCGATTGAGGGCTGACGGTGAACAATAATAAAAGGTGGTTAGAACCAGTGTATCTAACGTGCAGGGACCAGCAATCATACATTGATTAACAACTTGGTTACCAAAAACAGAGTATGGATTCCACAGAAAACAGGGTATTGATTGCAGCTATTTGCAGCTGTGAAATCCTAGATGATCCGATTCCAAGGGAAGATAAAGGCACGAGATCAATCAAAACATCATAATAAATGCAGCACAATACCCTTGGTTTCAAAAAGAAAGAAAGAAAAAAAAAATGACAACAAGGGATACCACAGGTTTTTAATCTATAATCCACAATTAGGGAATCGACACTATGAATCACTCAAAAATTCCCAATACACAAATCATTGCACAATGTTACTTGAAGGATTAAAAAATGCCAAAAAAATGCCCAAATTGATATGAATAGATAAAGAGAGAGAGAGAGAGAGAGAGAGGGACGGAGGGAGATACCTGATGTTGCAGCAGAATGCTCCTTGATGTGCAGTAGATCGAGTGGAGAGGGAGATACCTGATGTTGCAGCAGAGGGCCGAGGAGATAGAGAGAGAGGACTAGGGTTTAGAGAGAGAGAGAGAGAGAGAGAGAGAGAGAGAGAGAGAGATATAGAGAGTGAGAGGGAGAGGGAGAAGGAGAGTGAGAGGGAGAACGAGCGGAGAGGGAAAGGGAGAGGCAGAGAGAGGGAGGGAAAGGGAGAGGGAGAGGGAGAGCACGTGAGAGGGAGAGGGCCGGAGACGAAGAAGGAGAGGCGAGAGAGGGAGGGGGAGGGAGAGGGAGGGGGAGAGGGAGCAGCGAGAGAGGGAGGAGAGAGGGAGAGAGCGAGAGCGAGAGCGAGAGGAGAGGGAGAGGGAGCAGAGAGAGAGGGAGGGAGAGGGAGAGGCAGAGAGAGAGTCGGCGCCGTTTGAGAGGGTAATTAGGGCTTTGTTTTATATATATATATATATATATATATATATATATATATATATATATATAGAGAGAGAGAGAGAGAGAGAGAGAGAGAGAGAAAGAGAGAGAGAGAGAGCCCTGTGGCCATTAAAACTAGCTGCCGGCAAAGGGTAGCCCCATCGGTCGGCTAAGGCCCGTTTTCTTATAGTGTGCCCAACATGAAAAGGGCTTAGAAAATTTAGGAGAATAACATGGTTAGGCCAAATAGGACACTTACTATTTTTGGCCGAAACCATGAAGTCTACTAGGAATCATGACCATCTATAAATAGTAAATTCACCATTTACAGTAAATCACAAATTTTAAGGAGTTTGAGTTGGAATTTGATTCTAAAACTTCTTCCTACGCTTGGTATCACTATATAAAGGATTATAAATTCATTTTTATCATCAATCAAGCTATTTTCAAATTTATTAGAATATATTTCTAGTTTCTATTTCTCCTCGTGGATTTGAAGAATCTCTGTGAGGAATCCAGAGAAGCTCCGTGGATTCGGAGTAATTATCCCTTGAGGAAGACAGTGATCGACCTCATCACGTCCATCCCTGTGTCATCTATTTATTTAGTTATGGGTAAAATTTGCATGACCATGTATAGTATGTATAGAATATAGTGGTTGAGAAGAAGACATGCATTCATCTTACAGCTGCACCCACAGTTGTATACCAAGCTGTAAATACACTGCATATTGCTTTGGTCTATATACATAAGAAAACAACAAAGTGAGAAACTATCAATGAAATTATCCAAAGGTAAGAGCAATCTAATCATTATAGATGCCAAGTAAAGTAAAAATATACACAACATAGATAAAAGGAGCTCAATTCACATAGACAGTTACATAGATAAAAGGAGTTCAATTCACATAGACAGCTTTTGAAATCCAAAGCAAAGGCACATTGTGCTTATTCTAATGGACTCCAATTTAATGGATAAGAAAGACAGAATTGGAGACCATCACAAACATATAATATAGCAAACATTCTTAATGACATAAATTTGGAGGCTTATGTCAAGAAATATCATCTTCTTTCCCTTCCTCGAGTTCTGCTATAGTCGTTAAATTTGCAACATGGGCTATGTCAGGGGTAGTTATGTCAACATTTGGTAGAGCAGAGGTGGCGAAAGGATTTGGTGGCAACATCAAGCTTTCCATGCTTCCTTCTAGCATTTGGACCACACTGTTCATAGCAGGGCGATCACCCGGGTACCACTGTATGCACCAGAGTGCCACAGTTGTTAGTTTCTTTGCTATATTTGCATCTTCAACTGCAACGATGTTGAGTCCCAGATCTTCCCCATGATGTAGACGATTATAAATCCATTCAGGAAAGTACACTTGACTGGTGTTTTCCACCGTAACATCAATGTTCTTCCTTCCTCCAACCATTTCTAGCAACAACATTCCGAAACTGTAAATATCCGACTTGTAGGAAACATTTCCAAAGTTCCTAGAGAACACTTCAGGTGCAATGTAACCCATGGTTCCTCTGGCAGCAGTCATTGATACAATACTCTGTCCCTTGGAGCATAACTTTGCTAGCCCAAAATCAGATATCTTGGGATTAAAGTTATGGTCTAGCAATATATTATGAGGCTTGATATCAAAATGAAGGATGCGTTGGTCACATCCTTGGTGAAGATACTCTATCCCTCTAGCAATGCCACTTGCAATATCTTTAAGCTTCTCCCAACTTAGCAAAGGGTTTTTGGCGTCTGCTGAGAAATGAATTTTTCTAATGATTCGTTTGGCATGAATTCATAGATGAGTGCACGCTTCAAGTTGTCAGTGCAGAAGCCCAGAAGACGAACCACATTAATGTGGTGAATCCTACCAATGGTACCCACTTCATTAATGAAGTCTTCTCCATCTCCCCCTAACTTTTGTAGGATCTTCACCGCAACCAGATTTCCGTTCGCAAGCATTCCTTTGTAAACACTTCCATAACCTCCTTGACCTAATTAGTCTTTGAATTGATCGGTCATCCTTTTCAGATCAGCATACGAATATCTTGTGGGCTTCAGAGATTTATAATCCTCCAGAAATTTTTCAACCTTGAGCCGGTTCTCTCCATCTTTCTCCCTTTCTAACTTCCATGAGTGGTAGAACTTCAAGCTAATCAACAATGCTACTAAGATAACAAAGGAGCCTGGGCTCGTACCTGCACATGTAATCATGGAAATTACTTCCCAAAACGTGTGGAACTGTATTGAGATGTGACATGCATGTACCAAGTGAACAATTTATAAGTTGGCCAGATTGAGGATAGGCCACACTTCAAAAATCACACCAAATGGACAATGTCAGGGTCCTCTGAACTCCCTTTTACTATCTGATCTATTGCAGCCCTGTACAAAAACTTCGACTGGGTAGTTACACATCCAATCAATGTGTTTCTGAACATTTTGTAAGTCATTGATCTGATAATCGTGTGCTTGTGATTTTTTCATGGTGACCCACCACGAATGGGCTTGACTAAATGGGTAGTCCAGGTGGTGATTAATTTCACAATTAAATCGTAAGTACATCATCCACATCTGTCTTTTTATTAGTGGCCCATGAAGTGTAGGATGGACGTAATGGACGGCTGAGATCTTTTGGTTGGACTGTCCATTTTTCCCTAGCCAACTGGGAGCATTACAATGTACAGTGCCTTGGGAGCATTTGATCATTTCTCAGTGTGAAGAAATGAACTTGCATAGGTAGACAGAAAAGGTCCAAACAATCAGCCACCATGCAAAAATCTCAGCTACAGACAGTTCTGTTGTAAAGTCCGTAGGCATTGAATAACAATCCCATTTCTGAATGTTATAAGCTTGGAGAGTGATCATTAATCACACAAAGCCCAAGTGCAATAGTTACATCAACAGCCTGAAAGGTGGACAGTTGGACCAAATTTGGCCTAACCAAACATTTCGCAGTTCTTGATGAATCACAAAGATCATCCAATCGGGTCAGGCCATGAGTCACAAGGTCAGGTATGGATCATAACTCGTCCTGTTTACTAAATGGATAGGGCTTGGGCTGGCCCCAACAGGACCAATTGCGAATCCTATTCCGAATATTATCAATCTGTATTATTTTAATATCGAAAGTAGAATAGTTCATAAACCAAAAAGGGAGTAAAGATTAATTTCCTAAATATATCGTCTCCTTCAGTCTATATATGCTGTGAATGTTCTTGTTCATGTAGTCCATAAGAACAAAAGGAGGCAGAGGTTTTACCTATAATTACTTGCTTTTTCCGTAAACCTGCAAAAATGACCGCACGAAGTTAGCTCCATTGCAGTTGTAAATTCTATTGGTGCAAAGGTGTCAGGCATAAACCCCAGACCAGATGTAGCACTGGAAGAATCGGAATATGGTAGAGCCATCTCTCTACAGCGCACGGTGCAGTGCAATGTGCAAATTGGGTCTGCCCATATGTGAGACCCCTGTAAGGATGGTTTGTCTTAAAAGTGGCACTTATTGTAGTCCTATCCATCTGATCTGTGGCCATTAGAGTAAAAATGGAAACCAAAAACAGTTAGTTGTCAAATTAAAAGTGGGATAAAAAGTGATGGATTAGTTTATTTCATGGTTTTACTTTTAGAACTTTAATCCGTCCTGGTGCTAGTATATGGGAAGACCCAACAGCCCTGCCACATCATGTCCCTCATTGATATTGTTTGCTATGAGCTATGCTAAGTATCTTGTGCACTTAGAACCCCGTGCCTCAGGTTCACCTTGGAAGCCAAAAATCATGATCATCCAGAACTTAGGCCAGACTCAAGGAAAAAGTCAGGATGGAATGCCCATCATTAGTTTTGTGTAGAGTCAACTGTGGTGTTTATCTGCTATCTAATCCATTCATCTGATGTCATAGCGAGTGAGTTTAGATGTTTTTATGTATAATTGTATGCAGAGGTCAACCTGAGTGTCAGCCTGATTTTTGAGATCAAGACCAACTAATAGATGGGCCACTGCAGAAAGAGGTTTGATCAACTAGCTACTTTGCACCTTCAACTTAGTGAAGTAGGCCATGCTATATATCTTCCTAAACTTGACGCATTCTCTGATTGATCAAGACCAACTAATAGATGGGATGGATGCTATAATTGCATTTGTTGAATGTTTCTAATCATTCATTCAATCTACTAGGACTGTTGCTTATAACTATATTAACTATCTAATAATGAGCTTAGCATATGCTTAAATTTGATGTTTAAGGCCATCCAAATGATTTGGTACTGGGGCTATGGCCAATTGATCAGATGGTTTGGATCAATTTCCCACAATGACAAGCTACATGGTTATCTAGGAAGTTCATCTAGTAGGACTACATGGCAAACATCCCATTGATTAGAGACTCACCTCCTCGATAAATGGTAAGAGATCTTTGAGGATTTCTCTTAATAACTGTGAATTTAGCCATGTCAAAAATTCTGCTAAGGTGACCGTAGCTATGAAAAAAAATGCCGCTTTTCTCTTGTAACCATTCGTTTCCCAAGCCATCTATCAGATAGTTATGATCACCAGATCAATCCTGAGAAATGGAAGTAATGCATGCTGGGGCTCACCAGAGAGACTGCCTTCTTCCATGATTGGGTTTTTCTGCTACAACTTACTTTGATTGTCCATTCTGGAATCCACTGATTAGTAGTTTCTACTAAGTTCCATTTTGGCTGTATGGCCCATGATGAGTGGGCCTCATCAGTTTATCAATGGACTCTCCATGTTTCTGTACCCAAGCTGACATAACATATTGTCAGATTTTGAACCCTCCAAAAACCATATTATCATGTTAGTATAGTGAATATCTTTTAAACTTTTTATTTTCTGTGAGACTTTCTCAATAAGATTCTGAAAATAAAATTAAAAATCTGAAAATTCGCGCACCAAAAAATAACAGGCATTCATATTCAATAGAATATAAAAGAATAAATAGATTTATGATGATGAAAACTTGGATGACGAGTCTAATTTTAACAAGAAAACAGGGCACATATTTGATGAATATTTAATATTTTTCTATTTTATTATCATTATAGAAGGGGAAAAAAAGGGAGTTTTTATTAAGAGAAACGCCCCGGAGCCCTCGGAGCACTATAAGTTATAGTGCTCCTAGTTGCATTAGATCTAACACACATTTCCCCATCCATGCTTTGCAAAAAAGACGTGTATAGTATAGAAAATAATACCCAATGGAGGATGGATTAGATCAGATGAACAGTGTGAATTTTTCATGGAAGCCTAGGAAAGTTGAGATTGAACAATTGGAGGTTCCAGGTGAAGCTATGCAACTAGGAGCACTCTACTACTTTTAGTGCTCTAACAACAGTGAGAATAGTGGAGCACTTCTCTTTCATTAAAATACCTTCATTGCGATAATAGAAACATGTAGTTTCATTGGTGTGGGTCTTGTCTTTGAATCCACACATCCATCTTTTGGCTTCATCACAGCCACTGCATCCAGGTATGTCCCACTTCAGATTAACATAATTATCAATTACGTATGGCGATGGAACTTCAAGAGTCTCTATAGATTGGCAAGACAGGGGCAAGCTTTCCACCCGATACTCAGAAAGTAAAAGGAAAACATCATGTTCCAAGTCGCTCATGCAAGCAAATTTTTCGCGGTATCCGAAACTAACACCCACCGAACAGTTGACGACTGTAAATAGCCCGTCAGAGGAATAATAGCTGAAAGGAGAAGAGGTGAGATTGAGATGGAAGAGTAATCCCTGAATGCAACCGTTGGAGTCTACAACGCTTAGTCTCTGAGATCCGTACCCCCACCATTATATATGTGTTTTTATCCAAGCCATCCATCGATCTTTTCTAATCATTTTTAGGGTATAAGCTTAAAAATGAGACCGATACAATTTTCAGGGACCATGCTACAAGAAAACAATGGTGATTAAACACCCACCATTAAAAACTCCTTAGGGCCACTGTAATGCTTATTTGCCATTCAGCCGGTTGATAAGGTCACATATACCTAGGGGTGTACACAAACCGGGCTAGCCCGGTTAGCTCGCTCGACCCGGCCCAAAAAAGCCCGACTTGGCCTGACCCGGAACTGAGTTCGGGTCAGGATGGGCCAATTTTCTAGGCCCGAAAGTGAGTTCAGGCCGAGTTCGGATACCTCCCAGTTCGGCCCGACTCGGTCCGAAATCCGACCCGACCCGACCCGTGTATGACTGTATTTAATTTATATAAAATGTTTTATTTTATGCTTTGTCAAATGTATGTAAATGTCCTGACTAGTTAGATTTTTGTGGAGTATATAGTTCAACTATCTAAACCGTTGATCGAGGGCCTTGTAATGGAACGCGGATTACCTGCCAAAGCCCTTCCCATGAACTTAATGTAAGGTTCGAAGCTGGCCCGAACTCAGGTTCGAAACTAGCCCAAACTCAGGTTCGAAACTAGCCCAAACTCGAAGGTTCGAAACTGGCTCGAACTCGCGTCGGGCTCGGTTCGGGCTGGAGATGTTGGCCCGGTGACCAGGCCCGGTCGAGTTCGGGCCTTGTGTGGCTGTTGAACGGGCCTGGACGGGCTGAGGCCAATTCAACTCGGCCCGACCCGTGTACACCCCTACATATACCTGGATGAATTCGTCCAAAACTTTCATGGGCCAAAAGAAGTTTTTAATGGTGAGGGTTCAATTACCACCATCTATTGTGTAGTCCACATGAGTCTTGGATCTACCTCATTTGGGCTTAAATGCTAAAATAATCTGGAAAAGTAGATGAATGGTGTGGATAAAACATGTACATCATGGTGAGGCCATTGGCTACTGACTGCTTTTCATTTTTTCTTGCGGTTTGGATCACCGTAGTTGTGAATTTTCTAATTTTTGCCCAAGCACCAATGCGTGATTGTTGAACATCCACCATTAAAAACTTCCTATGGCCTATTGTAATGCTTACCATAATGTGTGTTTGCCATTCTAACTCCTTGATAAGTATAGACAAACCTGAATGAAGGGAAAAAGAAAATATTGGCTTGGCTTGATCTAAAACTTTTATCCCCTCAAAAAGTTTTTAATGGTGGGAGTTCACCTGAGATTTGGATCAGACTTATTTTTTATCTCATGCCTGAAAATGATATGGAAAATTGGACACAACGGGAATTGAACACATACATCATAATGGGGCCTACAGTATACAATATACAATCTGCATTCAGGTTAAAGACTCAGTGGCATTCTCATTATTTTAGGAAAATTCATAATTTATACGTACAGACATTAAAAAAATAATAATAATAATAATAAAATAAAAAAAAAACAACACCGAAGGAAGTAGTTTAATGAAAACTTAATTAAAACCAATATGACTTAATCTTGACCTACCCTAAGTCACCTCGATGCATGTGTTGGCATTTTAGGACATTGGTTTAAAATCAAAGCTAATCTAATTCCCAGGTGGACCATATTATAGAAAAGTGGTGATTGAATGTCCATAATAATAATAATAATTTCTTATGGGCCCTGAAAGTTTTCCATCAATATGATATCTGTGTCTTCTATGTGGCCCTAACAATAGCCTGGATGGCAAATAAATATTATGGTGGACCTTGGGAAGTTTTCAAGGGTGTATGTTCAATTACCACTGTTTCCTTGGCCCACCTTAAGTTTTGAATTTCCTTCATTTTTTTGGATACAAATGGATATACAACACATACATCAAAGTGGGTTCATTTTTTTGGATCCAAATGGATATACAACAGATACATCAAAGTGGGCTCCACAATCATGACCTCACCGAAATGGGCGGCCAAATCCGGGCGCGGATTGGATACTGACAAGGTCAGTAGCCACATGGCTATTGAAGTGACGTCACCAAGCTCTGTCGACCCTACCATGATGCATGTGTTGCATCCATACCGTCCAACCATTTTTAGAGATCATTTTATGGTATTACAAAGATAATAAATTAGATCTAATATCAAGTGGACCCACCACAGAAAACTGTGGGAGCAGTCACACCCACCGTTGAAACATTATTTGAGCCCACCGTGAAACTACCGTGGCCCCTAAGAAGTTTTGAACGGTGGATGTCACTGTCCCGCTATTTTCTATAGTGGGGTCTGCTTGAGCTTTAGATCTATCTCATTCTCTTTATAATGCCGTAAAACGATCTCTAAAAATGGTTAGACGATATGGATACAACACAAGCACCACGGTGGGTCACAGAGCTTGGTGACGTCACTTCGGTAGCGATTTGGCTACTAACTTGTCAGTATCCAATCCGCGCCCCAGATCTCCTTTCGTAGCATGCTTGACTGAGTCGTTGAGCATGAGATCAGGTATCTACTCGTCTTGTCAAAAGCAGCCGGATCTCCTTGGAACCGAAACGGATTGGCTACTCCCCTGCCACCAGCCATTGGCTGATGGTGAGTGCTCTGTGGGCCCACAATGATGTATGTGCATCATCCATGCCGTCTATCTAGTTTTATAGATCATTTTATGGTATCAAAGAAAAAAAGAGGTATATTTCGATCTCAAGTGGACCACATTACAAGAAACAATGTTGAATGAACGTTGACCATTAAAAATGTTTTGGGCATAAAAGTTTTGGATCAAGCTTATATTTATTGTTTCCCATAATCTGAGTCTTTATGACCTAATCAACAGATTGGATGTCAAATAAATAGTATGGTGGGCCTTAGGAGGATTTTAATGGTGGATATCCAATCATGTGGTGTGGTCCACCTTAGATTTATATCCCTATCATTTTTTATATCAAGCCCTAAAATGATCTGTAAAAATGGATGAACGAAATGGATGAAACACATACATCATGGTGGGGCCCACAGAGCACCGACCATCAGTCATGGGGCTGGTGTCAGGGGGAGTACCCAATCCGTCTCCCCTTGAACGACTTGATGGCGTGCTTGACCGACTTACTGGACGTGAGAGGTGCATACCTACTTTTGTCTCGTCTTCGCCTATTTATAGTATGTCACGTTTTTTTTAATGGTCTGTTTGATTTTGGAGGGATGAGGTAATTATCCAGTTAATAAGTAATAATTACTAAGTAATTACTGCATGTTTATTGTGCTGACGTTGACTGCTCAACTTTTTGACGTTAGAATCCAGGATGGCTGCCGAATGAGTACAAAGCCTACTGTGATGCACGCGATGTATCAACATCATTCATCGTATATGTAAGTCTCATTTAGGCCATGAATCCAAAAATGAGGCAGATACAAATCTCTAGTGGACCAAACCATAGGAAACAGTGGAAATTAGATGCTTACCGTATGAAAATTTATGTGGCCCAGGTGTGTTTTGAATGAAGCTAATATTTGTGTTTACTCCTTTTCAATGCTTTTATGATTTCATAAATAGATTAGATGACAAATAAACATTAATGTGAGCTTAATAAACAAAATAACTTCCAATGACGGACGTTTGAGGCCATTATTTCCTATGGTATGAGACACTTATCATTGCATTTGTCTCAATTTTGAACTTAGGCCTTAAACTCTTTTGATAAAACAAATGAACAAAGTGGATATGTCATGCACATCACAGTGGGTCTATCTTATGATAAAACAGATGGACGGTGTGGATATGCCATGCACATAAGTGGAGTCCACAAATGTAAGTCAGATTTTTTGACCAATTTTTAAGAAGAAATTGCATTTGGAATTTCAAACACAGTGAAAAGGTATTAATGACCTTTTTCAAGGGTATTTTTCAGGTACATAAAAATCAAACACCCACCTAGGTTGTTTGAGTTATAATTTGAGCCTAAAACTCTGTCTTTGGTTTGAGCTCATTATTACTAATTTTTTTTTTATAGATATTATTTATACTTTTTGTCTCCGGTGGATTCAAGGAAGCTCTGTGACAAGTCCACGGAACTCCGTGGATTCGAATTCGGAGCAGATATTCCCACCATTGACTGTCGTTTGCTTGGACAGGAAAGGTGCAGAACACCTGTTTTGGCAGAGCGGAAGGCATCCAAGCTTTGTAAGGCCCACCATGTTGTATACGTAAGATCCACTTCGATCCGTTCATCAGACCAGAACCATTATTTTTACAGTACCTACAGAAGATAAGCCTAATAAAAGCCCACATGAGACACACCGTTAGGCTCACATGATGTGGCCGAACTGATCAGTTTTGTCTCAAGCAGGTTCGTGTTTCTTTTCTTCACCATAGTGAATTAATTACACCTGATTAGCGGTTTTGATGAAAGATACAATGGTGGCCCCACAGAAAAACTTTTGTTTGGCATCCCATCCCTATTATACTGTGGATTATACACATGATAAACAATATGGTGGATTCCACTAACTTTGATGTTTTAAACGGGTATTCTGGAGGATTTAGACCCTTTCGTCCCCACAAAGATAAGAGAGAGAAGGTGCAGCTTTATATTCCTTTTAATCTCTTGAACGACTTGACTCTCAAAATCATACCTTGGGTTTTTTTTTTTTTTTTTTGGGTGATGCGATAAGATGAGAGGGAGAATCCCTATAGGATTGCTAGCGTTTCTTTTCACCGCCATGTTGGTAGTTTGCAGAGCCAAGAAAGACGCAGGTTGCTACTCTTCATGTGGTAACATCTCCAACATCAGCTTCCCTTTCGGCTTGAAAAGCGATCCTCGCAACTGCGGCTACCCTGAATTCCAACTTTCTTGTGAAAACAATCGAACTGTATTACATCTCCATTCTAATAAGAAATTATGGGTCGAGGCGATTGATTACAAGAACAAGACCATCCGAGTCATTGATTCCAGTCTACAAAGCAATGACTGTTCCTCTCTCCCTCGCAACTCCATGACGAGCGAAGACCTTATAGGCGGCGATCCATACATCTTGCCTTCGTATCCTACCATCCGCCATCCACACATCTTGCCTTCGTATCCTACCAATACCATATTTGTGAATTGCTCAGTTCAGATGGACAAAGATCCTGCTTCATACATACCTACCACAGGTTGCTCAAATTCCACCTCTGGGGCATACATCTATGTCCTTGGGCGTTCGATGATGCTGCCCGAGCTCCATCCATCTTGCAAAGTTGTAGCCAAAGCCCCTACAATGTTGGAAATGGAGAGCGCCGGAAAGTCTAATTATAGAGAAATTCATGATAGATTGATGAAGGGTTTTGAACTATTTTGGTATATTCCTCTCTTATGCCGCAACTGTTGGCCAACAGGCACTCGATGTACCATCTATATGCAAGGAAGCGTGGAAGACCCTGGGGAAGTCGTTGGGGATCCCTGTTACAATCCTTGCAGAACTATCTTTCAATCCAAGCATTGTAAGTTCTTAATACTTGCCTTTTTTTTAGAAGAAGGAAGAGACCGGACACCCGTACCACTCCCACCTGTTACCAAACGGAGATTTAAAGAGATTTTACGGGACGCAGACCCTTGATTTTTCAGGGTCCATCTGGATGTTTACGTGAGATCCACTCTAACCATTAGACGTGTAATCTCACTTAAGCTCACGGCCTAAAAAATTAGGCTGACCTGTGATTGAGCTGGGCTACACCAAAGGACCTAGCCGGGAGAGATCATCCACCCTTGAAATTTACAGAGCGGTGTGATGATTATATAAAATCCACTTCCACCATTAGTTGCCACACAAAATTTTAAGCGATTGTCAAAGGAGTTACCTTCCATTAGTTTTCTAGAAATTCGGTCATTTAAAGTATATGTTTTTAAAATGACAAAATTGCCCACCAATTAATGAGGTTGCTTAAGAAGAATTAAAAAGGCACCTACATATGAATATTATTAATGAGGTGTAATTATAAAAAATTTTAAGGAAACAAAAAAATAAAATCCAAGAGTTTTATCTTATGTGTGGATTGCATTGCAGGGATGTGACCATTGGTCGGTGTTGCTCTGTGGGCCCCACCATGATGTATGCATTCTATACATGTCATCCATCCATTGTTCCATATCATCTTATGGCATAGCTAAAAAATGAGGCAAATTCAAATCTTAGGTGGACCATAATGGTGATTGAATGCCCACATTAAAAACTTCCTAAGGCCCACCATAATGTTTATTTTCCATTCAATCAATTGATTAGGTCGCACAGACCTGGATGATGGGAAAGCACATATATGAACTTTCATGGCTCCCCAATAAGTTTTTAATGGTGGGCCTTAAACCACCACTTTTTACTGTAGTGTGGTCCACTTGAGATTTGAATTTGCCTCATTTTTGGACAAATGCTGTATATAAGATAATACGGCAAAATGGATGGATATAATGGATAAAACACATACAGGTAGGTACTTTTTAAATCTTCTCAAGCAACCTCAGTAATTAATGGGCATTTTTGTCATTTAAAAAAAAAAACTTTAAACTGACTAAGTTAGGGAAGACCACCGGAAGGTATCCCTTCGACGGTAACTTAATGAAAACTTAATCTGAAAAGGTATGAGACGTAAATAACATACTAATGGGGTACTATTTTGCAAAATTCCCAAGAAAAAAAAAAAAAAAAGAAAAAAAAAAAGTAAAGGTGGCTGGGATGGCCTACAACATTCCATTTAGCATCTTTTCATGCATTTTGAAGTCCCTCCTTAGGTTGAGCATCTTATGGCAAATTGTATAACAGTCCATAACATGAAAGGCTCTGATTATCAGACCACTCAGCATGTGAGCCCGAGCAGCGGTGGTATTGGTTCAATTGTTCTTCAAAACTGTCTATATCAAATATATCTCACTTTCTCTACAATTAATAAAGCTAACAAAATTCTTGTAAATTCATCTCCCACTTTCTCAACTGTTACCAATAGATCTCCCACTCTCTTTACAACTACCAAAACTCTTGCAAATTCATCCCTATCTAATACAAATCTAAACTTTTTAATCTAATTTAAACTCTCTAACGTGAATCGTCCAAATTTTAATACCACATCAATCTAAAGCTACAAGAAGGGAAAAATATTAAAACATCCAAACATTCAAGAAATGGATGTCCTGAATCTTATCAATTCATCATTTAATTCCATTTGAGTTTCTCATCATTATTTTGTATTTGTCATTGTTTAAAGTACCCCTGCTTGTAAGATAAGCTATCTTACAAACGTTTGTAGTGGATCTAGTTTTTCGCCTGCTTGAAAACATTCATTGAATTTTCATAGCTTTTGGGTTCTCTGCAAATTAATATAATCAAACTCTATTTATGATCAAGTTTGGAATTGGGGTCTTGCAGGGATTAAAATGTGTGTAGTTTTCTCTTCAGGTCCATTAATTTGAGAAGCGCATTTTTCATCTTTTGTTTCACCCTCGAAAAGAGAGATACTTTACCATTGTTATTTTTGAGATGTGATCCATCCACTGTCTACCCCATGAATTGGGTGGTTTGAACTCAAAACCGCGCTCTCCCCATGCATGGCCTGGGTTCGCATATAAACAAATAAAATGTTGCAGACTCATTCGCAGTCCTTGCACTGGTCAATTGCTTTTTTACTGCAATGAATTTTGTTATTTACTGCCTTTAACTTGAAGAGATCTATTATTTTCACATCCTCAAGTGATTACTTGTCCGATAATGCAGGCTTGTTTTAGATCTTAAAGAGAAATTATGCCCGATATCACGGCAAAATTTACAATCGCATATTTTTCTATATGCTTGGTAAGTCCTTAGCACCTTACTCCAAAGACATTTTCATGGGAAGTTTCGAGTCCTTTTCATCCATATTTAAAGCCAGGAGTTATGTGACACATCCGTTGAGTATTTTGTATCCTAATGAAAACCTTGAATGTGCACTAAAATCCCATAACGTGGGCTCTACTTAACTGAATGATCCTTGGTTTCCCAAACAACAACATTTGCGTGTTGAATTTGGAGTTCTAGCTGTCATTTGTGCTTGCATTTGACAGGTAATTGATGATGGCAATCACTCAATATCTCTAATTATTTTTGGGTTACTCCCCATCCCCTCTACAGCCCGCATTTTATATGGGTTGGATTTAGGGAAGTGTATGCTCCATGCACAATGGGTTTGTTGTATTATTGTAATCGACCGTACTCCGAGTACAGAAGTCTTGACTTTATTTGCTTAGGTTATGACTAGTACCTTACAGTTCTCAAACTCGCTGACTCGACTGGGCGAAATTTCAAGCCAGGTCAATGGGAAACTCAAGTTGATTCGATTGCTCAGTCAACTAGACGCGGCATTGATGTATGAATGATGTAGTTGCTTTATTATATGTTCTATATTACTTATATTAAATCTAAAAATTTTAAATATCTACTAAATTTTCTAATATTATCAATTTTAATAATTAAATATTAAGTTGAGTAGGTTCAAGTCTTCCAATCAAGCTAACCCAAGTAAACAGTGAGTCAAGTCGAGTCGAGTTCTCTGAGTTTTTGAACTATGACTGGTACAAGACCATCGTCAAGCTATTTTCTAGTATACTGGTAACACCATCTAAAAATTGCAAGTACAGATACAAAACTGGCATACTAACTAATCTAATGTACATTTCCATGTTTTTCTCTATGACAAATAGTTTTAGCGTCGGGGAGAACATTCATCGGAATAGTGTGCCTTATCGCCTTCCTGGTATATAAATTACAAAGGAGACATATATGGATGGACACCACAGTAGAAGAGTTCTTGAGCAAGTACAGATGCCAAACGCCTGCAAGGTATTCTTATTGGGATATTCGATGGATGACCATGCGTTTTAAAGATAAATTAGGCCAAGGTGGTTTTGGTTCTGTTTACAAGGGAAAGCTCAGAAATGGCCCACCCGTTGCGATCAAGATGTTGTCTGGCAAGTCAAAAGGCAATGGGCAAGAATTCATCAATGAAGTTGCTACGATCAGAAGGATTCATCATGTCAATGTGGTCCGACTCATTGGGTTTTGTGCGGAGGGATCGAAAAGGGCTCTTATCTATGAGTACATGCCTAATGGCTCTCTAGAAAAATATATATATTCCCATGAAGGTAAGAGCAGCCCTTTGAGTTGGGAGAAGATGTACCAGATTGCTTTGGGGATAGCACGTGGGATCGAATATCTTCATCAAGGTTGTGACATGAAGATTCTACATTTTGACATCAAGCCTCACAACATTCTCCTTGATGACAACTTCAACCCAAAAGTTGCAGACTTTGGGCTCTCAAAGTTCTATCCAACAGATGAAAGCCATTTATCAGTCACAGCTGTAGGAGGAACTCTAGGATATATGGCTCCTGAACTATTTTATGAAAATACCTGCAGGCAGGTCTCATACAAGTCTGATGTTTACAGTTTCGGAATGCTTTTAATGGAAATGGCTGGTAGCTAGAAGAAAGAACGTGAATAAATCCGCAAACTCAAGCCAAATTTACTTCCCGTTGTGGATATATGACAAGCTCGATCAAGATGGGGACATGGGAATGGAGGATGCTACTGAGGATGAAAAGGAAATTGCAAAGAAGATGGCTATGGTTGCATTGTGGTGTATACAGATGAAACCTGCAAACCGTCCTTCCATGAGTAAAGTTATAGAGATGCTAGAAGGTAGTGTGGAACTTTTGCAAATGCAAGCCAAACCTTTTCATTCTTCCCCACAAAGGGTTCCTGATGAAGATCATGCAACTGATACAAATCCCACAGAATCATCGAGTATTGAGGAACTGGGATTGCTCTTGGAAAATTATGAGGTATCAAATAACTTAGATGTGATTATAGAATTGTGATACTTAATACTGGAAATGCTCGCCTGCGCACCAGTTCGCACGGAACTGGTGCAAACTTTTTTGAGAACCCATCATACGTGATGTGGATCAAAAATCTGAACCGTCCATGTGAAGCAGCACCTCATGAAACCTCCTGATCCCAAGTTTTACTTTGATCCAAAACTTTGGTGGGCCATGAAAAACGAAAACAGTTTTCTCCCTTGATTTTCATTTCTCTTTGCTATGGCCCACCAGAATTTTAGATCAGAGTGAAAAAAATTTTCCTAAGGTTTCATGGGATTCCGCATCACTTGGACCGTTCAGATTATACACACATGACACGTGTGAAAAGGCGCGCACGTGCGTAGGTGCGCAGGTTAGCATGACTCACTTAAGACTATCCCAAAATAAAAAAAGTTTTAGATATTTGGTAGAGTCTTAGAATCCCTATGGTACAAGTACGTATAATGATGTATGTGTTGGTTTTAATCTTAGTTCTTTTCCTACATATGTGATGTTTTTTTAATGATACAACTTGCATGCATTAAAGGTCATCTTTCCCTATACTGACTTGATGACTTGTGACTAATGATCTAATTAAATGTATGGCATTTGATAGAGTGAAATGGCATAACAGGTTTCGTATAGCTGATCTTGATTAATTGAGATGAAGACTTGGATTATTATTTCCTAATAATTGTAGGATGGTTAGGATGGTCTGTTCGAGGCCATTGTCAGGTAACACATGCAATCAAAAGTTGGGTCAGTTGATGGATGATTTATAATGATGTGAATACTCCCCCTTTTTATAAAAAATAATATGGATCGAACCATTTTCTTAAGGATTGAGTGGATGGTTTGATTACAGGAATTCCCGAGGAATTCGAGCAATTAAAAGTGGGGCTCACATGATGAACAATCTAGAATATTGATGCGTTGACCCATTTTTCTACAAACAATGTGGTCCATCAATTTTCCCAGGAATTGATCGAATGGCTAGGATGGTTCAATCATAGTAAGCCTACATGACAGATGGTTCAGATTGATGAATAGAACAATTTTACTATAAAAATTGTGGCCATCTATTTTTGTAGCAATTGATCGAAAGGCTAGGATGCCCATTGATAGAAAATTTTGTGGATCACTTGCAATAAAAGTAGGCCCACCAGATGAGTGGTCATATTGATGATTTGAACCATTATTTTCCTATAAGCAATATGGAACATCCATTTCCCCAGGAAGTGATGGATGGTTAGGGTGGTCTGATCAGAACGATTCTTGAGGATCAAAGGCAATCAAAATTGGAGCCTACATGATGGCTGGTCCAGATTAACGATTAGACCACTTTTTACAAATACCGTCCATTTTAGTAGCAATTGATTTGATGGTTAGGATGGTCTGATCAAAGGGATTCTTGGGGAACACGTTGCAGTCCATTTCCCTACTATCATTATGGACCATTCATTTTCCTAGCAATTAATCAGATGGTTAAGATATTATGTCGTCCGATCGAAAGCAATTGTCAAGGATCACATACAATTAAAAGTGCTGCTTAAAAGATGGACAGCTTAGATTGATGGTTAGAACCATTTTCCCACAATAAATATGATTATCCATTTTCCTAATAATTGACCAGATGGTAAGGGTGATCCGATCAAAGGAATCAAGGAAACCCAATAAAAAGTGTGGTCCACACGATGGACTGTCCAAATTGCTGATTAGACTATTTTTATATAATGAATTTAAACGGGCAGATCCCTGATTGTGGGGCCCATCATAATGTGTTTTACTTATATCCAGGCTGTCCATCCGTTTCACTAGCTCATTTCAGTAGGTGAGCTCAAAAATGCAGCAGATCCAAATCTCAGGTGGACCACACCACTGGAAAGAGTGGTGATTGACTATCAAAAACTTTTTGTGGGCCACAAGTTTTGGATCAAGCAGATCTTTTTGTGATCCCTTCGTCCAGGTATGTGTGACCCTATCAACAGGTTGGATGGAAAATAAACATGCCGATAGCCCTGAAAAAGTTTTTAATGGTAAGCATTCAATCACCACTGTTACCTATAGTGTTGTCCACCTGAGATTTGGATCTGCTTCATTTTTTTGCATCATGCCCTAAAATGAGCAGGTGAAACGGATAGACGGCAGGATATAAGGAAAATACAAGGAAGGTGGGTCCTACTGTCGGGGATCCACTGAAGCCGCTTCCAATTTAAACGGACGCGATTTCCTTGCGAAAGCCTTTAGCATGAAGATCTGCGCGGGATTCTGGGTGGGGCTCACCAGGACGTTTGTGAGCTCTGTCCTTCGTTTTTCGAGTTCATTTCAGGACATGCGGCAAAAAATGAGGAGATCAAAAATTCAAGTGTGCTACACGAAAGAAAACAGCTTGGATTTTTAGTGACCACCGTTAAACAATTATATGGTTAAAAAAGTTTTGTATCGGTTTAATTTCTTAATTTTTTAACTTCATCTTGGTGAAAATGACCTTATAAACGGTTTGGATGAAATATAAACATCAATGTACATCCTGGGAAGGTTCCAACGGTAGGAATTCCTTTCCCCACCGTTTCTTCTCGTTTGGCCCACTTGAGTTTTGGATCCTCAGCATTTATGTACTGAAATGTGCTCCAAAAAGGGATGGACGGGTTGGATTTCTCACAAACATCACAGTGGGCCAACACAGAATCCTTAGGCAGGAACTGAAATCTTCGTTCAATTTCAACCGGGTGTACATCTGCCCAAGGCAACGAAAGGATAAAAACCCCTCTCCAAGAAAAATCAAAGAATCCAATAACCCTAGGTAAGGCAACGAAAGGATAAAAACCCCTCTTCAAGAAAAATCAAAGAATCCAATAACCCTAGCGAAATGCTGATGATGTCGAGGCTGAAATCTCTACTGATGTCATCATCATCATCATCATCATCATCATCATCTCCACTCCCTTACCATCCGCCGTCCGATTCATCAGTACGTGCCGCCCCCGAGAGGAACCCAACTTCCACTACGATATACCTCCACCCGCCAACTGGGGCATCGTGACGGTTGGGAGGGTACCAGTGGTCGATAGGATCCCCTACGTCCGTTCTTTGTAGGAAGGGGTGTTCCTGATTCCAAATCAGCATGCAATTACGAAGGACGATGTCCGCATTTTAATTGACAGTGTTGTTCATGTCAAGGTAAAATTTATCTCGTAATTCCGTCGGTTGTGCATGTCTCGATTACTTTCTTGATTTTGGCCTGATTTGCAGATAGTCAATCGGTGGCTAGCATCATATCACCTCAGCAATCAGATCCTTGTTGTTGCGAGTCTGGCATGTGGGATAATGCTCAGAAATATCAGGAAAAATAATCTCAACGAGATTCTTGAGGAGATGGATACTCTGAATGAGAATATCTTGAATTCAGTTAATGAAGTTGGTACTGGTTTGGGTGTGAAGTGTCTGCGACATAGGATATGGGACATATCTCCTTGTCCAAAGTTAAGTGAAATTATTGAGATGCAACAGTACGGGGGGAGAGAGAGAAAAAGTTCAGCTATCCTAGAATCAGAAGTTTCCTTTGTTAGAGCTAAAGAAGAAGCAAAAGCTATCTTTACAAAGGCACAAGCAACTGCAAAAGGAATTTCTTTGCTATCAAATTCCAAGCGGAGGTGATGGGCATCCTAGACAAGACAAAGATGAAAGCCCTGCAACTGTTGCTCCAGCACCAGTTTTCTCTTTGGAGAGCCCCAAGAACCAAAGGTGATACGGTCAATGGCCTAGGAGTTTCTTAAGTGGCATTTGGTAAACTGAAAAATAAAGTCTGAAAATTAATTAAAGTATGGAAAAGTTGAAGTACTGAATTTTAGTATTTATATAAGTACAAATTTTGTTTAGTATAAAAAATAAAATAAATAAATAAATAAATAAAATTGGATAAGAAGATTGTTGTGTGATCCTTTCATCCAGGTTTGTGTGACCTTATCAACAGGTTTGATGGCATATAAACATTACAGTGGGCCTCAGGAAGTTTTTAATGGTGGGTGTTCAATCACCAATGTTTTCTTTCCTGTGGTGGGGTCCACCTGAGATTTGGATCTGCCTCATTTTTTGAACCATGTACTAAAATGAGCTGGAAAAACGTATGGTTGATATAATTTGTAGAACCATCAATTTGGACTGTCCATCTTGTCGCTCCACTTTTGATTGCATGTGATCCTCAAGAGCCATTTTGATTGGACCATCATAGCCATCTAATCAATTACTATAGAGATGGTGTATAAATTTTTAGGAAAATAAGTCAAATCATCAATCTAAATCTTCCATCGTGTGGACCCTGCTTTTGATTACATGTCTTTCTTAAGAATTGCTTTGATCAGACCATTTTAACCATCCGATCAAATGCAAGTAAATGGTATTGATTGCACAAGAATGGATGTATTGATCAGACCATTTTAACCATCCAATTGATTGCATGGAAAATGGATGATTAAGGTGACTGTAGGACAATGGAACTTACCATAGATGTGGGTCATGCCTTAGGTTTCATGTCTTCCTGAAGAATCTCTTGGATACGATAGTTGTAGCCATCCCAGCTGATTTCTTGGCATGATGATTTTAGGAAAATACATCTAATCATCAATCTAGACCATCTACCATGTGCAACTGATCAAATCACTTTGATTGCTTCATCCTAACCATCTAATCAATTGATAAGAGCATGGACAGTCATACTTGATTGTAGGAAAATAATCTAATCATCATTCTGGACCATTCATCATATAGGCCCCACATTCGATTGCACGTTTTTCTCAAAAATTCCTTTGGTTGGATTATCTTAACCATTCAATCAATTGCTAAAAAAATAGATCAAAAATAGATCATCCATATTGATAGTATAAAATTGATTAGATCTACAATGGGAAGCGTCCATCATGGATCCCGGGCCTATTTTTAATTTTATGTTTCCTAAGAATCCTTAGGATCAAAACATCCTTAGCATTCGATCAATTACCATGAAATGGATGTCTGATATTCTTTGTGGGAGAAAGGTCTAATATAGACCATTTATCATGTGGGTCCCACCCTGGGATCACATTATTCACTGGTCAAGATGATTGGAGATGCCAACAATGATTACAACATCAATAATCATTTAATTCGAGAGTTACAAAAAAACAAAAAAACAAAAAAAAAAATCTTAAGCTATATCTTTAAAATCATGTTATTTCACCAATCAAACATTCTCTGTAAAGCTTTCCAAAATTTAAAAACGTAAAGAGTAAATTTGAGAAAATTGCAGCTGTCAAATCATAGTTGTGATTGATTCCAACTTGAATGTAGAGTCAGTGGAATTTCGAGCCCTAAGACCCTCAACATGAATTCTAGAGAAACTATTGTTTCATTGTTTCCACAGTGCTAATTGATAACTGAAATTTTATTTTAATTGTGCATCCAAATCATTTCCATGCTGTTAAAGAGTTTTTTTGGGCTACGTTTGGTTGCACCATGTGTAAGCAAAAAATAAATTACAAAAATGTGAATGATGTAACAGTGAAGAATGCAAATCAATAGGTTTTGTTTACCACAAAACAACAAGCATGGCCCAGATCTAAACATGTTGGAGGCCTGTGCAGTGCCTGAACATTAGCTATCCAGCCATTTATTCCATACAAATCAAAAGTAGATGGGTACAGGTGAAAGCAGAATAGGAATACAGAGCAAGATGTCCTCACCAAGGTTGGTCGTATTCAACAGGAATTGCAGGAGAGCTGATTAGGTGAGACCCCGGCCTCACCCCCTTACCGTGGTGTTACTGTGGGGCCCACCTTGATGTACGTGTTATGCATCCACTTTGTCATTTTAGGGCATTGTCCCAAAAATTAAGCAGATCCAATTATCAGGTGGACCATACCGTAGAAAACAGTATTGATTGACCATTAATGGGCCACAAGTTTTAACACTGGAAATATTAACGTGTGCCTTAAAAAGTTTTTAATGGTAGGGCGGTCAATCACTACTGTTTATTATGGTATCGTCCAACTGATAATTGGATCTGCTTCATTTTTTGTATAATGCCCTATAATGATCTGATAAAACTGATGAACAGCATGGATACGTGTTACGTACATCAAGGTGGACCCCATGGCCGGACCATCTTGGGTGAGGCCGGGGTCTCACCTAATCTGCTATCGAATTGCAGAACCTAAAGAGATGTGCTCCCTTGCTCCCTGGGCAACATAACTTAAAAAAGAGTACTTTCTTGGGCCTCTTTCAGTAATGTATGGACTGTAGTTGTACTCTCATGCATGTATTTCCAGCCTGCAACATGAAAGACTAGGATCTTCAAACCCGGGTGTTTTATGGAATGGTCCATCCACGGTAGGGCCTGACAGAACAATGTTCTAGATCAAAGAACCATCAGCCAAATATTCAGAGCAGACCGACTTCCAAATGCTCCAAAAAAAAAGATAGTCTTATAAACATGAGAAAACACAGCTACAGCTCAAGGACAGAAACAAGAGATGGTTCAGACAGTGGGTAAGTAATAAAGAGATCACATTGTCCATAAAAGGGAGTAATGTAAAACTGCTTTCCCTCAAGCTGGATCCCTACAAATCATGTTAGTTGAAAACATGAAAAAATAATTGAAGAACACACAGAAAACCCGTCTCTTCAGGCTGACAAGATTCAGATTGTGACAATCAGAACATCTCATTTACACTAAAATCCCATTAGCATTTCAAAATCTAAGTGCAGGGAAAAAGCATATTCAGCTACAATAACCACTCGGTTCAAAATTTCAAGTCCTACTCAACTAAATTTTCCGCCTAGACCTCCGCGGCCGAGGGGCTGCAGCATCATCTTTCTCATTTTTGTCCTCCTTTTCATCGCTGCTTCCTTGATTGTCAGCCTCTGAAGCCAAAGACTTCTTTGTTTCCTTTACGACCTTTGGAGCAGCCTAAACATAAGATGATGTTCTTAAGACATGTATTGAATTCTCCTTTAACCATACAACACATTCTCATGTGATTACTTGTTGGACAATGCAGGCATTTTTGATTTCATCAAAATTTTCATACAGGAATTACTTATGTTCAGTTTATTCCTGTATACTTGGTAAATCCTTGGCCCTTTTCTCCAAAGATATTTTCAATGGAAGTTTTGAGTCCTTTTCATCCATATTTAAGCCAGGAGTTATGCGACACATCCATTGAGTATTTCATATCCTAAATCCTAATGATCACCTTGCATGTGCACAAAAATCCCAACATATAGGCTGAGTGAAAAAAAAAGAAGAAGCTGTATGATCCTTGGTTGCCCAATCAACAACATTTGTGTGTTGAATTTCGACTGCTAGCTGTCATCTACGCTTGCATTTGACAGGCAATCGATTGTAACCAGGATCACTCAATGTCTCTAATTTTTTGGTAACAACTAACACGCCATCCACTGTAGAGTCCCCATTTTGGGTAGGTTGGGTTGAGGTAATTGTATGCTCCATGCGCAATGGATTTGTTGTATTCATGTAATCTACCATACTCTCACTACAAAGTCATGACTTGGTTTGCTTATGTTATGACTGGTACCATAGTTCTGAAACTTGCTGACTCGACTGGGCAAGATTTTAAGCCGCGTCACTGGGAAAATTGAATTGGCTCAATCACTCTATTGACTCAGTATGACTCGGCATGATTGAGTCGCTTGCCTTATGAGGTGGGAGGTGAGAGTAGATTCAAACCCCCAGCATCAAACAAGGGAAGCAACAGCTTTAACCATTGAGATATGCATGATGTAGTTGCTTTGTGTTATGTTCTATATTACTTACACTAATTCTAACTATTTTAAATATCTACTGAAATTTATAATATTTTCAATTTTAATAATTAAATATTCAATCAAGTCTTTGAGTCAACTTGATCCAACTGAACATTGAGTCGAGTTCTCCCAACTACAGTAACAAAACTACCACCAAAATCGTTTAACTGGAATGGTTAGGATTTTGGTTCAGAAACGGCTTTAAGCCGTTCCTGATTTGAAACGGTAATAAACCCTCAAATTCCTTGCTATTATACCGTATTTCCACTATTTTGTTAGTGTGTCCCAATTGAGTATTGGATCTTCTTATTTTTTATTATTGTATTTTATTATTTTATTTTGAAATAGATGAACGGAATGGATTCTTCGATTGGTAACCTCTGAGTGGACCCCACAAGGCCCGAGAGGCACATTGGTTTATATCTGCCGCAGACTACTGATTCGTTTTCAGCCTTTTCTTACGCCAAAAGCTCCCAAACCCTATGTCGCGTCCATTTCCGTCTCCCTCTCTCAATCTCCCTCTCCCTCTCCCTCTCCCTCTCTAATCTCCCTCTTTTTCGATCTCCCTCTCCCAATCTCAACCCTCTCTTTTCCACCCAACTCTAGAAAATGCCAATACTTCCAACTTGTATTTTGAAGAATTTCCCAAAATCCCCAATCTTTCTCGCTCCTCCCCTTTTTTTTTTTTTTTTTTTTTTCAATCCTCAGTACAGCTAAGAAATCTCTCTCTCTCTCTCTCTCTCTCTCTCTCTCTCTCTCTCTCTCTCTCTCTCTCTCTCTCTCTCTGTTGAAGAAGCAATGGCCATGGTGGTCTCGATCCGTCCCTGCCCAGAGCCGTCCGAGATGGACTACACGGTCCAGATTGGTGACTGTCAGATCCTCGCCACTGTCGCCGAAAGTGACATTGATGCCCAGGTCTACCGTCCGAAGATCGCGTTCATAGGCATTGATATTGTACAGGACTCGAAGAAGCTCAAGAAGGACTGCCCTGTGCTCTCCGTCGACAATGTGATAGAGCTGCAGCCGATCTTCGAGAGGAAACTGATTAAGGTCAATAAGAAGATGTTGAAGAGTGATCTAAAGGGGTGCGGGCTCGAGGAGCTGGCCTCGGCTTTACTCGGGCTGAGGTTCCTGGATTTGCCAAAGCCACACAGCTCATGGTTGGGTGTTCCTAATGGGATTACTTGGAAATGGATGAGAATCAGCTCAAGAGGGCTTGGTTTGAGGCATTTCTTGCATTTGAGATCGGGTCGAAGGTTCTTGATTAATGAAATGGAACATTTGGTTTTGGCCGTGTTGAATGCAGGTTGTTTTTTCCCGTAGGGTTTTTCGTTTTCGTGGATGGTTGGATGAGATTTTTAGGGTTTTAGGAGTTTCCTTTCGTTTTTGTTAGGGCCCATTTGGATCGGGTGGATTGGAAGGGATTGAATGGTATTAGGGTGGATGGCATGGATTTCAAGGCAATGATGGTGTTGTTAGTGGATTGTCTTAAGATCCATGGGATTGCTATATCCCAGGATTACTATATCGAGTCTGCTTGACATGCCCAGCCAATCCCGGGATTAAACTTTCCCATCCCTTCCAAACACATCCCAGACAAATTTGATCGGATTAGGGTGGATTGGATGGGATTTAAAGGTAATAATGGTGTTGTCAATGGATTGTCTTAAAATCCATGGGATTGCTATATCCCGGGATCAGATCACCCAGTCTGTTTGGCACGCCCGGCCAATCCCGGGATTTAACTTCCAATCCCTTCCAATCCGCCAGGCCAATTAGGCCCTTAGGGTTTTGAGGGTCCGACTGTTGATTTTAGGGCTTTTTTCCCTCTTTCATGCAGTTTAACGGTGCAGATTTGCGGAAGAGGATTTGGCTTTTGTGGTTTCATCTCTCAGACAGTCCGATTCAGATTGGACTGAGATCCTTTGGTGCGTTGCCATTTGATTCGTCTCGTTTCCTTTCGTACTTCTTCTGAAAAAACATCCAGAAGTTACAGTCCTTGACCCACCAGATGCCATAAAGGTAGTGCGGCAGTTTTCCCTACCAGATGTTAATAAACATGAACTTTACAATAATGCTGGTGTATTTCGGTTCCCAAGAGTTTCTTGCGCTGTGGCTTCTGCAGATCTCGATCCCAGCATTGCAGGTGAGATCATCGAGTCTTCCTTTGTCTGAATATCGGCTTGCTTTGCTGCAAAATCATGTATATGAATATGCATCTTTATTAATTCTGGTTTTGTTCTAATGGACTTGTACAATGTTTAAGATCCTTGATCAACCCTCCTAGAATATGCAGCTCCCTAATGTTATTTTCTGTTTTTCAGATTTTGATGCCAAGGATTGCATCTCACAAAAATTGTTATTTAAGTCATCTCTTTGCTCTAGATCATGTTGTTGGGTCTCTAGATCCTGTTATTCAAGCTCCATGCATCTTAGAGATACATTTCCTAGCACCTTTTTGACAGTTTTTTCAGCATAAGTTTAATGCATTGTATGGTTACTGACTGACTGTCCTTTGTGTTGTTCTCTCATTGTAATTGAACTTTTATTAAGTCATCATTGCAGGTGTCCATGCCTTTGATTTTATCACTTTGGGTTACAGAGAAGATTGGCCAGTCAGCATTGTCTTCCGCAGATGCACTTAAACTATATGCTGACATTTTCAGTTTTCTGACTCAAGTTAAGCTGGCTGTTTTTTCACTCACTGATATATGGCGCTTGCTGAAGGTATGTAGCTTTAGTTATTTATCTACAGTTATCTTGTATTTCTTTGATTGCTAATTGCTATATCACTCTACTTCATTGTACTAGTCAGTTGTGTGTTTATATTTGTTTTCCCATTTTTCTTCTATCTCCCACTTGGCACATCAATGTTTTCTTCTCTTCGAAACTAGTATTTTCTCTGGAATCTATGAAATTCTCTTTAACAGTCATCATCTGAATCTCTGTTTTTGTACATGTGGGTGGGTGGGTGGGTGTCTGCATTGACATGACACTCCATATGCATCTAATGAACTCTTGTACTTTTCATTTTCTGTGTTTTTGTGTCTACATGCACATGTAAATCCATTTTCCAATTTCCAATAGACCTGGATAGCCAGATAAAAAGCTTTTTAATGGAGGATTTAGCTTTTATGATTCTTTTACTTGATCTCTAATAATCTCTCTTTTTAGATTCTAAATAACTAGTCGGGCTAGAGTATGAAACACAAGTGAAGTCTAGAGTTTTTCTTGGGGAATTGATGCAAATGGATCAATTCTGGGTTGATTCTAGTCATGATCTTCTGCAAATTTAGATCTGAAATTGCTATGAAAGTAATCACAAGAAAGTGGAAAAGAAAATATCTAAGATTGTGGGAGTTATCGAAGAGTTTCTTGGAATTTTCAGCTGACTGCAGGCATAGCAGGAATAAAATCAGATATTTTCAAAGAATGCTGCTTCCTGTAACCGTGGGGGCCATCTTGCAATGATCCGAGCCATGTTCTGGCAGCCCGCATCATGGATGACTTGTGGACAGCTTTTCTTGTCCTTCTGCAAATTCCTCTTTCTCAGTAACCATCCTTGCTAATTGAAGATTTTAAAGGAATCTATTACTTGACATTTTCATTGATTTGATGCACTTGGTTCTTTATTTACATTTTGTATTCATGTTGAAATTGAAAAATTCTCAAGGTATCTTCTACTTCAGCAAATATAATTTATATGACTTGGACATAAACTAGGTTGCTGTTAGACATGGATTTGAGAGGTTGAACATTGCAAGCTCAGAAAACCCAAGACACTTCATGTCTCTGCATTTATATAAACCTTTGGATTGGTTGGCATTCTGTTTCAATTGAACTGAGGCGTTGCAGGCTACTCTGCATCTGCCCTCGTCGTTCGCCACTCATGACAATAGCTTCATCGTTGCTCGAGATGCAATTGGGATCATGTCCCTATATATTGGTTGAGGACTCGATGGCAAGTGGCTCTATTGTTTCGATAGTAGTCTTATTTTTTTCTTCCTGTAATTGTTTGGACGAACTTTGAAACTTTGAATTGAATTGCAATGTTAATCTTGATCAGTGAACAAAAACTGAACTAATTTCATTCCTAAGCATTCATATGAATGATTGGTCTTCAAATTTTATATGAATGCTTGGTCTTCAAATTTTAATTATGTTACTTTCTAATAGTTTATAGGAATGCAATTACAGTGTTTGAGGATGCTTCTTTGTTTCCAATGCTTATCATGTTCATTGTTTTTCATGGATAAACCGAACATTCATAATTCAATTCATTAGCTGAGTTGGAAATCTGTCTTCTGGTTTCCAGGCCTGACTTAGCTGAGTTTCATAGAACTCCGTGACTCAGCCCAGCGTTTGAGAAATTGGTTAAAAGCACCAATCTGATTGTAAAGAGATGCAAGGAAACCATGAAAAAAATTGAGGAAAATAGTGAAAAAAGATGCTAGGGACATGTAGCTTCAATCTAATGATTAAATACATGTGTTAGGTGGGTATATGTAAACGTGATTATCATTATACCTTTCCTTTATTATTTTTGCAGGTTAGGCAGGATTTCTTGGCAATCACATGCTTTGCTGCTGTTTGTTTCCTTGCTCTGCTGCTTTCAGGCTTTGCTGTTTGGTTTTTCAGCAATTGTGCTCTCAGGTTTGGCTAAATTTTCAATTCAAGCTGCCTTTGTTGAATCTGTGATCACTTCCTTGTCAAAGGTTTCTCAACCCTTGGAGTGGAGAACTACAACAGGCACTTACATTCTTTTAACTTCCAGGCCCATCTATAAAATGAGATTCATAGTTGATTGATCCATTGTATGGAAATCGATTAGGTGGTGGCCTTAGATTCAAGTACTTTAGACTCTGTTGCATCTGCTTTTGTAACCATTGGTGGTACCTGAACTAGTACCCAAAGAAAACTAAATGGACATGAATTAAAAATATGAAATGATACTGAATTCACTTTAGTTGCACCACCACTATCAAATATCAAATATCAACGGACATTCAAGACATTTGCTTTATATGGATCGTGTGCGCCTTGGGTAAATAACTTGGCATTTCACAGCGATTGATCAATTCTAAATTGTTTGGAATCTTATATGATTTGTGATATTTGGGATATTTTGATAAACATGATGCATAGGTGCAGTATATGCCTTTTGTTAATGTTTGGAGCAATCAATAGTTGTGAAGCTAGTTCCATTACATTAACTAGAATTCTTTGCTTGCTTTACTCCTATTTTCAGGAAATGGTGAAGGGTGGGAAGCTAATCTTCTCATTTGATGCAACAAAGAAAGCTCGCTTTGGTGTACTCCCATAATATGCAAAAGATGAGCTTCAAATCAGATGGTTTGAGCTCCCAAATTGCTTATCTTCCATAATGGTGAGTTTTTTTTTTTTTTTTTCCCCTAACCAACAACAATGTCTCAGGAAACATTTCAAGCTTACCGTGCCTGATGTGCATTTTGCATCATAATCCTATATGTCATATCAAGCAGGGTTAATTGGCTTGGGCACTGAGGGGTCCCAGATGTGTGTTTGTGTTTCTAGTCTTTTGTAGCATGCTACCATTCTTCAACGTTGATCATTAGAGGGGAGACTTTTCTTTTTCACTCAGTTACCTTTGGCATCTTTTTGTATCTTGCCAGAGCCGAGATCTGTTTGTTGTCTGTCTTTGATTTGAATTTAACACTTTTAACTGATTTACTCTATTGGCTGGCTTGCATTACCTTGACACATGTTTTTATTGGATATGCTTAATTATTGATGCTTGGAAGAAACAAAAGAATTTCTTTTATTAGAAACAATACAAATGCATGTGTGCATATGTGCAAATTTATCTAAGAGAAATGACAATAATTACCTGATATGGTCTAAGGAGAAGATATAAAGAATGTTGACGTAATAGTATTTAGTTCCTAGTTCTCTTCAAATTCTTCATGGTGAGTCGGTCAAATTGAATTCAATAGCCATAGTCAATGCTGGTTTTTTTACAAAGTTTGTAGTCATGTTTGGTTTGGTGAATTTCCCTTCTGTTCCGTATGCCTACTAATTTCACATGCACAATTGAGGTTACAAAAGAAGGTTAATTGGTTTGATATTATCCTTCAAGGTTAGGTTGCAAGACTGCCAATTCCTTTTGGACTTCCAAGTAATGAAGACACAAGAGCAGAACTTGTTGGGGTTTCTGATACTGAATATTTCTTGCTCATTCTGCTTATGGAATACTAATCTCATCTTGTCTGTCTCATGAACAAACCTCATCAAAATTTGAACCCATGATGTTGCTTCACAAAAGCAGCTATCAGCATCTGCTGTAGATTTTCCTCAGATTAATGAGAGTTACACTGGCAGGTATGTCTTTATTCCTTACCCCTTCAATGTTGGCAATGCCGTAGAGCTTAGATTTTGAAACCGTTTGAAGGGGATATTGTGAGAACTTACTTCTTATTTCTGGAAGACTGTTGGAAAAGAAACTTGATACCCAAGGACCAATTAACTTCAATTTCTATAGTTAGTAGTTCCACTGGTCTTCTAGATGAACAAGCAGTGCTGCAATTGTGTATTGCACTCTTTTATTACCACCACCATTGCTGATAATAGGAAATTCGTGAAGTCATCCTTTTAATAGGGTAGTTTATTTGTTTTCACATGATGTGGCCAATTCTTTGGATTCAAATGCTTTTATAATGTACATTTCACATTAAATTACGAAAACATCTTTGAATGGGGAAGTTTATTTCATGTTTCTAGATGTACCCAATAGTGGGTAAATTTTGCAATGACAATTTTCTTTTCTGTGGGGAGTGGTTTGTCAGTTAGTGCACCATTTTTCATCTTTGAACTGCAAGTTATTATTTAGTTTTTTTTTTTTTTTTTTTTTTTTTTTTTTTTTTTTTTCCATTTGGCAGAAAATAAATTAATTAAGTCAATGCAACTTGGAATTTGTTTTGCCCGATTTTGTTTTGCACTTCACAATTGAGCAATATTTAAAAGCTGTGTTGGTTTTGCAATCAGGCTTTGTGGTTGAAACCCGATGATCAGTTTTGCACAGAGATGCTAACTTTGGCGCTTGTGGTTGAATGCCGCCGTGGTTGAAACCCGATGATCTTTTTTTCCAAACAGTTCTCTTACTTTTTTCCAATGTAAAGCCTTTAGCACAATCTACAAATATATTGTAAATCGTAAATCGTAGGATTTGTAAACTTTTGGTCAAGCAAAGCTAAAAATAGAAGAGAACAATTATGATTTGAATCCTAATCTAGATTTGAATCGTAAATCGCAGGATTCATCTAGAAAGGGATTCAAGGTGGGATTCAAATCATTTTGCTTAAGATTTGACTCAAATTGTAAATAGTAGGATTTTGACAACTATGATAAATGGTCTATTGACTCTATCATGTATTTTTTAGTCTCCTCACAATGAAAATCCATACTCTTCATTGACATGGGATGTTGTCCCTACTGTTTTCTATGGTGTGGTTTATTTGAGCTTGGATTTGCTTCATTTTTTAGGTAGTATCTCAAATTGAGCTAGCAAAACAGATGGACGATGTAGATATAAAACACATGCATTAGGGTGGGGCCCATAGCACCCAACACATCATGCACCACAGTTGGGAATTAGGTGGGGCCCAGCCTCACCCAAGAAGGTGTGGCCCTTACCGTGGGTCTGCATTACCGTGGGTCTGCATTAGGGTGGGCTCCATAGCACTTAACACATCATGCACCAGAGTTGGGGATTAGATGTGGCCCCAGCCTTACCCAGAAGGTGTGGCCCTCACCATGGGACCCACCTTGATGCATATATTATATACCCACACAGTCCATACGTTTTGCCAGGTTTCGGGGCAAGTTGATACAAAAAAATGAAGCAGATCCATTTCTTAGGTGTATCATACAATAGGAAACAGTGGTGATTGAACTTTAATGGGCTAAGATGATACTTGTTTGTTTTCCTTCATCCAGATTCATATGATCTTATTCATAGGTTGGATGATAAATAAACATTAAGAAACATTACACTAGGCTTTAGGAAGTCTTTAATGGTAGGGCGTTCAAATTGAAGTTGCTTGTCAGGAAACCTTTGTTTATGCCTTGCCTCAAAATCTTTTTTTATAACCTGATATTGGTACAGGTAAACTTACAAGTTGGGGCATAGGTTATTCAATGGTTTGTACATTTGGAGTCAGACATATCACTTCAAAGCATCTCCTTATCCTGGACAGGATTCTTTACAGTGTGTAGTAATTTTTCGTGACATGGGGAAAGGTAGGAACTCTCTTGGAAACCTTTCTCATGCACATAGATTGATGGTTTTGCATGTCTTATTCCTCCTTTCATTTCCATGAAACAATGCTTAGTATTTTTATTTATTTATTTATTTATTTATATTCTTAGGTGGGAAGCGCCTTGTTCCTGTTGGTCTAGGAGATGATGATCAATGCATCGAGGAGGGAGCTTCACACTCCAGCTTTTGATCGTTCTTGCATTCATCTGGAATTTGACATATCTGGGACATGACTTGTGTAAGTTTCCTTTGGATTTTATTTGATGCAACTTCAGAGCCACAATGATTATTACAGCTTTTTCTTTCGAATTATAAGATTTCTTATTGCTCTTGATGAGTTTTGACAATAGTTTTGCTTACTATAAAACTTTTAAATGGAATGGGTCATAGGTGTTTCAAGTAAAAGCCACAAAACTGAATGTGGAATAGTTCTGAAGAATAGGATACTTCTGTTTATATTTGTGTCATGGATTTTGAGGGTCGAATATATTTTGAGAATTGAAGATTGCATCCCGATTACCATAGGCATGGCTGCGGACAGTTGTTAGTTGCTGCTACATCCATCGCAAGGTCACCAAAGTTGCCTAAACTTGTGAAGCTTGGGAATCCACTGTAGTCATTGGAGCAGTGATATATTATAGCTTTCCATTTACTGAAGCCGTCCTTGTGCAAGTACAGATGCCAAATGCCTGCAAGGTACTCTTATTGGGATATTCGAAGGATGACCATGAGTTTTAAAGAGAAATTAGGCCAAAGAGGTTTTGGCTCCGTTTACAAAGGAAAGCTCAGAAATGGCCCACCCGTTGCGATCAAGATGTTGTCTGGTAAGTTGAAGGCAATGGGCAAGAATTCATCAATGAAGTTGCTACCATCAGAAGGATTCATCATGTCAATGTCGTCCGACTCATTGGATTTTGTGTGTACGGATCAAAAAGGGCTCTTATCTATGAATTCATGCCTAAAGGCTCTCTAGAAAAATATATATATTCCCATGAAGGTAAGAGCAGCCCTTTGAGTTGGGAGATGTACCAGATTGCATTGGGGATAGCACACGGGATTGAATATCTTCAGCAAGGTTGTGAGTTGTGACATGAAGATTCTACATTTTGACATCAAGCCTCACAACATTCTCCTCGATGACAACTTCAACCCAAAAGTTGCCAACTTTGGGCTTGCAAAGTTCTACCCAACAGATGAAAACCATTTATCAGTCACAGCTGTAGGAGGAACTCTAGGATATATGGCTCCTGAACTATTTTATAAAAATATCAGGCAGGTCTCATATAAGTCTGATGTTTACAGTTTTGGAATGCTTTTGATGGGAATGGCCGGTAGAAGAAAGAACGTGAATCCATCTGCAAACTCAAGCCAAATTTACTTTCTGTTGTGGATATATGACAAACTCGATCAAGATGGAGACATGGGAATGGAGGATGCTGCTGAGGATGAAAAGGAAATTGCAAAGAAGATGGTTATAGTTGCATTGTTGTGTATACAGATGAAACCTGCAAACCGTCCTTCCATGAGCAAAGTTATAGAGATGCTAGAAGGTAGAGTGGAACTTCTGCAAATGCCAGCCAAGCCTTTTCATTCTTCCCCACAAAGGGGTCCGGATGAAGATCATGCAACTGATACAAATCCCACACAATCATCGGGTATTCACGAGCTGGGATTGCTTTCAGGAAATTATGCAGAATCAAATATCGTAAATGTGACTGTCTTTTTGGATGTTTGAAGGAATCGATAATCAATCAAGAGACGTTAACAGAGAGTGTCTTTTTGGATGCACAAGAAATGAATTCTAAACATTTATTTTAATTAAGAGGAAATGACAAAAACTAATCATGTTTCCTATCACGCATACTGAGAAGGTAGATCTCAAGTGAGAGTTACGATCCTTCTGTGTCCAACTACATAATTGTAATTTAGAGCCTAGATACACTCAATATGAATCCTAAGGAAACTTCATTATTTTCAGTGCTAGATTGACAATTGCAATTCCATTCACTTCAGCATCCAAACTATTTCCATATTGTTAGATTTCTTTAGTTACTTCAAAAAATCCCTCAATTAAGGGAATCACCACTCCTTATACATTTTCCACATGTATGATGGAGGGAATGATGTTTGCCCCACCTTTGTTCATAAAAGGAATTATATGGTGCATGACCTGCATCTTTGCAGAGTGTAGACAGGTTTTGAAGTCTGACAACCACGGCCCATTTTTGTACTCCGGACCAGTTCTCTATTGTTTTCCATCATGGATGGATTATGCCTCAACAAGTTGATATGACAATTTTAGCTTTTCCAGTTGTAGCCTAGAGATGATAGTCAATAAGAGAAATGCAATAGAGGTTTGAATTCAACTGAAAAAGGGATCTAATATTGGAAGTTGAGATCTCCCAATCTAGGAGATTTGGAGCGTGCAATATCCATGGTGGGACTCAAAAGGCCAGTCTTCTGGAGCATGGAACCATTAGGCTCACCTGTTAATAAGAACTTCCTAAACCTTCAATTATCTGCCAATGCAATGGATGAGAGTAAATACAGTTCTTTCTTCTTCTTTTTTGTCGACCCCCATTTGTGGGTGACCCCATCAGAACAACAGTCTAGATTATGGCTCAAAAACTCAAAATTACACTTGCCTCGATGTCCAACTGAGTTGGGTTGACCTAAAGACTTGAATAAGTCTTCAGTTGAGTCAACTCAATCTTTAATAATTCAATTATTAATATTTAATATGTATAAGATAAGTTCAAGTCATTATTTGAAATCCAGGACCTGATAATAGACAGACTAGAGATGCCATACACACATGATAGCTTGATTAGATGATTCACCTGTTCATGATTCACCTGTTCGCGCATGCAATGGTGTGTCAGAATGTTGCCTATGGGTTGCCTTGGATTTGGAAGCTTCATGACATTAAGGCATACATATAGCAGATTTTCTAAGTAAACTAACCACAATGAAATAGACCGCTAATTCTTCTTTTTCTAAGTAAACTAACCACAATGAAATAGACCGCTAATTCTTCTTCTCTAATTCTTCTTTCAGTACCCACCTTCAATGGACCATTCTCTCAAAATGTCCTGGATCTTCTTCTTCTTCTTCTTCTTCTTTCTTCTTCTTCTTCTTTCAGTACCCACCTTCAATGGACCATTCTCTCAAAATGTCCTGGATCTTCTTCTTCTTCTTCTTCTTCTTCTTCTTCTTCTTCTTCTTTCATTACCCACCTTCAATGGACCATTCTCTCAAAATGTCCTGGATTGGAAGACTCTTCTCAAAATGTCCATCACTTTTGGTCCTCTTTCCATGCATGTCTCTAGAGTTTATTTGGTGTGTCTAGATATGACTCAAAAAGTTGAGGGCCATAACAAAAAGGAACCCACCTTCAATGGACCATTCTCTCAAAATGTCCTGGATTGGAAGACTCTTCTCAAAATGTCCATCACTTTTGGTCCTCTTTCCATGCATGTCTCTAGAGTTTATTTGGTGTGTCTAGATATGACTCAAAAAGTTGAGGGCCATAACAAAAAGGAAAGATGTATCTTTTGGTTTTTCTGGTGCGTGAGAGTATCAAGAAGTAAGTCCATGGGGGCCATAACAAAAAGGCACCACTGTCCCCTGGGATCAAAGACGACATTCCTCTGTTAAATCTCTGAAATCCATCACTCAATGGGCCAAGATCGTGACATTGACATACCTGAATAATGAGATATAATAATAGGTGGAACCAGATGGATTCAATAGCCGAAATTTCTCAAAGAGATAATTTAAAGATGTAAAATATAAAAATTGAGGTTTTAGGCCAGGCCAGGACCGCCAGGTACAGCCCAAGTCTGGCCTAGATAGTCTATTTATATAGGTATGGGAACAACTTGCATGACTATGTATAGTTTGTATAGAAAGTACTGCTTAAGAAAAAGACATACGCATTCATCTTAACGTGTGTGCGCCCATATATTACACAGCTATAAAGATTATACAGTCATACAGCTGCGCCCAGAGTTGTAATACGAAGCTATACATACACACTTCATATTTTGCTTTGGTCTATATACATAAGAAAGCAACAAAGTTAGAAAGTATCAATGAAATTATCCAAAGGTAAAGAGCAATCTAATCATTATAGATTCAAAGTAAAGGAAAAATATACACAACATAGATACTAGGAGTTCAATTCACATAGACAGTTTTTGAAATCCAAAGCAATAGCACATTGCTCTTATTCCTTTGGGAAAAGGATTTGGTGGCATCATCAAGCTTTCCATGCTTCCTTCTAGAATTTGAACAACACTTTTCATAGCAGAGAAATCAACAGGGTACCACTATATGCACCAGAGTGCCACAGTAGTTAGTTTCTTTGCTATATTTGCATCTTTAGAGTTCTGGAGGTTGGCTTGTTAGGTGGATCATTCAGGTATTTGGCCTGGCCCATTGCTATGCTATATTTTCAGGTTATGTTGGGTAGGGTTCAGACCAAGCTCGACCCACTTACATAAATGGGTCACGTTCTCTAGCCCAAGCCCTCCCACAACCTATTCAGCTTAAGCCCAAACATGTACTGAAAGCAAGTCATGCCAGTCGACTGCAGGCTGACCTCACCCATTGCCTCCCTTAATCACAGGACCAAATTTATTTCTAGCCTAAAAAAGAAATAACCCAAAGCTGTTACAGACATGGCCCAATGCCATTCTCACCTTCTATCACTCAGCCAGGTCATTGTTAAATGGGCTCTGCCGACAGTCAAGCACGTTTGTTTGACTTGGTTGTCAGTGCCTTCCGTGGAACATATGGTTAGCAAATTGCATGTAAACCTTATGTGGCCATGTTGTCAAATCGCATATGTGATTGCATGCGATTAGCATACAACATATGCGATCACACAATCGCATATGCCATGGCATATTTTTTTTCAAAAAAAAAATAAAAATCTAAAAATTCTAAAAAAAAAAAGAGGGAAAAACTCATCTAACTAGTATGCATGATTGGATTGGGTTATTTTACTTAATTCATTATAGTTTGAGTGTTTCCTTAAGTGATATATTTAATTACTTATATTATATTATATAAATTTTAACAAAACAATCAACAAGCTACATTAAAAGATAACTAATTATTATAAACTTCAACCAAAGAAATTTTAATGATAAATGGATTACTTGAAACAACTTACAAGTTATAACTTACAACTTAATTTACAAAAAATAAGCACAACTTATAAAATACAAAAAATAAACATAATTGAAATAATTGTAGAGAGATTAGAGTAAGAAAGAAAGAGGTGTAAGAGAGAAAGAGAGAGATTTAGAGCTTTGGAGTGAAGAATAGTGAAAATGGAGGGGATATGAGTGCCTAATTATATGCAAAAGTTCTCCAATTTGAAAAAATAAAAAATAAAAATAAAAATCTTCCGCTCTCGGCTATTGGGAAATATCCGATCGCATATGTAGTATGCGATCATATTTATCACATATGGCATACTTGCCAGGATTGCATATGCCATCATGGCATATGCAATTTGATCAATAGTATGCGCATATCACATTTGATAACAATGATGTGGCCCAATAAAAACTCTAGTTACTCACCCCCAGCCTTGACTGAGGAGAATCTTGAGTTAGCTCAGGATGGAACAAGTCAGTCCTAGTCTTTTAACCATAGTTCCCACTCTCACTTTCTATCACTGAGTCAGGGGCTGTTTGGTGGGCTCCAATGAGAGAGACTTGTATCACATAGTCAAGCACCTTTATCTAGTTTTCCAACTGAAAATGACATCCCTTACGCGATAGCTATTCCCTGTCGGCAAGAAAAAGCTACTTGTCTTCTTCTTTTTTCAATAAAACTTATTATTGTTTTTTTTTTTTTTTTTTTTTTTTTGCAGGTATAATAAATGGTAGTCTTTTTATTTCTACTGTTGTAACTACTCAACATGGTTATTTTCAAGTTATGTGCATTCAAGGCTGTTTTTTTTTTTTTTTTTTTTTTTTTTTTTTTTTCCTATCTAGTAGTGCAAGCACTCGACAGTATTTACAGATGTTATAGAAATAGGAAATAGCAAGTTGAGAACACGGCAATGTCAGATGGTCTCAATCTGATCGGTGCTGATGCTTCTTGCATCATGCTTTGACTTCTGAGTTTTGATTTGGGTCTTCTCTTGTGGTTTTGCTTTACTGGCATTTCTTGTATGCCGGTGTTTTTCAACGACAGTCTCACCCTTTCAAAATCATATGTCAAATTGTCAAAAGACTCACAAGACACTCTCTACCCCTGAGTCAAGTCATAACAAACACGTCTTTGACGTAGAAGGGTAGGGTAGGAATCTTTCATGCATCACTAAGTCAGTCAAGCACGTGATGAATCCATCTAGAGCTTTAGGAAGTGCACAAAACTTCTCCACACGTGCCCATACATGTTGCCACACATGCCAAAGTTTCCATGTTCGTTTGAAAATCCTAACCCTGTAAACTATAGCATGTGGACTTCATTATGTGGATCATGAATGCTCAAAAATCACAGTTGGATCACCTACCCAGCGCCTTGCCCAACTGATCAATGTCTTTGGCCATAATTGAAACATGCTTCAATTGGAGCTGGTACAAGTTTCATCCATGGTTGGAATGAATTAATTTCATTCTAATTAAATTTTATTTCCAATCAAAGTAGAAATGAATTTCAGGTTAAAAACATTAAACACTCTTTACTTAGTATATTATAAATTGGATTGCATCAAATACAAAGCTTTGTATGCGATAAAATCCCGGATCAGCTTAAATCGATGGGAAACCAGAATATTAATTCCATGGAGAAGAGAAGGAGAGGGAAGGGGTTTTAAGGAGTTGCTTTGGATTGTGATTTGAAAAGCAACACCTCTCAAATGTAGGCAGCATTAAGAGCTGTCATCTTTCTCGAACCCTTGTCAATTTCTATTAGAAATTTTCAAAGCTCCTTACAATGCAGGGAAAACAGTCATTTATACAATTGTTGTAATTATCTAACTAATCCATCCACAAATCTTAGCCTCCCAACTAATCACATTGATTAATTGCTAAAGATCTTTGATTAGTTACCAAGACACTAACCCAACAACCTAGAACAGAAAATTAATAGAATACAACTGAATTCTAGCTCAAATCAACAAATAATAGAAAATAGCCTGAAACAGGTAGTGAACTGTTCCATCTTTCAGCAACCTCATGCTTCAATCATTTGTTGTTGGAACGTTGTTGGAATACGGAAATAGTTCCTCCATGTTTCAGTCATAGAGTCCTATATGCGCACTCTGCCTGCCTCTAGTAATGGCCCATCAAGTGTAGCCCGATGTGGCCTTCTCCTGATGCTCCAGGTATGCCCAAGTTGGAGAGAGCTCGACCTCAAGCTACCACCATCTCTATCATTTGCAGAATCTCCAATGGATCAGAAGTGCATATGTGGCTCGGCAATAGTAGATGATAGACATTGTCGTTGATCTCCACAATGCTTTGGCACTTTTGGTCCTCTTGACATGCATATCTTTTGAGTTTTTTCGGTGTGTCTAGATATGACTCAAAAACTGGAGGAAATGGACGTATCTTTTTTGTTTTCCTGGTGCCTATCCAGGTTAGGCCTATGAGGCCCATAACAAAAGGGCACCACTCTCCCCTGGGATCAGATACGACATTCCTCTGTTAAATCTCTAAAATCCGTTACTCAATGGGCCAAGATCAGGACATTGACAAACATGATAACAATAAGATATAATAGTAGGTGTAACCAGCTCGATTCAATAGCTGAAATTGCTCACAGAGATGACATTGAAGATTGGATTTGATAAAGCCTCTTTTCTAGTAAACAATGAAAATCAAGGCATTCAGCCAGGCCAGGTACCGCCCAAGTCTAGCCTAGGTGGTCAATTTATATAGCTATGGGTAAAACTTGCATGACCATGTATAGTATGTATAGACTGTACTCGTGGAGAAGAAGACACTTTCATATTAACCAGTGTGTATGTGTGTATTACCAAGCTATACAGATTATCCATAATCATACAGCTGCACCCACGGCTGTCTACCAAGCTGTACATACTGCATATTGCTTTGGAATATATACATTAGAAAACAACAAAGTGAGAAAGTATCAATGAAATTATCCAAAGGTAAGAGCAATCTAAAAATATAGACAACATAGATACAAGTAGTTCAATTCACATAGACAGTTACATAGATAAAAGGAGTTCAATTTACATAGACAGCTTTTGAAATCCAAAGTAAACGCACATTGTGCTTATTCTAATGGACTCCAATTTAATGGATAAGAAAGATACAATTGGAGACCATCATAAACATATAATATAGCAAACATCCTTAATGACATAAATTTGGAGGTTGATGTCAAGAAATATCATCTTCTTTCCCTTCTTCGAGTTCTGCTATAGTTGTTAAATTTGCCGTATGGGTTATCTCAGGGGTAGTTGTGGCAACATTTGGTGGAGCAGAGGTGGCAAAAGGATTTGGTGGCATCATCAAGCTTTCCATGCTTCCTTCTAGCATTTGGACCACACTTTTTATAGCAGGGCGATCACCCGGGTACCACTGTATGCACCAGAGTGCCACAGTTGTTAGTTTCTTTGCTATATTTGCATCTTCAACTGCAACGATGTTGAGTCCCAGCTCTTCCCCATGATGTAGACGATTATAAATCCATTCAGGAAAGTACACTTGACTGGTGTTTTCCACCGTAACATCAATGTTCTTCCTTCCTCCAACCATTTCTAGCAACAACATTCCGAAACTGTAAATATCCGACTTGTACGAAACATTTCCAAAGTTCCTAGAGAACACTTCAGGTGCAATGTAACCCATGGTTCCTCTGGCAGCAGTCATTGATACAATACTCTGTCCCTTGGAGCATAACTTTGCTAGCCCAAAATCAGATATCTTGGGATTAAAGTTATGATCTAGCAATATATTGTGAGGTTTGATATCAAAATGAAGGATGCGTTGGTCGCTTCCTTGGTGAAGATACTCTATCCCTCTAGCAATGCCAATTGCAATATCTTTAAGCTTCTCCCAACTTAGCAAAGGGTTTTTGGCGTCTGCTGAGAAAATGAATTTTTCTAATGATTCGTTTGGCATGAATTCATAGATGAGTGCACGCTTCAAGTTGTCAGTGCAGAAGCCCAGAAGACGAACCACATTAATGTGGTGAATCCTACCAATGGTACCCACTTCATTAATGAAGTCTTCTCCATCTCCCCCTGACTTTTGTAGGATCTTCACCGCAACCAGATCTCCATTTGCAAGCGTTCCTTTGTAAACACTTCCATAGCCTCCTTGACCTAATTTTTCTTTGAATTGATCGGTCATCCTTTTCAGATCAGCATAAGAGTATCTCGTGGGCTTCAGAGATTTATAGTCCTCCAAAAATTTTTCAACCTTGAGCCGGTTCTCTCTATCTTTCTCCCTTTCTAACTTCCATGAGTGGTAGAACTTCAAGCTAATCAACAATGCTACTAAGATAACAAAGGAGCCTAGGCTCGTACCTGCACATGTAAACATGGAAATTACTTCCTAAAACGTGTGGAACTGTATTGAGATGTGACATGCATGTACCAAGTGAACAATTGATAAGTGGGCTAGATTGAGGATAGGCCACACTTCAAAAATCACACCAAATGGACAATGTCAGGGTCCTCTGAACTCCCTTTTACTATCTGATCTATTGCAGCCCTGTACAAGAACTTCGATTGGGTAGTTACATCATCCAATCAATGTGTTTCTGAACATTTTGTAAGTCATTGATCTGATAATCGTGTGGTTGTGATTTTTTCATGGTGACCCCACCACGAGTGGGCTGGACCAAATGGGTAGTCTAGGTGGTGATTAATTTCACAATTAAATCTTAAGTAAATCATACACATCTGTCTTTTTATTAGTGGCCCATGAAGTGTAGGATGGACGTAATGGACTGCTGAGATCTTTTGGTTCGACTGTCCATTTTAACCTAGCCAACTGGGAGCATTACAATGTACAGTGCCTTGAGAGCATTTGATCATTTCTCAGTGTGGAGAAATGAACTTGCATAGGTAGACAGAAAGGGTCCAAACAATCAGCCACCATGCAAAATCTCAGCTACAGACAGTTCTGTTGTAAAGTCCATAGGCATTGAATAACAATCCCATTTCTGAATGTTATAAAGCTTGGGGAGTGATCATTAATCACGCAAAGCCCAAGTGCAATAGTTACATATATCAACAGCCTGAAAGGTGGACGGTTGGACCAAATTCGGCCTAACCAAACATTTTGCAGTTCTTGATCAATAGCAAAGATCATCCAATCGGGTCAGGCCATGAGTCACAAGGTCAGGTATGGATCATAACTCTTGTCCTGTTTACTAAATGGATAGGGCTTGGGCTGGCCCCAACAGGACCAATTGCGAATCCCATTCCGAATATTATCAATCTGTATTATTTTAATATCGAAAGTAGAATAGTTCATAAACCAAAAAGGGTGTAAAGATTAATTTCCTAAATATATCGTCTCCTTCAGTCTATATGTGCTGTGAATGTTCTTGTTCATGTAGTCCATATGAACAAAAGGAGGCAGAGGTTTTACCCATAATTACTTGCTTTTTCCGTAAACCTGCAAAAATGACCACACGAAGTTAGCTCCATTGCATTTGCAAATTCTGTTGGTGCACGGGTGTCAGGCATAAACCCTAGACCAGATGTAGCCCTGGAAGAATCGGAATATGGTAGAGCCATCTCTCTACAGTGCACGGTGCAGTGCAATGTGCAAATTGGGTCTGCTCATGTGTGAGGCCCCTGTATGGATGGTTTATGTCTTAAAAGTGGCACTTATTGTATAGTCCTATCCATCTGATCTATGGCCATTAGAGTAAAAATGGAAACCAAAAGGTGGGATAAAAAGTGATGGATTAGTTTATTTCATGGTTTTACTTTTAGAACTTTAATCCATCCCGGTGCTAGTATATGGGAAGACCCAACACCCCTGCCACATCATGTCCCTCATTGATATTGTTTGCTATGAGCTACGCTAAGTATGTTGCACGCTTAGAACCCCGTGCCTCAGGTTCACCTTGGAACCCAAAAATCATGATCATCCAGAACTTAGGCCAGACTCAAGGAAAAAGTCAGGATGGAATGCGCATCATTAGTTTTGTGTAGAGTCAACTGTGGTGTTTATATGCTATCCAATCCATTCATCTGATGTCATAGCAAGTGAGTTTAGATGTTTTTATGTATAATTGTATGCAGAGGTCAACCTAAGTGTCGGCCGACCACTAGCCTGTCTGGGTGGTAGTGCCGCCGACCCCTTATTGCTGATGCATGGAATCCTCTCTCTGACTCACATGGTCTCTTCGATCACATGGAATCCTCTTCTCTTCGATCCGCATCCCAAGCATGTTGATCTGCGATCACTAATTAAATTTGTTATAGGCAGAACCGAGCCATCTACATCGTTAAGGACGAGGCCATACTGTCTCGGTCAGGCGAACAAGTAGTCCTCATGATGCACAAATCGAAAGACCTCAACAAGTTCCGAAGGGGGGTTCTATTCAGCTCGGCCTCAGTTAGGACAGCTCAGACTCGGCATGACAATTCAACCTCAGTCAAGACAGCTCGACCTCGACAGATATACTCCAAAAAAGGACGGCCGAGCCGAGTTCTCATTTTCGTCCTCATCTTCATCCTCTTCCGAATGAGCCTATCCCGAGCCGAGGTCAGGGAAAGATGCGAGTATATTATGCGCCAAGCTAAACTTGAAAATTACTATAAAAAAACGTGGCCGATTACTTCGGGCGCTGATACACATGATGATGGCATAATACAACACATGATCCTTGGATTGTGTATAATATCCCCACGATCCGAGAATATCTTTGAATGAGTAGATCATGCCGTGATTAACGGACCCGGATCATTCAATAGTCAGGTATAAATACACGAGGACCCCATTACTACAGGTACGCAATATCTTGTGCTCTCCCTCTACCTTACGATTTAAGACTCAGATTCCCTTGACCTAACTTAGGCATCGGAGGGTCCCCCGGCTTAGCCAGGGTCTCCTTTGCTCACCTCTTATGCAGGGCCAGGGTCTATTCGAGGAGTGGACAGCGATCCAGATTTTGACCTCAACATTTTTGGCACCGTCTGTGGGAAGCTGATACAAAAAGTCAGGTTCATATTCTTAAGTATAATGGTAAGAGGAAAGAAGAAAACAGTATCTGCGGAACCAGAGCAAAACGAGCAAACTCGTTCCTCATCACTACTTCATGCGGAATCGGCCCCGGGATCTTCCCAGCGTTCGCGCAACCGGACAAGTAAGTATCGAGCTATGCAGAGCGAAATACAAGCCTTACGTGATGATGTGAACAGGATGAAGCAGCAACAGGAGCCGCAATCACGCTCGGCTCAAGAAGATCCTGTCCCCAAACCAATCGACCCAGTTGTGGAAACCCACTTCGCACCGAGGAGTGTGAGGCCTGAAGCACCCCAGCATCCTCAGGTGTTCATATCGAGTCAACATCCTATTCCGACCCAAATCCGACCCTCAGCTCGAAACACCGCAACACGAGCTCCGACTAATGCCTCGGTTACTTCAGCCCTGACACCAATAGACCTCCGTCATCGGTTGGAACGAAGGAGGGGGAGGAGAAGTCCAGAGAGAGAGAACGCCCAAGAGATTGTGGCAGAAAATAAAGACCCATGGGAGAAGCAGTTCGAGGAGCTCAACAACAAGTTCTTAGCTCTAGAGAAAAAGCAGCAACCGACGTCAATTCCCGCTGTCATCCAAGCAATGATGGAAGAGACCGAGCCACCCTTTACTTCGAAAATCATGAACGAGGTGATGCCTCAGAGGTTCCGGATACCTCCCGTCATCCAATATTCTAGGTCCGGGGACCCATCCGAGCAAGTGGAGGCCTACCGCTCCTGGATGCAGATCTAGACGGCGACGAATGCAATGATGTGCCGAGGGTTCTTGATTACACTAACGGGATCCGCTCGGAGTTAGTACCGGCAACTCAAACCAAACTCCATCAGCTCCTTCGTAGAGTTGAGCCGACTATTCCTTACCCAGTTCATCAGCGGCAAGAGAATTTAAAAGCCCAACACTCACTTGCTTACTGTCAAGCAAGGGCCGAAGGAGTCGCTGAAGGATTACATCGCTCGCTTCAACGAGGAAGCACTACTAGTGGAAGACTATGATGATAAAATGGCCCTCGCCGCTATGTTCAGTGGTTTGAAAGAAGGAAAGTTCACCTTCTCCATTGGGAAGAACCCACCAAAGACACTGGCCGAACTTGTGGCCAGAGCTCAGAAGTATACCAATGCGGAGGAATTCACCAATGACTATAAAAGTGTCCAAGTGACCGAGCCGAATGGTAAGGGGAAGAGGCCTAGGAACAAGGAATCTCAGACGTCTAACAAAGGGACCGATGAACGCATCTCTCGCGATCGTCGCCCGGGCAGGAGACCAGAGGGAAAATTTCGCTCCTATACCCCCCTTAACACGTCTATTGAGTAGATTCTACTGGACATCCGAGGTGAGAAGATGCTGAATTGGCCTGTTTGTATGAGGGCCGACCCAGATCATCGAGACAAGCGCAAGTATTGTCGCTTCCATCGAGATCACAGTCACAATACTGATGACCGTGTAGACCTCAAGGACGAGATCGAAGCCCTTATTCGGAAAGAACACCTGCGTCGATACACGAAAGAAGGAAAAGTCGCCCGGAGAAGAGAAAGGGAGCACGAGCAGCCAAATAACACCACGGAGGAACCTGCCGAGATTCGTACAATCTTCGGGGGCTCATCTGGCGGGGGAGATTCAAATAGGGCACGAAAAGCTCACTCCCAGAACTCCAAACTGGAACATTACATTCATTTAACCGAGCGGCCCAGTAAGGAACTTCGGGTCAGCCCGTGCACTCTAACCTTCACGGAAGAAGATGCACGCGGGATTCAACACCTGCATGACGATGCCCTAGTAGTCATAATGACTATTGCGAATCGTAAAGTATACTGTATTTTGGTTGACGCCGGAAGCTTAGCCGATGTGATCTACTCAAAAGCTTTTGAAAGAATGGGGATTCTCCGGTCTAACCTTAGACCTGCGAAGACCCCCCTACATGGCTTTGTCGGGGAAAGAGTGATTTTTGAAGGAGCCATTTCCCTCCCTGTGACCGCGGGAGAAGGACAACATCAAGTCACACTCATTGTGGACTTCTTAGTTGTCAATGTGCCTTCTGTGTACAATATTATCTTAGGTAGACCCTCTCTCAATGCAATGAGAGCAGTTGTTTCTACCTACCACCTGATAATGAAATTCTTCGTCGAGGGCGGGATAGGTTACCTCCGAGAAGATCAGCGAAAAGTTCGGAGATGTTATGCAATTGCAGTAAAGAAAGGGTCGGTCAAGCAAGCACTCGCCATCAATGTCCTAGATCCCCGAGGGCTCGTGGAAGGCTCATCTGTAGAAGATCTGGAGAAGGTGCCGCTCGATGAAGCCGATCCGAGTAGAATTGTCCAGATCGGAACATCATTGAATCCAGAACAACAGACTGAAATTTTAGCATTTCTACGACAACACGGGGATGTCTTTGTGTGGTCCCATCAAGATATGCCCGGAATTTCTCCAGAAGTCATGATCCATTGACTGAATGTGGATCCAGATCACAAACCTGTCAAGTAGAAAAGAAGGTCATTTGATGCTGAGCGATGCGAAGCAATTGCCGACGATGTCTCCGTTCTACTCAACACATGATTCATAGAAGAAGTACACTACCCCGATTGGATCTCAAATGTGGTCCTTGTGAAGAAAGCCAATAGGAAATGGCGGGTGTAACACCCCGGATTTTTGCCAACCTGGAATTAGACGTCCTTAGGCAATAAGTCAATCCTAACACCGTATGAACCTGTCAGAACTGAATCCCACAGTCTAAAATCGCTTCTGAACCCATTTCCTTCACAAATCCCACCCTTCATCACCTTGTTCTTTCAATTTTCCTAAGTACTTGCACCCTAGACACTATCTTAAACTAGCTAAGTAGTATAAATTGGATCACTTTATACACAAACTACAAAGGCCTAAGTACCATCTCAGACAGAAATCTTATAGGATTAAATCCTTTAGAAATGAGACAAAGTAACTAAGTGCTAAACTAGATTAGCTACAAAATCCGTTTGATCCACTTTAAATACGATCTGCAAGACCCAAAACTTGTAGAATCATTGACACTAGGTTACCCTAAAACCTAGGATCAAACTCATTACCCGACTGCTCTCGGGAGCACTTTGAAACTCCGTATCAGGTCTGGACCGCACATCGGGAGTCCGATTAACACGAAGTTAAGGACTTAGGACCGCCTCGCTGGGCTTGACAACCATCTCGAAAATCAAATCCAGATATTGTCCCACGGCTATTTGCTTGAGTCCGGAGCGAGGGAGTGTGAAAACACTTGTTTCCTTTACAAAATAAATATCTTGAATAGTAATCTGGCATCTCTCGTTTGTGGATCAGTTTTAAGCAACCAGACCGTCAGAATCAGACCAAATTACACCCTCGGATCAGGAGAAATTTCATACACATTTACATGTACTCGGAATCTCCGATCGAGATCCGCTGACCGTTGAACTGAAACTGGTCCGCCACGCGTGATCTGGAAATCCGACTGAAACGAAAACTTAATAGAACGTAGATCCGGTGTCGGTGGGCTTAAGTCCGACCTTTAGCTCAAGGAGGCCCACCAGAAGTCCTCCGTTGAGCTGAAAAAGTTTCGCTTTGGTTATAACCTAAGTAAACCTTGTCCAGAAGTCTAATTCGATGAATTTTTAGGCTATATAAGGACCTTAAACCCTCTCCCATTTCAGCCATATGAATTTGGATTTGAGAGAGGGAAAAGAGAGAGAAAGTGTAGGAGTTGTGGGAGGATCTCCCTGCCGTACTTCCTTGCCGCTCCACGGGCTTCATCGCTCCGTTCTAATCGCTTTTCCGGCGATTTCAGCTCCGTTTCTAGGTAAGAAACCCTAACCCTAATCTGTTTTAGGGTTGTATAGGTTGTAGGTTATGAAATAGCTAACCTATTTCGTTCTCTAGGTTGCCAAACTCCCGTATACGATATATGGATAAAATACTTATTTGGCGAAAGGATTCGCCTAAATACATATTTACTAATATACACTATGTATGTAAAAATATGGTATTGTAAGAAGTACCGTATACATGTATATTTTAGTGATGTGTTTGCCATGATTAATTGTTGTATAAATATAATATGTGCGCATAAAATACTTGCTTGGCGAAAGGACTCACCCTAACAAATGTTTGTTAACATACGCTATGCATGTTGAAATAGTGTATGTTAAGTGTTTGTGAAAATGCTTGTGTGAGCAAGTGTTTGAATGTTGATGCCTTAGGAGAGTGTTGAGATGGGATTCTCAACTACCCTAGTGACATGTATGATTACCTCCATGAGGTTGTTTACTTAAACCGCTTACTTGCAATATATGTGTTTGTATTCCTATTGACGTAGTGCTTTACAACATGCCTTATATCATGCTTTATAACATGTCTACTAGTATGTTTGAATTACTTTGTTTATCATGCTTTACTCCACATGTTATGGATGAGAATTGATTGAATTTGGGACTATGTCTATAGTCCAGACAATCGGTACCAGATTGGAGATCGTGGTTGAGTTTCATGTCGCCACGTAAGATGTGTTTGACGAACCCAAGTCGTATGCCAGTTGGCGACAGTGGTTAGGCCACGCAAAGTGCTTATGCACTTCATGTCATATAATTGATTGTGCGATCGAGCTAGTCAGGCTCGTCATGTAACCCGATTTGTCTAATGTATGTTCACCATGTTTGGTCGCTACTGCTTGAACCTAGGGTACCAAACTTACCAGTGAAAACCCTTTTAACCATGGTACCTTGATCCACTAAGACTCATGAGCCGGGCATGGTGGTATGGGACACCGTGGTCGAGCTATTGGCTTACGCTGGGGCCACGTGCCTCCCCGTAGTGACCAGTGAGCAACCAGACTCGTGAGCCGATTATGGTAGTATGGGACACTATATTTGTGCTGTCGGCCTACATTGATAAGGTGATGGGGGAGTGGTACAACGAATGTGAGCAACAGCCCTGGTAGCCCTTTGTAGTGACCTCGAGCATACTCTGAAATCGCGGTGAGCCTTAGAGTTTTACCGCGGTATATAGAGTATGAACTAGGCCTGTTTCTGTATAGTGATGAATCGTTTAAGAGGTGATGGGGGAGTGGTGTAACCTTTGTGCGTAACGTACTACGACGGCCTTTGCGGTGACCTAGAAAACACACCATCGTCTGATATTAACTAGGACTGACGACCTTAGAATGAATCATGTGTGGGAATGATACAAGGGAGGTACCTTAGTTTCCCAATCCTGCTGTTTGAAATGGACTAATAACAACTCGGTAATCATGCTCATCATGCATTGCATGTGCCTGGAAGATATGGAGCACTGAGGGAAGAAAGCATGCAGCGAACGTGAGATGGTGTCGCACGAGGGAGGGTGTGGTGAGGGCATACATCATGTCATTCATACCTGTATTAATAAGAGTAGTTAGGAGTGTTTGATTGTACTGCTTTATCATTACTGCTTGACTGAGTTGATAACATGTTAACCTATGCTTTATTGTTCCACTGAGTTAGCTACTCACTCCCACGTTACGGGACGGTGTTTCGAACACCCACCAGACATTGTCGATTTCAGATGGCGACGCTTATTGCGAGGCGGAGCCGGACCTTTGCAATGACTACGATGCCTGCTTGTATTGGTTGTTTTCTGACGGCTTCCTGTGAGCCGTGTCCTGATCGACGGGGCTTTCTGGGATATTGACTAGAGGACCTTATACATTTGGTATATTTTAGGATTGTACTTGTAATTATTTAACCTGGTAATGTTATCACACTCTGGAGACTCATCATAGTTTATATATTTTATCTATCTATCACAGTCTTCCGCTTACAAACTTAACTGTCTCTGGAGTTTGATATGCTGTTTTGGCTTAATCTCACTCATGTTCACTACTCTAATACAGTCAACATTCAATCATCATTCATTTTGTTGCATAAGTGATGTTCTGGAACTCGGGAGTTGAGTTACTACTCGACCCCCATTTTCGGGATGTTACAGCGGGTGTGTGTGGACTACTCGGACTTAAACAAGTCTTGTCTGAAAGATAGCTTCCCACTGCCTCGGATCGACCAACTGGTGGACAGCACGGCGGGCCATGAATTACTCTCTTTCCTGGACGCGTACTCTGGATATAATCAGATCGCGATGCACCCTCCAGACAGGGCAAAGACTACCTTTGTTACGAACAAGGGACTCTACTGTTACCGGGTCATGCCATTTGGCCTGAAAAATGCTAGGGTCACATATTAAAGGTTAGTGAATTAGATGTTCTCCAAATAGATCGGACGCACCATAGAAGTATATGTCGACGACATGTTGGTAAAAAGCATCAAGGCATCCGATCACCTGACGAATCTCGAGGAAACGTTCGCCGTCCTTCGATAATACCAGATGAAGCTAAATCCAACGAAGTGAGCCTTCGGAGTCGGCTCAGGAAAATTCCTCGACTTTCAAGTTAGTCAGAGAGGAATTGAAGCGAATCCTGAAAAGATCAAAACACTCCTTGACATGAGTTCGCCTCGAACCATCAAGGATATACAATATCTTACGGGTCGGGTCGCAGTGCTCGAACGCTTCATTTCCAGAGCGACGGATAAATGCCTCCCCTTCTTCCAGCAATTGAAGGGTCATAAGAAGGCAGAGTGGACGCCAGAGTGCGAGCAAGCCTTCCAGCAGCTGAAACAATACTTGGGCTCACCCCCTCTACTGTCCAAACCTGAAGAAGGCGAGCCCCTATTCCTCTACCTCGCGGTCTCGGCAACGGCCCTCAGTTCAGCTCTAATAAGAGGTCGGAGGCAAGCAACACCCTATTCATTACGTGAGCAAAGCTTTGGTGCCGGCAGAAACGAGATACTCACCCCTAGAAAAGCTGGCGTTCAACCTCGTTGTTTCAGCTCGGAGGTTTCGCCCATACTTCCAAACTCATTCGGTAATTGTGCTAATAGATTCCCCTCTCAGGCAAGTTCTCCAGAGGCCCGAGGTATCGGGTTGGGTGACTAAGTGGGCCATCGAGCTCAGCGAGTTCGATATTCAGTTTCACCCGAGGACGGCAATCAAAGGACAGGCCATGACTGACTTCATCGCCGAATTCACTCCGAGCATCAAAGAGATCAGTGCTGAAATCAAAGCGAGATCGACCGCTCCTCCGAGCGATCAAAAAATAGTATCAAATCCAGGATGGGTTCTCTATGTGGACGGGTCATCCAATATCAAAGGAGCTGGGGCCGGGATTGTCTTGATCGCACCCGACTCCACGACCATTCAATATGCGATCAAGTTGGGATTTAAAGCCTCAAACAATGAGGCAGAATATGAAGCTTTGTTAGCCGAACTCAGATTGATAGGAAGTCTGAGTGTTCAGTCTCTTCAAGCCCGATGCGACTACCAGCTAGTGGTAAATCACATCTCTGCCGAGTATGAGGTGAAGGAAACAAGGATGATGGCTTACCTTGATAAGGTGAGGAAATTAATCGAAAAATTTCAGAATTGCACGATCCATCGAATCCCGAGAGCAGAAAATTCATGGGCCGACGCTCTAGCAAGGCTCTCCTCAGCCGCAGAAGGGAAGATCCCACGAATCATCCCTATCGAATTCATAGAGCAACCAAGCATCAGTAATGATGAGAAAGAAGTCAATCCAGTTCAAACAAGTCCGAGCTGAATGGACCCGATCTTCAAGTATCTCACGACAGGCGAGATCCCCTCGGACAAGCTGGAAGCCAGGCAGCTTAGAGTCCGAGCAGCCCGATATATCATCCTGGACTGTATCCTGTACAAAAAGGGACATTCTCAGCCCTACATCAGGTGTCTTCGGGCCGATGAGGCGGAATATGTCATACGGAATCTGCGAAAATCACTCCGGCAGTCGGGCCTTGGCTCTGAAGATACTTCGACAAGGATATTTCTGGCCAACCATCAAGAAAGATTCCAAAAATTACGTTCGAAAATACGATAAATGTCAGCGTTTTGCGGCCGTGCCGAGGTAACCTGCTGAGGAGATGGTCCCCATGAGCAACCCCTGGCTGTTCTCACAGTGGGGAATCGACATTATCGGTCCCCTACCCACAGGAAAGGCGCAAGTCAAGTTCGCAATTGTCAATGTCGACTACTTCACCAAATGGGCCGAGGCCGAGCTCGTCACCAGAATCACAGAGCAGAAGATGATCGATTTTGTCTGGAAAAATATCATCTACCGATTCGGGATTCCACGAACTATCGTGTCAGATAATGGCCGACAGTTCGATAATGACAAATTTCAAAACATGTGTCACGGACTCGGCATCATGAATGCGTATTCTTCTCCCTGACATCCCCAGTTGAACGGACAAGTAAAGGCAGTCAACAAGGTCATCAAGCATCATCTTAAGACAAAACTGGAAAAAGCGAAGGGTAGTTGGGCAGAATAACTTCCGTTCGTTCTCTGGGCCTATAGGACTACAGCTCAGTCCTCAACAGGGGAAACTCCGTTCTCGCTCTCCTATGGCTCGGAGGCGATGGTACCCGTGGAGATTGGTCTCCCTACGGCCCGGGTCGGGAGCTTCAATGAAAAAGAGAATTCCAAGCAGATTGCTGCAAACTTGGATTTGCTCGAAGAAGTTAGAAATATCTCGAAGCTCCGAGTCGCAGCACGGCATCAACAAGTGGCATGGTTTTACAATTCGAAAGTCAAGACAAGGCGATTTAGACTAGGGGACTTGGTCCTTCACCGAGTATTCCAGAATACCGCCGAGCCGGGGGCTAGTACACTCGGACCAAACTGGGAAGGACCTTATCGGGTCGTTCGGTCAACTAAACCAGCCTCCTACCACCTAGAAGACCTTGAAGGTCGTCAGCTCTCCCATCCCTGGAATACCGAGCATCTGAAAGTCTATTATCCATGACGAGATAACCTTAAGACTCTCAATAAAAGTACTCATCCAGGAGACAGGCCTTTAAAGCCCTCACCAAAGTGTACGCCTCCGAGCGACAACCTTTAAGGTCCCTAATAAAATTCGCTTCTTCTCATCTACATGAACGGATCACCTACTATGGAAAAGTTGCCTCTCACATGCAGGGGCGGACTCAATGGATTAATCCCTTAAGGGGGTTAATGCATTATCCCACAAAGTTCTACACAGTATCCCCAAGTTACGGGAAAAGCCTAAAACACTGACCCGACTCCTCTAACGTAGGAATCGGCTCACAAGTTAATGGGTAAAGTGGAAGGTTCTCGCCAATTGTGGGACGAGCCGACCCCTTGCGGGTCTGGACTCAATAAGCAGACCATAATGGTCTCAAACTCTGTAAAACAACATTAAAAAGGGGCTAACCTGTCAAAGGGTCAGCTCGGCCCACAATTGGCGAGAAAATTAGCCTACCAACGAACTAGTTCGACGGTCAAATAATCTACAATAGACATTCGAAGATCCGTTAACATACAAGGAAAATCATCATTCATAAGCCCTCCTCAGAGGGGCAAAGAATCATCATCCGCAAGCCTTCATCAGAAGGTCAAAAAAAAAAGAGGGAAAATATACAACATCTATCCTTTTCGAGAAGATGGGCCAGCTATAAGATCAAGGGGTGGGTCAGCTGTGATCTTAGGCACACCCGTAACGGGCTCGTCGCTGGCGATAAGGTCCGCTGAGAGGACATCAAGATTCAGAGTTGGGTAAAGCTTTCTGACCTCGGCCAAATAAGTATCAAAACCGTGTCATAACCAAAGTCATAAAGTTTGTCCAGTTCCTGAGTTCTTTCGGTAGAATTTTTATACTCTGCCACTGCCGCGTCCACTCGTAAGACTGCTTGAGCCTCTAGCTCAGCTCGCAAAGAAGCCTTCTCCGCATACGCAGCAGACTCGAGGACCTGTCATTGCTCAACGAGCTGTCTGGCCGCAGCAAGGCGTTCTAAATCCAAGTTCTCTTTCGCCGCTTCAGCGCACTACTCAGCGTCTATGACCCTGAACTCTAAGCCTTGTTTCGTCTGACGCAGACTCTCAAGTTCAAGGTCGGCCACATCCAAGCAAGTCTGAAGTCGGGTGACTTCTTCTTAGAGTTAGAGCTCTATCGCTCGTACCTCTATCACAGTCTTCTTGAGTTCCTCCAGCTCCGCAATTGAGGCCCCAAGTTTCCCTTCAAGTTTGGCCCGTCGTGCGTTTTGCTCTGCCCTCTCTTCTTCGAACTTGACCCAGTCTGACCTTCGCTTCGCATTCTCGGCCATGAACTCAGCCCGCTCCGCTTCAAGCCGCTCTAACTCTTTCAGTTTCTCCTTCACCTCAACCATCATTGGCAATGATTGGTACATCACGGCCGCATAATCATTCACAAAGTTGACATGACGGCGAGAGAGGGTCTCAACGATCTGAGCCTCTAAAGCATGCTTAGCAGCCCAAGGAACCAATTGGGCCATGTGGAAACCGGGAGGCAGATCCACGGTTGGAGGCATAGAAGTTCTTGGGGAAGGGGTAACGGGGGAAGATCCTTTAACCCCACTCGCAGCGAAAATCTGAGCACCCTCTTCAGGCGTGCTCCTACATCCGGCTATGACTTCAGGACGGTCCAGCTGGGGCTTTATGTCGGTCATGGGGACTGCAAGTCTCGCAGAGGCTACCTCCCCGAGTGTTTCATCCACTACCTCTCTCCTGAGTTCGACAGGTCCCGCTTGGGGGGCTTGCCCCGCAGAAGGCGACGAGATGGTAATGGCCTCGACTCGGGCAGGAGCTCCAACTTCAAGGACTCCACGAGCAGGAGGTCTAACTCCAACACGGGCAGGAGCTCCAACCTCGGCTCGGGCAGGAGTTCCAACCTCAGCTCGAGCAGAAACTCCAACCTCGGCTCAGGCAGGAGCCCCAGCCTCGGTCCGAGCAGAGGCTCCAACCTCGGGTCGAGCAGAAGCCCCTACCTCCTTAAAAGCAAGGGTATGAGCCTCAACATTGGCCTCGGAGGTTCTCCTCCTCTTGGATGTCGCCTGAGTTTTCAGTTCAGATGAAAGAACAACATCCATAGGAGGACGCGGTGGCCTTCTCATTTTCGAACCTCCGACCTCTATCCTTGCAAAAAGGATGAGGGAATAAGAAACGACTTAAGCAACAAGTCAAGCGATCTTCAACTCTATTTATCCCACTTACCTAAGGCAAAGAGTGTAGGTTGGACTCTGCAGAAGCCAGACGACACCAGATTCTCAGGATTGATGAGCCCGAACCAAGTGCGTTGATTAGGAGGGACAACTCAGACCCGGTCCACCTGACGCTTATAGAAAGGGAAGAGCTCTGGAGCTCCCCTAGGTTGAACTGCAAGAAGCAAATAGTAAGATTTTGGCACAAACGAAATGAGTGTAACTCGATTAAAGGAAAGTTTAACAACCTGAATTAGCAAACTTGGTGGGGACTCGCGTTTTCAACCGATCCAGTTCAGAGGTCGAAGCTTCCCATTCTCCTGAAGCCCAAAACCATTTCCCTTTCCAATCTTTATTGGAAGAGGGAAGTTGTGTTATCACACCTGGGACACATGGGGGCCTAGCCGAGAAGTACCACCAGGATTTATCCATGGTATCAAATTTGGACATGTACAAAAAAGAAAATTCCCCCGGTGTCAGCCTCTGGTTCCCTACCCGATGCCAAAGGACGAACGTAGAGGCCAGGATCCTCCAAGAGTTAGGGACGAATTGCCCCGGAGCAATCCCCAGTAGCGCAGTCAGCTCGCGAAGGAAAGGATGAATGGGGAATTGTAACCCACACTGGAGAGCACATATAAATATGGTTATCTCCCCTTCAGCTGGAGATCCTGCTTGATCTATTAGGTCGGGGGCTCGGATATGAACTGAGTCAGGGATTTGATAATCCTCTCGAATTTGACTCATCTGGGCCTCAACTATGACCGACCCCCCAGGGACTAATGGTTTGGGTCGGCCTCCCCCAGCCCCCGTTCTCGACCATCCTGCAGGGTCGGGGAGAGTCCTCTTCACTCCCTTACCACGGTTTTTACCCTTCTTGCTAGCAGGCCTCTGGGCCAAAGGTGAATCGCGAAGGAGCATAGCCCCAACGGCCCCAGAGGGGCCCTCAGACTCTCCGGATCCTGAAGCGAAGGTTTCCTATTCATCTTCGGAGCCGGCTCCCCGAACGTAGCTCATCTTGATGGACACCCAATACGAAAGGGAAATATACTTAAAGTGGAAGAAGACTCACAGCAGTGCAGTCAGTGTCTTAACAAAGATGGGTGCGACTCCATCGCTTACGGGAATAGGCCGAACCCCCTCTCCGGTGAAAAATGCGATTTTCGGTGAGAGACGATTTCCGATGAGAGGTGATTTCCGGCGAGAGGTGATTTTCAATAGGGATGATTTTCGGCAGAAGCAATCTTCAAGAAGGGAGACCTCAAGCAACAATTCACAACGCAAATGGAAAGAAAGATTTCGGAGGGGATTTATATAAGCCAGGTAGAATCTGTGCATTAATGGTGAGGAGTTATGGCCGCAGCGTGATCGATGCAAGCCGACTTCGGAATACACGTGGTCGTTCACTACTGGCTCGGCCCCTGGAGGACGGTACGATTCTGACATCGAGCGGCACGTTCTGGATAGGAAAAACCATGGCCAAGAAGGAGCGTCTCTTTGATGCTTCATAAGATATACGTGGCAGACCACAATTGGTGAATGACAATTCGAAATCCCAACCGCCACCACATATAGGACCATCAGCGAGAGGGAAACCCTGAAAAGGAGATACCTCAAACATTCATAATGACCACGAAGAGGGGCAGGGCCAAGCAGATGATCTCCCAAATATCATTACTCTCTGAGTTGGAATCTGACCTCGAAGAGTAGGGGGCTTCTGTTATAGGCAGAATCGAGCCATCTACATCATTAAGGACGAGGCCATACTGTCTTGGTCGGGCGAACAAGTAGTCCTCATGATGCACAAATCGAAAGACCTCAACAAGTTCCGAAGGGGGGTTCTATTCAGCTCGGCCTCAGTCAGGACAACTCAGCCTCGGCATGATAGTTCAGTCTTAGTCAGGACAACTCAACCTCGACAGATATACTTTGGAAAAGGATGGCCGAGCCGAGTTCTCATTTTCGTCCTCATCTTCATCTTCTTCCGAAGGAGGCTATCCCGAGCCGAGGTCAGGGAAAGACGCGAGTATATTATGTGCCAAGCTAAACTTGGAAATTACTATAAAAAGACGTGGCCGATTACTTCGGGCGCTGATACGCATGATGGGCATAATACAACACATGATCCTTAGATTGCGTATAATATCCCTTCGATCAGAGAATATCTTTGAATGAGTAGATCATGTCGTAATTAACAGACCCGGATCATTCAATAGTCAGGTATAAATACGCGAGGACCCCATTACTACAGGTACGCAATATCTTGTGCTCTCCCTCTACCTTACGATTTAAGACTCAGATTCCCTTGACCTAACTTAGGCATCGGAGGGTCCCCCGGCTTAGCCAGGGTCTCCTTTGCTCACCCCTTGTGCAGGGCCAGGGTCTATTCGAGGAGTGGAGAGCGATCTAGATTTTGACCTTAACAAAATTCATTGAATTAAGTGAATTATGTTGAATCGTTGTCGTGAAGTGAGTAACTGATCGGAGACGGTGGTGGCCTATTTGTGCATCGAGGGACCGGATTGTGTTGAAGTTAGGTTTTTCCTGTTCTATTCTTCCCCCTCTTTCCCGTTCCATTCTTAGTGAATCAGGTTGACCGCTGAATCGGCTGCAGTGCCTCCACCGGCTGGCCTATCTGGGCAGTTGTGCCGCCGACCCCTTATCCTTGTTCCACTTGTAATTTTGGGTCAGGTCCCATCCGAATCATACTTAAACTCCTCTTCCACATTTTCTAACACCATTCTTTCACAAACCCCTCTTCCAACCTATCTTCCAAACCCTTTTTTCTAAAACCTTCTCTCTTCCTCCAAACCCCTCTTTCACAACCTAGCTTTTTCTTTCACAACGTATCTCTTCTTCCAAACACTTCTTTCACAACCCATTTTCTTTCAAACCCTTCTTTCTAAAACACTCTCTCTTCCTCCAAACCTCTCTTTCACAACCTAGCTTCTTCTTTCACAACATATATCTTCTTCCAAAAACTTCTTTCATAACCTATCTTCTTCTTTCACAACCCATCTCCTTCTTATAAACCCCTCTTTCTAAAACACAGCTTCTTCTTCCAAACCCTTCTTTCAAAAACCCATTTTTTTTTTCTTCCAAACCCTTCTTTCACAACCCATCTTCTTCTTCTAAACCCATCTCCGAATGGGATTTATTGCAATCTTTTCCTCATTATTTTCCATCCCCGTGATTCTTTCTCTTATGGGGAAGAAGAGAGCAGTGAGCTGTGGAACATGGTTGAGGAGGGACAATGACAATGAAGTGAGCCCTTCATCACCACGGACTAAAAGAAGGGTAAGGAGGGTCACGGACAATGAAGCGAGCCCTTCATCACCACGTACTCGAAGAAGTGTCAGGAGGGCCAATGACAATGCAACGAGCTCTTCACCACCATGTCGTGAAAGGATGACGAAGAGGGCTAATGATCGCGATGCGGGGCCTTCGGATGCGAGTTAATATCGGGGTCGAAAAGTCGTCTTCAAAGTCACAGTGGGGGACAATCTGTTTGGTGAGAATGACGTGCTAGATCGACTCCTGCACGCCGATTGGGGACCTGCTTTTGAAGGCAACTATCGGGCCAATGCGCATGATGTAAGGATCATCTACTCTTGAATCTGCAGGCCAAATCTTGATCCTATGGGATTTGACAATTCATACGGAGACGATGGAGTAGTGCACGTCGACGTAAAATCCATCGCATAGATACTTGACGTGCCATGGCGAACAGTCCATATTACCACTAAGGACTTAAATACACAACAACACAAGGATGAGATTAGCATGAGCTTTTGCGGTAAACTCGTTGAATGGAGGAGAAATAGTAGTATACGAAACTCAAGCATGATTCTAACTTACCGATTGTTACACTACATTTTCACATATAATGTATATCCGAGGTTGGGAAACCATATGGATATTTCCATCTACATGGCAGAGATAATGTACCAGGTAAGGTGTGGGGAGGATGTGTGTCTGCCCTCAATTGTCCTTTACCAGATAATGAAGGCCGCGAAGTCAAAAAGAGGCAAATTAGGCCTCCTATTTGGCTGTCTGATTTGTAAGATAGCCTGACGGTATGGGTTCAGGGGATCTAGCGGCCCCATTGAGCAAGAAAAGGTGATAACGAAAGACACATTAAACCGCATGCAGTGTGGCCCCAAGCAAAATAGGCAACGGTTGGAAGAATTTGGGGACAAGATAGATGAAGAAGAAGAAGAGGGTGATGAAGAAGATCAAGCTGAAGACGAAGAGGGTGAGGATGCAGATGAGAAGGGAGCCCCATTCTAGGGTGGTGAAGAGGTGTTGCCTGCACCTCTGGGCATAGTGGAGCATTTAGGGGCGCTCGAGGCTAGTATGGCCTACATTAAGAGGGATCAACACTACCTGATGCACAAGATGAGGAATATGCACCGCACGCTAAAGGCAGTGTTGTGCTGTGTGCAAAAGGAGGGAGCTCCCCCTCCCTCGCCGAACTTGGTCGAACAATATGGAGTTGTGATGGATATGGAAGAGGGGCCTATTGTTTGATTGATAGTCACTCGTATGTTTGCTTGAAGTAGTTAGACTTATTTCCCTTTTTCTGACATATAATAGTTAAGGCATTTATTAGTTAGGACGTAGTATTCTCTTTTGTAAGCAACACGCAATTTCCTTAACCGTTTGGAAGTAATGTGGCGACCCATGTATTGAACATCTTTTTGGCTATAATGAAAATATTTTTAGGTTGCCTAAATTGCATGAGTGCCTTGTGTTTTAATGATGATTGGTTGTGGATGATCTCTTGACTGCGAAGTGAGTAAAATTCACAACGAAGTGAGTGAAATTGACCGTGAATGAAGTGAAATTGACTGCGAAGTGAGTAAAATTGGCCGCAAAGTGAGTGAAATTTACTACGAAGTGATTGAAATTGACCGTGAAGTGAGTGAACTTGACTAAGAAGTTAGGAAAAATGACCGCGAAGTGAGTGACATTGACCACGAAGCGAGTGAAGTACACCACGAAGTGAATGAAATTGACCGCGAAGTGAGTGAACTTGACCGAGAAGTTAGGAAAATTGACTGCGAAGTGATTGAAATTGACCGCGAAGTGAGTGAACTTGATCGAGAAGTTAAGAAAATTGACCGCGAAGTGAGTGAAATTGATAGCGAAGTGAATGAAGTTCACCGCGAAACGAGTGAAATTGACTGCGAAGTGAGTGCAATTGACCTCGAAGTGGGTGAAATTAACCACGGAGTGAGTGAAATTAACTGTGAAGTAAGTGAAGTACACCGCGAAGTGAGTGAACTTGACCTAGAAGTTAGGAAAATTAATCGCAAGGTGAGTGAAATTGACCGTGAAGAGAGTGAAATTGACTGTAAAGTGGGTGAAATTGACCGCGAAGTGATTAAAATTAACCAGGAAGTGAGTGAAATTGAACGCGAAGTGAGTGAAATTGGCCGCAAAGATTGGTCGATACATGTGTGAAATTCATCGATAACTTAGTGAAATTCAATGATAATTGAGTGAAATTAACTGATAATGGTGTAATAGAATCTTTCGTTGATGTTAGTGAATCGCTTTACTGTTTTGGTAATTGAATTGAGACTGTTCGAAATGGATGTTTGCACTCTATCGATAACTCATGCTAATTAATAGTGAACTCATGCCAATCATATATTAAGCCAATTGGGAGTTGTGATGGATATGTAAGAGGCGTATAAATTGTATATGAGCTGACTGATAACTAAGTAAACCGACCATATTCATTTCGATCATATTCAGGGTCAGTATCCCTTTTCACGATTATTACTATTCTTTGAAAGTCAGAATTGTAGTAGTAAATCCGCAATTTCAAAAAATGTAACAAACATCTTCGATTTATATCATTCACTGTCACATTACAAAAAATGCATTACAAATTACATTATTCTGCAGGTATTGAAAACTTGCAATTCCAGCTATTATGCCCTATTTGTTTGCATCTTCCGCATATTACCATTTTTCGTTCCTCTCCACGGGAAAGAATTCTTACCTTTTTCGGTCTTCCAGCTGACCTCCTCTGTCGTGGGGGCTTAATTCTTTCACAATACTTCCTGAATTCAATTGATATCTCCCATTGGCTCTTATCACGTGCTGGGTGCGCGAAATCGTCATATGTGATTTGGTAATTTCTTGTCGTGTACAACGGGGAGCGATATGAATAATGTGGAAGATATAGTTTATACATGCTGAAAAAACATGAAAACAAGAGAACCCTTTTACGTCAGACTCACGACATGTATACGAAAGCTCACCGAGCTTGACAGTATCATTGTAGTCTCCCACAACATAGTATTCATTGCGAGAAATTGCATGGCAATGAACATCCCGCACCTTCGGTATGAGATCCTTTAATTGTTTCTCGGCCCATGGTGTCAATGGTTTTACAAATGATGATGCAAATTCTCTTCTCTTATAGAACATTTCTTGAATTTTAAATCTGACCGTCTCTATCAATATAGTCACAGGGTATTCTCGTGCTTCTTTGAATAGAGCATTAACATACTCAGCTATGTTTGTAGTGACCAAGTTGAATTTTTTTCCTGGAAAGTGCGAAGATGTCTACCTTTCATACCCTATTTCTCTCAGTCATGCATGTACTGGGGAATCGACAAGTTCGATATCGTGCATTAAGTTTTAGAACTTACACTTCCTACAAGTCTTTACAGCTCGCCAATAGTAGATTTCTAACAACTTGTCTTTAAATGTGTCCACCAAGTTTCGATATATATAGTAGGCACAGTAGCCATGGATTGTATTTTGAAAGACCTGGGGAACTTCTTTCATTAGACCTTTATGTCAATCTGATATGATCGCAAGACCAGGAAGATCCCCTAACATATAGTTGAGGTGGGTAACGAACCAGTTCCAACTGCTGCTGTTCTCTGATTCTCTGATACTAAAAGTGACTAGAAAAATATAATTGTCACCATCCAAGGCTATAATAACGAACAGAACACCCTTGTACTTACCTTTTAGATATGTGTCGTCAATGGCGAAGACCCTTCGTAAAGATATTTGAAAACTTCTAATGCACTGTCCGAGCACAAAAAAACATCTCTCGAACCTGCTCATCCGTAGATTAACAAGCACGGTAGTAACCGTCACTGGGTTCGCCCTCCTCAACTCATGCAAGTACATCGGGAGTTCATTATAAGAGTCTTCATAAGACCCCATTACGTGATTAATTACGATCTCCTTAGCGTGACATGCCTTCTTATGACTAATAAGAATATTATACTTCTCTCGCATTGCGAAGATAATATCCCTCAACCTTAATCCTAAGTGTTGCTCAATGCGACTAACAACCAGTTCATTGGCTAACTTGTTGCTTGCTTGCCGGTGATCACTCTTCATCCATGACATGCCACATGTATGTATGGACGTGTAAGTCCTTCTCTTGAATATCTCCGCATCATTCACATTAGATGCACATATCCTCCATTCACACTTATCTTCGAAACACGCCACGGTGAATTTCTTGGGTGACGAGTATAAGACCCTATATTGGAAGTTATTGCAAATTGCAAATTGGCTCAAAACATACTGACACCAGCTCTTGTCCTTAAACGTTTGGCTAACGGCTATATCAATCGATTGACTCATTTAATGAATATGAATACTGTGACAGGTCTGCATTGATGAATGTAACATCCTCAAAAAGCACAATAACTTGGTTTGTGTTGAAGTCTAATGTTCGAGCCTACTTGGGCAGTGGCATGTCGCTTCCCTGTACATATTTGGCGTTGGATGATGAAGAAAAATCTACTCTTGTAGATGAAGGTGATATTGTATATTCACTTCTAAGATTAAGGCCACATGCCCAGCGCACTTGACTAGTCATGAAGTTTGATGTCTAAACCAGCTCAAGTAGTGGAGTGTTGCTTAAAGAAAATTATGAAGGCGATGCCATATATTCATATTTCACGCCATGTTCCTCACCCAAACTTCCAACTGCTGGGGCGTCATGTTCAACACCACTGTAAGTCACAGGATCTTCGAGTATTGTCTCGTTAACTCACTGCATTATCCCGATGATTAAAGGGATGTATTTATCCGAATGCTCTGACTGTGATGCTAAGAACACTCACATTTTCGTCGTCTTCAATTTCAATTGGAGGGATTGATTGGTTTGAGCAAGGGTACAATACTTTCAACCTAATATCATAATCTTTTGGTGTACTATTCACAATCATATACATTTTAGATAGAAGATCCTCATATGCAGTCTCAACGCCCACAACAACACTTTTCGACTTCCACCCTTGTACGTATATCGATTGTTTTTACTTAGTAACTCCTCACCATAAGAGCATATGATGATTCTTGAAACCATTTTCTGAAAACAAACACAATGACACATAAGATAGAACTTGTTTAATATTCACATGTATAAGGTGAAATAAACTTAGTAAGAAATTCACCAATGTATTAGGTGAAATATGACCGACTTATCGGTCAAAATTTCCAAGTTCTCAATCAATCAATTGCAAGAAGTTCATGAAGTTCTCAGTCAATATGACCGACTTATCAGTGCATTTCAGTGACCACCAAATTGACCGATAATGTAATGAAAATGACTGAGAATTGAGTGAAATTGACCAGAAAATTTACTAAATTGACCGAGAACTTTATAGAAATTGACTACGAACTTCTTGAAATTGACCGATAACTGTATGAAATTGATTAAGAAGTGCATGAAATTGATCGAGAAACTCATTAAATTGACCTGGAACTTCGTGAAATTAACCGCGAACTTCTTGAAATTGACCGATGACTGCATGAAATTAACTGAGAAGCGCATGAAATTGACTAAGAACTTCATAAAATTGACTGAGAAATTCATTAAATTGACCGGGAACTTCGTGAAATTGACTGATAACTGCGTGAAATTGACTGAGAAGTATATGTAATTGACTGAGAACTGTGTAAAACTGACCGATAACTTCATGAAATTGACTGAGAACTTTATGAATTTGACCGAGAACTTCATAAATATAACCGAGAACTTCATGAAATTGAGTGGGAACTTATCGAAATTGAGCGAGAAATTCACAAAATAGACCGCGAACTGAGTGAAATTGATCAAGAACTTCATGAAAATGAATGAGATATTCATTAAATTGACCTAGATCTCAGGAAATTTAATTAAGAAATTCATGAGGTTGCTCGAGTTCCGGTGAATTTGAGCAAGTATGTTGCCGAGTTCTCGGTCAGCTTCATGAATTTCTAGGTGGAATTGCCCAAAAATTTGGTAAATTCTTCAGATTTTAAACATCCTAACCTCCCACAGCCGTCGTATTAGTGAAATCTATGTTGAAGAAGAAGAAGAAAAGTGCGTTGAAGTGAAACACGATTTACAGAGAAAAGCCTTCAAGATTCCGGGTTTATCGATGCATCCAGTTTGAGGGAATAAACGTAACCCTGTGTAGGATAGAAGATGGCATATATACAATGATAGTATATGGAGATTCAATGGAGATTTAATGAAGAAAATTGGTGGAAAGAATGAATATTTTGATACAAATGAGTACTGATTTTTTTTTTTGGTGTAAGCAAGTAATGTAAATTATAAAGTAGGGGCATTTTCGTCCGATAAAATGTGTTTGTAAAGCAGGGTAATAGTTTGGAAAAGTAAGGTTTGAGAGGCACAGGAAGGATAGTGGGTTAAATGTGAGGCATATATTCAGAAAAAGCTCTTTTATTATTTTAGGAAAATTAATATTTTAAGCATATAGACATTTAAAAAAAAAAAAAAAAAAACCCAAAAATTAATATTTTAAGCATACAGAGATTAAAAAAAAAAAAAAAAAAAAAAAAAAAAAAAAAACCAACCGTAGGAAGTAGCTTAATGAAAACTTAATTAAAACCAGTATCACTTAATCTTGACATACCCTAAGTCACCTCGATGCATGTGTTGCCATTTTATGACATTGGCTTAAAATTGAAGCTAATCTAATTCTCTGGTGGACTATATTATAGAAAAGCGGTGATTGAATGTCCATAATTTTAAAAAAAAAAAAAAAAAAAAAAAAAAACTTCTTATAGGCCATGAAAGTTTTCCATCAATCTGATATTTGTCTATTTGTGTCTTCCGTGTAGCCTTAACAATAGCATGGATGGCAAATAAATATTATGGTGAGCCTTGGGAAGTTTTCAACGGTGGATGATCAATTACCACTGTTTCCTTGGTTCACCATAAGTTTTGAATTTCCTTCATTTTTTTTATCCATTTAAGAAAATGAGCTTGGAAAATCAGATGGACAACCTGGATATACAGATACATCTAAGTAGGCTCCACACAATCATGGCCTCACCGACATGGGCGGCCAAATCCGGATCTCCTTTTGAATAGACTTAATCGCATGCTTGACTGTGTTGTTGAGCATGAGAGGTGTCTACTCTTTTGTCTTGTCAAAAGCAGCCGGATCTCCTGGGAACAACTTGATGGTGTGCTTGACCGACTTACTACTGATCATCAGCTTGACTGACGTATTGAACGTGAGAGGTATCTACCTCCTTTGTCTCGTCTTCACCTCTTGTTGACTTGTCAAAGCAACCGTTGAAACTCATGTGTGTAAGGTGAAAATCTTACCTCTTGGGGATGCTCATGAGAGCACGTTTAAATACAAAATAAATGAGTCACTATTATTGTTATATTGAGGTATTTGTTTAAATAAGAATTATGATAGTTATTGTTATATTTTGAGATATTTGTTTAAATAAGAATTATGACTTTGTTATTAAAAAATTGTAAAATAAATTATAATTATTATATATTTATATCATAAAACTATCATTTTTACTATGACTGAAAAATCAAACAGGCCTTTAAGTCAGTCATGCATGTACTCGATGAGTTGGTAGTTGTGCTTAGGAGATTCAGAATCCGCCTCTTATTTAGTGAGACCATGACCATGGAGCCCAACTTTATATATCTGTTTTATGTACATGCTGATCTTTTAATTTTCCAGCTCATTTTATAAAACGGGTACAAAATATGAAGCAAATCCAAAATTTCAGGTGTACCGCACGATAGAAACGATGCTAATTGAACATTGAAAATTTCCCAAGGCCCACTATAATATTTATTTGTCATCCAGTCTGTTGTTAAGGTCACACAGGCCTAGATGAAAGGAATTAACACAAATATCTGCTTTATTGAAAACTTTTATGGATCACAAGAATTTTAATGGTGGATATTCAATCACCATTGTTTCCTACAGTGTGGTGCACTTGAGATTTAAAAAAGCTTCATTTTTTAGCCCATGCCTTAGAATGAGTAGGCAAACTCGATGGACAAAGTAAATGTACAGCACATGCATCAAGGTGGCCCCAAGGCCACGGCCTCACCTTATTCCAAGGGTGCCTTTATAAATAAAAGATTAGGTGATACCTTTTCATGCCCAATGACTTTCCATGCTCAGTGAGAACCCGTGGATCAATAGAATATCATCACATGTTTGACGCTACATGTTTGATGCTATCGGGACGCGGATTGCGTACTACCCCCGCCCGTCCCTTGCTCCGAACGGGCAGTTCTGAGGGTGGGCCTACCGTGATGTATCTGTACATCCAAGCTGTCAATCCTTTTTCTCAGATTATTTTAAGGCATGAGCACAAAAATGAGGCAGATCCAACCCTCAAGTGGACCACACCAAATAATAAGCTCGGTTGCATTAAAATACACAAAGCATTAAATGTCAGTTGCATTAAATGCAAGAGTCATATGTGGTTGGGTCCTTTTGACCGTTGTATCTACTTCATGTTTGTTTTGATGCTTTAAAATAATTTGTGAAAATGGATAGACGGCTTAGATGTACATGTACATCTCGGTGGCCCACCCATCGAACTGCCGGTTCAGAGCTAGGGACGGGGGTAGCATGCAATCCGCATCCATTGGAAATGTAATTGCGCTTAAAGATATATTTTGGCAGGTTCCTTTAACGATACGTCTTTTGCCATATATGAGATGGCATAAAAACCATATGCATGTCTTTAAAGTAGCGAATTGTGGAATGATGCATGGCGTAATACGTGTGGCACATGACCATGGAAGCATACCAAGCACGTCTATTAAAGACCCACCAAGGTAAGGATCCTATCGTAGATCTGGATATGCTTAGTAAGGCCATCTCTCACCGTCCTTACAAAATGAAAAATTTTCTTGAAGACATTCAAAGTAGACATCTGAAAACAGTTTCAAATTTACAGAGACCCCTTATGGGAAGACTACGAGCCATAGTTGTGAAGGATCTAGAACTAAAAAGGAGATCCAACGAGAGTTTTGTCACCTCCAGAATTTATAAAAGGAGAACACGATAAAGAGCTCAAGGCTGGCACCTAACACAATCCATCTTCTTTACACCTAGCATAGCCTACTTTAGCCTTACTTTTCGCATATATTGCTACAGTCCAATGCCAAAACTACAATACCGTAGGAATAACAAAATTATCCACAACCTTCCATTGTTGGATTTAGATCAGCCGAGTTCTTACTTGGACGATCAAATGCTCTGGTCACATCCTGCTCACCATCTTCCTAGATTTTGTGTTCATACAGATGAGTTAGGTATTTATCTTTTTCATTTTTCTCTAGTTATTTTACTTTATCGATTGTAATGAGCACCATTTACAAATTAATAAAATTAGTATGATTTTAACCTTCTTTTGGTTTTATTTGTCAATCTTCATTCTTTTAAGAAACATGTGGCTGTAATTATTTGTGAAAGAAAAATTCCTTAACACAAAGTAAAAAAGAATTTATCAGGAAGGACTAACCCCTATCTGCCCACAAATTGATTAAATATCGTTGTTACAACCGATGGTTGACGAGGGCGGCTGGATCTTGAATCTAGTCTTAATCAATCCATCTTAGTGCGGGGATCACCAGCTTTCAATCAGGCATTGTGTCAAATATGACTCTATGACGTAGGGATGAACGTGACGAGGTCGATCACTGTCTTCCTCAAGGATAACTACTCTGAATCCACAGAGCTTCTCTGGACTCCTCACAAAGACTTCTCGAATCCACGAGGAAAAGAAATAGAAATAATTTTAAAATATATGAAAGAAATTTGTTAATTGATTGATAGATGAAATAAATGAGTCTACAACCCTTTAAATAGGGATACCAAGACTTGGAATAAGTTTAGGAATTAAACTATAACTAAAACTCCCTAAAATTCACGACTTACTATAAATAGTAAATTTACTATTTATAGTAAATGTCCTATGTGGCTTAACCATGTTATTCTCCTGATTTTTCTAAACACTTTTAATGTTGGACACAACTCCTAAAGCCCAACGGATGAAAAGTTATAATTAAATTAAAACTTACTAAAAATAATAATAACAGAAATAAACATGGAATTTGACCGTCGATATGATGGAATCTCGCAAATTCGTTTCGGGCAATGGCCAGGTTAGTTAGCTAAAGTAGCTCGTCCAACCCCAAAATCATATATGGTATGTCAACTAACTCATTTCGGTTTGCGAGATATGCCTGTTTTAAGGTTCTAACAGTCTTGATGACTTCCACCTCCGATCGGGCCTTCTTTAGTCCATCTTGGACATGAAAGTGTCTGCAACCCGCTCTACATCACTCTAGCACGCCCGTATTTTCTAATCACACACATAAACCTAATACGGGCTTTCACTAACATGTGCGGCCTTGTGTTTGATTGAATTACATGAATATAAAATTTTGACACGTCTGGTGGGACCCAGTAAGCTACCGTAGTTATTTCTCAAATGAATAAGATGTCTCCTAAGGCAAAAAATAAAAATAAAAAAAAGGCTAGTTCTATTACCAACACTACAGAAGAACCATAAGACTTGAGCAAGCAATATGAGCCTGTTGTCGACATAAAAGGAGGATCATCTATGTAGCCATACTACAACGACCATACTATAGGATGGTTTGTAAGCGAAGAAGATGATTGGATAGCTTTAGCTAATGATGAGTAGTGATTCCAACGGTTGATTTGATGAATAATCAAGTACATGAAGATATATGAGACTTGAAGATTGTTACAAGGTATGTGTCTAAGTGTGCATATACTATTAAACATTAGGTTAATCAACTCCCTTATAATTCATTATGTTTCACAAAGTAGGGATCACATCCATGCAAGCAAAGAAGGTGCCTAACACCTTCCTTGTCTATCACTGTAGTTCCTTACTTTGAATCTCATGTTATACATCAGGAGTCATTTCAAGGCAAGAGTCCCTAAATTCTCTAGCTTTTATAGATTCTGTAAGTTCTAGTTGACCATGGGATTTTGAGTTAATTGGCTAGTGGCAACTCCAATTTATCTACATCAATCTACACATATAAAGAAAACGCGTGGGCATGTGAAACCATTGTTCACAATGTCAAAGAAGAGTGACCTAACCGATTATACCATGGTAAATGTGATGCATTAGTATGAAGTGCAACTTTAGAAATCCCAGGATCAAAGTAATAGAGTCCACGTGATTCACGACGCCCACTGATCATTCTCCTTGAGAGGAGGTCCTGAAATAAACAATGATAAAGATAAAACGTCATTGAATAATTTAGGCTCGTTAATTAGCTCACAAACCTCATATGGAAAGGTAAGTCAGCTACATAAAGAACTAAAGATAAGAATAAATTGGAACTAAGGTGAAAAATACCTTTATCTTGAACCTTAGACAAGGATCCATTAACAAGGGCGGCATATGAATGTAATAGTAAAGTATCTAATAGAAAAGGAAAATGATATGTACCTATCATTTGATATGTGACCTTGAATCAATCACCTAAGGAGTTGTTAAGGGTCAAATATTGCATATTATCTCTCAATTATATCTTATTTTTATGAACATGATAATGCTTAATGTTCTATTTTACTTATGTTTGTGTTGCAAGGTGAATTTAAGAGTTTAGATTGAAAATAGTGCTAAAAGCATGAATTTGATGCTCATGAATCACCAAGGCAAGGGATGGATCTTAGGATACCAAGATTAAAGAATTCACATACCTAATATCCAAGAAAATCAAGTGAGGAATGAAGAGAATCAAATATTTAAAGTGAAGAAAAGGAATCCTGAAATTATTCTGAAAAAGCATATTCTGAAACTCTAGGTCATTCTGTGAAATTACGCATTATGAAGTTTATTTTGGAAAACTGTGTAGAGTGAAGTCTATTTTAGCAAATTGCGTAAATTTGAGACTATTTCTAAAGTTTTCCAACTAGGTGCGAAAGTTGGAGTTCCACAACTATAAATAAGACTCCCTATGATGTTCTTAGGCATCTTCTAGGGTTTAAGGAGTGGAGCAAAAGGGTGGAGAAGCCGTCGGCAGGAGTTTTTTTTCTTCTTCCTTAGTTGTTTTCATGTTTTTCTTAAGAGACTTTTGCCCAATCATGTCTATGGTTGGCTAAACCTCTTAGTTAGGGCTAAGAGGTGAAGTTGTAGTGTGATGGGATGTTTTTATTACTTTGATTCATATTTATGTTGAACTTACTTTGATTCTAGTTTGATATTTAAGGAATACTTTAAATTTTTAATGATTTATTGTGACTTAAAATTACAGTAGATTTGCAATAGCTTTGAGTATCTTCTTTTCTTATTTTGAGATTACATGATTGGTAAATCCTGTTGTTTGCCATCGTCTCATGGGCATGGTTTGGTGATGGAATCCCTGCCAATTATCATAATTCTCCTCTTTTGAGAATTAGGTCAAAGGAAGTTCGGATTTGATCTTAATTGCTATATCTTCCAATTTGATAAGATATGACTCCAATTCCAATTGTATTACTTGAATCAAGTAAGTAATCCCTGATTACTACAACTGAATCCTTGGAAACCCTAGTTCCCACATTTGAATTCTTAAGTTTCTAATTACACACTTCACAACTACTCCATTTAATTCTAGATTTAGATTCATATCTTTTTCTAGTTCTACTTCTAGTTGCTTTCAAAATACACACGAGATTAATCCTTGTGGATTTGACATCGGTTTCACCAAGATTATTACTGCATCGAGACCCTACACTTGGGGTTGTGAACAAGTTTTTGGTGGCGTCATCGGGTACTAACAGTTCCGTTTTATATATATATATATATATATATATATATATATATATATATATATATATATATATATATATATATATATAACTATTTTTTGAATTAGTTTAAGATTATAGTTTTTCTACTTTCTATTTTTAGGTTAGGGTTTTTCTGAATTATTTTAGAAATTAACTTAGCTTTCTATTTCTAGGTTTAAAAACTTTTCTTTTCTGTTTTTAAAAACTAATTTACTTTCTAATTCTAGATAGAAACTTTCATAATTTGTTTTTAGAAACTTTCTTAATCTGTTTTTAGAAACTAGTTTACATTCCTTTTTCTTTTTTAGAAACTAACTTACTTTCTATTTTTAGAAACTTTCCTTTTTCTTTTTTATAGAAACTAAGTTGCTTTCTTAGTGTTTTTTTTTTTTTTTTTTTTTTTTTTTTTTTTTTTTTTTAAGAAACTAACTCATTTTCATTTTTCTAAGTTTAGAAACTTTCCTAATTTGTTTTTTAGAAGTTTTCCTTTTTCATTTTTGGAAACAATGCTGTTTTTCTTTAAGAAACTTTCCTAATTTGTTTTTAGAAACTAACTCATCTTTCGATTTTTAAAAACTTTCTATTTCTCTTTTAGAAACTAATTCACTTTCTATTTTCTTTTGCAGGATCCTAACATAGAAACTTCTAGGTAACTTCTTTCTAATTCTCTCTCTTTCTATTTCTAGATTTCTATTTTCTTTTTAGGTTTAGGTCAGATTCTGAAATTGTGGGCTGAGAGTATTTCATGCCCAAGTGGGTCCGTGACAACACTCGACATCTCTTGAGTGAAGGAGGATTGGTTGAGGGGTTATATATCCATCGTAGGATTAGACACCACTCGAGATCCACGGAGTTAACCGAAGTTATGGCTGCAAATCAACTGGCCAATCAACCTCCAAATCCACCCCAACCTAGGGTGGAGGAAATCTAAGATGAGAACAAGGTGTATCGAGTATCCCGGCCTCATACTTTACGTGGCTATTTACAACCAGCAGGGGTGAGCACCCCTTCCTGTATGGTTTTTTTAGGAAACACGGATATCAAGCCTAAAGTGATCCAACTCCTTCCGAAATTCCTTGAACTTGAATATGAAAGTCCATACCTGCACTTGCAAGAGTTTGACGAGGTTATAGTCACTTTATACTTTCCTAACGTGTCCAAGGACACGGTCAGGCTGAAACTCTTTCCTTTCTCTTGAAAGAAAAAGCTAAGACATGGCATGCACTCACTACGTCCGCAATCTATTGGCACATGGAATGACATGATGAAGGAGTTCATAAAAAAAATTCTTTCCATACCATAAGACGAACACCATCAGGAAGTCAATCATGAACTTCACCCAAAAGGAAGATGAAATATTCTTCCAATGTTGGGAGCAGTTCAAGGATCTCGTCAGTTCCTGCCCACAATACGGTTTTGAAACATGGCGCATAACAACTTTTTTCCACGATGGTCTGACATCTTCCATGCGCCAATTTGTCGAGACGATGTGTAATGGGGAGTTCATAAACAAAAATGTCGATGAGGTGTGGGATTGCTTTGACAACTCACTAAGACCGCGCAATCATGGGACATTTCTCCAAAACTTAGCACCACATCTAAGCCTACTCAAGCAAGGGAGAGGGGTGAGATATATTTACTAAAAGAGAATGATGATATAAATGCTAAAGTGGCCAGTCTTGCAAGGAAGATTGAGGCTATGGAACTTAAGAAGGATAAGGCTAAGGAAGTTGTTTGCGATATCTGTGCTTGCAACATACATACAACTGAAAATTGTCCAACGATACCTACTTTTCAAGAGGCACTGAACGAGTAATCGAATGTCGTGAACAACTATCAAAGACCTTTCAATGGACCCATATCTAACACATACAATCCTAGTTGGAGAAATCATCTAAATTTTAGTTAGAGGAATGGACAAACTGCTACTCCTCAAGGAATCCCTAACCAATTCTTGAATCAAGGGAAACCTCAAGAGGATCTGGTTTGGAAACATATTCAAAACCAATAGCTCATCAATCAGAGTATATTGTAAACCCTTCAGGACCTTTCAAAGTCCATACAAGGGCTTGAGACGAAAAAATTCAATTAGAGAAAAATGGATTCTTCTAGCCCAACCTTTTTTCAATCCTAAACCACAATACGAAATAAGTGATCTAAGCTCTTCAAATCAAATGGAGCAAGCAAAGTTTATCACTACTCTTAGGAGTGGGAAGATAATTGACAAATATATTCCAGTAAGGGATGAAAAGTCTAAGGACCCGGAAGTAGATGAAACTGATAGACCTAGTGATACTCCACAAGATTTAGAACCGAAACTTCAAGGCAAGCTGATTGCACCATTCCCCCAACGGTTGATTGCATCAAAACCTCTTTCTAACTCTCAGGACATTTTAGAGGTGCTGAAACAAGTGAAGGTCAACATCCCTCTACTAGATGCGGTTAAACAAATACCTTCATATGCCAAATTTCTGAAAGACTTATGTACGACCAAAAGACAACAAAATATTCAAAAGAAAATTTTTCTAACAAAAAAAGTGAGTGTCATTCTAAAGCAAGATGTGTCACAGAAATACAAAGATCCTGGTAGCCCAACCATTGCTTGTGTAATTAGAAATTACCGCATTAAGCACGCACTTCTTGATTTAGGAGTGAGCATAAATTTGATCCCATACTCAGTCTACAAACAACTGAGTTTAGGTGAATTAAAACCTACCCGGACTACGTTATAACTTGCTGATTGCTCAGTTCGAGTTCCCAGATGGATAATTGAGGATGTGTTGGTTCAGGTTGACAAATTCTACTACTCAGTAGATTTTATCATCTTGGATACTCGACCCATCGTGGACATGAGCACTCAAATACCTGTCATTCTTGGTCGCCCATTCCTTGTCACATTAAATACAATCATTAATTGCAGGAATGGAGTCATGAGTTTGTCTTTTGGAAATATGATATTGGAGTTGAATATCTTTTTCAATATAGGAAAACAGTTAAAGGATGATGACGATTCCCACGATATTAACCTGATTGACTCTTTTGTAGAAGATTAAAACACTTTTGACCTTATCTTTTGACCCTTTAGATACGTGTCTAGCCCACTCCCATGATTTTGATGATGATATGATTAGGGAGACGGGTGTCATGCTTGATATTGTGCCGATACTTGAAGTTAACTAGTAGAGGCCACAATTTGAAGAATTGCCCCAAACTAATGTAGTGTCTCTACCGTCTAACCTCAAGGAACCGAAGCTTGACTTAAAACCTTTGCCCTCTGATTTGAAATATATCTATTTAGGTCAAGATGAGACATACTCGGTGGTGATTTCTTTTCACTTTGAGCAAGAACAAGAGAGTATACTTATCTCTACTCTCATTGAGCATAAGGGAGCCTTTGGATGGTCGATTGTGGACCTCAAGGGAATTGGCACTTTGATTTGTACTCACCACATTATTTGAAGGACAATGCGAAGACCTCCCAGTAACCACAACGTAAATTAAATCCAAATATGAAGGAAGTGGTTAAGTTGCCAAGGTACTTAACTATTGGATGTGGGTATCATATACCCAATATCCGATAGCCAATAGGTGAGTCCAACTCAGGTGATTCCTAAGAAGTCTGGAATCACCATCGTAGCCAATGCTGACAATGAACTCGTGCCAACTAGAGTCACTACTGGTTGGAGAATATCATAATACTTTGTGCAACCAAACAGTCTTAATCATTGAATAACGCTGTAAGAAAATATGAGATTTTTCCTTTTAAAAAATTCGAAGAATTTCATTACCATGTGTTGAGGGTCAAATATTGCATACCAGACCCCAGTTATTGCCTAAATTTACAATCATGATACCGTGTAACAACCTATTTTAATCGTGTTTATGTTTCAATGTGTATTTAGGAGCCGTGATTGAAAAAGGGCACTAAAAGCATGAATTTAACGTTCTAAAATCACCAAAGCAAGGGACGGGCCCTAGAGGACCAAGATTGAGGAAATTACACGCCAGAGAGCCGAGAAAATTGAGAAACTGAAGCTCAAGTGCCTGGAAAGACGTCCAGAATGCAAGATCATAGGGTTCCCACCATTCGTTTGGCTCGAAACTTCATACGTGGCCTGAGGACCATAAATGAACCGTACATGTCAAATTTGAGCCTTTGGATCTTTGCGGAAGTGGTTCAACAGACACATCAGCCCCTAAAACCTTGATTTGGAGCCCACTTACTATCTGGATATGCCTCAACTTCACTTTCCATGGTTAAAATGATGTGAGAGAAGAGATGGACGGAACGGATTTATCAAAAGAATCAAGGTGGGACCCACTTTCGTGAGTATGTGTGCACAGCACATGTACGCTCACGGTGCACCAAATCTGGTCAAACCAGTCAGCCAACGTTGACCCGATCCATCTCCCATAGGGAGACAGCGGACGGACGCTATCCGTCCGTTTTTGTGTAGTGGGCCCCACCCATCAACCTTATCATCAATCTGGACCGTTAATTGTGTCCATAGGGGGGCGTGACCAATGCCTAGGTGTCCTTTCTCTACCATGCAAGCACGCGTGTGAAGATCTCAGCCGCACGTAAGATGAACGGTAGAACAGAAGATCGTATGGGCTGCACCAATTTCATTCCAAAAACATTCCTTCCCGAATGGTTTTTCGAGAGGAACATAACGAACGGAAGGGATTCATTGTCTAACACCAAGCACGAGCCCACTATCTTTCGCAGCAATGCGTCAACGAAGCTCTGTTTACGAAACAGAGCTGCGTACGAACACGAGTGGGCCACCATCAACGATCAGATGTCCGATCTGAACCGACCATCATGGACGCCGTCCAAAACCGTCCTAAGGAACGTTGGTTCTGTGGAAAAGAAGGAAAGTGAGGATTTAGTGCGGCCTCAGTTACTGCGTAAATAGTATAACACTCGCTGCCTGCGTAAATACTTTCGTAGGAAACGACCACCTCATGCAATCCGATTCGGAGCCGACTTCTCCATGCTGACCGACTTCCATTAACCTATAAAAGAATGAAAATAGGGAGAGAGAGAGAGAGAGAGAGAGAGAGAGAGAGAGAGAGAGCTATCCACGGCTGGGAGCTAGGAGTGGGATCGGTCGGCTGGGAACATCAGTGGCAGAGAGAGAGAGTAACATTTAGTTTCTTTATTTTAATTTTTTCTACTAGTTTTTCTTATTAATTCTTTTAAGATGTATAGCCTATCCATTGTCGTGTGATGGGTCGTTTATGATATCTTTCATCTCTTTGAAAACTAGATCAATGGAAGTTCAGATCGAGCTTCAGTAACATATCTTCCAACTGGATGAAGATGGGACTCGAAGTCCTGTTGAGCTCATGAATCGACCGTAGATCTCCCTGATCTCTACAAGTGGATCCTCTGAATTTCTAGTTTTCTATCTTTAAATTCTACATATTTTAGTTTATTATTTCACTATTATACACTCATATTCACTTGGTTTAGATTTCATCTCATTCTATTTCTAGCCCTAGTTAGTTTCAGATAACGTACAGGTTTCAATCCCTGTGGATTCGACCTCGGTCTTACCGAGTTTATTACTACATCACAACCCTATACTTGGGGAGTGAACAAGTTTTGTCACAATAAACCATTAAAAAGCGGGGTAGAAAGGAGCCCAAACGAGATAAACATAGGCTAGCTTTGCATTTTTAGATCATGTTTGCCACTGCAATCAGGTGCATTGCAAAGAAATCCAAGCCCAAGCATAAACCAATCGAGCGCAAGACCACACCCGAGCAGACCCAAACCATCACACAGGTCCTATTCAACATTGTCAAGGAGCATGGCCCACTCACCATATCAGACACTTGGGAACATGTTAAGGTACTTGACACGCTACTTTCGATCATATCTCATAAAACTTCTATTTAAGCCATAAAATGCTTATTGGATCTCATTCCTGCTTTTTGGTACCTCTTGTTTTTTATTGTTCTTGCATTAACGAATGACATGTCTTTAATTTTGTATAGTTTGTTAAGGCTGTGATTGGATACACAAGTGTAATGATTATGAATATTCAGTTCAGGGCCAATTTGGATAAGAGAATTCAATAGTAAAAGAAATCAATTTTGCGATGATTACAATTTCATTTTCCAGCATGTAGGAAATGTCATGGATTCCCTTTTCATGGAATCCCACATATTTATTGTAGTCCAAATGGAGGAGAATTGTAATCATATTACTTGTGATTTGATTTACTGTGGAAATCTCTTAAACAAACTGATCCTTGGAGAAGAGGACATGACAAAAGTAGACAACATTTTCTAGTAAACATGATAAAGTAGCTTGAAATTGCAATTATGCATATTTCAAATCCGACTTGGAAGTTATGTTATTGCAATTTGGAGCCGAGACTGTCAATACAAATGCCAAGGAAACTGAATTTGGTTATTTCCATGTTATTGCAATTTAATTCTGTAGTGCACTCATGGGTTTTTGGTTAAGGTTGTCATGAATCTTTGATTGGAGCTGTGATACACTTTTAAATGTCATTTCTGCTTTTCGGCATGATGCAAGACAATTAACAACTTGCTCTAAAAGCTCGAACTATTAGAGTATGGCAAATTAATCAATTTATCTCATAACCCAGGCCCCACATCTTATGGGTTAGAACCTCGGCCGAACCCCCCTCGTAGCCTTGTGGGCCCCAAATCACATGGGCCGCCCACCCCGAGTGTGTCCCCGCATTCCACGGGCTACCCCATTCGAGCCCAGTGTGAAATGCCCCTGCATTAATCACCCCCGGTGAGGAGTCTCGAATACAAGACCTCCCTTGTGTGCCCCAAATCACATGGGTCACCCACCCCGATGATGGGGACATCACGCGCACACACGCATGCATACCACCTCCTACGCACGTACGTACGCAGAAGGAGGGACCCACCATCGATCTAGCTCGATGACGATGTCTAGGGAGGGCCTCCTAGCTAGAAGATGAAGTTTGGTTCAAAAGAGTGGGCCCGATAGTCAAGAAAAGCCCATCATGGGATCTCATGATTGTGGCCCACTCGTCGGATTGATGTCATATTTTAGGTTTTACTTATTGTTATTATTTAAAACATCGTAGACGCTTTGGATTACTTTATGCGTAGCAATAGCATCAATATTATTTTGTCATGGTCGACCAAGTAACATGTGACAAACTTTCATGTCGACTACGTCACAAAGCACTTGATCCTTATAATTTTTACCAATTGAAAACAAGACAGTACATTGTTCGGTTACCTATTTTGTTGACCTTGTTGATCCATCCAATCGTGTACGGAGATCAATGTTTTTCTGTTTCAGTTGCAGCTTTTCCACCATTATTTTTAACACGAGATTCTCACTGCTCCTGACATCGATGTGTTGGGGTTTTTGGCATGCGGAATCACATAGATCTAGATCTAGGATGGTAATCCAATGGCACCAAGCACACAAGAGAACACACAGATTTAACGTGGAAAACCCTTGCGGGAAAAAAACCACGGCACAAAGCGACAGATCACCACTATGAAAGCATCAATTACAAAGAGAGGACTTACCTGATTCGAACAACCTCGAATCTTACCCTTGCTATACCCTTTAGAAACCCTGGAACCCCTTTAGAAAGCTTTTGCATACATTACCATACCCTAGAAAAACCCTAGGAACACCTATTTATAGCAAGGAACACCTACACAAAGTACTTGATCCTTATAATTTTTACCAATTGAAAACAAGACAGTACATTATTCGGTTACCTATTTTGTTGACCTTGTTGATCCATCCAATCGTGTACGGAGATCGATGTTTTTCTGTTTCAGTTGCAGCTTTTCCACCATTATTTTTAACACGAGATTCTCACTGCTCCTGACATCGATATGTTGGGGTTTTTGGCATGCAGAATCACATAGATTTAGATCTAGGATGGTAATCTAATGGCACCAAGCACACAAGAGAACACACAGATTTAACGTGGAAAACCCTTGCGGGAAAAAAACCATGGCACAAAGCGACAGATCACCACTATGAAAGCATCAATTACAAAGAGAAAGGACTTACCTGATTCGAACAACCTCGAATCTCACCATTGCTACACCCTTTAAAAACCCTGGAACCCCTTTACAAAGCTTTTGCATACATTACCATACCCTAGAAAAATCCTAGGAACACCTATTTATAGTTTAGGAAACTTCTCTTCCGCATCCCAGTTGCGAAAGGACTCAAATCCGCAGTTTCGCGCAAAATCGCGGAACAAACTGCGTAACCTACGACTAGTCATTGCAAGTCTTCGACTGGTCGTAGCCCACCTTCGACCAATCGTAGCTGACCCTCGACCAATCGTAGCTACAGTAAAAAATAGCACAAACTCGCTGGACTTTCAGTCGTGCCAGGGCTCGAACCTACGATCGGTCGAGTGTCTCCCACGACCAATCGAAGCTTCCCATGACTGGTCGAACGACCTCAAAACCTTCCGATTTAAGACTTTTCTCAACAATCTCTACCAACTCTTCAATCTTCAACCGTGTAGCTCCTTAACCTCTTCTCTTATCTCTGCTTCATATCATAGCTCAAGATCACACTCCGTCCTTCTTTTCCGCCATCGCCGAACCCAAAGAAGTTTCACAGAACTTGAACTTCTCTACAGAAATTTCTTGTTGATCATGTCTGCCGAATCTAAATCTACATGCCCAACCACCTTTGCTCCTGTCTGCACAAAATAATGACGTAGTCTTCTTACCATCTCACCGCTACCCAATATTGTCATCCGGGGTACTTGCTCACAACACTGATAGCCTGTGAAATAACCGGTCTAAACCAGACCATGGCATACACTGCCCACCGCATTCGAATAAGTCTCATGAGAATCCTGCTTTTCCTCATCTGTTTTGGGATATGTCCTGAAGAAAACTTGAGGAGAGATGCGTAGGGAACGCTCTCCAGCTTTACCTAGCCCATCACATCCTGGATCAATACCTACACACAAGGTATTCCTCCTATGATTACTAAAGCCTACTCCTCCTTCAGTCTCAATGCCGAGAACTATCTTTACAGTCCCCTGATCCTTCATCCTGAATGTCCCACCATGAAGGAATCAAACCACTACCTAGGCGACAGGTCGAACCACGACCTCCTGCAAAGTCTTTTCTCAGCCCCTTTAACTTCGAACCGCTCTAGTTGCTTCATATAGACCTGCTCTTCACTTTCCCTTACAGAAGTGCAGACTCCACATCCTTCTTTCCAGCTCAAGATCACGTTGGCCAACCAGCGCCAATTACGGATCTAATAGACACCTGCTATACCGTCGGCGCAAATATCTCTGAGAAGCCAATCCCTTCTCTCTGAGCATAACCCTTTGCTACCAACCTCGCCCTGTATCTATGTTGTATCCTCCTGAAGATCCACCTACATCTAACCGCTATCTGGCCCACTGGAAGCTCCACCCGCTCCCATATGTCGGTCTGATACAACAAATCCATCATATCGCCCATAGTCACCTTTCACTTCTCAGCATCAGGCTCACCTAGAGCCGTCTGAATAGAAGATGAATCCCCTGCGATATTGGAGTCGTTCATGTACCTCGCCGATATCTTGCGATCATGCCGTGTGATTCTTCTCACAGGTGGCTGCTCCACCTGCTCTGTATCCCTATCCGCATGTATCAGCCTTCCTGCCCTGCTCGATCATGTGGCCATGCCCAACATGCCACACAAGTGCAGAGGTGGAATCCGCTACATCCACTGTAGCTCCACCGTTTGAAGTGCTCCCGATCAACTTATACAAGTTACCGAGTCGTTGTGCTTTTATGATTACCCGTGCCCCCTTGGATACTGTAAGAGCACCATCAGTACCTGTATACTTGAATCCTTTTGCCTCAAGCACACCAAAAGAAATCAGATTCTGTTTCAAATTAGGAACGTGCTTGACATCAGTCAGGGTATGCTCCACCCCATCAAACATCTTGATATACATAGAACCAACAGCCACAACATTACAGACAATATCATTGCCCATAAATACCTGTCCACCATCACACTCCCTATAGCTGGTGAACCAACTCCGATGAGGAGTCATGTGAAAAGATGCCCCTATGTCTAGCATCCACTCATCCTTACGATTATCGTATGACCGTCTGAGCGAAGACACAGACAAAACATCACCATCACATCCACTCGATCCATCTGACGTGGCAACATTGGCCTCCCTGCATGAAGCCTCAGAATCTTCTCTCCTCAAATTAGGATTTCCACAATCCTTCTTCATATGTGCTTCCTTCCCACAATTCCAGCACTTTACCTTCCCTTTGCCCTTACCCTTGGATTTGAATCTAGAACCTGAAGAACCTGTACCTTGTTCAGAATTCCTACCCACTGTAAACAGTGCATCAGAAGACGTCCCCATGTCGATGTTTAGTTGTCTCATAGCCTTCCCTTGAAGAGTTGAGATAACTGTATCAACACTCAGGGTTTTGTTCGTGCTGCACATAGTGTCCTTGAATGCCTCAAAGGACGCCGGGAGATAATTCAGTAACATACATGCTTGTTCTTCATCTTTCATCACTTCCTCCATATCCAGCAATTTGCAAACCAATTTATTAAAGTTGCCGATGTGAGCCTCCAGATCTCCACCCTCTGCCATCTTGAAGTTATACCACTGCCGCTTCAAGTGCAGGCGGTTTTCAGAGGACTTCTTAGCATAAACATCCTCTAACTTCGCCCATAACTTAGCCACAGTTTTCTCCCTCATGACGTTGTAGAGAACCTCATCCGTGAGACATAAATGGATCGATAATAATGCTTTCTTATCAAGAGTATTCCAATCACCATCAGTCATAGTGGACTTCCGCTCCTCAAGAGCACCATCCTCGCCTTGCTTGGTTAACAGGCTAATCATCTTAACCTTCCATAACTCAAAACTATTTTTCCCTGAGTACTTCTCAATATCATACCTAGCACTTGCCATTATAACTAATCCCTCATATTCAGATCTGTGCCCCAACCGATTGCTTTAATACCACTTGTTGAGTTTTTGGCCTGTGGAATCACACAGATCTAGATCTAGGATGGTAATCCAATGGCACCAAGCACACAAGAGAACACACAGATTTAAAGTGGAAAACCCTTGCGGGAAAAAAACTATGGCACAAAGCGACAGATCACCACTATGAAAGCATCAATTACAAAGAGAAAGGACTTACCCGATTCGAACGACCTCGAATCTCACCCTTGCTACACCCTTTAGAAACCTTGGAACCCCTTTAGAAAGCTTTTGCATACATTACCATACCCTAGAAAAACCCTAGGAACACCTATTTATAGTTTAGGAAACTTCCCTTTCGCATCCTAGTTGCGAAAGGACTCAAATCCATAATTTTGCGCAAAATCGCGGAACAAACTGCGTAACCTACGACTAGTTGTAGCAAGTCTTCGACTGGTCGTAGTCCACCTTCGACCAGTCGTAGCTAACCTTCGACCAGTCGTAACTACAGTAAAAAACAGCAAAAACTCGCTGGACTTTAAGTCGTGCCAGGGCTCGAACCTACGACCGGTCGAGCGCCTCCCACGACCAGTCGAAGCTTCCCACGACCGGTCGAACGACCTCAAAACCTTCCGATTTAAGACTTTTCTCAACACGATGATCACATTACAAACTTTTTAGCTTACAGTGCACCTCGTTCGAAAGATGTTGTCTCGCCGTAATTCTATTTCTACCTTTGGCATGTATATCGGCTTCCTCGTGATCAACGTGGTGGCCTGCAATTTACCATCATCTGATGGTGCTTTGCAGAAATCAAGGTTGTGTTGTACAGCGACCACGGGCCGTTGAGTATCGCTTCGAACTCGGGGCGGAATTACGCATCCGCAATACGGTTGAGGGTTGTCTGCAGCCATTGCATGGTCAACTGACTCTCCCGGTGGAAAGCTTTCATTCTTTCCGAAAGATAATGAATCCCTTGATCATCGTCCACAAGATTTTTGTTCATACCTTTATTGTTTGTCATTGGCCCAAGGGGAGTCCTTTCTTTGATACTAGTTGACGTGGGGATAAACGTGATGAGGTCGATCACCGTCTTCCTCAAGGATAACTACTCCGAATCCACGGAGCTTCTCTGGACTCCTCACAGAGACTTCTCGAATCCACGAGAAAATAAAGTAAGAAAATATAAATAGATTCTAATAAATTTGAAATTGATTGATTAATGAAATAAATGAGTTCACAACCCTTTAAATAGGGATATCAAGCAATAGGAGAAAAATCAGAAGCAAACTATAACTAAAACTCCTAGAAATTCATAACTTGCAATAAACAGTAAATTTACTTTTATAGTAAGTGTCCTATGTGGCTTAACCACATTATTCTCCTAATAATTCTAAGTACTTTTCATGTTGGAAACAACTCCTAAAGCCCAACGGATGAAGAGTTATAATCAAACTAAAACTTACTATTTATACTAAAAATGGAACTAAACATGGAATTCGGCCGTTGATATGATGGAATCTCACAAATTCGGTGTGAGCAACCGAGCATAAGCAGGTTGGTTGGCTAAAGTAGTTCATCCTACCCCAAAATCATATATGGTATGTCGAGTAACTCATTCCGGTTTGCAAGATATGCCTGTTTTAAGGTTCCGATGGTCTTGATGACTTCTGCCTTTGATTGGGCCTTCTCTAGTCCATCTTGGACATGAAAGTGTCCCGCTCTACATCATAAATGGTAGTCTTTTTATTTCTACTGTTGTAACTACTAATCAACATGGTTATTTTTTATTTATGTGCATTCAAGGCTTTTTTTTTTTTTTTTTCCTATCTAGTGGTGCAAGCACTCGACAGTATTTACAGATGTTATAGAAATAGGAAATAGCATGTTGAGAACACGGCAATGTCAGGTGGTCTTAATCTGATCGGTGCAGATGCTTCTCTGGCTTCTGAGTTTTGAGTTGGGTCTTCTCTTGTGGTTTTTCTTTGCTGGTATTTATTGTGTGGTATTGTTTTTCCACAACAGTCCAACCCTATCAAATTCATAAGTCATTCAAAAGACTTACAAGACACTCTCTACGACTGAGTCAAGTCACTCCAAACGCGTCTTTAATGGAGAAGACTAGGTATAGAAGCCTTTCATGAATCACCAAGTCAGTCAAGCAAGTGACGAATCCATCTAGAGCTTTAGCAAGTGCACAAAACTTCTCCACACGTGCCCATACATGTTGCCACACATGCCAAAGTTTCCATGTTCGTTTGAAAATCCTAACCCTGTAAACTATAGCATGTGGACGTCATTATGTGGATCATAAATGCTTAAAAATCACTGTTGGACGCCTTGCCCAACTAATCAATGTCTTTGGCTGTAATTGAAACATGCTTCAATTGGAGCTGGTACAAGTTTCATCTATGGTTGGAATGAATTTCATTCTAATTAAATTTTATTTCCAATCAAAGTAGAAATGAATTTTCAGGTTAAAAACATTAAACACTCTTTACTTAGTATATTATAGATTGGATTGAATCAAATTGAAAGCTCTGTATGCAATAAAATCCCAGATCAGCTTAAATCAATTTGAAACCAGAATATTAATTCCATGGAGAACGAAAGGAGAGTGGAAGGGGATTTAAGGAGTTTTGGTGCTTTGGATTGTGATTTGACAAGCAACACCTCTCAAATATAGGCAGCATAATTAAGAGCAGTCATCTTTCTCCAACCCTGTCAATTTCTATTAGAAATTTTCAAAGATCCTTACAAATTACAATGCAGGGAAAACAGGTCATTTATACAATTGTTGTGATTCTCTAACTAATCCATCCACCAATCTTAGCCTCCCAACTAATCACATTGATTAATTGCTAAAGATATTTGATTAGTTACCAAGACACTAACCCAACAACCTAGCTAGAACAGAAAATTAATAGAATATAACCGAATTCTAGCTCAAATCAACAAATACTAGAACATAGCCTGAAACAGGTAGTGAACTGTTCCATCTTTCAGCAACCTTATGCTTCAATCATATGGTATTGGAATGCTGTTGGAATACGTAAATAGTTCCTCCGCGTTTCAGTCATAGAATCCTATATGTGCACTCTGCCTGCCTCTAGTAATGCCCAATCAAGTGTAGCCCGATGTGGTCTTCTCCCGATGCTCCAGGTATGCACTAGTCGGAGAGAGCTCGACCTCAAGTCACCACCATCTCTATCATTTGCAGAATCTCCATGATAAAGAATTAAGTACTTGACATCGAATGGAACAGAACTGCATATCTTTAGAGTTTACTGCACATTGTCTAGATATGACTCAAAAACTGGAGGAGATAGACGCATCTTTTGGTTTTTTTGGTGTGTGAGAGAATCTAGGTGTAGGCCCATGGGGCCCATAATTCCTCTGTTAAATCTCTGAAATCCATCACTCAAATGGGCCAAGATTGGGACATCGACAAACATGAACAATGAGATATAATATTAGGTGTAATCAGCTGGATTCAATAGCCAAAAATTCTCAAAGAGATGACATCGAACATTGGATTTGATAAAGCCCCTTTTCTAGTATACCATGAAAATCAAGGCATAGGCAGGCCAGGTACAACCCACGTCTAGCTTAGGTAGTCTATTGATGTAAAGCGGGTCGAGGACACTTTCATGTCCAAGATGGACGAGAGAAGGCCCGATTGGAGGCGGAAGTGATCAAGACCGTCGGAACCCTAAAACAGGCATATCTCGCAAACCGGAATGAGTTATTCAATGTACCATTTATGATTTTGGGGTAGGATAAGCTACTTTAGCCACCCAGCCGGCTGTGCTGGGTTGCCCATGCCGAATTTGCGGGATTCCATCAGATCGACAGTCGAAAATCCTTTTTAATTTCGTTTTTACTATTTATAGTAAGTTTTAGTTTGATCATAACTCTTCATCCTTTGAGTTTTAGGAGTTGTGCTCAGCATGAAAAGGGCTTAGAAAATTTAGGAGAATAACATGGTTAGGCCAAATAGGATACTTACTATTTTTGGTCGAAAACCATGAAGTCTAGTAGGAATCATGACCATCTATAAATAGTAAGTTTACTATTTACAGTATGTCACGAATTTTAGGGAGTTTGAGTCAGAATTTGATTCTAAAACTTCTTCCTAGGCTTGGTATCACTATTTAAAGGATTATAAATTCATTTTTATCATCAATCAAGTTATTTTATTAGAATTTATTTCTAGTTTCTATTTCTCCTCGTGGATTTGAGGAATCTCTGTGTGGAATCCAGAGAAGTACCGTGGATTCGGGGTAATTATCCCTTGAGGAAGACAGTGATCGACCTCATCACATCCATCCATGTCATCTATTTATATAGTTATGGGTAAAATTTGCATGACCATGTATAGTATGTATAGAATATACTGGTTGAGAAGAAGACATGCATTCATCTTACAGCTGCACCCACAGTTGTATACCAAGCTGTAACTACACTGCATATTGCTTTGGTCTATATACATAAGAAAACAACAAAGTGAGAAAGTATCAATGAAATTATCCGAAGGTAAGAGCAATCTAATCATTATAGATGCCAAGTAAAGTAAAAATATACACAACATAGATAAAAGAAGCTCAATTCACATAGACAGTTGCATAGATAAAAGGAGTTCAATTCACATAGACAGCTTTTGAAATCCAAAGCAAAGGCACATTGTGCTTATTCTACTGGACTCCAATTTAATGGATAAGAAAGACAGAATTGGAGACCATCACAAAAAATTAAAATATAGCAAACATTCTTAATGACGTAAATTTGGAGGCTTAAGTGAAGAAATATCATCTTCTTTCCCTTCCTCGAGTTCTGCTATAGTTGTTAAATTTGTGACATGGGTTATCTCAGGGGTAGTTGTGTCAACATTTGGTGGAGCAGAGGTGGCAAAAGGATTTGGTGGCATCATCAAGCTTTCCATGCTTCCTTCTAGCATTTGGACCACACTGTTCATAGCAGGGCGGTCACCCGGGTACCACTGTATGCACCAGAGTGCCACAGTTGTTAGTTTCTTTGCTATATTTGCATCTTCAACTGCAACGATGTTGAGTCCCAGCTCTTCCCCATGATGTAGACGATTATAAATCCATTCAGGAAAGTACACTTGACTGGTGTTTTCCACCCTAACATCAATGTTCTTCCTTCCTCCAACCATTTCTAGTAACAACATTCCGAAACTGTAAATATCCGACTTGTAGGAAACATTTCCAAAGTTCCTAGAGAACACTTCAGGTGCAATGTAACCCATGGTTCCTCTGGCAGCAGTCATTGATACAATACTCTGTCCCTTGGAGCATAACTTTGCTAGACCAAAATCAGATATCTTGGGATTAAAGTTATGGTCCAGCAATATATTGTGAGGCTTGATATCAAAATGAAGGATGCGTTGGTCGCATCCTTGGTGAAGATACTCTATCCCTCTAGCAATGCCAATTGCAATATCTTTAAGCTTCTCCCAACTTAGCAAAGGGTTTTTGGCATCTGCTGAGAAAATGTATTTTTCTAATGATTCGTTTGGCATGAATTCATAGATGAGTGCACGCTTCAAGTTGTCAGTGCAGAAGCCCAGAAGACGAACCACATTAATGTGGTGAATTCTACCAATGGTACCCACTTCATTAATGAAGTCTTCTCCATCTCCCCCTAACTTTTGTAGGATCTTCACCGCAACCAGATTTCCATTCGCAAGCGTTCCTTTGTAAACACTTCCATAACCTCCTTGACCTAATTTGTCTTTGAATTGATCGGTCATCCGTTTCAGATCAGCATAAGAGTATCTTGTGGGCTTCAGAGATTTATAATCCTCCAGAAATTTTTCAACCTTGAGCCGGTTCTCTCTATCTTTCTCCCTTTCTAACTTCCATGAGTGGTAGAACTTCAAGCTAATCAACGATGCTACTAAGATAACGAAGGAGCCTAGGCTCGCACCTGCACACATAAGCATGGAAATTACTTCCTAAAACATGTGGAACTGTATTGAGATGCCGCATGCATGTACCAAGTGAACAATTGATAAAGTTGGCCACATTGAGGATAGGCAACAGTTCAAAAATCACACCAAATGGACAATGTCAGGGTCCTCTGAACTCCCTTTTACTATCTGATCTATTGCAGCCTTGTACAACAACTTCGATTGGATAGTTACCTCATCCAATCAGTGTGTTTCTGAACATTTTGCAAGTAATTGATCTGATAATCATGTGGTTGTGATTTTTTCATGGTGACCCACCACGAATGGGCTGGACCAAATGGGTAGTCTGGATGGTAATTAATTTCACAATTAAATCTTAAGTACATCATACACTTCTGTCTTTTTATTAGTGGCCCATAAAGTGTGGGATGGATCTAATGGACTGTTGAGATCTTTTGGTTGGACTGTCCACTTTCCCCTACCCAACTGGGAGCATTACAATATACAGTGCCCGGGAAGCGTTTGATCATTTCTCAGTGTCAAGAAAAAAAATTTGCATAGGTAGATGGAAAGGGTCCAAACAATCAGCCACCATGTAAAAATCTCAGCTATCAGATAGTTCTATTGTAAAGTCCTTTGGCATTGGACAACAATCCCATTTCTGAATGTTATAAAGCTTGAAAGGGAGTGATCATTAATCACACAAATCCCAGGGGCAATAGTTAGATCAAGAGCCTGAAAGATGGACGGTTGGGCCAAATTCGACCTAACTAGACATTTCACAGTTATTGATCAATAGCAAAGGTCATCAGATAGGGTCATGTTTACTAAATAGATGGGTCTTGGGCTAGCCCCAACCCAACCAATTGCGAATCCTATTCCCAATATTATCAATCTGTATTATTTTAATATCAAAAGTAGAATAGTTTATAAGCCAAAATGGGTGTAAATATTAATTTCCTAAATATATACTCTCCTTCAGTCCATATATGCAGTGTATATATATATATTCTTGTTTATGTAGTCCATAAGAACAAAAGGAGGCAGTGGTTTTACCTATAATTACATGCTTTTTCGATAGACCTGCAAAAATGAGCGCACGAAGTTAGCTCCATTGCAGTTGTGAATTCTGTTGGTGCAAAGGTGTCAGGCATAAACCCTAGATCAGATATAGCAATGGAAGAATCGGCATATGGTAGAGTCATCTCTCTACAGTGCATGTGCACTGTGATGTGCAAATTGGGTCTGCCCTAATATGGATGGTTTAATTATTATACAATCCTATCCATCTAATCTATGGCCATTAGAGTGAAAACGGAAAACAAAAACAGTTAAGCAAACATCCCATTGATTAGACTCTCCTTATCGATGCGTTTGAGATCTGGACAGTTCTTTATAACCTTCATATAGACTTTGAGGATTTCTCTGGTAACTGTTAATTTCACCACTGCCATGTCAAAATCCAGCTTAAGTGACCCTAGCCATGTGAAAAAATGTCGCTGGTCTCTTGTAACCATCCATTTCCTGAGACATCTATTGGACTGTTATGATCACCAAATCAGTCTTGAGAAACAAAGCAATAGATGCTGGGGCACGCCAGAGAGTCTACCTTCTTCCATGATAGGGTTTTTCTGTTACAACTTACTTGGATTTTCCGTTCTGAAATCCACCGATCAGAGGGTTAGTAGTTTCAGCTAAGTTCCATTTTGGCTGGATGGCCCATGATGAGTGGGCCTCATCAATATATCAATGGACTCTCCATGTTTCTGTACCCAAGTGACAACACGCGCCCCCCCCCCCCCCCCCAAAAAAAAAAAAAAAAAAAAAAGACAATATTATCATGTTAGTACAGTGAAAAATTTTAAAACTCATCAGTAATTATTTATTTATTTATTGTGATTCTATGGAGTTCTCTCATTATTTTAATGCAAAATTCATTCTCTACATATATATTCTAAATTAATAATTTTATTAATTTACAGTAAGTATTTTTTAAATTTTTGTTGAGATTTTCTCAATAATATTCCCAATTTTTTTTATTATTATTATTTTTTTTATCGAAATCTGAAAATTCCTGCACTAAGAAATTGTCAAGATGGGATTAGTCACTATGATCCGGACAACAGGTGTGCATCTTCAATAGGATATAAAAGAATGAATAGATTTATGATGATGAAAATTTGGCTGAAAAGTCTAATCAAAACAAGAAAACAGGGGCACATGTAAGAAGAAGATTTATATTATTATTATGGAAGGAAGAGAAATGGGAGTTGTTATTAAGAGAAATGTGCCAGAGCTATCAGAGAACTATAAGCTATAGTGTTCATAGTTGCATTAGGACATAGAGTCCGCCCAATCCATCGATTTGGACTGTTCATCAGGTCTAACACACATTTCCCACCCATGGTTTAGAAAAAATGATGGGTATAGAAATAATGCTGAATTGAGGATGGATTAGGTGATACGATCAGTTTATTTTTTTTCATGGAAGGTCAGGAAATGTTTTTGGAAAATAATGGACAGTTGAGATTGAACAATTGGAGCTTCCAGGTGAAGCTATGCAACTACAACTTTTGGTTATCTGAGAACAGTGGAGAATTTCTCTTTCATTAAAATACCTTCATTGCACTTATTATAGTAACATGTAGTCTCATTAGATTGAGTCTTGTCTTTGAATCCGCAAACCCCTCCTTTGGCTTCATCACAGCCACTGCATCCGGGCATGTCCCACTTCAGATCACGAAGACCATCATCATATCCATATGGAACTTCAACTGTCTCTGTGTGCTGGCAAGTCGAGGGCAAACTTTCCACCTCCGTATAAGTATATGAACGGAAAACATCATGTTCCCAGTCGCTCAAACAAGCAATTTTTTCACCATATAGAAAATCAACACCCACCGAACAGTTGACAAACGTCACGTTGGTGAAAGGAGAAGAGATCTTAGCGTAGTTGAAAGGAGAAGAGGAGAGATTGAGATGGTGGAAGAGTAGTCCCTCAACACAACCATTGGAGCCGACGATGCTGAGCGTCTGAGAGGCGTAGTCGATGCGTCTCACTTCAACTTCTCCTGTAGATGGAAGGTGTAGGACAGTGTGATGGCCCTTGCACGACAGCTCAAAGCCGCTGGGCCATGGGCCTTGCTGCTGAGAGCCCTGTTTTCGGAAGGGGAATCGGATTTTAGGGCCGTGCCGTGAGCACATGGTAGTTGAGCAGTCGTAATTTGGTGAAAGTTCATCGGACTTGAAAGATGCAATGGTTAAGAAGCGGAAGACAGAGAGGAAGAAGAAGACGTTCAACCAACCCATTGAAGTGATTTAGAGAGAGCTATGATGAAGCTTTGTAGCCTTCCTATTAAGATGCTAGGAAAAGTCCAATTGTGGTGAGGCGGAATTGCATTTGGTCCCGCACAAATTGCATCCGATGTATGCTTGGAGATGACGGGAAGAACAGGAATCGAATTGCATTTGGTTCCACACGAGAGATCCGGTTGATTTTGAAATCCACTACATATGTGGCCCAGTTGATGCATGTGTTTTATACACGCCGTCCATCTATATGCCCCTGTATATGTGGGCCCCATTGGTGCATGTGTTTTATCCCGTGTAAAATTGACCGACATTAAGACCCACACCAATTGTGAAACTAGCCTGTTAATTAGAATTCCATGGTCCACCAAAGATGAGTTTTGCTTAATATAATATTTTTTCAAATATAGAATTTAATCTCAAACATGAGATTGAATGGTTAGCTGGTTAGACCTGGGTGTTGAAATTAGGTATCTTCACTCAGTCTGCCACTTGAGCTACACTTGCAATCATTGAAATAACAATGTTAACTCCATCTAATGCAATTCCATCCGTGGACTTTTTTCCCCTCCAAGAGCTTACCACCCAATATCATAACTCCTGATGAATTCAGTTGAAATTGGGACTCGGTTGTGGTACTGGTTCCATAATGTATGTATTTTATCCATGTTATCCATTCATTTTTCAACTCAATTTAGGGCATTAGTCAAAAAAATGAGACAAATCCGAAGAGCTCATATCAACCGGACAACCACACCTCATAACCAGTGGTGATAATGTGGCTGGGGATAATGTCGTCACCACGTGTTGGAACTTCCTAAGACTTGAAGCGATGTTCAATTTCTATATAACCTGTTCATAAAGTCACGTAAAGCTCGGTCAAGGGAAAACATAAATATCAGCTGGATCCAAAACTTCGGTGGCCCGCACTTAGTTTTTAGTGGTGCACAATCAATCACCACTGTTTCCTATGGCATAGTTCACCTGAAATTTGAATCTGCCTCATTTTTTGGATCATGCACTAAATTGAGCTGGAAAATGGATGGATGGTGTAGATAAAACACACATATCATGGGGGGGCCTACAAAGCTAGAGGGGTCGTACGGTGTATCCGCATGGTAAAATTGGGAAACAGATTAGGTGCGCCCTGGTCTTACCCAAGACTGCGCATCCCTTACCGTGGGGCAGACCTTGATGTATGTATTCTACATTATCCATTAATTTTTGCTGGATCATTTTATGGCATGAGCCCAAAACTGAATTAGATCCAAATTTTTGGTGGATAATACCATAGGAAACAGTAGAGATTGACCATTAAAAACTTCTTGTGGGCCACAATTTTTTTGGTTCAAGATGATATTTGTTTTTTTTTTTTTTTTTTCTCCCTGACATCCAGGTTTGTGTGACCTTATCAATAGATTGGAATGGCAAGTAAACATTAACTTTAGGTAGGCCCTAGGAAGAATTTTTTGGTGTGGCATCCAACCAGCACTATTTCCTACAATATAGTCCATACGAGATTTGGATTTATTTCATTTTTGAGCTCATACCCTAATGTTACCGCATGGATGTAGATTATATACATAAAGGTGGGCCCACAATAAAGGCCAAACCGTCTTAGGTGAGGCCAGGGTGCACACCTAATTTGCTCTTCCAAAGCCGGGGACTTGTGGCTTAACCACCAACCAAGTTGGCTCACTAAGTTGGTCAACTTACACAACTCGCTTATGACTTGTTACTTAACTGTCGGATTGGTGACTGCACACGCAGATTCCACAAAGGCCCGTTTGGATACCACCAAATAAGTTACTCTTTTTTTTTTTTTTTTTTTTTTTTTTTTACTTATAGCAGTAGATAAGTGACTTGGGGGTCATTTGGCACCGTGGATTGGAGGATTGGAGGGGGTTTCCAATCCCCTAGTTGTTTGGCAACATAAAGTAACTGGGGGTTTCAAATCCAGGGGGTTTGCAATCCACGGTGAGAGCTTGGATTACACCTAAAATCATTTCAATAGTTGCAAGTGTAACATGTGTGTCACTATACACTATCATTCTATTGGGCACATGGCATACTAATGATGATCAGCACCGTCCAAACACTGTCCATGACAGTCCAAACATTGTCCATGTAAATCAATGATTAGAAATCGTTGGTTAGTCACTCAGACATGATTTTGTGCTTGTGGCCCGTCCGAGACTTGGATTTTCATCGTTTTCGGGCAAAGCATATATTTTAGCGGGCTTATGACAACCATTGTATCAAAAATTACATATCTCACTAATTAGATATATTAAAGTTGATTTAGTAATTAAATTCAAATACCTGTAAATATACTACGGATAGGTACTTTTGGATTAAAGTTGATTCACACTCCAGAGTGCCAAACACACTGGGAGGATTACAAATCTAGGGAGTTTCTAATCCAGGGGGTTACAAATCCACGCTCCCAAACATACCCTTAGTTAAGAAAGATATGTTTGGTTTATGATTAGTTATAACTTTTTACTTAAAAGTATTTAATCACGGTAGTTTTTTGTTTTTCAGCTTTTCTACTTTTTATAGGTTGTTGAAGAAAGGCCAAGGACAAAAGAATAATTTTTTTTAAAAAAAAGAGGAGAAGTAGATAAGTATATTGTTTACCAAATATATTTATCTTCTTATTAAATAGAAACTAAGATCAGTTATTTGTGCCATAAATAACTTATCTTAAGCAACTTATGATCCAAACGGGCCCTAGGGAGACTTTGGATCTTAAGTTACTTATGCCTTAAGTAGCTTCTCCTGGTTTTTAATTATTAAGTTAATGTGATAAATTAACTTTAAGTTTTAAAAAAAAGTTACTTATAATTAATGTTAAACCAAACTTATCTCAAATAAGTTACTTATCTACTTCTGTAAGTAGAAAAGGTAACTTGGTGATTTCCAAACTGGCCCTAAAAGAACAACACAATCCTTAGTCCAGTAAATCTAAGCGTATACTACCAGCAGAATCATACTTTTACTCTGACCTGAGTGGTCTAAAACATTTGTTTTAGCCTGTAGGCCCATCATAATGTATATGACCTCCTTAACCTGCAAACTTAGTATATGCCCCTTATATTTCTAACCCATCTGGTTGCTTCATGTAGATCTGCTCTTCCAACTCCTCATATTGGAAAGCGGTCTTAACATCCATCTGTTCCAGCTCAAGGTAGTATTGGACAACCAGTGCCAACACAAACTTGATAGATACTTGCTTCACAACGAACGCGAATATCTAACTGAAGTTGATACATTCTTTCTGAGCATGCCCCTTCACTACCATTCTTGCATTGTATTTGTCATGTTTCTTCCTGTAAATTCACTTGCACTCGATCGCTTTATACCCGATGATAAGCTCCACCAGCTTCCTTGTCACATTCTTGTACAAAGAACCAATCTCTTCTTACATCGCCACCATCTACTTCCCAGAATAATGGGGTCTTCTGCTTCTTCTCTCAGAAACATTTAAAACTACGTTGAAATGCCCGCTAACTACCCACAGACCTTGAAGGGATCTAGATAGGGAGGACAAGTCATCCCATAAGTTTCTTCTGAGGTGCCTATCATAGCTAGCGTATACAAAAGACAGGTTAATAGGCTGCAGGAAATTCTGGATATTGACAACAACAGATAGAGATTGAGAAGAAATATGTAAAATAGATAAGGAAATAGAGCTATTGTAAAAAAAATAAAAAAATTTAAAAACCATATCTTTCCTCCTTCATCTACATTCGAACAGGAAGAGTAAAAGTCCAACTTGGTCCCCATTCCAACTCTCTTGACATCTTTGAGCATAACCTCTAAGATAACCAAAATCCAAGACTTGTGAATGTTGATTAGTCTCTTCGCAATTCTAAATATCCTCTGATTACCTATGCCTCTTGCATTCCAAACTAGGATTTTATCCATCAGTCAAACAACTAGAGAACACAGCCCTGCACTTCAATCTCCGAAGTCTGGCATCGCATACACCCTTGGAGAAAAATGTATTCACCTGCTTCTGAGTAACAGTAACTAGACCTATCTAGGGCTGTTCACGAGTCAAGCTAGCTCGAAAAGCTCGCTCGACTCGGTTCGAGTCAGCTCGGATCGACTCGGCTTGAATGGACGATTCGAGCCAAGCCAAGCTAATTATTTGAAGCTCGAGTTGAGTTCAAGCCAAGTTCAACCAGGGGGCATTTCAACTCGAACTCGAACTCGAACTCGACTCGACTAGAAGCTTGAACTCGAGCTCGACTGGGCTCGATTAATAAATATATTAAATATTATATATATAATATATAATATAAGTTTTAAGTTTAAACCTAAAATTAAAATAAATAAATAAATAAACCCTAGAGGTTTCCTCAACCGATTCGAAGCTTTGTTTGGTTTTTTCATCGGGTTTTACTTTGATTCTCTTTAGATTTTTGAATTTTTCATCAATAGAGGAGGATCAAGAAAAGAATCCATTACTCTCTCACCTAACAAGCTCGAGCTCGACTCGAGGTAAACTCGACTCGACTCGAACCACTAGCTCGACTCAACAGCTTTGGCAAACAAGCCAAGCTTCAATGTTGAGCTCGAGGCCAAGCTCGAACTCGAGTACATCATGGACAAGCCAAGCCAAGCTTGGCCCACCTCGACTCGACTCGGCTCGATGCCCACCTCTAGACCTATCGTTGGAGACAATTATGCGCCCTCATTCGACGTGTATGTAGGAGGCATAATCATCCTCTCCATCAGATTCGGTTTGTGAATGTGCCACAAATCGAGGTTGTGGCTCTCTCTCTCTGCTGAATCTAGTCGATCATCTAAGGAATTTGCTTCGTCCTCATCAACTACAAAACGAGCTCTGTTGAAGTAGGGGGAGAGATCAATATGGAATCCTAGACCACATTCAGAAGAATTCAGCATATGTAGATGGGGCCTGGAGTTCGTCTGAAGGAGTTGAGGAGTGATCTCTGATGTTTACAGCATGGATATAGGCTGAGCTGTAGGGTTTGGGAGGATGGAGTGGCACTTAGACTTTCCCGGGTTCTGCCTATTCTCTTCCCATTTGATTGAGGAATTACCTGCAAATCTGGATCGAATCTGATTATGGTTCTTCTGAGTGATGTAGTTATGGGTGAAGATACACTTACAAGTAATCTCTATTCTGTTTAAATTACTGGACGGTGTTGGAGAAAGTTCACACACTTCAATCTGACGAGTGGGAACAGCCTGGGATTCTACCTGCTTATCTGGAGGCCTAATATCTTCCAGGTAGAGTGTAGATGAGAGATGTAATTGCTGCTGCTGCTGGGTCCCGCGAGTGGGAGGTATTCCTACTAAAGAGTTATGTTGAGTATCCATAGGGGATTTTCCACAAACATGAGTTGGTCCATCTAGAGGGCCTGACTTTGCCGTGGGATTGACTGAGTCCTCGTGGCAAACATCTACAGGGGGCTGTGCTGAGGGCACTGGTGAATTGTGGAAATGCTTAAGGACCCATTCTTTGGTGGATCTGAAAAGGCCTTTAGGAGCCATAGATGGAGAGTGGTTAAGATATCCAGGCAAGGTCGGGATGGCGATTCCATCTCCACTTGTATTGGATATAATCTATCAGCAACCCGGAGCTTGAGGACATGGTTTGCAATGATACCCCATTTGAGGATCACCTTAATTCTAGCAAAAACTTGAAATATTCCATGTTTACTGTTGGCATCTAGCTGCAACACCTTACCAAAGTGGCTTCCCAAATCAATGATCACTGTTTCAAACCATGCATGAGCCGGGATTCCAAAAAGTCTAATCTAGGTCCCATTTGCCCCGTATACCGTATCCGAGGACCAAGGAACCACTGATACCAAACCCATCTTGTGAAGAAGTGAGGAATCTCCCTGAAAGCCCAACAAATCGGCTCTATTCTTGAAGGATATCAGGAAGGAAGTTGGGGATAGCCTAGCTAAGTCGATAGCAGAGGCCTGAAATCTAGACTCCCTAATCCCATCCCACAGCCGCAGAATGGAAACATTGGTATGAACTGTTGACCCACTAGACTTAATTTCAGTTCTTCCAATTTGAAATTCACCGCGCTCTGATCTGCTATGGTTGTATAGCTATCATCACCCTTAGTCTGAGAATAAAGACCTTGTTTCCCAGTTTTAACAGCCGACGCATAAGAGTCTGAGAATGCAACTAAAACTGTGGATGGATTAGGTGCGACCTGACCAGATGGGCGGAGATTTGGGACCCTCAGATTTGCAATCTTGATAGAAACTAATCTGTCGTCGATTCTCTGGCCATCCAGGACTTTTTTAGCATTGAAGGCATCTTGCTCGTATTGGAATTGCACAAACCCAAATCCCCTAGGTTTAACTGAATCAGGGAAGCTTGGGATAAACACATCTACGATCTTACCATACTTACTAAAGATGTTCCACAGGTCTGAGGTAGAGTAATCGAAGGGAATGTTACCCACAAAAAGGCTGAAACCCTTTGTCAGAGCTATCTTGCCTGAATGCCCAATGTGGATAGATCTCGTGGGTGACCTCCCTCTTAGGTCCTTTAGGGCGTGTTTGGCCGGGCGCTGGACGTGGTATTAGATGGAATTAGGAGGGTTATCCCGCGCCCTACCATCCCATCCGCTGTTTGGGATGGCGGGATGTGTCTTGCCCTCGTAAATAGCGCCTAGATTTGAGACGGATTTGCCCATCCCGGGATGGGAGTTTACATTGCTATGTTGGGCTCACCGAGATATCAATGAGATATCCACTCCCTCCATCATTTTTATCAACCCACATTCAGCCATGAACCTGTTTTGAGGCAGATCTGGAAAACAATGAGTGGGGCACACCACGAGAAGCAGTGGAGATGTAAACCCACCCATTCGGTGATCGTCCAAACACTCTACTGTGTATCCCATGGGCTATCCCAAACCCATGGGATCAAGGGACAAACACTGACACCATCATCATTACCTTAAATTCAATTCCATCCCTCCTAATCCCATGGGATCGGTCTGGCCAAACACGCCATTAGGGAAGATCGTTGAGAGGGAGCCCTCTCCCTCCAACGGGACATTGGCGATTTTCAGGTCGCCCTAAGCCCACATTGTCGTCAGCCGCACCCGCTATAACAATTGTTCCATGAGGGGACTTGTTTTCCAGTTGCTCGATTTCTTATGTTCTTCCTTACAGAATAAAAAAATCTTTATCAAATTGGATGTCACTGCTAATCGTGATCTTACGTGTGACTCAATCATACAACCCATATCCCTTCACGTCATCACCATAACAAAAAAAAGATATACTTTTAGCCCTTTGGTCTATCTTATCTCTCTCAATTGATGGTATATGAGAGTAAGTATCATAGTCAAATACTTACAACCCCGAGTAATCAACATCATGACCACTCCACACTTATTCTGAAATTTTACACATAATCGACGTAAACAGAGACCGATTCACTAAGTAACAAGCCGTGTTAACAACCTTAGTCCATAGCTCTTTACTTAACCTAACATTACTCAACATACTCTGGGCTCTCCAAGAGAGTTTGATTCATCTATTTTTTCACACGATTTTGCTCTCGCGTGTACCTGATTGTGTTATGCCATACGATCCATTCATTTTTACAAAATAGGTAAATTCCTTTGAAGTTAATTCACTCCCATTGTCTGTCCTCAGAATTTTCTACTTTCGCCCTAACTGTTTTTCTATCGTCGTCTTCCATACTTTGAAGGTAGCGAAAACATCTGATTTGTACTCATAAAGTACACCCAAACATTTCTAGAATAATCATCTATGAATAATACAAAGAATGATGACTCCCCTCCAAAAACTACGAGCAATGACCCCCATACATCAAAATACACATAATCATGAGTACCCTTACTTAGGGCTGAAAGTCGAGCGGGTTGGGTCGGGTTGGTGCTCAACCCTAACCTAACCTAAGGTTCCTATACCTCAACCCTAACCCAACCCAACCCAATCTCGGGCTAGGAATTCTCAACCCAAGCCCAACCCAAGCGGGCTCGGCCGGGTTGATCGGGTTGGTCGGGTATATACATGTTAATATTTTCGTTATTACATTAGTTTATTATATTTCAATATAAGACTTATTTTTTGTATCTATAATTTTATTAATTATATATGTGATTATTCATTATAAAGAACTTCATTTTTTTCTTTAAAAACCAAGTTAAAAACCAAGCATAGCATGAAGTCTATTTGGGAGAGAAATCTGGCATATCTTGTTAGCTTGAGTCCTTGGAAATGATGCGGACAAATGAGACTCGACATCACTAGTGTGCCTTCAACACAAACGATCCACACTCAATTATAATTTATAAGTAACTTATATATTGATCGGGTTCGGGTTGGGTTGGGTCGGGTAACCCGAGACCTCAACCCGAGCCCAACCCAAGTTTTATCGGGTTGGTGTTTGTATAGCCCAAGCTTAAGATCGGACCCAAAATATCCTGCCCGAGCCCAACCCAATGTCGGGTCGGTCACGGGTCAGTCGGGTTGAACCCACCCAACTTTCAGCCCTACCCTTACTAACATACTTTCCAAATTTAAAAGATAATCATGATTGTTTACCATATAAACAATGCTTGCATATATCAAAATCAAAACTTTTAAATGCAAGAATCAAGGAATGATCAGAAAGTACATTCATGCAACGCTCACTCATGTGGCCTACACATGCATGCCACAAATGTATCGATGTGGACTCTACTATAAATGTTGCAACTTCACCCGGTACAGTATTCTCGATCAACCTGTAAAGGTTACCTCTATGTTGTGCCTTTATCACCATGAGTGTCCCCTTTGAAACTTTTAAAACACGATCAAAATCGTTGAATTTATATCCAATTACCTCAAGAGCTCTTAGAGATATCGATTCTTCTATAGGTCAGGAACGTGTCTTACATATATCATAATATATTTCATCCAATTAAACATCTTGATGTGCACCAATCCAATTACAACAACCTTACGGACAACATCATTGTCTATAAACATCTGACCACAATCCCCCAATCCTAATGCAAGGTCATGTGGTATGATGCTCTACATCATAGATTTAAAGATCAGGTGGACCAAACCAAGTAACTCAGTGGGGACAATGATTCTCACCGTTGAAACCTTCATATGTCCCAGTGAAGTTTATTTGTCATATAATTGAGGTCACACATACCTGGATGGAGATAATTTTTAAAAAAAAAAAAAAAAAAAACAAATATTAGATTGATACAAAACTTTTGTGGCCTTTAAGAAGTTTTCAATGGCCGATGTTCAATCCTCACTGCTTTGTATGACGTATGACGTGGTTCATTTGAGATTAGGATCTGCCTCATTTTTGGTACCGTACATTAAAATGATCTCCTATGATGCATGGACTGTGAGGATATAACATATACATAATGGTGGAACTAGGTAACTTAGTTTCGTAAACACACTGCGGAGGTAGGTGATGTTTGTCACACCACGTAATCCGCTTGCACCATATATACCTTGGTTACATAATCTCTTGAAAGATTTAACTCTGGAAATCAAAACTTTTTTATTTTTCGTGGAATAACATGGAAAAGAGGATCCTTCTTCTTTTGGCAGTCATGTTCGTAGCTTGCAAAGCCCAAAGTAAGGAAGGTTGCTCTTCTTCATGTGGTAACATCTCCAACATCAGCTTCCCCTTCTGCTTGAAAGACGATCCTCCCAACTGCGGCTACCCTGAATACCAACTTTCTTGCGAAAGCAATCGAACTGTATTGTATATCCATCCTAAGAAATTCTGGGTCGAGGCGATTGAGTACAAGAATCAGAGCATCCTAGTGGTTGATTCCAGTCTACAAAGTGACTGCTCCTCTATCCCTCCCAACTCCCTGACAATACAAGACATTTACAACAACGGCACATATGACCCATATGATTACATTTCGCGGGGCAGTTCAAACGTAGAGACTACCGTATTCGTAAATTGTTCCTCTCAGATGGGCAATGATGATCCTCATTCATACATAGCTACAACGAGTTGCTTCAATACCACATCTGGGGCATATATCTATGTACTTGGGCGTTGGATGATGGCGTCTGAGCTCCATCCATCTTGCAAAATCATAGGCAATGCCTTCGGAATGCCAAAAAAGGAGAGAATCGGAGAGTCTAATTATAGAGAAATTCATGATAGATTGATGAAGGGTTTTCAATTAACTTGGGGTCGTTCTCTCGCATCTCGCCACTGTCCGAATAGACTCTGCGATTCCTTAGAGTGGATGAAGGAACCAGGCGGTGTTTCATACGTCGCTTGCAACTCATGTTACTATCCTTGCGATAAATTGTACGATTCTTGGGATTGTAAGTTCTTAATACTTACCCACCCGTCCCTAGCTAGGAGGGGCCACTGTGATGTATAGGTTTTATCCACACCGTCCATCCATTTTTTTATTTTTTTTTTCCATATATCATTTTAAGGTAAATGCCCAAAACTATGACAGAACCAAGGCTTTAGTGGACCACACCACAGGAAGCAGCGGTGTTAATGGCACCCACCAATGAAACCTTCCTATGGCCCAACGTGATGGTTAATTGCCATTCAACCTGTTCATGAGGTCACATAGAACTGGATGAAGGGAAAACAGAAATATCAGCTTCATCCAAAACTTCTATGGCCCCTAAAAAGATTTCGAAGGTAGCTGTTTGATCTTCACAGTATGGTCCGCCTACAGATAATGATGGCCACAATCCTCTGTTTAGGTTTAGCTTCTTATAGCGAATCGTCTAGCAGTACATACCATATTAAGGGCTCCAATCATCAGACCACTCAGCATTCGTCTTACTCAATTGTTAGACAAAGCTAAGCCTATATAAAATATGTCTCACTGTCTTTTTACAATTTAACAAACCTAACAAAACTCTTGTAAATTCTCAACCGTTATCAATTCATTTCCCACTTCCTCTACAACTACCAAAGCTCTTGTAAGTTCATCCCTATCTGGTTTAAATCTAAACTTCTTCATCTTCTTTTTTATCATTTTAAAACTCTTTCACAAGAATCTTCCAAATTTTAGTAACGACATCAAAGTGCCAAGAAGGGAAAAATAATAGAACACCAAACATTGGAGAAATGGTTGTCCTTAATCTTGTTGATTCATCATTTAATTCCATTTGAGTTGCTCATCATTTTGTATTTGTTTTTGTTTAAAGTGTGCATCAAATCCTGCTTTAAAGCATTCATAGAATTTTCATAGCTTGTGGGTTCTCTGCAAATTAATATAATCAGAATACATTTATCAATTTTGGAATTCGGATCTTGCCGAAATTCAAATGAGTGTAGTTTATTCTTTAATTCACCCTCAGAGAAGAGAGATACTTGACCAATATTATTTTTGAGACAAGATCCATCCACTCTCTGCCCCAAGAATTGGGATATTTTTAAGACGAGATCCATCCAGTCTGCCTCAAGAATTGGGTGGTTTAAACTCAAAACCATGCTCTCCCCATGCGTGGCACGGGCATTGTCTGGTTCGCTGCATAAACAAATAAAATGCTGACTCAATCATGGTCATTGCATTGGTCAATTGCTTTTTTACTGTAGTGAATTTTGTTATTTACTGCCATTAACTTGAAAGGGTCTATTATTTTCACATCCTCATGTGATTACTTGTTGGACAATGCAGGCTTTGTAACTCTCATGCAGGAACGTTACACCGAATCTTTGACAGTCGATTTCATACGTTTCTATTTCCCTGGTAAATCCTCAGCCCCTTTCTCCAAAGACGTTTTCATGGGAAGTTTTGAGTCCTTTTCATCCATATTTAAGCCAGGAGTTATGTGACACATTCATTGAGTATTTTGTAACCTAATGAAAACCTTGAATGTGCACTAAAATCCCAAAATGTGGGCTCCACTGAGTGATCCTTAGTTGCCCAGTCAACGACTTTTGTGTACTGAATTTGGAATGTTATCTGTCATTTGAGCATGCATTTGACAGGCAATTGATGGTAATGATCACTCAGTATCTCTAATTTTTTGGGTAACACCCCATCCACTGTAGGGCCTACATTTTGGATAGGTTGGATTGAGTTAAGTTTATACTCCATGCAAAATGGTTTTGTTGTATTCATGTAATATTCCACCATACTCTTGAGTACAAAATTCTTGACTTTATTTGCTCAAACTCAAGACTCGATTGGGCGAGGTTTTGAGCCGAGTCAATGGCAAACTCGAGCTGACTCAATTACTCGGTCAACTTGAAACGACTCGGCTTAATTGAGTCGCTTACCTTATGAGGTGGGATGGAAGTAGATTCAAACAACCAATGTTAACCAAGGGAAGCAACAAATTTAATCATGAATGCATGCATTTAGTTGCTTTGTGTTATGTTCTATATTACTTGTACTAAATCTAACTATTTTAAATATCTAAAAAATTTTCTAATATTTTCAATTTTAATAATTAAATATTGAGTGGAGTTGGCATGGGTTGAGTAGCGTCGAGTCAACCTGACCCAACTAAACAGCTAGTCGACTCGAGTTCTCTAAGTTTCTGAACTATGACCGATACCAGACCATCATAATGCTATTATGTAGTATACTGGTAACACTAACACCATCTAAAAATTGCAAGTATAGTAACAAAACTGGCACTTACTAACCTAACACAATTTCCATGTTTTTCTCTATGCCTAGCGGGTTTAATGATTGGGAGAACTTTCATTGGAATCGTGTGCCTTATCGTCTTACTGGTATATAAATTACGAACGAGACATATATGGATGGACACCACAGTAGAAGAGTTCTTAAGCAAGTATAGATGCCAAACGCCTGCAAGGTACTCTTATTGGGATATTCGAAGGATGACCATGCGTTTTAAAGAGAAATTAGGCCAAGGAGGTTTTGGTTCTGTTTACAAAGGAAAGCTCAGAAATGGCCCACCTGTTGCGATCAAGATGTTGTCTGGTAAGTCAAAAGGAAATGGGCAAGAATTCATCAATGAAGTTGCTACGATCGGAAGGATTCATCATGTCAATGTTGTCCGACTCATTGGATTTTGCGCCGAGGGATCCAAAAGGGCTCTTATCTATGAATTCATGCCTAATGGCTCTCTAGAAAAACATATATATTCCCATGAAGGTAAGAGCAGCCCTTTGAGTTGGGAGAAGATGTACCAGATTGCATTGGGGATTGCACGCGGGATCGAATATCTTCATCAAGGTTGTGACATGAAGATTCTACATTTTGACATCAAGCCTCACAACATTCTCCTTGATGACAACTTCAACCCAAAAGTTGCCGACTTTGGGCTCGCAAAGTTCTACCCAACAGACGAAAGCCATTTATCAGTCACAGCTGTAGGAGGAACTCTAGGATATATGGCTCCTGAACTATTTTATAAAAATACCAGGCAGGTCTCATATAAGTCTGATGTTTACAGTTTTGGAATGCTTTTAATGGAAATGGCTGGTAGAAGAAAGAACGTGAATCCATCTGCAAACTCAAGCCAAATTTACTTCCCGTTGTGGGTATATGACAAGCTCCATCAAGATGGGGAGATGGGAATGGAGGATGCTGCTGAGGATGAAAAGGAAATTGCAAAGAAGATGGTTATAGTTGCATTGTGGTGTATACAGATGAAACCTGAAAACCGTCCTTCCATGAGTAAAGTTATAGAGATGCTAGAAGGTAGTGTGGAACTTCTGCAAATGCCAGCCAAGCCTTTTCATTCTTCCCCACAAAGGGTTCCTGATGAAGATCATGCAACTGGTACAAAACTCACAGAATCAGCGAGTATTGAGGAACTGGGATCGCTCTCAGAGATTTATGAGGAATCAAATAACTTAGATGTGATTATAGATTAGGTTTTGATACTTAGACTATCAAAACGATAAAGTTTTAGATATTTGGTACAAGAAACTATTCATGTATTTATAATGATGTATGTGTTGGTTTTAATCTTAGTTATTTTCCTACATATGTAATGTTTTTGTAATAATATAACTTGAAAGCATTAAAGCCCTATAACGACTTGATGACTTGTGACTTAGGTTTGTGGAATTGAATGGTATTGAATTGTATTAGATGGGATTAACATCATTATTGCACAGTGATTGCATGTCTTGAAATACCGTGGTATTATAGCCATCCAATCTCATGTTTGGGATAAAATATTTGTTATGTGAAAACACGGGATTAAGCGAAATCATGTCTGGTGGACCATGGAATTGTAATCAACGGACCAAATTCACAACGGATATTGTTCACTTGTACACATATATATAACTAGAATATCGTGTGTAAGCAGTGTATATGGATGGACGGCATGGATAAACGCATGCATCAATGTGGGGCCCACATGTGTAGTGGATTTCAAAATCCACAGAAATACTATATGGGACCAAATGCAATTCTATGGGACTAAATGCAATTCCATCCCACCTAATCCCAACCTTTCCCATCCTCTCCAACTGCTGGATGGAATTGCAGGGGACCCAATGCAATTCTATCCCTCATAATCCCATCTAATACCCTGTGCCAAAAGCCCCCTTCAGGTATGGCCTTCGATAGAGTGAAATGGCATAACAGAATTCGTGTAGCTGACCTTAATTAATTGAGATGAAGACTTAGATTATTATTTCTAATTAATAATTGTAAGATGGTTAGGATGGTCTCTTCGAGGTGATTGTCAAGCAACACATCAATCAAAAGTTGGCCCACTTGATGAATGATTTATAATGATGTGAATACTCCTTTTTTATAAAAGTAATATGGATCGACCATTTTTACAAGGATTGAGTGGATGGTTTGATTATAGCAATTCCTGAGGAAATTGAGGAATTAAAAGTAGGGCTTACAAGATGAACGGTCTAGATTGATGGGTAGACTCATTTTTCTACAAATAATGTGGTCCATCCATTTTTCCCAGGAATTTATTGAATGGCTAGGATAGCCCAATCATAGTGAGCCTACATGACAAATGGTCCAGATTGATGAATGGACCAATTTAATTTACAACAAAAATTGTGGCCATCTATTTTTGTAGCAATTGATCAAAAGGCTGGGATGCCCATTGATAGCAAAATTTGTGGATCAGTTGCAATGAAAGTAGGCCCACCAGATGAGTGGTCCATATTGATTATTTGAACCATTTTCCTACAAGCAATATGGAACATCCATTTCCCCAGGAAGTGATGGATGGTTAGGGTGGCTTGATCAGAACGATTCTTGAGGACCAAAGGCAATCAAAATTGGAGCCTGCATGATGGCTGGTCCAGATTAACGATTAGACCACTTTTTATAAATAATGTGGACCGTCCATTTTAGTACCAATTGATATGATGGTTAGGATGCTCTGATCAAAGGGATTCTTGGCAAACACGTTGCAGTCAAATATGGAGTCCACCTAGTGGACGTTATAGATTGATGATTATCCATTTCCCTACTATCATTATGGACCATACATTTTCCTAGCAATTGATCAGATGGTTAGGATATTATATATGACAGTTCGAACAAAAGCAATTGTTGAGGATCACATACAACTAAAAGTGCGGGTGAAAAGATGGACAACTCAGATTGATGGTTAGAACCATCCTCACCATCTATCACTCAGCCAGGTCATTGTTAAATGGGCTCTGCCGAGAGTCAAGCATGTTTGTTTGTCTTGGTAGGCAGTGCCTTCCGGGAACACATGGAAGCAAATTTCCTGTAAACCTTATGTGGCCCAAATCCAATAAAAGCTCTAGTTACTTACCCCCACCCTTGACTGGGGAGAATCTCAAGTTGGTTCAAGATCGAACAAGTCAGTCCTACTCTTTTAACAATAGTTGCCACTCACTTTCTATCACTAAGTTAGGTCGTTGTTTGGTGGGCTCTAATGTGAGAGACTTGTATCTTGGATTTAATGTGAGAGACTTGTATCTTGGAGTTAAGCACCTTATCTAGCTTTCCAATGACAACTAAAAATGACATCCTTACGCGGTATCTGCAAGAAAATAGCTACTTTTCTTCTTCTATTTTCCAGCTACTATTCTTTTCTTTTTTGTAGGTATCATAGATGTAGTCTTTTTATTTCTACTGTTGTAACTACTCAACATGGTTATTTTTTAGTTATGTGCATTCTATGCTGTTTTATTTTTCCCTATCTTGTGGCGCAAGCACTCCACAGTATTTACAGATGTTATAGAAATAGGAAATAACAAGTTGAGAACACGGCAATGTCATATGGTCTCAATCTGATCGGTGCAATGCTTCTTTGGCTTCTGAGTTTTGATTTGGGTCCTCTTGTGGTTCTGCTTTCTGGCATTTATTGTGTGGTGGTGTTTTTCCACAACAGTCCAACCCTATCAAAATCATATATAAGTCATTCAAAAGACTTACAAGACACTCTCTACCCCTGAGTCAAGTCACTCCAAACGCGTCTTTAATGGAGAAAACTAGGGTATAGGAACCTTTCATGAATCACCAAGTCAGTCAAGCAAGTGATGACTTCATCTATAGCTTTAGCAAGTGCACAAAACTTCTCCACACGTGCCCATACATGTTGCCACACATGCCAAAGTTTCCATGTTCGTTTGAAAATCCTAACCCTGTAAACTATAGCATGTGGACGTCATTATGTGGATCATAAATGCTTAAAAATCACAGTTGGATGCCTTGCCCAACTAATCAATGTCTTTGGCTGTAATTGAAACATTCTTCAATTGGAGCTGGTACAAGTTTCATCTATGGTTGGAATGAATTTCATTCTAATTAAATTTTATTTCCAATCAAAGTAGAAATGAATTTTCAGGTTAAAAACATTAAACACTCTTTACTCAGTATATTATAGATTGGATTGAATCAAATTGAAAGCTCTGTATGCAATAAAATCCCAGATCAGCTTAAATCAATTTGAAACCAGAATATTAATTCCATGGAGAACGAAAGGAGAGTGGAAGGGGATTTAAGGAGTTTTGGTGCTTTGGATTGTGATTTGACAAGCAACACCTCTCAAATATAGGCAGCATAATTAAGAGCTGTCATCTTTCTGCAACCCTGTCAATTTCTATTAGAAATTTTCAAAGCTCCTTACAATGCAGCGAAAACAGTCATTTATACAATTGTTGTGATTCTCTAACTAATCCATCCACCAATCTTAGCCTCCCAACTAATCACATTGATTAATTGCTAAAGATATTTGATTAGTTACCAAGACACTAACCCAACAACCTAGCTAGAACAGAAAATTAATAGAATATAACCGAATTCTAGCTCAAATCAACAAATACTAGAACAGCCTGAAACAGGTAGTGAACTGTTCCATCTTTCAGCAACCTTATACTTCAATCATACGGTGTTGGAATGCTGTTGGAATACGGAAATAGTTCCTCGGCGTTTCAGTCATAGAATCCTATATGCGCACTCTGCCTGCCTCTAGTAATGCTCAGTCAAGTGTAGCCCGATGTGGTCTTCTCCCGATGCTCCAGGTATGCCCTAGTCGGAGAGAGCTCGACCTCAAGCTACCACCATCTCTATCATTTGCAGAATCTCCATGATAAAGAATTAAGTACTTGACATCGAATAGAACAGACGTGCATATCTTTAGAGTTTACTGCACATTGTCTAGATATGACTCAAAAACTGGAGGAGATAGACGCATCTTTTGGTTTTTATGGTCTGTGAGAGAATCCAGGTGTAGGCCCATGCGGCCCATAAACTGCTCTTCCCTGGGATCAAATACAGCTTTCCTCTGTTAAATCTCTGAAATCCATCACTCAAATGGGCCAAGATCGGGACATCGACAAACATGAACAATGAGATATAATAGTAGGTGTAATCATCAGCTGGATTCAATAGCCAAAATTTCTCAAAGAGATGACATCGAACATTGGATTTGATAAGGCCCCTTTTCTAGTATAACATGAAAATCAAGGCAAAGGCAGGCCAGGTACAACCCAAGTCTAGCTTAGGTAGTCTATTGATGTAAAGCGGGTCGAGGACACTTTCATGTCCAAGATGGACCAGAGAAGGCCCGATTGGAGGCGGAAGTGATCGAGACTATCAGAACCCTAAAATAGGCATATCTCGCAAACTAGAATGAGTTATTCGATGTACCATATATGATTTTGGGGTAGGATTACCTACTTTAGCCACCCAGCCGGCTATGCAGGGTTGCCCATGCCAAATTTGCGAGATTCCATCAGATCGACAATCGAAAATCCTTTTTAATTTCATTTTTACTATTTATAGTAAGTTTTAGTTTGATCATAACTCTTCATCCTTTGAGTTTTAGGAGTTGTGCTCAGCATGAAAAGGGCTTAGAAAGTTTAGGAGAATAACGCGGTTAGGCCAAATAGGACACTTACTATTTATGGTCGAAAACCATGAAGTCTAGTAGGAATTATGACCATCTATAAATAGTAAGTTTACTATGTACAGTAAGTCACGAATTTTAGGGAGTTTGAGTCAGAACTTGATTCTGAAACTTCTTCCTAGGCTTGGTATCACTATTTACAGGATTATAAATTCATTTTTATCATCAATCAAGCCATTTTCGAATTTATTAGAATTTATTTCTAGTTTCTATTTCTCCTTGTGGATTTGAGGAATCTCTGTGAGGAATCCAGAGAAGCATCGTGGATTCGGAGTAATTATCCCTTGAGGAAGATAGTGATCGACCTCATCACATCCATCCATGTCATCTATTTATATAGTTATGGGTAAAACTTGCATGACCATGTATAATATGTATAAAATATACTGGTTGAGAAGAAGACATGCATTCATCTTACAGTTGCACCCACAGTTGTATACCAAGCTGTAAATACACTGCGTATTGCTTTGGTCTATATACATAAGAAAACAACAAAGTGAGAAAGTATCTGTAACATCCCGGATTTTTGCCAACCTGGAATTAGATGTCCTTAGGCAATGGGTTGCTCCTAACACCTTATTAACTTGTCAGAACTCAATCCCAAAGTCTAAAACTGCGTTTGAACCCATTTCCTTCACAAATCCCACCCTTCACCACCTTGTTCTTTCAATTTTTCTAAGTACTTTCACCCTAGACACTATCTTAAACTAACTAAGTATTATAACTTGGATCACTTTATATACAAACTACAAAGGCCCAGGTACCACCTCAGACAGAAATCATACAGGACTAAATCCTTTAGAAATTAGGCGAGAATTAGCTAGTGTTAAACTAGAGTACCTGTGAAATTAGCACCAATCGCTTTAAATACGATCTGCAAGACCCAAAACTTGTAGAATCATTGACGCTACATTACCCTAAAATCTAGGATTAATCTCATTACCCGGCTGCTCTCGGGAGCATCTCGAAACTCCGTATCAGATCTGGACCGCACGTCGGAAGTCCGATTAACACGAAGTTAAGGAATTAGGACCGCCTTGCTGGGCTTGACAACCATCTCAGAAATCAAATCCAGATAGTGTCCCAGCGCTATTCGCTTGAGCTCGGAGCGGGGAGTGTGAGAAATGTGAAATTAATTCTAAATAAAATATGAATTTATGAAATCTGGCACGTCTCGCTTGCGGTTCAGTATTGAGCAACTTGACCGTCAGAATCAGACCAAATTACACTCTCATATCAGGGATATTTCTCCAAACATATCCATGTACTCGGAATCTCCGATCGAGATCCACTGACCGTTGAATTGAAACTGGTCCGCCATTTGTGATCTGAGAACCCTACTGGAACGAAAACTTAATGGTACCTAGATCTAGTGTTAGTGGTCTTAAGTCCGACCTTTGGCTCAAGAGGGCCTGCCAAAAGTCCTCCGTTGAGCTGAAATTGACTCACTTTGGTTATAACCTAAGTATACCTTGACCTGGAGTCTATTTTGGTGTAGTTTTAGGATATATAAGGACCTTTAAACCCTCTCTCATTCAGCCATACGAATTTGAGAAAAACCCTAGGAGAAAAGAGAGAAAAGAGAGAGAAAGTTAGAGAGTTGTGGGAGGATTCTTCCTACCCTCTTTCCCTGTCATTCTACAAGCTTCACCACTCTATTGTATGCGCTTTCCCGGCGATTCCGGCGTCATTCCTAGGTAAGAAACTCTAACCCTAAACTGATTTGGGGTTTTGATAGTTGTAGGTTATGAAATAGCTAACCTATTTCGTTTTATAGGTGGCCAAACTGCCGAATACGAAAGCTTAGCAAACCTATCGACTCCGTTACGATTCTACGACAAAAGGTACGGACTTTAGATGTATAGGTTATGGTTTTCAACGCTTTCAATGTCAGATAATGATAGATTCATGATCTGCATGCAATTGCACATGTACAAAGTGCTGTCTGTTTTCCGTTTCGATTAAATACGAAGAATATGTAATTTTGTATATTCTAGGTATTTGTAGAAAGTACCGTATATGTATAAATTTTGGAAATAGGTTTGCCATAATTATTTGCTGTATGAACATATTATATATGTGTATAACACTTGGGGAGAGGGTTCGCCCTAATACATGTTTTTGCTAATATACACTATGTATGTTAAAATAGTGTATTCTAAGTGTTGTGAAAATGACTGAATGAGTATAGAATTCGCATTCGTGCTTGCCATGACTAATTGTCATGGATACATGATTGTTGTATAGGCGATACCCCTTTGACAAAAGGATTTACCCTAAATCACAGCGCCACGGCCAATGTACACTATATATGCTAAAACGTGTAGCCCAAGTGTTTGTGGAAATGACTGAATGAACATGGAACTTGGATTCCTGCTTGCCATGACTATCCATCGTGGGTGCACGCGTGTTATAATTGGGACAACTCCCTAGTGAAAGGATTTGACTTTGTACCTATGTGATCAACATACATCATGTATGTTGATGTATGTAGTTTAAAGTGTTTGTTGAAATGACTAAATAAATATGAATTTATGATTTATGCCTGCCAAATGTATTGAATATAAGAACATGATTGATGTGTATGCGACAACTCCTTGCTATAAGGATTTGTCATATTCTATGTTGAAATCAACATACGTCATGTATGTTGGAGTTGTGTAGTTCAAGTGTTTGCTAAAATGCCAGTGTGAGAAATTATGTGACGAACTAAGTTTAATAGGGTGTTGAGATAGGATTCTCAACTACCTTAGAGACGTATATGATTTCCTCCATGTTGGTTGTTTAATTTAACCACTTACTTATGAAATATATGTGTTTGTATTTTCCTATTTATATGGTGCTTTATAACATGCTTTATGACATGCTTGTTAACATGCATGAATTACTTTATTTATTATGCTTTACTCCACATGCTCTGAATAAGAATTGATTGCGTTTGGGACTATGATTATAGTCCAGACAATCGGTACCAGACTTGAATTCGTGGTTGAGATTCATTTCGCCACGTAGGATGTGTTTGACGAACCCGAATCGTACTTCAATTGGCGACAGTGGTTAGGCCACGCGAAGTGCTTATGCACTTCATGTCGTTCAGTTGATTGTGCGCTCGAGCTAGTCAGGCTCGTTAAGTAACCCAATCTGTCTAATGTATGTTCACCATGTTTGGACGCCTCTGCTTGAACCTAGGGTACTAAACTTACCAGTGAAATCCCTTTAACCATGATACCTCGATCCGCTAAGACTCATGAGCCGGGCATGGTGGTATGGGACACCGTGGTCGAGCTGTCGGCCTATGCTGGGGTCACGTGCCTCCCCGTAGTGTCCATTGAGCAACCAGACTCGTGAGCCGATTATGGTGGTATGGGACACTATATTCGAGCTGTCGGCCTACACTGATTGGTGACGAGCCCTTTGTAGTGACCTCGAGCATACTCTGAATTTGCGTGAGGCAACGAGTTTTGCCGCGGTGAATAAAGTATGAACTAGGCCTGTATCAATTTAGTGATGAACCGTTAAAAGGGTGATGGGGGAGTGGTGTAACGGTTCCGTGTAACAGCCCTAACAGCCCTTGCAGCGAGCTAGAAACACACCATCGTATGAGATTAACTAGGAATGACGACCCTAGAATGGATCATGTTTGAGAATGATACAAGGGAGGTACCTTAGTTTCCCAATCCTGCTGTTTGAAATGGACTAATAACAACTCGGTAATCATGCTCATCATCGCATTGCATGTGCCTGGAAGATGTGGAGCACTGAGGAATGCAAGCATGTCGCGAACGTAAGATGGTGTCGCATGAGGGAGTATGTGGTGAGGGCATGCATCATGACTGCATTCATACTCGCATTAACAAGAGTATTTAGAATTGTTTGATTGTACTGCTTTATCATTACTGCTTGACTAAATTGATAACATGTTAACCTATGCTTTATTATTCCACTGAGTTGATCACTCATTCCTACGTTACGGGATGGTGTTGTACATACCAACCAGACTTGTTTGAGTTTCAGATGATGACGATGTTGCGAAGCGGAGCCGGACTCTTATAGGATGAGGAGGATTCCTCCTTTATGCAGTTTCAGGCGGGTTCCTGTGAGCCGTGTCCTGATCGACGGGGCTTTCTGAAATATTGACTAGATGACCTTACACAACTTGGTATAATTTGAAATTGTACTTGTAAATAGTTAACTTGGTAACATTATCACACTCTGGAGACTCACCACAGTTTTTATATTTTATGTATCTATCACAGTCTTCCGCTTACAAATTTAACTGTCTCTGGAGTATGATATGCTGTTTTGGTATAATCTCATTCATGTTTCAATGCTCTCATCATAATCATCATTATCTGTGTTGCATAAGTGATGCGTTGGAACTCGGGAGCTGAGCTTTGCTCGACCCCCGATTTTCAGGGCGTTACAGTATCAATGAAATTATCCAAAGGTAAGAGCAATCTAATCATTATAGATGCCAAGTAAAGTAAAAATATACACAACATAGATATAAGAAGCTCAATTCACATAGACAGTTACATAGATAAAAGGAGTTCAATTCACATAGACAGCTTTTGAAATCCAAAGCAAAGGCACATTGTGCTTATTCTAATGAACTCCAATTTAATGGATAAGAAAGACAGAATTGGAGACCATCACAAACATATAATATAGCAAACATTCTTAATGACATAAATTTGGAGGCTTATGTCAAGAAAATATCATCTTCTTTCCCTTCCTCAAGTTCTGCTATAGTTGTTAAATTTGCAACATGGGCTATGTCAGGGGTAGTTGTGTCAACGTTTGGTGGAGCAGAGGTGGCAAAAGGATTTGGTGGCATCATCAAGCTTTCCATACTTCCTTCTAGCATTTGGACCACACTGTTCATAGCAGGGCGATCACCCGGGTACCACTGTATGCACCAGAGTGCCACAGTTGTTAATTTCTTTGCTATATTTGCATCTTCAACTGCAACGATGTTGAGTCCCAGCTCCTCCCCATGATGTAGACGATTATAAATCCATTCAGGAAAGTACACTTGACTGGTGTTTTCCACCCTAACATCAATGTTCTTCCTTCCTCCAACCATTTCTAGCAACAACATTCCGAAACTGTAAATATCCGACTTGTAGGAAACATTTCCAAAGTTCCTAGAGAACACTTCAGGTGCAATGTAACCCATGGTTCCTCTGGCAGCAGTCATTGATACAATACTCTGTCCCTTGGAGCATAACTTTGCTAGACCAAAATCAGATATCTTGGGATTAAAGTTATGGTCTAGCAATATATTGTGAGGCTTGATATCAAAATGAAGGATGCGTTGGTCGCATCCTTGGTGAAGATACTCTATCCCTCTAGCAATGCCAATTGCAATATCTTTAAGCTTCTCCCAACTTAGCAAAGGGTTTTTGGCGTCTGCTGAGAAAATGAATTTTTCTAATGATTCGTTTGGCATGAATTCATAGATGAGTGCACGCTTCAAGTTGTCAGTGCAGAAGCCCAGAAGACGAACCACATTAATGTGGTGAATCCTACCAATGGTACCCACTTCATTAATGAAGTCTTTTCCGTCTCCCCCTGACTTCTGTAGGATCTTCACTGCAACCAGATCTCCATTTGCAAGCATTCCTTTGTAAACACTTCCATAACCTCCTTGACCTAATTTTTCTTTGAATTGATCGGTCATCCTTTTCAGATCAGCATAAGAGTATCTTGTGGGCTTCAGAGATTTATAGTCCTCCAAAAATTTTTCAACCTTGAGCCGGTTCTCTCTATCTTTCTCCCTTTCTAACTTCCATGAGTGGTAGAACTTCAAGCTAATCAACAATGCTACTAAGATAACGAAGGAGCCTAGGCTCGCACCTGCACACATAAGCATGGAAATTACTTCCTAAAACATGTGGAACCGTATTGAGATGTCGCATGCATGTACCAGTTGAACATTTGATAAAATGGGTGAGGTTCAGGGCAGGCCACAGTTCAAAAATCACACCAAATGGACAATGTCAGCGTCCTCTCAACTCCCTTTTAATATCTGATCTATTTCAGCCTTGTACAAGAACTTCGATTCGGTAGTTACCTCATCCGATCAAAGTTTCTCAACATTTTTGTAGGTCATTGATCTGATAATCATGTGGTTTAGATTTTTTCCATGATGATCCACCATGAATGGGCTGGATCAAATGGGTAGTCTAGATGGTGATTAATTTCACAATTAAATCTTAAGTACATCATACACATCTGTCTTTTTATTAGTGGCCCATAAAGTGTAGGATGGATCTAATGGACTGTTGAGATCTTTTGGTTGGACTGTCCACTTTTTCCCTACCCAACTGGGAGCATTACAATGTACAGTGGAAGCATTTGATCATTTCTCAGTGTCAAGAAATGAATTTGCATAGGTAGATGGAAAGGGTCCAAACAATCAGTCACCATGCAAAAATCTCAGCTATCAGATATTTGTACTATTAAATTCCTTTGGTATTGGACAACAATCCCACTTCTGAATGTTATAAAGCTTGGAAGGGAGTGATCATTAATCGCACAAAGCCCAGGGGAAATAGTTAGATCAAGAGCCTGAAAGATGGACGGTTGGACCAAATTCGACCTAACCAAACATTTCACAGTTATTGATCAATAGCAAAGGTCATCAATCTGTATTACTAAATAGATCAGACTTCGGCTAGCCCCAACCCAACCAACTGCGAATCCTATTCCCAATATTATCAATCTGCACTATTTTAATATCAAAAGTAGAATAGTTTATAAGCCAAGATGGGTGTAAATATTAATTTCCTGAACATATACTGTCCTTCAGTCCATATATGCAGTGTATATTCTTGTTCATGTAGTCCATAAGAACAAAAGGAGGCAGTGATTTTACCTATAATTACATGCCTTTTCGATAGACCTGCAAAAATGAGCACGCGAAGTTAGCTCCATTGCAGTTGTGAATTCCATTGGTGCAAAGGTGTCAGGCATAAACCCCAGATCAGATATAGCACTGGAAGAATAAGAATATGGTAGAGCCATCTCTCTACAGTGCATGGTGTAGTGTGATATGCAAATTGGGTCCGCCCATATGTAAGGCCCTAGTATGGATATACAATCCTATCCATCTGATCTGTGGCCATTAGAGTGAAAATGGAAAACAAAAACAGTTAGCTTTCAAATTAAAAGTGAGATAAACAGTGATGAATAAGTTTGTTTCATGGTTTTACTTTTAGAACTTAAGCCATCCATCCATCCTGTGGACAAATTTCCTTCAGCTCTACATATCATCTCCCTTGTTTATATTGTTTGCCAAGCAATGCTAGGGATCCATGCACTCAGTACCTCTTCGGCAGAACTTTCATGAGATCCTCCCCATCCCTCATGTTCACCTTGAAACCCAAAAATCATGACCATCCAGAACTTTGGTAGCCCAAACTCTAGGAATAAGTCGGGATGGACCGCCCATCATTAGTTTTGGGTAGGGCTAACTGTGCTGTTTATCTGCTATACAATCCGTTCATCTGATGTGCCTCATCATCAGGTTGAAAGAATTTCCCAAAAATCACTGCATTTTCAAACTCAGGTAAGCCATACTGTCTGAGTTCAGAGAATTTTATGTATAATTTATGCAGAGGATGACTTAAGTGCCAGCCTGATTTTTGGGAGCAAGGCTAAACAAAAGTGATCAACCCTGAAGAATTGGACCCACTGGAGAAAGAGATTTGATCAACTAGCTACTTTGCACCTTCTACTTAGTGAAGTACTGGGCAGCCGTATGCTAGGACCGCTGCTTATGACTATATTAACCATCTAATAATGAGCTTACTATATTCTTAAAGTTGATGTTTAGGATTATCCAATCGATTTGATCCTGGGGCTATGGCCAATTGATTAGATGGTTTGGATTGATTTTCTACAACGACAAACTACATGTTTATCTAGAAAGTTCATCTCACCAGAGAGACTATCTTCTTCCATGATTGGGGTTTTCTGTTACAACTTTCTTGAATTGTCCATTCTGAAGCCATGTAGTATAGTGAAATTTTTGAAAGCTTATCAGTAATTATTGGGAGATTATCATTATTTTAAATGCAAAATTCATTCTCTCTCTCTCTCTCTCTCTCTCTCTCTCTCTCTCTCTCTCTCTCTCTCTCTCTCTATATATATATATATATATATATTCAAAATTAATTAATTTTATTAATTTACAGTAAATATCTTTTAAACATTTTATTTTCGGTGAGATTTTCTCAATAATATTCCAAAAAAAAATATGAAAAGTCACTAAGAAATTGCCGAGATGAGATTTAGTCACTTGGTCTGGACAAGAGGTGTGAATCTTCAATAGGATATATATATATATATATATATATATATATATATATATATATATATATATATATATATATGAATAGATTTATGATGATGAAATTTTGGCGGAACGGATCTAATCGCGACAAGAAAACAGGAGTACATTTGATGAAGATTTTATATTTTCTTTATTTTATTATTATTATAAAAGGAAGAGAAATGGGAGTTCCAATTAATAGAAATGCTCCAGATCCAGAGCGCGACAAGTTACAGTGCTCCTAGTTGCATTAGGTCTAACCCACATTTCCCATCCAATGTTTGGAAAAACGACGGGTTTAGAAAATAATGCCGAATTGAGGATAAATTAGACCATACGATGAGTATGAATTTTTCATGGAAGCCTAGGAAATGTGTTCTAAAGTTAATGGAGAGTTGAGATTGAACAATTGGAGCTTCTAGGTGAAGCTATGCAACTAGGAGCACTACAGCTATTAGTTCACTGTGAACAGTGGAGAACTTCTCTTTCAGTAAAATACCTTTGTTCTGCTGATAGAAACATGTTGTCTGATGGGTGTGGGCCTTGTCTTTAAATCCACACATCCCTCCTTTGGCTTCATCACAGCCACTGCATCCGGGCATGTACCACATCAGATCAACATGATGATCATCATATTCAAACGGATGTGGAACTTTAACCGTCTCTGTGGGCTGGCAAGACGGGGACAACATTCCCACCTCAGTATCAGAATAAGAAAGGAAAACATCATGTTCCGAGTCGCTCATGCAAGCAAATTTTTTTTTTGTATTGGAAACTAACGCCCACCGAACAGTTTTATTTATTTATTTATTTTTTTTTTTTATTATTTTTTTTTTTCAAAAAACAGCCAACCAACGGCCCTGGATGTATTAAGACTGCAAAGGAAGATTTACAATTCGGGGAGGCCCAAAGAAAAAGGACTAGGCCCGCCTATCATTAAAGAGCTAAAACGAAAGACACAGAACCAGACCGACTGAAGAAGCTTATCTAGGCTAGGAGAAACGAATCGCCCCCAAGCCAGCTCTGTCAAGAGCCAGCTCCCCACGAGTTGTACGGGGGAGATCCGAGGTAGATTGGAACAACCGCTGTTGCTGATTTGAGCTACCCCATCGGGCCAGGCTATCAGCCGCTGCATTCGATTGCCTTGGGATATGTTTAACTGAAATGCAAAGAGCTGCCCGAAAATTGTCAAACTGGTTTTTCCAGTAAAAGGCGATCCAGGGGACAGTACCTCTATTAGAGAATAGATCCACAACGGCGATTGCGTCACTCTCCACCTCAATGTTGGTGAAGCTGAATTCCTTGCAATGCTTCAATCCATCAATGACTGCCTTGACTTCAGCCATGAAATTCGACCCCACTCCGTATCCCCTAGCGAATGCAAAGAGGAAATCGCCCTTCTCATTTCTGCAGACTCCCCCACTCCCTGACAGACCCGGGTTACCTCTGGACGACCCATCAACATTCAACTTAACCCACCCCCTAGATGGGCGAGTCCATTTCACCACAGACAGTGTGGGAAGGGGAGTGGCCGACCGAGGGAGGCCGAGAAATGCAAGCACCTCGCAGTCAGATCGGGATTTGGACGGCGGGAGGGGAAAGGCGTTGTGCAGGCGAGAGAGCCAAGACCGAACCTGGTTGATGGAGTGATGGATCCTGATCTGACGGTTGTCGAAACGCTGCTCGTTCCTCGCTAACCAGATCTCCCAAAGGATAAGAGCCGGAGTAATCCCTCTAAGCATACCTAGAGGGGACGATTCCTTCGCAATAGCCCACCATTGCAAGACTCTGCCCCCCCACAGATTGGTTAGGGAGAAGATCTACAGAGAGAATGGACGAGTAATAGGACCACAGGGCTGAAGCTATCTCGCTTTCTACAAAGAGATGGTCAAGGGATTCTTCTTTCCGGCTAAGGGCCTTACAGCAAACACAGGAGGAAGCCAACTGAATACCCTTATTCTTCACACTAATTTCAACCGGGACAGCCTTGAAAATGATTTTCCAAGAGAAGATGGCAATTTTGGGAGGGAGATGAGGATGCCACACCCATCTAGCCCAAAATCTCTGCTGACGATGAGATCTAATGACCTGCCAGGCTGATTTGGTGGAGAATTGACCCGACCTATCCCTAGTCCAGATGAGGCGGTCCTCTCCAGGGCGAAGGGTCAGGCCTTCCGAAATGATGTGGTGACGAACTGATTCTGGCAGGGAGGCGGGGAATGAGATATTATGGAGCAGGCCCTCAGAACCAATGACCTCATTAATCTTCAGATTTTGGGGCTGAGGAGACTGGTTGTCCTGAAGGAAGTTTTTGAGAGGTCCCAGCCCTGTCTAGTCCACTAACCAGAAATTGTTATTCCCATTTCCCAGCAACAAACGGCAATTGGCAGCCAGGAGATCGAGGAGCTTCCTCACCTGAGACAAAGACGGGGAGTCAGAATGGCGTTGAGCTGCAAGACCCCAAGGCTGAGTGATTGCATATTTAGTTCTCATGAATTTAGCCCATAAACTGTTGTGGTGATCAACAAAGATAGTCCAGGCTCTCTTTAACTTGAGGGCAGATGAGACGTCCCTAAGACCTTTGATGCCCAACCCTCCTTTAGAGGGGCCCACTATAGACTTCCAACTCACCCAATGAAGATTCTTTTTACCTTCGGACCATCCCCAAAAGAAGTCTGCGAAACCTTTCTCGAGGGTAGCGATTGTCTTCCTTGGGATGTCAACTGCCGCTAGGGAATGAATCGGAATGCTCGAGAGGACATGTTTAATTAGCACTATCTTGGCTCCCTGATTGAGGAAGCGCGCTTTCCACCCGGAAATTTTGGCTAAAATTTTCTCAACTAACGGCTGGAAGGTGGAAGCTTGGATACGCCCCTTGGATAGCGGGACACCGAGGTAGTAAAACGGCAGGGAAGACCTCAAGAATCCAGACTCTCTTACAATACCTGGAATCCTGTTAGAAGGCATCTTAGGGGAAACTATGAAGGAGCTCTTGGCGGAATTGATTTTCAGCCCCGAGGCATCCATGAAGGAATGAAGGAAGCCCTTTAAAATCCTGACTGAGGAAGAAGAACCGTTGGAGAAAATGGTTGTGTCATCAGCAAAAAGGAGGTGAGAGATCATCAAACTGCGACGGTTGGTCTTATAGGCCAGACATGGGTTGGCTTGGAACAGAGCTTTCAATCCCCTACTAAGAACTTCCATGACCAATATGAAGAGACTGGGAGATAGAGGGTCCCCCTGACGGAGCCCCCTTTCAGATTTAAAGAAGCCCACGGATTCACCATTAACCAAAACCGAGAACCAAGGCCCTGCCCAACATTTCTCCGTCATGGAAATCCAACCATCGCAGAAACTGAAGCTAAGGAGAACCGCTTTGAGAAAGGACCAGTTAATTCTGTCATACGCCTTCTCTAGATCTATCTTGAAAATGATGTTGCTACCCCTAACTTTCTTGTCGATGTCGCGAAGGAGTTCTTGCGCCAAGGATATACTCTCAGCAATGGATCTCCCTTGGACGAAGGCCATCTGCTCTTCAGAGATTAGCTTGGGGAGAAGGGAATTCAACCTAACTGCAATCACCTTGGAGAAAACCTTGTATACGCAATTACATAAACTTATCGGGCGGAAATCAGTAAAAGAGTTGGGCGCCATTTTCTTGGGAATTAAACAGAGAAGAGAGGCAGAGAAAGCTCTAGGAATCGTACCTCCCTGGAACAGGAATTTGATGGCGCGATGGAGATCAGCACCCACTATCTCCCAGCAGGCCATAAAGAAAGCACCCGAGAACCCATCCGGGCCCGGGGCCCCATCCGGAGGTAAATCAGAAACCGCGGACTGGATCTCCTCCAGAGTGGAAAGGGCCATTAGAAAATCGTTGTCAGCCCCGGTAACCAGTGCTGGAATCACACGACTAAAGTTATCAAAGGAAGAAACCGACTGGGAAGCATAAAGGTTTTTGAAGAATTCTACTGCTGCCTCTTTGATGCTGTCACGATCGCTGGTTATGTCTCCGCTAGGGAGTTGAACTTCTCTGATTTGGGCATGCCTGTACCCGTAGTTGACAGAGGCGTGGAAAAATTTAGAATTCCTGTCGCCTTCCTTTAGCCACCTGTTCCTGGATTTTTGCTTCCAGAAGATTTCTTCCATGTTTTCTAGATGAAGGAGATCCTGTTTCTGCTTGTCCAACTGAGCTTGAATGAGAGGAGAGGAGCTGAGCGACAATTCCTGCTCCAACTGATCGACCCGAGCCGTAGCTTCCTTGAGATGGTTGAAAATATTCCCGAATACCTCCTTATTCCATCTTCTCAGAGCGGATTTAGTTTTTTGCATCTTGGTCAGGAGGTGGATCATCGGGTTGATGAACACGTCAGACTCCCACGCTCTAGAGACAATAGCCTTGAATCCCGCATGGAGCGTCCACATCCTTTGGAACCTGAAAGGGCGAGGGGAGGAAGGGAGAGTAGCCGAAGTGGATAGGAGGAGAGGGGAGTGGTCGGATTGTAGACGGGACAAGTGTTTAACCTGAAATGACGGGAAGAAATGCAGCCAGGCATCCGAGTAGAGGGCTCTATCCAGCCTTGCCCACTTTCTGGAATTCCCTGACCGATTGTTGCACCAAGTAAACGCATTTCCTGAGAAACCAGCATCTATCAGATTGGATCGGTTGATTGCTTCAACAAATTCAGAAGAGCTAGTCCCCACCAGCGAGTTTCCTCCAATTCTCTCCGACTGAGACGTAACCGCATTGAAGTCACCACAAACTAACCACGGACCCCCCACCGCAGTAGCCTGACTAGCCAGATCTGCCCACAGAACCCTCCTGCGAAGGTAAGAGCATTTGGCATAAACAGAAGTGAGATGAAGAGGAACCCCAATATTCGGAACTGTGGCCCTGAGAGCCAGGAATTGGTCTGAGGCTGATAGCGAGTCCATTGATATGAAGTTGTGGTGGAAGATCCAAATTTTCCCACCAGCTGCTGCATTGGACAGAGAGCAGTGAAATCCTAGCTTGAGACCAATTTTAACTCTTTTAGAGTCATCAAGCATTGGTTCTAGTAGAAATTGATGAGTCTCTTCGCATGTCTGATCGAGGGGGAATTTCCAATTCCCCTGACGTTCCAAAGAAGTATTCTATCCATCAGAAACGCATCCTGAGATTATGGCCCTGCTGGTCTTCCTACTATCGATGTCTTTCCTTGGTCTAACAAATCTCTTGAGGGTAGGTTCTAAAAGAAAAGATTTCCCTGCCTGCATTCTCCTCCCCCTACTTGGGTGAAAGTCACTGAGGGTAGAGCCTTCATCTGACATCTTGGAGTCTAACTCAGAAGTTGATGGAACCTGACTGCCCGAACCCCCCGTGGACCGGTCTGGTGGCCGCGTGAAGAAAGGAGAAAGGTCGATGTGTAGGTGCTCAATGTCCAGAGGGCTGCCCATGTGCCTGATCTCCTTCCTGGCAGGCTGCTGGTTAGCTTCAAGGAGAGAAACGTCTAGGTTGGTAGGCTCAGTTCCTTCAGATTTGGAGCAAAACCTTCTATGGTACGTGATGAACTTGGGAGGTCTCGTCTGGGCTTCATGCTGGCAGACTTGGGTGATAGAAGGAACCTTGGACTTGGAATGGGTGTTTGAAGGAACCTTGGACTTGGAATGGGTGGATAAATCCACAGAGGTAGGACGCCTCAAGGGCTGAGATTCGTGCATTGCTGCTTGGACCACAGAGGAATGAGAGTTGCAGACTGAGGGGGGATCCTCATTATGGGATGGACTAGGGTGTATATAGGTCCTGTTACTGGACTGAGGTTGATTACCTCTGGTCGGGGAGATAATGGCAAGAGGTCGGGGTGAGAAGGGTGCGACTGGAACACAGGAGCCTTCAGGGGATGATACTGAGGAAGGTGGGACTGGGACTTGGGGGTGGTCGAGGGAGCCGGGGAGGGAACCAAGTTGAGGTGGAGATCCAGCCTCAAATGGGATCATAGCAGCATTTTTGCAATCAGGAGCTGTGCATATCTGAAGGGGAGGGTTCTGCGAGGTATTGCGTTGAACAGGAGACTGGCACGCTTGAATACCATCCGAGGAATGGTAGAAGGACGCGAGAACCCATTGCATGGTGCCTTGTTCTTTCTGTTGCGAAGGATTCAGCGGCCTATGAGAGTGGGAGAAGGTGGGGATGGCTTTTGTAGGATTTTCTAACACTGCATAGATGGGATAGGATTGCCTGCCTACCTTCAGCTCGACGATTCTGAACATATCTCTCCCTGGTTTGATGCGGATCTTGACTCTTGCAAAGACCTGGAAGATTCCATACCTAGTAGAAGAGTCAATGTCGACTACGCTTCCGAAGTGTTGTCCGATATCGACAATAACTGATTCAAACCAAGCGTGGGAAGGGATTCCATACAAGCGTATCCACGTTCCTCCCTGTCCTAGAACAACATTCGGATGCCAAGGTTCGATGCAATCCAAACCCATGGCAAAGTGAAGGGAAGAGTCTGCAGCAAAATCATGCAAATCCTCCCTACTCCTGAAGTGAAGGAGAAACGCTTGAGGAGCTATCCTCGTCACATCCACTGCGGAGGCTACAAATCTGGAATTCCTTAGGGATCGAATAAGGTGGATAATGGAGATGTTCGGGTGGCTCACATAGCCAATGAGAGCCATGGCCAGTTTGTTTCGTCTGTGGGCGACTGAAGCTCTGTCCGCCGTCACCGTGGCGTGCTCTGGAACAGGGCTATTGGAGATGTTGGATGGGTGTTCAGCTTTTAGAGTGTCCTTGAAAGAACGGGCATGAGGGTTTGGGGGAGGGTTAGGTGGAGGGTTTGCATAGTTAGGGGGAATGGGGTTAGGGCTTTGGGTTGGAGAATAGAGGGGGTTAGGATACTCTGTATTTGGGCGATTGGGCCCACCGAACAGTTGACGAATGTCCAGTTAATCATTTGGTAAGAGGAAAAGTAGTAGAAAGGAGAAGTGGAGAGATTGAGATGGAAGAGTAGTCCTTGAATGCAACCGTTGGAGCTGACGATGCTTAGTCTCTGAGAGGCATAGTCGATGCTTCTCACTTCAACTTCTTGTGTAGATGGAAGGTGTAGGACAGTCTGGTTGCCCTTGCATGACAGCTCAAAGCCCGGGTAGCTGCACCATCCAGCTTGCTGGTTGAAGCCTTGTTTTCGGAAAGGGAATCGGATGTCAGGGCCATGGCGTGAGCAATTGGTTGTTGGGCAATCGTAATTTGGTGAAAATTCATTGGAGTTGCAAGATACAATGGTTAGGAAGCGGAAAACGGACAGGAAGAACAAGACCTTCAACCAACCCATTGGAGTGATTTAGAGAAAAATGGTTAAGAGTACTTGCTGAAAAGCTGGGCTGTTTGATTTTCCAATTCCTTTCTAAATATATAGGCTGTAAATAAATAATTATTACCTGGTTGTAAAGCATTGACTTAAATTTATGGGATCGTCCAAGATATTTGTGGCATATCCATGCCGTCCATCCGTTTTAAAATTTTTTTGGGGGGGCGTTAGCTAAAAAATGAAGCAGATCCAAAGCTCAAGTGGCCCACACTAACAGAAAGAGTGGCCTTAAAATGTACACTGTTGAAAGTTGTTTCTTTCACTGGTCCCACATTAGTGTTTATTTGTCATCTAACTCATTCAGTAGTTCACAAAGACATGGATAAAGGCAAAACAAAAATATCATGTTGATCCAAAACTTCTATGGGGCCCAAGAATTTATTAAGTATAAGCGTTCAATTCGGATTGGTTCCTGTGGTGTGCTACACTTTAGCCTTGGATCTCACTCCTTTTTTATTTCATACCCTCAAATCAGTCCGCATAGAGGATGGACGGTGTGGATAAGCCACATACATCATCCTGTGCCCCACTTTCATTTTACACCTGTCCTCATTTTGGTGTTCAAAAAGTACCTCAGCATGGAATGGTACTTAGGTAAGTAATTATTATTTATTTATAATGTTTTCACGGCCCATCCGCCGGTCAAATTGTCTGACTCACACAGCTTTTTTTTTTTTTTTTTTTTTTTTTTTTTTTTTGTTTTTGGTGAGCTTGTTAGTACACACATGTCAGTACACACACTCCATGCTAGGGATCAATACAAAGTGTTGAAACAAGGTATCTCCACCCATGTCAGTCTCCATATATATATATATATATATATATATATATATATATATATATATATATATATATATATATATGGAAAATGTAATATGCGCTCCAGTGTAAAGCGGTCGTCCATGAGGTCGAGCTGTGTGGGCTCTACCGTGATGCCTTTCGAAGATCCACACCGTCCACTAGATGCACGAGCCCAGGGTGGGCCAACACGGCTCAAAATCAGCCATCTACGTAACTCAGGTGGGCCATACCATCGGAAAACATAAGTATACATGCAAAAACATGTAAAAGCACTTGGTGGGCCCCACCTGAGTTCTGGATACCACCTGAAACTTGGTTTAAATTACATCCAAGTGGGACACACATGATGGACGGTGTTGATCATCAAAACACGTCTCGAAAGGTCCCCACAAATGGTTTAAATGTTTCAATGGTGCACGGCCCCTCTCAACTTCTATACGTGGTGTGGCCCACAAAAGTCATGGATTGACTTGATTTTCAGCCGTGTGGGTCCCCTCTGGAATGGTGCATCTGACTGAGGGAGTAGATTTTCGAACGGCATCACGGTGGGGCCCACGTCAGCTCGACCTCACGGACGACCGCTTTATGCTCGAGCGCATAGTACCTTTTCCCATATATATATATATATATATATATATATATATATATATATATATATATATATATGAAAAAGGTACAATGAGCTCGAGCGTACGCCCGCTCCTGTGAGGTCGAGACGTGGTGCGTCGGGAGCCGTCCGATCAAGGGGATAAACGTGCGAGGGATATCCCTACTTATTAGGGTCGTGGATGTACTCGACCTTATATATGGTTAACAAAAAGACTTGCTTGCAAACCTTGCCCGTTCCCTCCTCTCTCCCTCTTGAGAAAACCAATTTCCAGCCCCATTTCCCTACTGCTCTCTCCCTATCTCAGCCTCTCTCTCTCTCTCTCTCTCTCTCTCTCTCTCTCTCTCTCTCTCAAGTGGCAACGACAACTCCTCTCTCTCTCCGTTCCTGCATCTCTCTCCATCTCAAGCGGCGACGCAAGCAGCGGACCACTATCGCAGCCCTCTCCCTTAGGTTTCTCTCTCTCTCTCTCTCTCTCTCTCTCTCTCTCTCTCTCTCTCTCTCTCTCTCTCTCTCTCAATCTTTTGAATTTTTTTCCATTTGATGTTGATTGGAACCCTCATCAATTTCGATTATTGTTTAATCAAAGGGGGTAATATAAAATTCTTATTGATTTCAGAAAAAAAAAAAAAAAAAAGTGATGGACAACAATGATCAGAAATTCAACAATGATCAGAAAATGGTGGAAGACTTGAAAACTCCATATTCCCAATTTGAGGGGGTTGCCTCCGGCTTCCAATTACGTTGCTTCTAAGTTGGACCTGGAAGAAATGTAACTGCAATTTGAGGGTCACTTCCTTGTTGTGAATGCTAGGAAGTCAGTATTTTTTGTCATTTACTAATTCAGTTTATTTCCATCGTGTAGCCAAACACAGCCTTACTAATCCAACATTTTCTAACCTGCATTTTTTTTTTTTTTTTGGGGTTTGTTTCTTGCTTTGTCTTATAATGTGTGAAGTTTCTGTCAAGAGCACAGGATTTATTAGAATTGCTGCCTAGATTCTGCAATCTTAAGCATTTGAAGCTGACTTCCTTTCCTAATGAAAATCATTTCCAATCAATAATCTGCTTGCTCAAGAGCTCTCCCAATCTAGAATATCTCCTTGTGGATGTGAGCAGGGCTGAGGTAATCAACAGGCACTTAAATCTTCTAGTTAATCCATTGTCAATGCTTCAATATATGGATAAATGAAATGAAATTGCTACTTGCAGTGAGGTCAAAGGTAACCTAGGCGGACGCCTAGTTGGGCCTGTTGCACCTTGCTTGGACCCTAGCCAAGGTGTTTACCTTGGGTGTGCGCCTAGGTGCACCTATGGTTAATGTGACATTTTCTCCGTGAGGCACAACCTTATGGGTACCTCATTCATTTTTATTTTTTGCAGTTTATAAGAAAGGGCTTTTAAGGTCTATTTCAACTTCTTCTCTCATTTCTTTTGAGATTAATGCTTGAGATATTATGGGCTGTTTGTATGGGGGTGAATTCTGATTATTATTATTATTATTATTATTATTATTTTGTTATCCATATGTATATTTTTGTTATCCATAAGTTGTACCTGTTATACTCATTGTTTCCTATCATGTAATTTTGCAGAATTTTTTATTTCGCATTTGGGGAAGAGAGAGTTTGTTGTCCCAAGCTTAGTATTCAGTAGAGAGTATTGAAGACAACAATCTACTAGTCAAGTTCGCCCGCATAGTTTTATAAAAGAGAAAAGGTTATATTATACAATAGGTGAGGCCCATTTCTTTTTTGTGGTGCCCACCCGAATCATTGTACAGATTTTTGGTAGATTCAACAAAGGTACAAGTGGTGGGATCCCATCTTTCTTTATTAAGAAGAAGAAGCAAATCAATCATGACTTCTTTGTTTCCCTTGGTAACTTGGGGCGGCACATAATAACTTCTTTTCTTTTCTTTTTATTACATTTTGTTCATGTAGGTCGAATTTGGAATGGATGAGAATTTTGTAGGTGTATATGGATTGAATGTGGATGGTTTATGATTTGGATTAAATGTGGAAGAATGTGGATTGTTTATGATATGAATTAAATATGGAAGAATGTGGATTGTTTATGATATGGATTAAATGTGGATGTGGAAGAATGTGAATTATTTATGATATGGATTAAATTTGGAAGAATGTGAATTTTTTCTTCTTTCCCTTTTTGTCTTTTTCTTTTTTTTCTTTTTTTTTTTAATTTTTTATATGGGTCGAATTTGGAATGGATGTGAATTTTTTGAATGTGGATTGTTTATGTAAATGGGTTGAATGTGTAAGGATTTTGCTGGAATTATTATTTATTGGGCTGTGTCGAAGGCATCTGTTGGCGCTAATATTGATGCTACAGTCTTTTAGCCTAATAACGAGCTTCTGCAGGCGCAGTTTGATTGACGATTGGCTTTGTTCAAGATTTTAAGCAAGGCCCAGTGATGTGGAAATAGATGATAGGCGAGGTCTGTTTGTTTTGGTTAGTAAGATAACCAACACCAAATCATAATATAATCCATAAACGTTACCCAGCTGGCTGGGTGTATCCAAATGGACAGCATGGATGTAAGATTTGGATGGGGCTGATTTCTGGCTGCAGGTTTTCACGAAGTGCTGCATTTGATGGAGGGGTTGTGAATGTGTTCTTAACACATTGAGATTGGCCAATAAATGTAAAATTCAATTCCTTACCTGGAGGGGTTGTCATCATTCAACTGGAAAAGTGCAAAGATTGGATGGTTATAATCTTCCAAAGAGTAGGGGAGCTTTTCCCATTCGTAGTCATAACTGTTTGCATGAGATGTGAACCCACAAGCCCCTCTCTGTAGATCTTTCCTTGCATTCTCTAATTTGTAATGAAGATGGTTGAAGTACTCTTTGGATTGATGCCAAATCAAGAAAAACAAGTGTAACTGAAAGTTAGAATTCATGGGCCACCTTAAAAGCGCGCATTTTGGCACTGAATCATGGATTTAGAAATTTCTGTTTTTGATTTGGCATGTTTGGCTGGTCTTGTTCCCAAATTCAGCGGGATGTGCTGTTGAGAAGTGGAGCCACATCTGGGCCGCCCACGACCAGTCGAGGTTGCGCGGATTTCGTGTCGTAAGTCCTTTCGCAACTGGGATGCGAAAGGAGTTTCGTGGATTTCGTGTCGCAAGTCCTTTCGCAACTGGGATGCAGAAAGGAGTTTCGTGGATTTCGTGTTGCAAGTTCTTTCGCACCGGGATGCGGAAAGGAAAGTTGTCAAAACTATAAATTGAGGTCCCTAGGGCTATTCTAGGTTAAGGTGAATTTTAGGAAATTATTCTGAGGTGTGGGCAAAAGATTTTCTCTGTACTTCCAAGGGAGAGGTTAGTATATTGCCTTATAATCTTCGTTTCTCTTCATAGTGGAATTTTGCATCCGTGGTTTTTTACCCTAGTTTGGGACTTTTCCACGTATATCTTGTCTTGTGGTTTGTTTTGGATTGCTTTGATCTATTTCTAGTTTATATTTCTTCCTGTCTATCGTTTGTGGGTGAGGCCTTAGATTGGATCTAGGCTCACTGCGTTGTTGGCGTGCTGCGCAACAACTGGTATCAGAGCTATTGGTTTAGTTCTATTGGGAGCGATGACAGAAGATGGGAAAACTAGAATTGAGAAGTTTGATGGTTCAAACTTTGCCTTCTGGAAGATGCAGATAGAGGATTATCTGTATCAGAAGGACCTCTATATTCCTCTAAGAGGAAAAGAGAAGAAACCAGAAAAGTTGACAGATGATGAATGGTTTTTACTGGATAGGAAGGCTTTAGGAACGATCCGACTCTTTTTGTCTAAGAGCGTCGCCTTCAATATATCCAAGGTAAAAACAACAAAAGAATTAATGGAAGCCCTAGCCACCATGTATGAAAAGCCCTCAACATCCAACAAGGTTCATCTTATGAAACAGCTATTCAACATGAAGATGTCAGATGGTGGGAGCATGGCTGAACATCTAAACGAGTTCAATACAGTCACGAGCCAGTTGGAATCCGTTGGCATTGCTTTTGAGGATGAGGTCAGGGCGTTATTGATCTTATCCAGTTTGCCAGACAGTTGGGATGGTTTGGTGATTCCTGTGAGCAATTCTTCAGGATCAACAAAGCTGAAATTTGATGATGTGGCCGGTCTAATTCTCAGCGAAGAATCTATAAGGAAGGCATCAGGAGTTTTAGGGGATTCAGGGAATGCTCTAAACGTTGAAGGAAGAGGAAGATCGCTGAACAAATGAGGCAATAAACACGGGCGTTCTAAGTCAAGGAATAAGTCCAAGGGACCGAAAGACAAAGACGGGTGTTGGCATTGCGGCAAGAAGGGGCACATGAAACGTGATTACAGGGCGCTCAAGAAACAAGAAGGAAGCTCTCAAGGTGGGAAAGATTCAGTAAATCTGTCTGAGGAGATCTTGTCTCTTGATGCGAGGAATGAGTCTTGGGTTATAGACTCAGGTGCTTCGTTTTATGCTACTTCGTGTAAGGAAGTTCTGCGTGATTATGTGTCAGGTGACTTTGGGAGAGTCTACCTGGGTGATGATGAGCCATGCAATATTGTTGGAAAGGGAGATGTTCATGTAAATCAGAAAGACGGAACGGTCTTAAAATTGAAGGATGTCAGACATGTACCGAATTTGAAATGTAATCTAATCTCAGTGGGACAATTGGCTGATACCGGTTATGTGACGACATTCACCAGTGACTCCTGGAAGATCACAAAAGGTGCCTTGGTAATATCTCGAGGCAAAAAGGAAAGTACTTTGTACGTGACTTTAGGATCATATAGTTCACTCGCAGTCGCATCAACTGGAGTGAATGGGCAGTTATGGCATCAGAGGTTGGGACATATGAGTGAGAAAGGGATGAAAGTGCTATTGTCAAAAGGGAAGCTACCAGGGCTGAAGTCTATTGACTTGGAATTCTGCGAGGACTGCGTGTATGACAAGCAGAAGAGGGTAAGCTTCAAGAAGACGGGACGCGCTCCAAAGACACATCTGTTGGAGCTTGTACACACTGATGTGTGGGGACCGGCACAGGTATTATCTCTTGGTGGCTCACGTTATTTTGTTACCTTTATTGATGATGCTAGTAGAAAACTGTGGGTCTACTTCTTAAAATATAAATCTGATGTATTTGATGTATTTAAGAAGTGGAAAGTTATAGTAGAAAATGAGACAGGTAAAACAGTAAAGTGTCTCAGATCTGACAATGGGGGAGAGTATTGTGATAAGAGGTTTGAGGAGTATTGTGGAGCAAATGGAATCAAACATCAGAAAACGATTCCAGGGACACCACAGCAGAATGGTGTGGCTGAGCGCATTAACAGGACCATCCTTAAGCGCGCTAGGAGCATAAGGTTACATGCAGGGTTGCCCAAGACCTTTTGGGCAGATGCTGTGAATACTGTCGCATATCTCATCAATAGAAGTCCCTCAACACCATTGGATGGTGGGCTACCAGAAGAAGTGTGGACTGGGAAAGAAGTGAACCATGACATCTTAGAGTGTTCGGTTGCACTTCATATGTTCACATTGATGCAGAGCATAGAAACAAGCTGGATGCGAAGTCCAGGAGGTGCACGTTTATAGGCTATGGGCAACATGATTTTGGCTACAGGTTTTGGGATGCAGAAAACAGAAAAATCATCAAAAGCAAGGACGTAGTCTTTAATGAAAAATTGATGCATAAGGACAGTGTGCAGGAAAATAAGGCCGAGAAAAAGGAATTCGTAGAGTTGGAAGAGTTACCGGACATGGGTGTTACAGTGCCACAGGATGAGGCAGAGCCGCATACACCAGTTGTGAGGAGGTCTACTCGGGAGAGGAGACCCACGGTCCGATACTCACCCTCCTTACATTATCTACTACTGACAGATAATGGTGAGCCAGAGTGTTTTGAAGAGGCATTACAGTCAGATATACGGGTTAAGTGGGAGCAGGCCATGGATGATGAGATGGACTCTCTTGAGTCTAATCGTACATGGGAGCTAGTCACTCTACCCAAGGGTAAGAAAGCTCTTCATAACAAGTGGGTTTACAGACTGAAGGAGGAGCATGATGGTTCGAAATGGTACAAGGCCAGATTGGTTGTGAAAGGGTTTCAACAAAAGGCAGGTATCGATTTCACTGAAATATTTTCACCGGTAGTGAAAATGTCTACGATTCGCATGGTCTTGAGTATAGTGGCTTCAGAGGATTTACATCTAGAACAGCTAGATGTTAAGATGCCTTTCTTCATGGGGACCTTGAAGAAGAGATATATATGCATCACCGTAGACAAACGGATACGTGGCACCGGTAATGAGAACAAGGTGTGCGGTGAAGAAGAGTCTATATGGCACGAAGCGAGGCCCCCGAGCCAATGGTACAAGAAGTTCGATAGTTTCATGTCGGGAAACGGTTTTAGGAGATGTCATGCAGACCACTGTTGTTACTTGAAGAAGTTTGATACGTCATACATCATCCTTCTTCTGTACGTTGATGATATGCTTGTGGCTGGCTCAAGCATGGAGGACATCTCAGATTTCAAAAGATAATTGTCTAGAGAATTTGCCATAAAGGATTTAGGAGCTGTAAAACAAATCCTAGGCATGAGAATAAAGCGTGACAGGGAAAACAAGAAATTAGTTTTGTCACAGGCAGAGTACATAACCAAGGTACTTGATCGATTCAATATGGGAGGTGCTAAGCCGGTTAACACTCCATTAGCCAACCACTTCAAGCTATCTAAGGAGCAAGGTGCAAAGACGCAGGAGGAACATGACTACATAGCTAAAGTCCCATACGCGTCAGCTATTGGGAGTCTCATGTATGCTATAGTGAGCACGAGGCCAGACATTGCTCAAGCAGTGGGAGTTGTTAGCAGGTTCATGAACAACCCCGGGAAGGAACATTGGGAAGCTGTGAAGTGGATCCTTAGGTACTTGGTAGGTACTAAGGACGTAGGGCTGTGTTATGGTGGATCGAAAATCAAGTTACAAGGCTACGTGGATTCTGATTTGGCAGGAGATATCGACAGCAGAAGAAGCACTACGGGTTATGTTTTTACTCTGGGTAGTGCCGCAGTCAGTTGATTCTCTCAGTTCAAAAGATAGTATCTATCAGTACGACAGAAGCAGAATATGTTGCGGCTACAGAAGCATGCAAGGAGATGGTGTGGATGCAAGGTTTTATGAAAGAGTTGGGTAAGAAGCAAGCAGATTGCAAGCTGTACAGTGACAGTCAGAGTGCAATACACTTGGCTAAGAATTCAGCCTTTCATTCAAGGACCAAGCATATTGCCATCAGATATCACTTCATACGTTTGTTACTGGAAGATGGATCGATTGCTCTGGAGAAGATTCATACAAGTGAGAATCCTGCGGATATGCTGACCAAGGCGATCACAAGGGAGAAGCTGAAGCTCTGTTCAGCTTTGATTGGTCTTCAGGCTTGAAGACGGGGAGGTAGTGCACTCCGGATGAAGAAGACAAAGGTTTATGGAGATGTGTCTCCAAGTGGGAGATTGTTGAGAAGTGAAGCCACATCTGGGGTCGCGCACGACCAGTCGAGGTTGCACGGATTTCGTGTCGCAAGTCCTTTCGCAACTAGGATGCGAAATGAGTTTCGCGGATTTCGTGTCGCAAGTCCTTTCGCAACTGGGATGCGAAAGGAGTTTCGCGGATTTCGTGTCGCAAGTCTTTTCGCAACTGGGATGCGGAAAGGGAAGTTGCCAAAACTATAAATTGAGGTCCTTAGGGCTATTCTAGGTTAAGGTGAATTTTATGAAATTATTCTGAGGTGTGGGCAAAGGATTTTCTCTGTACTTCCAAGGGAGAGGTTAGTATATTGCCTTGTAATCTTCGTTTCTCTTCATAGTGAAATTTTGCATCAGTGGTTTTTTACCCTAGTTTGGGGTTTTTCCACGTATATCTTGTCTTGTGGTTTGTTTTGGATTGCTTTAATCTATTTCTAGTTTATATTTCTTCCTGTCTATCGTTTGTGGGTGAAGCCTTAGATTGGATCTAGGCTCACTGCGTTGTTGGCATGCTGCGCAACATGTGCTACTTCGTACTAGTGGATACTAGCGGATGAGATAAGAAGTAGACCTTCCTATTCTTATATCTATTGGGATTTATAGAGGAAACAGCTAGAAAATGCTCTCCTATCTGTAATGTTGGTTTTCTTTTCCATGCCAGCATTAGCACTGAAAGCTACTAAGCATGCATGGGTGGCATTAGGGGTGGTAATGGATCTTGTCAGCGCATGGTGCTGGCTTGTGTGCTTTGAAAGCCAATCAGGTTGCTCGTAGCCTGTCACATTGTATAGAGGATCATAAAATTAATTCTACCACTGCCTAGTTACATGACTGGGTTACCAGATCACATAACCTGTGAATGACTATGAAAGATACTATTTATAATATCTCTAATTCTCTTAGGGATGTGAGAACAGTTTGATGCTTCTAACAATGAATTTTCCTATCCTTTCTATCTCTGCTCATTGTTGGTGTTTGGGCGAATTTTTGTATTACTTTTTTTTTAAAAAAAAAGAGGAAAAACCTTTATATATATGAACAGAGGCTGTACAAAGTAAAGATTTCACGAGGGCTCCACAAGTCGGGCCTCACCTAACATATAACAAGCAAAGCAGAAAGCAGCAGAGAGGGCTAGAAAGAGCAAACTTCTCCCTGAAGAACTCCTGTCGGCCTCTCCTGCTGACCACAGCAACAACCCCTATTCCTTCATCGGGCTGGATTGCAAACTTCAGCCACGCTAACAAAAAAACATGCCACTCCTCTTGGGAAACAATAGCTCCAGGAGTCAAGATCAAAGAGACCCAGAATCTAAAGTCTTCATACCTGCAATCTCACCATTGGAACACAAAACAACCCACTCAATCAGCCATTTCTCAGCCCAATCCAAAAGGCACCAGGCAGAGAGACCATACTCTGATCCTCCAGGTAGCGAATTAGATAGCCACGAACCTCGATAATCAAGCATCCCAAACATAAGCCTGGAAGCAAAGCTGCACTGCAATGAAAACCGCAGCCCAGCTGCCAAATCCGCTAGGCCAGTAGCCTGATTTTTACAGCAAGGCTTCCCATCCTAAAGGAACAAGCCAACTCTCAGCTGCCATAACCTACTACATTGCACCTCTACTGCACTGCTACAGAGTTTTCAACATTTGAGCATTGCACAAACGAAATAGTTTTGCCACCTAAGCTCCTTTCAATCTAGTTCAAGAACTCAAAAGCTCAACTCAAATGTTCTAGCCAGGTAAGGTTGAGCAGAATCAGAGCACGTTTCAAAGATGTGAACCGTGAGGGGTCTCTTATGGATCATATTGTGTACTGGCAAGCTTGTTTATTCTCAGCATGGCTAAGTCAAACATTTCTCCAACATGATTGGTCGACCTAATTGATCATTCTTCCACAAAATCTCACTACTAGTAGTTAGCCATGGATCAAAGTTGTGATCCTCAGCCCAAATGCAGCATGTTGTTTAATCAGAAATGGGCAAGCCTTCATACTAGCATTTGGCAAAGCTATTTCGTATACGCAATGCTCAAAGCTTGCCCAAAACTGACCCCAGGATGGGATTGTGTTTAACTTTTGTTTAGGAATGTTGAAAGCCTTGGAAAAGAAGAAAACCCAAAAGGATACCAGCAGCCAATCAATCTGCATCCAAACTGTTCCCAAACTGCAACCAAAAAAACTGCATCAAAAAATGGAAAGCATGACCAACCAATCAAATGTTACAGCATCTACTTCAACCAATCAAATGTTACAGCATCCACTTCAACCAACCAAAATTGCGTCCGAAATTGGACAGCAAAACCGCATCATTGTAGTTGGTGTTTGGGAGAATTTTTGTATTACTTTGTTGTAGTTGTTGATTCTATTTTCTGCCTTTACAATGCAGTTTGTTTGTGATGGTTTGGCTGTGGAAGATAATAATTTAGTATATAGAAGTTATTAACTTCTTTAATAGTGTAAGAGCCAACCATTGGTACTTATAAAACTTCCATCTTATATATTGGGCACATGCATATTTGTTTTCCCTTTTTCATGATTTGCAATGTGTGGTTATGCCTTTCATAGGTAAGGAGCCAATGCTTGGTTCAACCCATCCATTGCTCTAATGGCCCCATCTTTGATGAACCATGCCCCAAAAATATCTTCATTTGATCAACTCTAACCTTTTCCATTTTGGGCAAGCAAATACATGGTTCAGAAGAAATGCACCAACGGTCCACATTCAATGGAGAAAAGACAATATTTAATGAATCCAATTTGAGAGATGTTTCGGGCATGATTTATCCAAGGTAGGGCCCTTGGATCAATGGATGGGATAAACCAAAAACGCATCACACATGTACAGATTAGCAACCAAATAGGGAAGTTCCCTGTTCATACAGAACATGAAAAAATATTTTTTTGCAGAAATGAAATATCAAAATACCTTGATGAAAATTCGCTGTATGTACATTGATTTATACATTGAAAAAACAATAGAATCAGAAAAAGATACTGAAGAAGGATAGTTTCATGGTGGAGTACATAAATGGCCAATCGAAATTTCTCTTCATACCTGCATGAGAGGAAAACAACCCTTAGAATATTAGAAACCAAACCTTTAAACGGAGATTCAAACATTAAAAATAAAATAAAATAAAATAAAAATCGAGAAGATGAAAGATTTAGAGCAATGATCAGAAAATGGATTTTAAAATGAATTTAAAATTTTTAATTAAAAAAATACCTTTGATGGAAAGCATAAGGAAGAAAATTTTCTAAAACATTGAGAAAGACATTTGCAACCCATCAAAAGATGAGAGAGAGAGAGATATATATACCCGAGGGTACCGTGTGTGCTTGCGGTCCGTTGCTTTCATGACCACTTGTGTTGGAAAGAGACATTGGAAGGGAGAGGGGGGTTGCCGTTGTCACTTGAGAGAGAGGGAGAGAGATGGAGGGGCTCAGATAGAGAGAGAGCAGCAGGGAGATGGGGTTGGAAATGGGTTTTTTCAAGAGGGAGAGAGAAGGGCACCAGAGAGCAACAGGGAGATGGAGGGGCTGAGACAGGGAGAGAGCTAGAAATTGGTGTTCTTAAGGGAGAGAAAAGCGTACGGGAAACGTTTGCAAGCAATAGTCTTTTTTTTTTTAAACCTTATATAAGATCGTGTACATCCACGGTCTTAAATAAGTAGGGATATCCACTGCACGTTTATCCCCTTCATCGGACGGCTCTCGACGCACCACGTCTCGACCTCATAGGAGCGGGCGTACGCTCGAGCTCATTGTACCTTTTCCCCTGTAGGGATATGGATATATATATATATATATATATATATATATATATATATATATGGAAAAGGCACCATGTGCTCGAGCGTAAAGCGGTCGTCCGTGAGGTCGAGCTGTGTGGGCCCCACCATGATACCTTTCGAAAATCAACACCTTCCACCAGATGCACCATTCCATAGTGAGCCTGGACGGCCCAAAATCAAGTCAGTCCGTGACTCAGGTGAGCCACACCATATACAGAAGTGCAGAGGGGCCGTGCACCATTAAAACATTCATAACCATTTTTGAGGGCCCACCGAGATGTGGTTTGCAAATCCAGACCATTCATTATGTGTGTCCCACTTTAATGAGGGTTCAGACGAAGTTTCAGGTGCATGGAAAACTCAGGTGGGTCCCACCAGTGCTTTTATATGCTTTTGGCATGTATACTTATGGTTTTATATGGTGTGGCCCACCTGAGTCACGGATTGACCTGATTTTAGGCCGTCCAGGCCCACTATAGAATGGTGCATCTAGTGGACGGTGTTGATGTTCGAAAGACATCACGGTGGGGCCCACACAGTTCGACCTCACAGACTACCGGTTTACGCTGGAGCGCATAGTACCTTTTCCATATATATATATATATATATCGGTTCAGCTAGCTCGGCATTTAATGTTGAGAAAGAGGGGACGTTTGCTTCACCATGGCTTTTCAAGAAGTTTTTTTGAGAAATATCCCAGGTTGGGTGGGCCCCACTATTGCGTTAATGGAAAATCCACCTTAACCATCATGTATGTCAACCCATGTTAGCCAGAGGAACCAAAAATCAACTCCATCTATGGTTCAAGTGGACCGCACAATTAGAAATAGTGTGCTAAAAAAAAAAAAATGGCTTACCTTTCAAAATATTTTCTTTGATGAGTCACGCTTAAATCAAGTATGGCCCTGATTTTTGAGTTGTACGTCTAACCTTTGGTGTGACATCTAATGGTTGGAGTTGATTTCATTTACTTATGATTGTGAGTCTTATAAATATCAGAGGTTGACATCTCTCCCTCTACTATTCTATTGGTGTGGTCTACCTAAATCAAAAGTCAGTTTGATATTTTGTACCAAGACCTAGAATGAGATGACACATCTGACGGTCGGATTGGATGTCACATGCACATCACGATATCATGATGGACCCAATAAAAATAAGGTTATGCGTTCCTCTTATGGCGTTAAGCTTTTTCCGTACTGTTATAGAAAACAGTGCTAGATTTCTTTTTTTAAAAGAGTGGATTAAGTGCGGCCCCTTACTCATGCAACACAGTTTGTCCCGGATCATGCTACCCACATTGATGTAGGTATTGTATATCCACGCTGTTCATTGGTTTTTCAGCTCATTTTAAAACATTAATCTAAAAAATAAAGCAGTTATAAATCTCAAGTGGATCTCAAGTGGTCCACCCGTAGGAAATAGTGGATATTGAACTCTTACCATTAAAAATTTCCCAGGGCCCACTGTAATTTTTACTTGCCAACCAACTTATTGATAAGCTCACAGAGACCTTGATGAAGTAAATTAAAAATAAAAAAACAAATTTTAGCATGACTCAAAACTGTTGGCCCTCAAAAAGTTTTTAATAGCTAATCACCATAGTTTTTGTAGTGTGGACCACCTGAGAATTTTTTCTACTTCATTTTTCGAATCATGTCCTATCATGAGTTGAAAATATAGATATAGGGCATGGATATACAATAAATATATAGGGTAGGCTCGGGGGTTAGGAATGCACGGTACTGCGTAAGGACAGGCTGCACCTAATCCACTCCCACTTTTTTTGGGGGAATACGCACCTTTTCTCTCGAAATACGAAGAAGTTTAACAACCGGAGAAAAAGCCGACCTTGTTTTTGACATGGCCTGCCAGGTTTATATATATATATATATATATATATATATATATATATATATATATATATATATATATATATATGAGAGATCCACTCTTGGCTATCAGATGTGCAACCTCATTATAGGTCTGGAGATGAAATATAAGGAAGACTTATAATTCAAGTTAGCCACACCAATAAAACATTTGAGTTAGAGACGTCCACCTTTGATTTTTACAGGACCCGATCATGAATATGTGAAATCCACTTGAGCCATTAGATACGAAAAAAAAATTCTAGGTGTGGGACCAAAAAATAAGATCACACGTGATTCAAGTGGGCCTCCCCAAATGAATCATTTTGGAGGGAGAAATTTTTCATCACACTATTTCCAATTGCGCGGTCCACCTGAACCACCAATGGAGTTGATTTTCTGTCCATAAGTCTAACATCGGGTGACACACGTGATGGTTGGGTGGATTTTACATTAAAACCACAATAGGGCCCACCCAAACCAATAACCATTTTAAAAGACCATTTAAAAGGTAAATTGAAACAAAGTCCTATCTCTATCTCAACATTAATTAGCATTAATTAATCGAACTAATTGGACGGTCCAACTAGTTGTGTGTGAGCATTTTATATATATATATATATATATATATATATAGAGAGAGAGAGAGAGAGAGAGAGAGAGAGAGAGAATGTTATATGCGGTCGAGGTCGTGGGAACTTCCCATGAGGTCGAGCTGTGTGGACCCCACCATGATGTGTGTCGAACATCAACACGGTGCATTTGATGTGTCCCCTTTAAATTATGGGATATCCCGAAAATAAGCCGAATACAGAAATCAGGTGGGCCATACCATCTAAAATCATGTGAAGACATGCCTAAAACATATAAAAGCACTTGGTGGGGCCCACCTGAAATGTGGAAGCATATGAAACTTGGTCTGGCCCTCATCCAAGTGGTACACATATAATGAATGGTCTGGATTTGTAAACCACATCTCAGCGGGCCCAACAAATGATTATGAATGTTTTAATGGAGGGTAGCCCCTCTCAACTTCTGTATGTGGTGTGGCTCACAAAAGTCACAGATTGACTTGATTTTTAATCTCTAGGCCCACCATGGAATGGTTCATCTGACTAATGGGGTAGATGTTCAACACGTATCACAGTGGGGCCCACACAGCTCGACCTCATGGGTAGTTCCCATGAGCTCAAACGCATAAAACCTTTTCCATATATATATATATATATATATATATATATATATATATATATATATATATATTCTATGTGCTCAACCGCATGTTACCTTCTATAAGGCCTGAGTGTTGGCGGCACGTTATTCCTGGGATGGTAAAAATTTTAAATAAATGGGGAGATTTTATTGGAAAACTAGAGAAACAAAACAAATGGAACCGGTTATTAAAATATCCCCCACCTCTCTCTCACGTATTTTTTGTAAAAGCATTCTACTCACCATTGAAACCTCCCCGAGGTCCACTATGATGTTTATTTGAGATCCAACTTGTTCATGTTAAGACATACATGAAAGAAGGGAAAACACAAATTTCAGCTTGATCGAAAACTTTTGTGGCCCTTAGAAATTTTTAATGGTGGGCGTCACTCTATCCACTGTTTTTTGTGGTGGGTTCATTTCAGCTTTGGATCTGACTCATTCTTTGTCTCATGCCTTAAATTGATATCTCCAAGTGAATGGATGGTATGGATATAACAAATACATCATGGTGGGTCCCACAAAACTTGGTGACGTAACCTGTCCTTTGCTAATGCGTGTCTAGCTAGCGTTGGAGTCCATTACGACTTTTAATAAGATGGGGATTGCGTCCGTCCGGGTGGGGCTTCGTGGGGCCCACCGTGATGTAAGTATTTTATCCACGCCGTTAAAAGATTTTCTCAGATCGTTTTTAGGTATTATCCTAAAAATGAGGCAGGTCCAGAGCTCCAGTGGACCACAACAAAGGAGGTTGCACTGATAATGACACTTACTGTTGAAACCTTTCTAAGGGCCAGGGTTATGTTTTTTTACCATCCAACCTATTCATAAGGTCATGTAGACATGGATGAAGTAAAAACACAAATGTCAGCTTGATTTGAAACTTCTCCGGCTCACAAGAAGTTTTTAATGGTGGACATTCAATCCCCACCTTGTGGTCCACTTAAGCCTTAGACGTGCCTCATTTTTTGGTTCATATATTAAAATGATCTGAGAAAAGCATTGAACGGCGTGGATAAAACACTTACATCACGTTGGCCCCACAGAGCCTTGCCAGGACGGATCACCGTTGGGGCGGGGGTAGGACATAATCAGCGTTCCTTTTAATATGGAAGTCAATGCACGCGGATTTAGATACTGACATGCGGAGTAGTGAGTCGGCTACTAAAGTTATGTCACTAAGTTCTGTGGGCCCCACTATGATGTATGTGTTGTATACACACCGTCCATCCATTTTGAGATATCATTTTAGGGCACGTCAAATAATGAGGCAGATAAAAATCTGTAGTGGACCCATCATAGAAAACTATCCTAAGGCCTACCATAATGTTTATTTGAAATCCAACCTGTTCAAAAGTTAAAAAAGACATGAAATAAGAGCAAACACAAATATCAGCTTGATCTAAAATTTTTGTGGCCTTTAGAAGTTTTTAATGGTGAGCATCAGTATCCCCACTATTTTCTATGTTGGGTCCACTGGAGCTTTGGATTTAACTCATTCTTTGCATATTGCTCTAAAATGATCTCTCCAAATGGATGGAAGGTGTGGATATAAAACATACATCATGGTGGGGCCTACAAAACTTGGTGATGTCACTTCAGTAGCGAGTATAGCTACTCAACCTGTAAGTATCTAATCCGTGCCCGAAGTGGATAGAAGCAACATTAATTGAACTTCTGTCATTGAGAAATTCTCAGGGTGGTTAGGGTTGCACTGTGTTTGGTAATGGCCAACCGTAGTATTTGTGAGAAATCTACTCCGTCCATCAGTTTTTGGAGATCATTTTAGGACACAGGGCAAAAAATGAGCCGGATCCAAGACTTAAGTGGGCCGCGCTAAAGGAAAAGGTGGGTAGGGAAATTCCTACCGTTAAAACCTCCCTAGGTCGAAAGTGATGTTTCAATTGCATCCAAACCATTCATATCAATATTCTCACTGAGATTAACTGAAAACAAAAATATTATCTTGATTTAAAACTTTTGTGGCCCCACGAATATTTCAACTGTGGACGTTCAATCCTCACATTTTCGGCCCATTTGAGTCTTGGATCCGGCTCATTTTTGGCGTCTTGTCCTAAAATGATATGAAAAAATGAATGGACGAGTTGGATTTCTCCAAAAAAAAAGTAGGTCCCACCTAAGTTTAGAGCGCAAGGCTTTTTGTAGAAAATACGCATGCGAGAGATAGAGGTGGATGGGTATTTTAATAACTGTTTCACCGTATTGTTTATCTAGTTTCCCTATAAAATCTCACCGTTTATTTAAATTTTTTACCATCCAACTAATAGCGTGTTGCCAGCGCTCGACCTCATGGGAAGGTATAATACGGTCGTGTTTCCCATACACACACACACACACACACACACTCTTAACCACCAGTCGGTTGTAAATGTATCCACATGGGTTACATAAATCCTCAGTTCGGCTCCACCAAACACCGGAATTGATGTAGACCGGGTCGCGGACAGTTTCATGGTAAAGATGGATCAGAAAAGGCTCCGTCGAAGACAAAAGTGATCTAGACCATCAGACCTTAATTTGGGCATATCTCACTATCCGGAATGAGTTATCGAAAGTAAATTATATGATTTTGGGGTAGAACAAGCTAATACCCCCTGATCGACAGTTGTTTCCCCCTTTTAGTTCTGTTTTTACTATAAATAGTAAGTTTTAGTTTGATTGTAACTCTTCATCCGTTGGGCTTTAGGAGTTGCGCCCAACGCCAAAAGAGCTTAGAATAATTAGGAAAACGGCTTGGTGAAGCCAAATAGGACACTTACTATTTTTGGCCGAAAACCTTGCGCACTAGTAGACATCACAACCGTCTATAAATAGTAAGTTTACTATTTATAGTAAGTTGTGAATTCTAGGAGTTTTAGTTGTAGTTTGCTTTTGATCTCTCTCTCATTGCTTGGTATCCCTATTTAAAGGGTCGTGAGCTCGTTTATTTCATTCATCAATCAATTTTGAATTTTATAAAATTTATTTTCTATTTTACTTGCTTTCTTTCTCGTGGATTCGAGAAGTCTCTGTGAGAAGTCTAGAGAAGTTCTGTGGATTCAGAATAGTTATCCTCATGAGGTAAATGGTGCTCGACCTCACGCGATTCCCTGCATCAATTTGGTATCAAAGTGAGGTTTTTCCTCGAATCTATGGCTTCTAACGATGGGTCGGGCAACAATCTCATGGACACTGCTCTAGGGAATTTACCTTTAACAATGACATCTTTCAAAGCAGCGCAGCGAAAGAATTGGCAAGCCATGCAAGGGTTGCAGGCTTCTATCAATCACATGGCGGATCGCTTGGCAGATCGCATAGCGAAGGCCCTAGGGTAGCTCTGTGTTCATGGTGGTAATTCACCACCAACTATTGTTGGAACTCATAATCACCCAGATTGCGGAATAGTGCTAGTAACGAACCAAAGAATCACTCCTGAGGAAGGAGGATCCAGCGATGAGGAGGTCGATGACATAACCCTTAAATATCCTAGACAAGGCGGCGATCGAGTAGATCGAACAGATCGGGAGTTCAAGATGAGGGTCGATATTCCTAGCTTCAATGGCCAAGTACACGTTGAGGATTTCCTCGATTGGCTTTCTGAAGTTGAGCGATTCTTCGATTATATAGACATCCCTAAAGCAAAAAAGGTCAAGCTTGTGGCCTACAAGTTGAAGGGCAGAGCTTGAGCTTGGTGGGAACAACTGCAACTCGCACGAACCAGACAGATAAAAGCACCAATCCGTACATGGCAGTGGATGAAGCAACTACTACACGCCCAATTCCTCCCTAGCGACTACGATTAGGTATTATTCGAACAATACCAGAATTGTCGACAGGATAGTTTGCTGGTGAGAGAATACGCAGAAGAATTCTATCTCCTGGCAGCACGTAATGATTTGGTCAAGACTAAATTACAGTAAGTCACTGGATTCAACGGTGGATTGGGTATGATGATCCAGGATCGGGTCTAGATGCAATCCGTTTGGACGATGAATGATGCAATCAAGTAAGCTACCCGGGTGGTAGACTCTCAGGAGTTTCAACACCGGGTCAAGGGTTCGAGTACCCATAGGTGGTGAAATTCCACTATGGTGTGCGTGTGTGGGATATGTGTGCGTGTGTAAAAAAAAAAGTAGGCTACCCGGACGGAAGCGCGACTTGAACGTTCTAACACACAGACTTATCCTACCGCAATAGTTGTCGCGGCAAGTCCACCCCAGGGAGCCCTACAACCCAAGGGGAAGAAACCCGTAGGAGCACGCACTTAACCTCCTACACCCATGAATTGGGATCAAGGAAGTGGACAAACCAGGCCCCAAATGGGTGTACCAACTGTTGCTGGCCTAAGAAGGATCCCGAACCCCTATGCTCGGCCAAGGCCGGACCATTGCTTTCGTTGTGGCCAATTGAGTCACCTATTAAATACTTATCCCCAGTGACAAGTGGCGAACCTCGCCATCAATGATGGTACCGCTGAAAATGCTGATGAGGATCCAGGTATTAAGGAACTGGAGCACACCGCAGAAGACGAGACAGATGATCAGGTTAGATCTAGTAGGATAGTGGCAAATCACTCATTGTGAGGTGACTATTGTATACGCCAAGGAAGAAGTACACCCACAACGACAAACATTTTCAAACTACATGTACGGTGAATCAAAAAGTCTGTGATGTGATCATCGACAGTGGGAGTAGAGAGAACATCTCCAGGATAATGGTAGAAAAATTGCAATTGAAAACAGAGCGTCATCCCTCCTCATATACGATCTTGGATCAAGAAGGTCAGCGAAACAAAGTTAACTGAACAATGCACCATATCCTTTTCCATTGGTAAACATTATAAGGATGAAGTAGTATGCGATGTGGTTGACATGTAAGCATGTCATATACTACTCGGTCGACCCTGGCAATCTGACCGTGACACCACTCATAAAGGATGAGATAATGTGTATATTTTCGTCAAGGAAAGCCGAAAAATAATATTGGCCTCTATGGATTCAGAAAGACCACCCGAAACTTCTAAAGTGGAGGGTCGTTTTCTCTTAACCATATAGGACTTCGTGGAGGAATCTAAAGAAATAGGACAGGCTTATGCACTAATTATAAAATGGAAAGAACTCAATCCCACCAACATCTCTGATGAACTAAAACCCTTACTGCATGAGTTTAAAGAAATTTGGTATGATGACCTTCCCGATGGATTACCTCCTATGCGAGATATCCAACACTATATCGATCTTGTCCCTGGGTCCAACTTACCCAATCGTCCTTACTAGGAACTGATCCGTAAGGGTCTCATCAGAGAAAGCATGAGCCCATGCGTCATACTGGCTCTATTAACTCTTAAGAAATATGGGAGTTGGCTCATGTATGTCGACAGCCGAGCCATTAACAAGATCGCCATAAAGTATATGTTTCGCATACTACGGTTGGACGATATATGCTCGAGGGCATGAAATTATTCTTTAAATTAGATTTAAGGAGCGGCTACCATCAGATTCGCGTACGGTTGGGTGATGAGTGAAAAACGACCTTTAAGACCAAGGAAGGATTGTACGAATGGATGGTCATGCCTTTCAGTCTTTCAAACACGCCTAGTGCATTCATGAGGTTGATGAACCAAGTTCTGAAACCTTTCATTGAGCGATTCGTTGTGGTTTACACTGAAAATAAATTGTATCTCAATTTAAGAAAGTGCAGCTTCATGACCGATAGCTTGTTATTTTTGGGTTTTGTCGTGACATCCATGGGCATTCATCACTTGATCCATGACAGGAGAGTACAACAAGGTGCAGAGGATGAGGGAGTTCCTACAGAAGATGGACCGGGGGAGCAGCCTCCACTTGATCCACCTGTTGAGCAAAAAGTGAGGAGGTCATCTAGGGACAGACAGTCGTCCAAGAGGTAATCACCGCATGAGTACATTATGCTCACTGACGGGGGAGAGTCAGAAGATTATTTTGAGGCCCTAAGCAACGAGCGTAAGGGGGAGTGGTTGAAAGCTATGTAAGAGGAGATGAAATCCTTGCATAAGAAGAACACCTATGATATGGTAAAATTGTCTAAGGGCAAGAAAGCTCTGAGCAACAAGTGGGTGTTCAAAAAGAAGATTGAGCAGAAAAATTCACAAACGAGGTTCAAAGCGAGACTTGTAGTGAAAGGGTTCAGTCAGAGAAAAGGTATAGACTTTGAGGAGATATTCTTACCAGTGGTGAAGATGACATCCATAAGGGTGTTGCTTGGGTTGGCGGCTAGCATGAATCTGGAGATAGAGCAGTTAGATGTTAAAACTGCTTTTCTCTATGGTGACCTGGACGAAGAGATCTACATGCACCAATCAGAGGGGCTCAAAGTCAATGGCAAAGAGCATATGGTGTGTAGGCTAAGGAAGAGCTTGTATGGGCTGAAACAAGCTCCAAGGCAATGGTATAAGAAGTTCGACTCGTTCATATTAAAGCATGGATATGACAGAATGGAGTTGGACTATTGTTTGTTCACGCGTAACTTCTTAGATAGTGATTTCTTAGTTCTGCTATTATACGTTGATGACATGCTCATCATGGGTAAAGACATCAAGAAGATTGATAGGCTGAAACAGGAGTTGGGCAAGTCGTTTGCCATGAAAGACTTGGGCCCGGATAAATAGATCTTAGGAATGGAGATAAATCGTAACAGAAGTAGTAAAAAGTTTTGGTTACCACAAGAGCGGTATATTGAGAAAGTCCTAAAGCGGTTCAATATGAATGCAGCGAAGTCGATCAGTACTTCACTGGATGGTCACTTCAGATTGAGCGACAAACAGTGTCCCAAGATAAAGACAGAGGTGGATGAGATGCAGAAGATACCCTACGCATCAGCAGTAGGAAGTTTGATATATGTTATGGTGTGTACACGTCCAGACATAGCATATGCGGTTAGTATTGTCAGTCGGTATCTTGTCAATCCTGGCAAAGAACATTGGACAATGGTGAAATGGATATTGCGGTATCTAAGAGGCCCATCCAGGTTGAGCCTATGCTATGGTGACAAAACACCTGTTTTAAAGGGCTACACAGATTCAGATATGGCAGGTGACATAGAATCCATGAAGTTTACATCGGGGTTCATGTTCACATTTGCAGGGGGAGCGGTCTCTTGGCAAAGAAAACTACAAAAGGTCGTAGCATTGTCGACCATAGAGGTCGAGTACATTGCAGTCACAGAGGTATGTAAAGAGATGCTTTAGATGAAGAGGTTCTTACAGGAACCTAGCCTGAAGCAAGAGCAACATGTAGTTTATTGTGATAGTTAAAGTGCTATACAGTTGAGCAAGAATTCAAGTTAGCACTCCAAGTCGAAGCACATAGAGATTCGGTATCACTAGATCAGGGATAATTTGGTACATAAGGTGTTACAGCTTGAGATGGTCCACACGGATGATAATGGGTCAGACATGATGATCAAGGCATTGCTCAAGGGAAAGTTTGAGATTTGTAGAAACCTAATTGGCTTGAAGAAAGTGAATTCCTCCTGAGTCAGAAAGGGAGAGATTTGATGGGATTTTTCCTCCTCAGTCCGAGCTGCTCGACCGGTCGAGTGAGTTGCTCGACTGGTCGAGTGGTGCTCGACTCAAAGTCCAACAAGTTTTTAGTTTTAGAATCCCATGGTGCTTGACTAGTCGAGGGTCAGACTCGACTGGTTGAGTGGGCTGCTCGAATGATCGAGGACCCTGCTCAACTAGTCGAGGCTACGCAGATTCTAGTCCGGATTTGGTGCGAAAGAGGTACGAAAGGGAGTTGCCTAAACTATAAATAAGGGTCCTAGGGTTATTTTAGGGTAATGCAAGAGAGTTTCCTAAAGCTTTAGAAGGGATTGCTAAAGGGTTTAGGGCTATCAAATGTGAGAGAGAGAAAGAGAGAAAAAAAAAAGAGATAAAGGAAGCTTGTGGAAGGGAAGTTCTGCTCGTAGAGGTGATTTACTTTGCAGTCTACATCTCAGCGCTTCTACGTCCTCGTGATCGGTGAGATCTCTCCATTTTCTTTGTTCTCTTATTGTTTATCCACTCCTGCATGAGTAAAGAAGGTTTAATTCAAGTGGTGTGTGCTTGTGATCAGTTGTAACCTTCTACTTCATAGTGGATTGTTGATCTGGACGAGGTCCCATGGTTTTACCTCTTTGAGGGTTTTTCACGTAAAAATCTCTTGTGTCGTGTGGTTTATGCTTTGATTTATTTCATCGCTTTATTATCCCATAATTCTGGTGTTTTTTGGGAGGCTAGATCCTAAGGTTTTGTGCAACGGCCCCCAACACACATAATAAGAAACAGTGTGAATTGAACGTCTACCGTTGAAGATTTATTGGGGGCCATAGAAGTTCTAGTTTAAGATGTTTTTTTTGTTTTGTTTTTTGTATTCATTCATGTATGTATGTGTGAACTTATGAACAAGTTGGATGACAAATAAACATCAGTATGGACCCTAGCAAGGTTTCAACGGTAGAAATCATTGTTCCCACTGTTTCCTTCCTATGGTGTGGTCCACTTGAACTTTGTATATGCTTCAATTTTGGACTCGACTTCTAAAATGAGCTATAAAAATGGATGGACGGCACGGGCGTGAGTTTCTTTTATAAAGGTAGTGGATTATGCATATACAATATAGTAGGCTCCACAAACTATGATGTTTTACACCGGATATGGCCGAGGGTTTGTCCCATTCAGAGAGAGGAAGGGGAAGAGAAGGAGAGTACACTTTTCTAATAAATGTAGCATTTATACCTAGGCATATATGCAGCCTCTTCAACGATTTAACCCTCAAAATCATACCTTTCTTGGGTTTTATTCTTAATTTCCCGTAACATGAGAGAGAGAATCCAATCCATAGGCTTGCTAGGGATTCTTTTTGCAACCATGTTGGCTGTTTGCGAATCCAAGAGAGACAAAGGTTGCTACTCTTCCTGTGGTAACATAATTTCTTATCCCCATTAATGTTCCTCGTGGTACTGTGGACCACCTGAGTTGTAAATCTAGCTATTTTTTGCCCGAACACCTAAGCATCCAAGAGCCCATCCGATAGATGAAGTGTATATCATACAAATAACATGATGGGCCTGTTCATCTCCATTGTCCCCATTTCATGTGGGAACTAATCAGAGTGAGTTACGTGTGATCAAGACGAACCACGTAGTGAAGTTAAAGATCAGTGGAGATACACAAAAAGGATCTTATGGTAGTACAACTAGAGCACATCAAACAATGTTTTGACATTACTTAAGTGGCCGATGAAAGTGCAATCATGTAGAAAGTTATAGGACAGTTGGCAAGAGCAAGAGCAAAGAAGGAAATGTAGTGTTGAATGGTTATAGCAGCCGTGACAACATGGGAAGGATATAGATGTCCACAGTAAAGTTATAAATAGTAGAGGAATTCAACAAGAAAGAGGTCTCACACCAACCCAATCAAACCCGAACATTATCTTTCAATTATTATTTTAATTACCAGTCAATTACATTTCTTAGTGTAATCATTTTACTTTCCTGTTTAGTGAATTACATTTTTTAGTGCAATCCTTTACTTTTAGCATGTTGTTTACATTTCATAGTGTAATTCGTAGCGTTAATCAAGTACCTGGTAATCCTAGTTGTAATTTGGGTCTATGCTCATCATTGAATTTAATTCTTCACACAGAAAGGTGCTCCACAATTGTTCCCCACGATCGACTATAAGAATCCCTTTCTCGTTTTTCTTTTATCTATGTTGAAAAGTCCTTTCGTACGAAAGGCAAAGGTATAACCTAGCATCAGAGGATGAAACCTACCCTCTAAATATCACTCGATCCTATTTTACGTACTGAATGAGTGGCTGAATAGAAGGCTAATCTCATCCGATCTTGGTCATATACTACATATCTGCCTATCTCAGCGCTTAGGGTCATAGTTGTTTAGTTTGAATTGAGTTGCAAATTCAATTTTGGCATGCTCGTATTCACCACGTGACCAAACTGTTGAAAACAACAAGCAATAAGTTTTTGGCATGCTCAGTGGGACCCTATCTCCAACTTATCAGCGTAACCTTGCCAATCAGAATTATGAATAAAAGGAGCAATCAAATCACTGGGGTCGAACCCTCCACACCAACCACATTACCTCCAACTGAGGAAATATTGGTTCAAGTGGCCCCTTAAACATTGAGTTTGGACAATAACCCGACACTCGGTATCGGGAACCAAGAAGGGCTGTCGACATCTTGGTCTGTTTCTCCAAAAGAGATAATGGTCGCACTTTGGGATGTGTAGCTAAGTATCCAGCATGTTCAAGAATACGGAAGGGCCCAAGTCAAGCAATTCCGTATTCAAACAGAGAACACTAATAGATACATGACTAGCCAGACTGAAGCCATGCATCGATTGTTGGTGATGATGGCCGAACGAATGCCAACGACAGTATATTATAATGTCGAGGGAAGTTTTATTGACAACGTAGCTTAGCCACCATCTATGCCTCCACCTCAGAGGAATCTGACACCAATTCCAGTTCAAGAGATACAGAATACTAAGCCTTATATGACCAGAGTGGGAGGCAAGAAATTTCGTTCATGAAATTCAAAATCAGGGTTTACTGGGAGGATATAACCCCCAACAATTCCTTAGGAATCCGTTATTCCAAGAGGGTCCAAACTGATTTGGTCTCGATCCACCACCGGTAGTTGAACCTCAGTGAGTGGATCGCGACCAAATCATGCAAATGGTCCAAGAAGTTGAAGGCCAAGTACTAGGTTGCAATACTATTCTGGTCTACCATAAGCTATATCCTGAGTGGATTGACCGGCATCATCCTTTACCATGGAATTATCGCCCAGATTTTTCCTTATTTTCAGGTGATTCCGGTCAATTGACTATTGAGCATGTTGGCCGATTCACTATGCAGTGTGGGGAGTTAGCGAACAACGACTATCACAAACTGTAATTATTCGGTTATTCGCTAACAGTTGCGTCTTTCACATGGTATTCCAATCTATTACCAAATTCAATTCATACTTGGAAAGAAATGAAAGAAAAATTCCATGTTCAGTTTTTCTCTAAGAATAGGGAAATAACTATGGCCAATTTTGCCCGTTTCTGATAGCTACTAGGAGAAACCTACAAGAGTTATATTACCCGGTTTAAAATGGCAAAAAGTCGATGTAAGGTTGTTATGACTGAAGCTGAATTTGTGCAGCTTGTACAAGACGGGCTCGAGTACAAACTTCGTAAAAAGTTCATTAGGACAGAGTTTACGGACCTATACCATCTGACTAGAAAGGTCTCCAAATACAAAGAACTCTTGTAAGAAGGTGCTAGCTAAAAGAACTCGTTAATTGAGACATATTATTACCATGACCCAAATTCCGAGGTCACGATTGCTGAAGTGGTAGCAAAAAACCACTCATATGTTCTGCGTTGGTCAAGGCAGAATCAACGGCATCGATCGCACAAAAGGCCGAAAAAGTTTATACTTTTTATATCACACGGGCCGATGATATTTTTGAAATTATGTTGGCCAGAAAGTTTATCAAGATTCCCATAAATCATAAGAAACGTTCAGCCGACTAATTACAGAAAATGAAATACTATAAATGGTACGAAACTCATTCCCATTCAACTAAAAAATGAGTTGCATTCAGGAACATGGTCTAGGATAATATCGATCACAGGTTGCTGAAATTTCCTGTTATGAGTTGTATCACACGGGTTCACCCACATTCGTTCTAATCTAAATCCAAACATTGGAAGAAATCTAATTCCATTTATGGACAAATCTAATCTTAATATTTCAAATTTAGCACTCTGAATCATGAGATATACTGTTCAAAGTATCCATAACATCCCATAGAGTGATTAACCACTAGACACACTAATCAAATAATTTAGGGGTTAATCATTCGGTAGCTTACTTGTACTTGTGTCTAGACGTGATTAGATCATCTGATTAGCTCTCTTAAACACATGTCTTAGAATTGATTTGATTAGTTAGGATACTTGCTTAGTTTCTTTAACAAATGTCTTGGGATTGGTTAGTTACTTAAACAAATGCCTAGAGTTAGTGAGAATACTTGATTATTTTGCTTAACAAATGACTTAGAATGGATTAGAAGACTAGATAGGTTAACCTAAATACATGTCTTACATTGATTAGTTTGTTTAAGTACATGCTTAAGAATTGATTAAAAGCATTTGACTAGTTACTCTAAAACACACGTCAAGGCATCTAATCCCTAATTCAACCGCTAATTCCCAACTGAGTGGTCCTATGACCCTTTTAACCATTGGCATACGATTTCAGAATAATCTGACCGTCAGATCTTCATAGATCATAGGATAACCCATGTACTTAGAAAGTATGGCCCACCTGAGCTTCGTACCCGCATGATCTATGGTTAAAGTCTATACTAGGGCCCAACAAGCAAAATAGATGGAGTAGATTTCACCTGAACGCTGCGGTGGGCCCTACCATTGTGGTGCGTGCGCACGACCCATGCGCACCCCAGGTGCACCGAACCACCCACACGGATCAAACCTGTTTGACCCGCTGTTTCCCGCATAAGAAGGAAACCTCTCCCTTCTCACGTCTTCTTTTCACAGCAAACGTGAAACTCGATCAGGTGGGCCTCATCTGTGATCAGGTCGTTGATCTGAACCGATCATCTTGTCAAGAATCAAAATTCCACCAAACCTCATCTCATTTCGCATGTTGGAGTACAGGTGGGTGCACACGAATCTCACTGCAATCAGGCCCTAATAAACCATCTTTCCAAATATGGAAACCGCCCTGCTGCTGTTGCCAGCTTGGCAATCCGTGTGAAGCCGGATCTGCCTATCTTGGCCGTCCATGAGAAGTCAATCCCAACCGTTGGAGGATAGCAGGCGCTGTTGCCAGATACTCGACTAGACAGCAGGATATTTTCAAGAGAAAAAGGGTGAGAACCCTAAATTGGATCTAAACCATATAAATCTCATCCAACAGCTTAGGGAAGTTAGGTTTTCCTACACGAAGAGGAGAAAACATCTCTTCTCAGAAAGCGCACCTTATCTCCTCTTCCCACAGCTACTCGGAAAGGACAACGGCCGCAACCTTCAACTCCCGAACCCACCAACTAAACCCTCTCTGAGTTTCGATTTCTCCATCCCAGAAGCTCCCTACCATTAATCTAAAGCCTTCGCTAGAATCAGATCTGAAGAAAACCCCTCCCTGTGCAATCCGCCATGATCGTTGGACCTTCTTCCACGTTCAAACTGCACCAAACAGGGCTGACTCAGGGCGAGTTGAGGTGGTCAGTGGCCCGGTTATGGAAGATACTGAGAGGTAAAAGGGTGAGGAAGAAAGGAAGTAAGAAAGAAGAAAAAAAATGTAGATGTGCGGCTGTTGCACCGCACCCGACCAAGTTCAGGGCGAGCTGGCCGAGTTGGAGCCATGGTCAGACCGACTTCAGCTCGGGTCTGGTTCATTCCAGGCCTCCTGAAAGACCAGGAAGAAAGGAGGCAAAGGAAGAGAGAGAGAGAGAGAGAGAGAGAGAGAGAGAGAGAGAGAGAGAGAGAGAGAGAGAGAGAGAGAGAGAGAGAGAGAGAGAGAGAGAGAGAGAGAGACGAACGAGAGTTGGAGGTAAGGCCTGCTAGAGCTCCTCCTGCTGCTGTTGCTGTTGCACCGCACTGAGCTGACGAGTACCGCCACCATTTCCGCCACGCCAACAGCCTCCAAACGGACGACCCAGATCCACATCCAGGCATCTAAAAGGCCCTTCATCAGGTCAGAGTTCACACTCAAGCAGGACTCGGTTGGGCCGTAATCAGGGCTGCAAACGGCCTCTAGCGGGGCTGAAAATCCAGTCCTCAACTGGTGGGTGGTGTGGGCCGAAACCAGCCCACATGCTGGACGTAGACTAGCCTCAAAACTGGGCTGAGATCAGACCCAGTTCCAGTCAAAAGGGATTGGGCCGTGGTCAGTGAGTTTGGGCCGCAATCTGGGCCTGACTTCAACCTTGCTACATCTCAAGGTGGGCCAGCCCCACTTGGCTTATGATTGTACTCAATTTCTGGGCCAAAACAGGCCCATTCAGCCCCATTTTTGGGCCATCCATGGTTAGAAATTTTGGGCCTGGTTTATGAAGGCTTGAACCCAATTTTTCTTGGGTTGGGTAAACCCCAATAAAACCCACCTAGTTGTGGTTAATCATTAGTAGCTAATTTCGCTAACATTAGTTATTATGGTCTCTTGATATTATCAAATACCATTATTAATACCATGTTGTCATTAATAGGTTATTTACTATAAATTAGCGTTGATAGTATTAACAAATAAGTACTATTTATCATCTCTCCACTTCTAATATTGTTTTAAACTAATTATAGGGATTTGATTTCAAACCCTAAGCCAAAGCCAAAAATCTGACTAGTGGTTAAAGCCCCAAATCTAAGTAACCTAAACCATAAGTTATGATACTAATCGTATACATTGATAAGTTGTTCCCTAAGATATCACTATAGGTTCCTTTTACCGTTGTTATTACTATCATAAGCCACTATTAGTATCATTATTCCTGTGTCGTTAGATAATTTAATATAATATTATCCGTTGTAATATTCTCAAAATTTTATAACTAATTTATTTATTATCTTTACTCGTTCATTACACGAAATAGAGTTCAAATTCCATAATCTAAACCTAGAACTAAATCCTGAGATGGAAACCCTAAACTGTATATTTAAAACCCTTAAGATCTAGCCTAAACCTAAACTCTAGGATGAAATCTTAAGACCCTAGTAATCTAAACCTTAGGTCGATACTGTAAGTTTAGTTGGGATCTAATGATACAATTCATGGTAGGATCCAAGTCTAAGGGCGTGCGCGTTTCCTAGCAACATTAATTGGCGATTCGACACATCAAGTGATGATTCTTCCCCTTGAGCTTTCCATCTTCTCATTAGCTTAAGTTATAGTTTTTTTTTTTATTTAAATTGATATCTCTCATTTATAATCACATGTGTTAGCTGGTGAAAATTGAATTGTTGTATAACATGCTTTATGGTTATCCTGTATAATTGTTCATGCTTGTGGATTTCTTTTTGTGGATTGCTTATGGAACTTAAACTGGTACATTAGCGAAAAATTCCCACATATGAATGTACACCCATATTTGGGATGTAACTTGACTAGTTATGATCGTAATGAACCTTCGACTTCGTGGTTATTGAGTGGTGGTATTGATGGATCACTGATGTGGGCCTACCATCCAGGATTGTTGTGTCCAATGGTTTTCAAGGATGGTCTTTTATCAAATGGTTCTGATACTCGCCCTATGTGGCCTACTTTGATATTTCCCTATGTGGCTTTGTTCTAGTATTTTCCCTATATGGGTTAGATGTTTTATACTGTGCAACCATGCGATGGTAAGCCCCGTATACTATAATTTGATTGGCCACTAGTCGACGAGTTTCTATTAAACATCCTAAGATGGTAGCCTCATAGGCCGAAGATGGTAGTCATGGGATACTATGCCCGAGCCGTCGACCTACGCTGGGCCATGTGCTTCTCGTAGTAACCATGAGCTTATTTAAAATGGCTGCTTGCAATTGGACTAATAACGGGTTGGCTAATCATGCATGCATAGCACAGACCAGCATCTATTGCTGTCATACGCAACATACACATTCGCTTGTCTGGATGTCTTACCAGGTACCAACCACCATCTGTTGTTATCGTACATTGATATCATACGTGACACACAGATTCGCCTGTTTGGATGTCTTACCCGAGGCATCAACCATTATCTGTTGTTATCGTACATATTTACCTATCTGGATGTTTTACCCGAGGCACAGACCGTCTGAATGTCTTACCCGGGTCAATGACTACATGGGTGACGACCCCTATGTCCGTCTAGATGTCTTACCCAGGACAACATTTGCATTTACGTATCCATGCATATAATAAGACTGCATCTACTCTGTTTTGGTTGTCTGGACGTTTTATATTATTTCTTACCTAATGTGGCGGTGTGTAATCTTGAGGGGAATTCACACTGAGTTGGCCACTCATCCATCAAATATATAACCGTACAGGTAGCATAGGTGGCCCAGGTGAAATTCATGTTTATATTGTCGAGGAGCAAGCTACATTTGACAGGGATGCATGATTGTGATTGTTAAGAGTTGCTACAGGATTTCATATCTCAAATTTGTTGTAATTTACTTTATTTCACATATAATATTATTTCATTTTGTAATTATAAGAATGAGGACATTGGTTTGTATAAGTCATTATGGGCAGCACTTGTATATTCTAAATGAAATTTGGAACTTCCCTTTTATGCTTACTTGTCCATTCTACGCTCATCTGCTTACTCTGATGAAAGATAAAAGAAAAATATTATATCTGACCATCCTTTAAGGTTAACATACTCGAGTTTTTGGGAAACGGGTCGTGTACTCGGGTCCTGAAGATTTGGGGCATTATACGCCTTCACCCCTTAGTCATTACATGTAGGGCAGGATGTCAAATCAAAGAATGATTAAACCTCCAGCAACTCAGAAGGTAGTCTAGAAGCAGGTCATGCATCCAAAATTCCCAATAGTGCTAGAAGCATTGACTCAAACTCAAAAAAATGTTGTTGGCAAAGGCATAGAGCGGCCATGAGGAAGGAGTCGACAAAAACTGAAGAAGTACCCAGACCGATTGTAGTACAACTGCGACTGTTTTCGAGAATCCATTTGCCTGGAGAACAAGTGGCTGTTAAAATGGTGAAAGCAGTTCTACCTCCTATGTTGTGTGAAAAGGAGGCCAATATTTTTTACTAACCCTATTACTTGACAAGACTAAAAGAAAAAGACAATTGTGATAATCCATCTAATTATCTTAATAATGAATGTTTCTCAGAGGACGAGTATTTAGTGAATGAACTAGTAGCTATTGTCAAAGTATTATAAGTGGTCTCAACAACAACCACTTCGCCCGGCATTGTGACTGATGAGAGAACTAGCCACATTCAAAATCCCAATACTCAAGAGAGCTTAGAAACACTAAGGGAGCAATGTCTTAGTACAGAGGTTGTGTTTGGGACATTGACACCCATCGCGTCACATTGCAATATGGTATTTATTTTGCCTTCCAGTTTTCAAGCTAAATCGGGCCAACCAAATAAGATGGCGGCGACGTGAAGGAGTTCAGCCCTCATGTGGAGATACAACATGCTTGTTTTCCATCAGAGGAAGCAATTAAAGGAAAACTTGGATTGTATGAAATATCACATGTGAATACAATTATGGTGGAATCAGGAACCACTCGGAAAGGGTAGTCATAGAAAGACCCACTCATGGTATGATACAGCATCTCAAGCCGTTATATATATATCTACTCACCTTGAAGGTTGTCCTGTCACTAGGATTCTGGTCGATGATGGAGTTGTTGTCAATCTCCTACCACTGATAATGATGTCAAAATTGGGGAAGACAATGGCCGATTTGGTCCCGTCTGAGGTCATAGTCAGTAATTTCGCTTGTCACATTATAAATACTCATGGGGTCCTATCAGTCGACCTGCCTATCAGGACTAAAACAGTGTTGCCCCATTTTTGTGGTGGATACTTCATCAAGCTATAATACTTTAGTTGGCAAAAATTGGATCCACTCGTTTGGATGTATCCCATCATCTCTCCACCAATTCATAATTTTCTGGAATAAAGATAAAATTGAATTGGTTTTAGAAGATAATAAACTATTCTTGGCCACGTCGAATGCAAATGAAGCTACTGTGGAGAAGAGGTAGGGCCAATTCAGTTCAATGGGAGAAATAAGTATGGCTGACCAACTAGAATGCAGTCTTCACATCCATCTGTTCCAACTCGAGATCATTTTAGGCAACTAGTGACAATATGAATTTGATAGACACTTTCTTTACAACCAGCGTGAATATATCTGTGAAGTCGATTCCTTCTCTCTGAGCATAACCCCTCACTACCAACCTTGTTTTGTATCTATCTTGTTTCCTTTTAAATAACTGCTTGCATCTGATCGCTTTTCGGCCCACTGAAAGCTCCGTCAGCTCTCATGTGTTGTTCTTGTGTAAGGAATTTATCTCATCGTCCATTATCGCCTTCCACTTTTCTACATCAGGCTCATTAAGAGCCTCCTGAATAGTAGACGGGTCTCCCCATCCGTAATGAGGACATATGCGATATTAGAATCATTCATGTACTTCGCCAGTAACCTGCAATCTCGCAGTGGGTTTCTCCTAGGTAGATGCTCCACCTCTTCCCGTACCTCTGTCTGCCCGTCTGTCTTAGCTTGAGTATCACCTGTGTCAATCTGAACGTCAATGACCGACCTTTCCGGTACCTTTTTTTCTTCCTGATCATTCTTGTAGGATAGGGAATCTTCATCGAGTTTAATGTCAATGCTAATAATGTCTTCTGAGTGACTCATTCATACAGCCTGTATCCATTCACACCACCACCATAGCCGATAAAGATATACTTTTTTGCTATATGGTCTAGTTTATCTCTATCAACTGACGGTACATGAGAGTAAGTCTCACAACCAAATATATACAAATTTGAGTAGTCAATCTTATGACCACTCCATACTTTCTCTGAAATCTTGCAGTCAATTTCTGTAGAAAGGGACCGATTCACCAAGTAGCAGGTCATATTAGCAGCCTCAATCCATAGGTCCTTGCCCAACTCAGCATTATTAATCATGCATCAGGCACTGTCTAAGAGGATCTAATTCATCTGCTAAACCACACCATTTTGCTCGTGTGTGTAGTGCACCGTGTTGTGCCTAACGATCCTTTCATCTTTACAATATTCATTAAATTCATTTAAAATAAATTCACTACCATTATCCATCCTTAGATTGTTTACCATTTATACAACGCTCGCATATATTTAAATTAAAATTCTTAAAAATTGAAATTAAAAAACGATCAGAGAGTACCTTCATACCCCGCTTGCTCATGTGGCCCAGATGAGCATGACACATACGTACAAATGTGAAATCTTCTACAGTTGTTCCAGCTCCACCTGTTGAAGTGCTCCCGATTAACCTATAAAGGCTCTTTCTCCTTTATACTTTCATGACCACGAGTGCCCCTTTTGAAACTTTAGAGACATCATTAAGACCGGTGAACTTGCACCCTATTATTTCGAGTGCACCGCGAGAGATCAAACTCTTCTTTATATCAGGAACGTGCCTGACCCCAGTTAAGGTACACTCCATCCCATCAAACATCTTGATATGAACAGTACTAACAGCCATAACGTTACATGCATTATCATTACCCATAAACACCTATCCACCATCCCACTCCCAATAACTAGTGAACCAACTCCGATGAGGAGTAATGTGATACGAAGCCCCTGTGTCAAGGATCCACTCATCTCTACGATCATCGTACAAGTGTTCGATCATGAACACCGACAACACATCACCTCTGCTCATTTCTTCATCAGATCATGGACACCAACAATACATCACCGTGGCAGTATTGGCCTCCATAGAAGAAGCCTCTGAGTTTTCTTTTTTCGATTTAGGATTTGTACAATCATTCTTTATGTATTCTTTCATCCAACAATTCTAGCACTTTAACTTGCCCTTGCCCTTGGATTTGGATCTCAATCAAGAAGATTATGTATCTCGCTCAGTATTTGTAACACCCTGAAATTGGGGGTCGTGCTATGCTCGACTCCCGAGTTCCAGGACATCACTTATATCTGATTTTTATTAATTTGCATTTAAATTAAGTTTAATTGCACAGCATGAAATTACTTGGAACATAAACCACAACCACACAAGTCTACTGAAATGAAAGAGATCAAATATATATATATATATACAGGTCCAAAAAATACATGGGTCGCACCAGGTGTTGCCCAACAAAATCACAAAAAAGAATATTATGTTCAAAAGATGTTGAGGGTCAAATATTGCATATAAGACCCTAGTTATGACCTGAATTTACGAACATGACACTATTTAATGGCCTGATTTAAACATGTTTGTGATGTAGGGTGCACTTACGAGCTTAGATTGAAAAGGCTGCTAAAAGCATGGATTTAACGCTCAAGCATCACCAAGGCATTGGACGGGACTCCAGGGGACCAAGATTGACGGAAGTGCACGCCAGAAATCCAGGAAAATTGAGAAAGTGAAGCTTAAGTAGCCCGAAATTGGTCCAGAATGCAAGATCACATGGTTCCCACCATCCGATTAGCTCAAGACTTCATGCATGGCCTGAGGACCATAAATTAACCGTACACGTCAATTTTCAGCCATTGAACACCTGTGAAAGTTGCTCAACGGATAGATCAACTCATAAACGGTCGAGTTAGGGCCCACCTGACATCCGGATATGCTTCACTTTTGGTCTCAACCCTTTAATTAAGGTGGAAAAACGGATGGATGGAGCAGATTTCACACATACATCAAGGTGGGACCCACCTTATGTGACTAGGAGTGCACAATGACCGTGCACTCGTAAAGCGCCAAACTAACAACTCGGTCAAACAAAGCTCTGACCGAGCTTTCCTTCTCTCGTCTGCGGAAGCTCGAACAGAGCTTGCGAGTGAATTTTTTGTGGGCCACCACCGTACATTAACAATCCGATCCGGTCCGTCCATTCGAAGTGGAGTGAGCCAGAAACCATAGCATAGGTGGCTGCATTGTAAAACATAGAGAGGATTGGAACCAGCCGTTCAAGCAGAGGATGGACGGTAGAATGAAATTCTCAGTGGGCCACACCAAAACAGAAGAAAATCATTCATGTCCGACTGGTTTTCCGCACTGATTTCAGTGAACGAGTTGGATTCCTCCATAGTACATCGAAGTGGACCCCACCAGCAACGTCAGATCATCGTACGCGACCCTTGTTCACAGCGTCGATAAAAACCGGCTGTTGTGGGCCCCAGTGCGTCCGTGATCATCATCGGATGGACGATCCAGACTGTCCATTGTGTAGTCTGTCGAAAAACACCCCATGTAACGTTAGCTGTTTGGAAAGGAAGCGAGGAAAGTGGGCCAATCGCGGCTCATCTCCCTGACTGCGTAAAAGAACTTACGCAGGGTGCGTTTTCTCGCACAGGAATAGAGTCCTGTTTGGCCACAGACTCCACCATCCTTTGCAGCCGACTCCCTCTACTTAAGAAAGAGGAGAGAGAGAGAGAGAGAGAGAGAGAGAGAGAGAGAGAGAGAGAGAGGCAGACGGCTGAGAAGGGGACGACAGTGAGAGAGAGAGACAGGGAAAGCTTGGAACTTGGGCTGGTCGTGGAGCAGGAAGAAAGTAAAGGGAAGTTTTGATTTATTTCATTTTTGCTACTTTTTTTTTCTGATGAATTTTAAGAGATTTATTCCACTCATGTCGGGCTAAACCTCTTAGCTAGGGCTAAGAGGTGAAGCTTGTAGCGTGATGGGAGGACCTGTTGCTTGTGCCTTTTGTTTAAGATTGAATTAATATTGATTTTAGTGTGATTTTAAGGGAATGTTTTTAGTCTTTAATGGTCTGTTGTGACTGAAATTACAATGGGTCTGTGACAGCTTTGAGCATATTCCTTTCCTTTTGATGTTTATGATGCCAGGAAGCCCTATTGTTCACCATCGTCTCCTAGGCATGGTCGGATGACGGTACCCTTCCTGACTTTCATGGCATGTTGATTGGTTGGTAATTAGTTTAATTCTGTTGTTTGCTTTGTCTCCTGGGCATGGTTTGGTGATGGAATCCATTCTAATTCATACACCTTTCATCTCTTAAAAACCATATCAATGGCAGTTCAGTAAATTTCCATAATTCGTGATACTGGCATAAGATCTCCCTGATCTCTACAAGTGGATCCTCTGAATCCCTAGTTCCCTTTCTCTGAATTTTCTGAAGTTTTAGATTAATTATTCCACAATTATTCCTCAATTGTCATTCAATTTAGATTACATCTTAGTCTAATTCTAGTTCTATTTAGTTTCAGATTACGTACAGGTTTCAGTCCCTGTGGATTCAACCTCGGTCTTACCAAGTTTTATTACTACATCACAACTCTATACTTGGGGAGTGAACAAAAGAATAGAGTCGAGTTTACTACTCAATGATCCAACGTCCCATCTACTGAGCCGATGAAGACCCACTCATCAACTGGAAGTAGGAGAACTCGTCCTCCTCCTTGAGGCTCGACTCGGCCGTAGATGAAGGTGATGCAGAGTATGAGGAGCCCGGCGACGCGAGCTTAGACGAGGAGGACGAGTTGTCTTACGTTTAGTTGATGGGCGGCTCTCCATCGGCTTGACGGGTGGAATTTAGATTGCTGAGTCGTGGACTCAGTCTTATATTCTTTTTAGACATAGCATTCTTTTTGTGATTTTGTTGGGCGACGTCTTGTGCGACCCATTTACATTCTTTTTAACCTATATATATTTGATCTTTTCATTTCAGTATACTTGTGTGGTTGTGCTTCATGTTCCAGGAAATTTCAAGATGCGCATTTAAATCGAATTAAATGCATATTAATGAAAATAGGTTATAAGTAACCCCGGGAACTCGGGAGCCGAGTGTATGCACGGCCCCCGATTTTCAGGGCGTTACAGTATTCCTGCCCCTAGTAAGCAGCGCATTAGTAGAGGACCCTATGATACCATTTTTCTTTCTCATGGCCTTTCCTTGAAGGACTGAGATAATGATGTCCACACTCAGGGACGAATTACTGGTAACAAAGAATCCCTGAAAGACTCATACGATGCTAGTTAGGAATTCAACAAAATACATGCATGATCTTCATCTTTGACCACTTCCTCCACGTCTAATAGCTTGCAGATCAACTTGTTAAAATTACTGATGTGGGCCTCCACATCTCCACCTTCTACCATCCTGAAGTTGAACAATTGCAACTTTAAGTGTAGGCGATTTTCCAGGGACCGTTTTACATAAACGTCCTCTAATTTCACTCATAACTCCGCTGCGTTTTTCTCCCTCATGATGTTGTAGAGAACCCCATCCGTTAGACACAATCGGATTGAAGATTTAGCCTTCTTATACAGGATTCTCCATTCTTCATCATCCATAAATGCACATCGCTCCTTAAGAGCCTCATCTAGCCCTTGTTAAGTTAATAGACTGATCACCTTAATCTTCCATAACTCAAAGTTATTTTTGCCTGAGTACTTCTTAATGTCATACTTCAAATTTCCTGCCATTAATACTTCTCCTCACAGATTCAAGTCAGCGCCCCAACGTTAGCTCTAATACCACATGTTGGGTCTGATACCACATGTTGGGGAACCGCGGAAGCACACTGAGATGAATCTAGGAGAGTAATTTAATCGCACTAAGCAAACACAAAGATAACATAGTAATTTAACATGGAAAAACCCTTCTGGGAAAAAAGCCACGGCATAAAGCGACATATGATCACTATAAAAGAAAAAATTACAAAGGAAAAAAGCTTAACCAATTCAAACAACCTCGAATCTCACTGTTGCTACACCCTCTGAAATCCTTGGATGAATTAAAGACCCTAGAACTACCTCACAATCCCGCTTACACCCATATATAGAAGGATCCCAAGCAAAATCGGAAACAAATTCTGCAAAATCGCAGTTTTGCGTAAATCTGCGCTGAATAGTTCGATGGCATCAAACATACTTCGATGTCATCGAAACTTATCCTTCGATGGCATCGAACTAACACCGAAACAGTCCAGAGACAAAACTGGAAAATCTGATTTTCTCTGATTGCATCGAGCCTTATTTGAAGGCATCGAACAAACCTTCGATGTCATCGAACACATACCGATGGCATCAAAAAGACGCCCAGTTAATCCAACGACCAACTGAAGAAAATCCAGGAAATCTCGATGGGATCGAGCACTGTTCGATGCCATCGAAGGTGACATCGAATAGTCTGTTGATGGCATCGACAGACCATGTATCTGACTTCGATTTAAGACAGTAAATACAACAAGTTGTGCTTAATTTTCACGGTCTCACTTCTTCCCAAATCAATGGACAAATGAATGTTGTATCAGAACAACAGCTTTGATACCATCAAGAAGCTAATAAACACAAGCACACATAAGACAATGGAAAGTTACGTGATTCAACTTGATAGACTACATCCGCGGGAGAAGAAGATAGAAGGATTTCTTATTCATATTTGCTCATGATGAGAGCACCTCAATACATGGAAATACCACAAGCTTTTAAGCCAAGAAAAAAAAATAAAAAGATCATATCCTAAAAATAGCACATACCATGCTGGCACGGCCCACAAATATAGAAACATCATATTTTCTTCTCCACAACACAGCTAATTGACCGTAAGGATAAAGTTGTCCTTTCAATGATTAAAGTATCTAACAAATTGAGGGGTAAGATTTTCATCCTACACCTGGTCGATGCCTAGGTAGATATCTTTCATGCTCATTTAGTCAGTCAAGCACGCCATCAAGTCATCCCAACCGTAGACCCGGATTTGGTGGGAAGCACCTACTTCGGGGAGGCTGCGACTGCAGACCTACCTTGATGGATATATTGTATATTTATGCCGTCCATTCATTTTGCCTGCTCAATTTAAGAAACGGGCCCAAAATTCAAGCCATATCCAAATCTCAAGTGGACCAAACCATAGGGAACAATGGTAATTAAATTCCCACAATTAAAAACTTCCTCAGACACATCATAACATTTATTTGCCATCCAACCTGTTGATAAAGTTTATACAAACCTGGATATAATGAAAACACAAATATCAGCTTGATCCATAATTTTTAATGGTGGGCATTCAATCACCACTATTTCTTATGGTGAGGTCCACCTAAGATTTGAATCAGCTTCATTTTTTTGTCCGCCCCAAAAATGAGCTGGTAAAATCAATGGATGGCGTAAATATATAAGACAAATCAAAGTGGCTCCGGGGTCATTTGGTGGATTTCCCCTGCCGCACCTTGGTTCCTAGGGTGGCTTTGAAAAGACAGGATAGTGTGGATATTTTCCATGCTCAATAAGTCAGTCAAGCAAGTCGTTGCAAGGAAGTCGCTCCGATGGTTCACTACATCATGTCGTTCCAAGGGCAGCTTTAACCAAACAAAACTACAGCTAGATGCCTTTCATGCTCAATAAGTCAGTCAAGCATATATTGAATACTGACAAATACACTAGAGCCTCTCAACATGTGCATGTGCATATGGCCACACATGCAAATGTTCCGTATTCATTGAAAGATGGAACCTGTAAATTCTAACAGGTTACAAATGGACACCTCACTATGTGGATCATGCTGGCCTCAAAATCACCATTGAATTCTAACAGGTTACATGAAAATGTGGTACATGTTTTGGGTGTAAGTGATGATGGTGCTAAAAACATATCCTCTCTCTCTCTCTCTCTCTCTCTCTCTCTCTCTCTCTCTCTCTCTCTCTCCAGTCGCTGATTCTCTTGTGATCAATAAAACTCCTTTCTTTTGTCTTTTCCTTAATTTTTTTTTTTTAAAAAAAACAGAGAAAAAATTTAATAGCTGTAAATATCTATGATTTGTCAAAACCCTTATACGTGGAAATCAATACAAATTTGGACAAGGATATGTAACCGTTAGAAAATGAATTGGGTGATATGTAACCGTTAGAAAATGAATTGGGTGTCTTTAGTGGTGGAGAGGTGTGACTACTTTTGGTTTTGGTATTTATGATGGTCAAATTTATTTGTACACAAGCATGACATGGTTTCATGTGCTACATATGCAATCATCCATATTTAAACATCTCACAGTGAATATGTAACATCATCAATCTTCAAACATTAAAAAATATCACACATGCATAAGTATACCCCCAACTAAATTTTAATTTCCTCATATGTTTCATATTTGATAAACAAGGGATGGAAATTAATACACTGTTAAGATAATTATAAAATCAAGCATGTCATTATTTCGGTATATATTAATCTTAAGATATGTATATTTCTACCTTGGAAATATATAATTTCCCTACTACCTTTTACTAGACGTTAGTGGTTACCATTTTTTTATATTGATATAGAGGTGAATCCAATCTACTCATCTAGTGGGTTGAATGCCCTATATTATAAAAATGATAGAGACTAGACCAGCGTACCTTTCCTTGTGGGTAGGGGTGCACATTTAACTGGTAGAACTGTGGAACCGGACCGGAACCGACCAAACGGTCGGGTTTGGTCCGGTTCTAGAGTGCATCGGTTCCGGTTCCGGTTCCGGTTTCAAAAATCAAAGAACGGTGACAACGGTCCGGTTCTCGGTTCGGGGGTATGTAGAACCGAACTGAATCGTGAACCGATCCATAGAACCAAACCGTGGATCCGATCCGTAGAACCGAACCGTGGAACCGAACCTCCAACCGAACCGATGTATTTTTGCACACCTTATAATTATTTTCTCTAGAACAATTATTTTTGTAAATGTATTTTTGCACACCTTATACAATATCTAAACCATTCATCAAATGGACCACAACATGGATGGACATGGGCTTGCAATTGGGTTGGATTATAAAAAGCCCAGAACCGTGGAACCGATCCGGAACCGAACCGGTTTTAACGGTTCGGTTCCGGTTCGGTTCTAGGGTGCCAACGGTTCGGTTCCGGTTCCGAATTTCCTAGAACCGTTAGGAACGGTTCAGTTCCGGTTCCGAATTTCCTAGAACTGTTAGGAACGGTTCGGTTCCGATTTCATCCCAGAACCGGACCAAACCGAACCGTGTGCACCCCTACTTGTGGGTGGACTTTCTGGAACATGGATCATTCGACCGTCTTATACTTGGACGATAATAGTCCATAACACTTGTTTTGGCACAAATACTCAAGCTTTGTGAGGTCTACTATGCTATGTATGTGAAATCCACTTTATTCATCAGATGAAAAGCATTCGTTTTACTGTACGTATAAAAGATAAATTTGATTAAAAGCTCAACTGGGACACACCAATGGAAACAATATAAAATTAGTCTTACAACCATGAATTTCACATTACTTGTCTGTACTGAATTTTTTTTATCAAGCTGATTTCTGCATCTTTTCTTTGTCTTGGTGAGTTACAAATGATTAACGGGTTTGATTTGCGATAACATGGCGGCCCTACAGAAAAACTTATAGTTAGCATCCCATTCCCATTGTGCCACATGGTTTGTCGATATAACTGATTTTTTGCCTAGTCTAACATCAAGATAAAACTTGATAGACGGAGTGGATTAGACATAGACAATATGGTGGGCTCCACAAACTTGGATGTGAGAGACAGAGGAAGGGGGAGGGAAGGTACGCTTTTTCCATAAGTGCATTATTTATACCTTGGGTACAGTCTCCGGAACGATCTAACTCTCGAAATCATACCTTATTGTTTTTGTTTTTTTTATTTTTGATAACATGAGAGAGAGAATCCTATCTATAGGGTTGCTAGCGTTTCTTTTCGCAGCCATGTTCGTAGTTTGCAAAGCTAAGAAAGAAGAAGGTTGCTACTCTTCATGTGGTAACATCTTCAACATAAGCTTCCCCTTCCGCTTGAAAGGCGATCCTAGCAAGTGCGGCTACCCTGAATACCAACTATCTTGCGAAAGCAATCGAACGGTATTGTACATCCATTCTAAGAAATTCTGGGTCGAGGCGATTGACTACGAGAATCAGACCATCCGAGTAGTTGATTCCAGTCTACAAAGCGATGATTGCTCCTCTCTTCCTTACAACTCTATAACGTGGAGCGACCTTAAATACGGCGATCCATACTTCTTGCCTTGGTATCTTAACAATACCATATTCGTGAATTGTTCGGCTCAGATGGACAATGATGATCCTGCTTCATACTTAGCTACCACGACTTGCTTCAATTCCACCTATGGGGCATTTATCTATGTTCTTGGGCGTAGGATGACGCTATCTGATCTGCATCGATCCTGCAAAGTTGTAGCCAAGGCCCCTACAATGTCGGAAATGGAGAGAGTCGATCGGAATGTCCAATTATAGAGAAATTCATGATAGATTGATAAAGGGTGTTTTCAACTATCTTGGGGTATTCCTATCGCATGCCGCGTGTGTTTGGAGAAAGGATCTGAATGTCAGTACTATTCGTCTGGAAGAACGGTCCGAGCTTATGATTTAGATCTTCGGGACTACTGTAACCCTTCTTGCAAGAAACTCCAGTCCTGGCACTGTAAGTTTTTAATACTTAGCATGCGTATCGAAGAAGCAAGAGATAGGATACTCGGCTTCTCCGCTTGGACGATTTAGCATACAAGTTTTTTGAATTTTAAGTAATTCATTATTTATATTTTAAAATTTTAAAATTATTTATTATTTTTTAGGGATTTCTATGAAAAAGCTAACCACATCTTTTTCTTTTTCTTTTTTCTCCTACTTGGACAAAATCACTTAAAACAATAAATTTTAAAATTCAGGATGTGGACTTCATGTGAATTTAGAGTTCTTAGGCATGATTTTACACCATTCCCAGTGTTGTGTCTCCCCTAAGTCTTAGATTTGACTCTTTTTTTTTCTGGACCCATGATGAAAATGTAGTGGCCCGCCTGGTGGACAGGGTGGATCTGATTCACATTCTCTCCCATGTCGTTCTAGGTTAGTTGCAGGCATAGCCTCTGGTCAGTCTAGTGCAGTCTAGAGAGAGAGAGAGAGAGAGCATAATCATCTACAACAGGTGTTTCGTGCAGCTGCTGATTAGGCTGATTTTTGTATTTTCACTTCATCCTTTTGAACCGTACCCGATTAATGGGTTTTACAGAAGATACCCGCCGTGATGGCCCAACACACCGGCTTCCATCCCATCCCCACTATTCTCTATATATACTGTGGCCCTCTCGAGTAAGAGTACCTTCCATTTTCCTATGTTGTTGATCTCCCCCGATCAGGCTCAGCATTAATTATTCTAAATTCATCTATAGATAGTGATTCGTCAAATGGATTAAGCTTCTTAGGGAAAATTGTATAACAGTCCATAACAAGAAAGGTTTCATTCATCAAACCACAAGCAAGCATTGGCACACGTGCAATTGTTAGGCAAAACAAAATATATATCAAATATGTCCAACTTTCTCTATGACGTAGGGATGAACGTGATGAGGTCGATCACCATCTTCCTCAAGGATAACTAATCCGAATCCATGGAGCTTCTCTAGACTCCTCACAGAGACTTCTCGAATCCATGAGGAAAAGAAATAGAAATGATTTTAAGATATATGAAAGAAACTTGTTGATTAATTGATAAATGAAATAAACGAGTCTACAACCCTTTAAATAGGGATACCAAGACTATAAAGAAGTTTAATAATTAAACTATAACTAAAACTCCATGAAATTCGTAACTTACTATAAATAGTAAATTTTCTATTTATAGTAAGTGTATTATGTTCACACCCCAAGTATAGGGTTGTGATGTAATAAGAATCTCAGTAAGACCGATGTCGAATCCCAATGGACTGAACCTTGTTGGGGGCCTTGCACAAAACCTTAGGATCTAGCCCTCCACAACAAACCAGAATTATGGATAATAATTGCAATGAAATAAATCAAAGCATGAATCACACACCACACAAGAGATTTTTATGTGGAAAACCCTCAAAGAGGTAAAAACCACGGAACCTCGTCCAGATCAACAATCCACTATAAAGTAGAACGTTGCAACCTTCTTCACTCACGCAGGAGTGGATAAACAATAAGAGAAATAGAGAAAATGGAGAGATCTAACCGATTACGAGGACATAGAAGCACTGAGATATAGATTGCACAGTAGATAACCTCCACGAGTAGAACCTCCCTTCTATAAGCTTCCTCTCTCTCTTCCTCTTTCTCTCTCACCTTTTGAAAGCCCTAAACCCTTTAACAAATCCCTTGTAAAGCTTTAGAAAATCCTCTTGCATTACCTAGAAAACCCTAGGCAACCCCTTTTATAGTTTAGGAAACTTCCCTTTCGCATCCCGGTTGCGAAAGGACTCAAATCCGCAGTTTCGCACAAAATCGTTGAACAAACTACATAACCTTCGACTAGTCGAAGCCTGTCCACGACCGGTCGAAGCCCACCTTCGACTGGTCCTGGAATTTCAGGACTGGTCTTATCCTCTGAGAAAAAACAGCACGAACTCGCTGGACTTTGAGTGGTGCCAGGGCTCGAACCTACGACCGGTCGAGCGTCCCCCACGACCGGTCGAGCGGGGCTCAGGACCGGTTGAAGACGGGGAAAAAATCCCATCAAACCTTGTACGTAATCTGAAAGTAGCTAGAACTAGAACTAGGCAAAGATATATCTAAATCAGGTAAAAGGAAGAGAATAATTGTGAATTTATTTAACTAAAACTCGTGAAATTCAAAGGTAGGAAACTGGGGTGTCAAGGATCTACTTGTAGCAATTGGGAAGCTACCTTATATTGATTCAAGGACACAACTGGAATCAGAGTCCTATCTTATTCAGTTGGTAAGAAGAAATTTGTCAGATTTCTGAACGTCTTATGGATCTAATCATCAATAGATAAGATTAGTGAAGATTTGGAAGTGATCCTGTCACCTAACCATGCCCAGAAGACTATGGCAAACAACAACAATTTATCAATCTCATAGCCAATCATAAGAGAATTGTGTAAGTTAGGAAGGATTCTGTCACCCTATCATGCCCAATGGACGATAGTGAACAACAAGTTTGCCTAATTTCACAATCTCAATAATGGAAAGAACGTACTTAAAGCTATCGCAGATACATTGTAATTTAAGTCACAACAAACCATTAAAAACTAAAAGTATATCATATAATCAAACTAGAAACCAAAAGAGTTCAATAAAGCATGAATCAAAACATGGCAACCATCCCAATCACGCTACAAACTTCACCTCTTAGCCCTAGCTAAGTGGTTTAGTTGGTCATAATTGAACTAAAATCTTAGGAAAACATAAAAGGAAAAGAAAAACAAGGAAGAAGAAGGAAGAACTCTTGATGGAGCTTGGCCGGCCGCTCCACACTCTCTCCCTTCCTCGTGCTCATGTCCACGCCTCCACGGCTGCCCAAGATAGAATCCCCCTCCCACGTTCTCTTCTTTCTCTTCTATAGACTAGAGAAGGTCGGCCGGGGTCGAAAAATCGACTCTCTACACGCAATACACTTTATAAAAGAACCAGATGCGCGATCTCTGTTTTACACAGCCAAAAATGGAAAAATGTCTTGCGTTTGATCTGAGATTGCTCGGCTGTCTGTCCAAATCTTTCAAAACCGTCTCCATGGTGGGGTTAAAGGCCCATTTATCTAGTGTTTACATGGTCCAGATTGCTGATCCGATCAAAGATATTGGCCCACAATCGGCCGAAATTTTCGGACGTTCACATGACAGGGCCTGCGTATTTCTTGCGCTGGGATGTTCAGTGGGCTCCACAGTGATGTTTTTGATGAAACCCACACTGTCCATTGGATTACTGGCGAAAAATCAGTCGGGAAGGAGTGGTTTTGGTCGAGTTTTGGTGCGGTCCACTGATGTTTTTCTTTGTAACACCCCGAACTTTTCGATGCTCGGGCATCGAAAGTCCTCGAGCGTTACCATAAGATTCAACGTGACATATACATGTGTACGATACCAATCCAATTACTCTAGCCTTACATCCTTGCCCTGACATAAACTTAACCGTTGGGGATGATCTTCATTCATAAATCAAGCCATCTGACCATTGAATTTCAAGACAAGCTCACCCATCACGTGATTTGACGTAAGTACTTTCCCTTAGATGATGTGACAAATAACTCCCTATCCATAATGATTTAGATATATATTCTTTTGTAAGAACTTCTTAGAAATGTGCCTATAACCATGTAGAGCCATTGGATTTTCCAAAACTCACACATCAGCAATAATTACGGAAATGCCATTGACCTAAGCCCCTGAATTCCAATTCACACAGTCCTCATCATCCGTTTCATGTGAAATTTTATACTAAGGCTAATTATTGTAAATTAACAGTACACATCAAATTTCAACCCTTAGATCATGGTAAATCAACTACTTGACCTCTACATCCGTTCATACACTTACCAGATCAAGATTCTGACCCGTCCATCTTATTCACCCCATATGGATATGCTTAACCTACCATTAGAATTTCAATCCGAGGAACTTACACATGTGAACAAGTCACTCGAATCCAACAGTAAATGTGTCATACCCGTAATCACTCCAGAAACACACCTGATGACCATCCATTTACGAAACTGACCGTACATCCACTGACATACATGGCCAGAGTGCTAGCCATCAAGTCCCCTTATTATTAACAAGTCATCTGACCACCCATCATGTTTGGATCCGCTAAACGGGCCATGTTAACATCATGACAAACTGATCATCATGAAGATCTTAGGGTTTAGGTTCTAACTGCCCGGAAACTTGTCAATCAGAAGAGTATAAGTATTATTTTAGAATTTTAAAATATATTAGCCATTAAAGGAGAATCTTAATCGGAGATCATAGCTCAAATTTGGGTGACGGAAAGTGCGTGAAAAATAAAGATCACCTGTCAAATTTCATCATATTTAGACAGTAAACTTATAAGTTACAGACGGCAGAAGTTTTGACAAGAAAAAGGGTAGAACTGTAAATATTGTAAGAAGTAAATGCATGTCACTGTTTGAGTAAAGTTTTAACGGTCAATGCATTAGTAGATCATGCGGTCCACCAGAAGTTTGGATCTACTTTAAATTTGAGACCATAGGTTTGTACTACGTGCCAAAGACGGTGAACGGAGTGGATTTCTTAACAAACATCACTATAGGGCCCACCTGATTTTTCTCGAACCGTGCATGAAAGTTTATATTTTACGTAAATGATTTCCTTGGTTTAACGTGAACAATGTCTCACCTTAATTAAAGGGTGGCTCACCTGGGTTCTAAATCGACCCCTATAATACGGCTGAACATACCTTAGGATCATTAGAATCCTTTTAACCATTGACGTTTAATTTTGAGGTGATCCAACCATTAAACTAACTGAAATCTATAATTAGAGCTAGAAATAAGTGAAATTGAGAGTATGGCCCACCCAAGATTTGAAATTTCCTCATCTCCGGTCAGGTGACCCAAATGGGCCCGCAGAGAATCATGGATAGTGTGGATTTCCCAAAAACATCCAAGTTGACCCCACCTAATGGGTGTATGCACATCAGGACGTGCACTCGCCGTGCACCGAGTAGGGCACGCTCGGTCAGAGCCTCTGACCCGGGTTCAGAAACTTCTCTCTTCCTTTCGGCGGTGTCAGCGGACGGCCCACCGTCCGAGGACTTTGATCCGTGGCCCATCGTCCGGCCCTGTTAGGATGATCCAAACCGTCCATTTGATTAAGGAGGTAGAACTGACCAAAACTCAACTAACAGAACTGAATTTTACGCACATGTGGTCACACGAGAACCAGCGCAAAATAGCCCAAAAACACAAAAAAATTTCCAGAAATAGAAACTATCCGTTGCCAAGAGGACGATCCGCGTGAGCTCCCTTCTCTCAACCTCAGCCGTCCATTAGCTGAAGTCTCAACCATCCAATGATGTCCACGTGGATTGAGGTCTAGTAGAAAACCAGCAATCGAAACCACCCACGGCTAGTTGTTTGAAGAAAAACAGGGGGCGAGAGAGAAAACAGGGGGTCGGTTTGGGTCTGGTTTAAATGCTGTTGGATGCTTCCAGTGGCAGTAATGAGGAAAAAAAAAAAAGTGAAGAAAGAAACGAAAATGAGAGAGAAGATAGAGAGTGAGAGAAAAGAGAGGAAGAAGAAGGAGGAAATAGGGAGCGTGAACGTCGGTCCACACAGCCGGGTGAGTAGCCTGCAAATGCCGTTTCTCTTGTTCATTTCTTCTTATTTACTCTCCTCCATTTCGTATAGTTATAAGCCCTAATATAAGCCAAGTTTGGGGCCAAGATCCGTCCATGGTAGAGCTTGAATAGGGCTTGATTATGGCTCCGTTTTGAGGCTGAACGTGGCCTGAGTTCAGGGCCTGTTTGGGGTCGAACGGTAGCATGCAAATAGCCCCAGCCAAGGGCTGAAACGCGACCCAAAATCCACCTGCAAACAAGCTCCGGTCGGCCCGCAACACGCCCCAAAAATGGGACGGGAACTAGGGAGAAAACTCCCCTGTTCAGGTCATTTTCTTGGCTGGAAAAAAACTGGCAGCCACCCTGTCTCCATTAAGCACTGATGTGGGACGAAGCACGGCCTCCAAAACAGCCTGTTGATTCGCATCATGGCGGGAAGACAGCCATGCACGTTGCAATGATGATTGGCTGCATGTGGGCTTCACCAAACGCTAGTGGGCCCTACACAAATGCAGGTGGGCCGCACCCTGTATCTGCGGGTGGACCCCACCATACCTCGGCTGGTGGGCCATGTATGTGGCCCCACCTAATTGATGTGGCTCGTCCTGGCCGTCCATCAAAGGCCATCAGACCCTGGACTTTTGTTTCGATAAAATAAAATAAAAAAATATATGTTAGTATATATGCATGCATCTGTGCACGCATAAAAATTAAAAAGCATTATATTACACCTCTAATGCATGAAGCATGGTGCGTAGGGATTGCATTCAGGACCGTCCATCCCACTTCCCACCTCATTTTAGGCGTTGACCTGAAAAATGAAGCCAACCCAACTCTCTGGTAGGCCACACAGTAGAAAGACTGATTTAATAGTAGTAAATCATTAGGGCCCGCTGTGATATTTAGGAGCATCAAAACATATCCAAAATTGGATATTACACCTTTCCTGAGCCCTGGAACCCAATCAACGGAGTAGATCCTCCTTAGGCGGGCCCCACCTATCAAAACCAAAAAAAAAAAAAAAAAGAAACATGCATGTTGACGTCCAGAGGACGCTGCCTCATTTTACTTAAAAGTTTGGCTTGAACCAATGCTCCACCACAAGCCTTACTATGATGTGTGTTGAACATCAACACCGTCCATTAGATGGGTCCCCTTTTTATATGAGGTGCCTCCAAAAATCAACCATACATAGAGCTCAGGTGGCCCACACAATCTACAACCTTGCAAAGACATGTTAAATCATATAAAAGCAACTGCTGGGGTCCACCTGAGATTTGGATGCACCTGAAACTTGGTTTAACCCCTTAACCTAGTGGGACACACATAATGGATGGGTTAGATTGGTGAACCACAACTTGGTGGGCCCAACAAATGATTATGAATGCTTTAATGGTGGATAAACCTCCTAACTGTTGTGTATGTTACGGACCAAGTAATCTTATTCATGGGCCCCTCAAACCTACACTAGACTCTTTCTAAGCATTATCATAATTATTATTATTAGGATTACTAATATTAGAAATGTATGGCCTTTAGTAAATTATTTATATTTATATTAGATATTACATATAAAGATTAGTAATAGTAGACATTAATGTTTTATTCTATCATTATCAAATATTATCATTAAGGGTAGAGCATATTATGTATTTTTATCACAATGATTATTAGTGTCATGTTAGCTAATATTGGGCATATTATTAATATTACTTGTTGTTTTGATATTACTAGTGTTAGTCCTTATTATATTATCATTAGTAAATATTTATACTTAGGAGGTGATTAGTCATTAGATAATGACGGTACATTCAAATATGAACTTATGAGCCCACATTATTAATATTGATGGATTAATACCCCTATAATAAATATTATTTAATCAGTTGCACGATAATAATAATATTATTAAAAATTCAGGATTCAAATTTTAGAATTTAAATTTAAGACTAAACCCTAAGATAAATAATTCAAACCCTAGGTTATAATCTCAACAATAAATAGCGTATAAAACTCAATCTAACCATGTAATTTCCTAATTCATGATAGGACTCGATTATAAGGGACCACACGTCCCCTAACCATGCTGGTAGGCGATCCAACTATAAGGTGATGATTCTTCCCCTTGAGCTTTCCATCTTCTCATTAGCTTAAGTTATAGTCTTTATTTAAATTTATAATTGATATATTCCTTTATAATCGCATGTGTTAGCTAGTGGAAATTAAATTGCTGTCTTACATACTTTATAATTATTCTGTATAATTGTTCATGCTTGTGGATTATTTGTGGATTGCTTACGGAACTTAAACTGGTACATTAGTGGGAAATTTCTACGTATAAATGTACACTCATACTTGGGATGTAACTTGACTAGTTGTGATCGTAATGGACCTTCGGCTGGGTGGTTATTGAGTGGTGGTCTAGAAGGATGATTGATGTGGGCCTACTATCCAGGGTTGTTGTGCCCAATGATTTTAAGGATGGTCTTTATCATATGGTTTTGATATTCGCCCTAGGTAGCATATTTTGATACTCGCCCTATGTGGCTTATTTTGATATCTGCTTACGTGGTTTGTTTTGGTATTTGTCCTATATGGGTTTAATGTTTTATATCGTGCAACCATGCGATGGTAAGCCCCACATACTGTAATATGATTGGCCACTAGTCGATGGGTTTCCATTAAACATCCTAAGATGGTAGTCTCATGAGCCGGGGATGGTGGTAATGGGACACTATGCCCGAGCTGTCGGCCTACGCTGGCCTATACGCTCCCCGTAGTGACCTTGAGCTTACCTAAATTGGCTGATTGTAACTGGATTAATAACGGTTTGGCTAATCATGCATCCATAGCATATTGGCGATGACGGGTGGCTAATTCTGGATGCTGTAGCACGTGCCCTAGAGTTGTTGGGGTATCGTTTCGCTAGCTCCCAGACCACCGACTATCGACCCTTGTTCCGACTGGATGATTTTCCCAGGTCGATGATTTGCATGGGCGACGAGCCCAAGTCCGACTGGATGTGCATCCCCAGGTCGATGTGCATTCACGCATCCATGCATTTAAAAAGACTGCATCATGTATTGTTTTGATTGCCTTGTTGTATATAACTATGCTTACTTAATGTGGCGGTGTGTAATCTTGAGGGAAATTCACACTGAGCTGGCCACTCATCCATCAAATATACAACCGTACAGGTAGTACAGGTGACTTTAGTGATATGTATGTTCAGACTTGATGAGAAGCAATGTATGATCACCAGGGATGCACGGCCGTATTGCTAGGTGGAGCTGCGCGATCTTGTGGCTCTCCTTTATATGTTTTATATATATTTCAAATTTCTTATGTATGTAATCTTGTAATTGATAGTGTTGAGACATTGGTTTGTATAAGTCATTATGGGCAACCACTTGTATATATTTGAATGAAAATGAAAAATTTCCTTTATGTTGATTTGTCCATTCTACGCTCATCTGCTTACTCTGATAATTGAAAAAAAAAAAAAAAAGTACACTCGAATTTGACCATCCTTTAAGGTTAACACTCGGGTTTTTGGGACACGGGTCGTGTACTCGGGTCCTGAAGATTCGGGTTGTTACATTCTTCCGCTGTCCATCCTACGTTTTCTGACGATCCACTTGCATACACGTGTATGGGGCCAAAAGGACACCTAGACGAGGGTCATGCCTAGCCCAGAGATATATTGGACGGTCCAGATCATATAAATGGTTGATGGGTGGGGCCCACAAGCATGAACCGGCAGACAGCGTGAGGACGCTGTCCGTTCTTGAAATTCTGAAACAGAGAGTCGGTCAGCGGGCGCTGACAGACCTCTCAAGTTCTGGTGCGAGTCCAGTGCACGTGCACCCCATGTACGTGCGATGTACACGTGGGGTTCACTGTGATGTTTGTGAGAAATCCGTTCCGACCATCCTTCTTACCACCTCAATTAAGGGGTTAAGACAAAATTTGAAGCATATTTAGATATCAGGCGGGCCTTAAATCAGGATTTTAGGGCCTGATATGTCCGTTGGGCCACTTCCATAAGGATTCAATGGTTGAAATTTAATGTGTATGGTTAATTTATGGTTCTCAGGCCATAAATGAAGTTTCAAGCCAAACAGATGGTGGAAACCCTGTGATCTTGCGTTCTGGACGACTTTCAAGCCTCTTTCACGTGAACAACTTGATTTCTTTGGATCTCTGACATGTAAATCCTTCGATTTCGATCTCTTGGGGTCCGTCCCTTGCCTTGGTGACTTCAGAGCGTTAAATTCATGCTTTTAGCACACTTTTGTAGTCCAAGCTCCTAAATTCACCTTGCAGCACAAACACGATTAAAATAGGGCGTTTAAACAATATCATATTCATAAATCTAGGTAATAACTGGGGTCAAATATGCAATATTTGACCCTCAACGTCCTATGTGTCTTAACCATGTTGTTCTCCTAATTTTTCTAAACACTTTTTATGTTGGATGCAACTCCTAGAGCCCAACGGATGAAGAGTTATAATCAAACTAAAACTTACTATTTATAATAAAAATAGAATTAAACATGGCATTCGGCCTTCGATATAATGGAATTTTGCAAATTCGGCGTGGGCAATCTGGCTTGGCCTAGTTGGTTGGCTAAAGTAGCTCGTTCTACCCCAAAATCATATATGGTATGTCGAGTAACTCATTCGGGTTTGCGAGATATGGTTGTTTTAAGGTTCTGACGGTCTTGATGACTTCTGCCTCTGATCAGGCCTTCTTTGATCCATCTTGGACATGAAAGTGTCCGTGACCCACTCTACATCACTCTACAAAAAAAAAAAAAAAAAAAAAAAAAAAAAAAAAAAAAAAAAAAAAAAAAAGAAAAAGAAAAAGATAACAAAATTCTTGTAAATACCTTCCTATCTAAACTAAATCCAAATTTCTAATTTAAACTCTCTCATCCTCACATTTATAACTTGCAGTCTAACATAAATCTTCGAAATTTTAATACCGACTTCAATCTTAGGCTGCAAGAAGGGAGGGAAAAATACTAGAAAAGCAAATATTCATGAATTGGATGTCTTGAATCTTGTCAACACATCATTTATCATCATTATTTTGTATCTTTAAAAAAAAAAAAAAAAAAATTTAAATTCAAAGTGTGTGCCAAATTCTGCTTTAAAGCATTTATAGAAATTTCATTGCTTTTGGGGTTCTCTGCAAATTAATATAATCCAACTCTATTTATCAATTTGGAATCGGATATTCTTGCAGGGATTTAAATGGGTGTAGTTTATTTTTTAAGCCCATTTTTTCATTACTGTTATTTTTGAGACATGATCCATCCACAGTATGTTCCAATGTTAGGTAGTTTACACTCAAACCCCATGGATGGCCCGCACATGGCATGGGTTTGCTGCATAAATAAATAGAATGCTGGCTCGTTCATCATCATGGCACTAAGCAATTACTTTTTTGCTGCAATGAATTTTGTTATTTACTGCCATTAACTTGGAAGGAATTCATTGTTTTCACATCCTCATGTGATTACTTGTTGGACAATGCAGGCATTTTTGATTTCATCAAACTGATCGTAGAAGGATTACTTCAGTCCACTTTGTCCTGTATACTCTGTAAATCCTTGGCCCTTTTCTCCAAAGATATTTTCAATGGAAGTTTAGAGTCATTTTTATCCATATTTAAGCCAGGAGTTATGTGACACATCCATTGAGTATTTCATATCCTAAATCCCAATGATCACAAAAATCCCAAAAATATAGGCTGAGTATATATATAGTAACTAAAGTAATAAAACTACCATGCTTACTAATCCAATGTTCATTTTCATGTTTTTCTCTATGCCAAGCAGTTTTAATCATAGGGAGAACACCCATTGGAATAGTGTGCCTTATCGCCTTACTGGTAGATAAATTACGAAGGAGACATATATGGATGGACACCACGGTAGAAGAGTTCTTAAGCAAGTATAGATGCCAAACGCCTGCAAGGTACTCTTATTGGGATATTCGAAGGATGACCATGCGTTTTAAAGAGAAATTAGGCCAAGGAGGTTTTGGTTCTGTTTACAAAGGAAAGCTCAGAAATGGCCCACCCGTTGCGATCAAGATGTTGTCTGGTAAGTCAAAAGGAAATGGGCAAGATTTCATCAATGAAGTTGCTACGATCGGAAGGATTCATCGTGTCAATGTGGTCCGACTCATTGGATTTTGTGCAGAGGGATCGAAAAGGGCTCTTATCTATGAGTACATGCCTAATGGCTCTCTAGAAAAATATATATATATTCCCATGAAGGTAAGAGCAGCCCTTTTGAGTTGGGAGAAGATGTACCAGATTGCATTGGGGATAGCACGGGGGATTGAATATCTTCATCAAGGTTGTGACATGAAGATTCTACATTTTGACATCAAGCCTCACAACATTCTCCTGGATGACAACTTCAACCCAAAAGTTGCCGACTTTGGGCTTGCAAAGTTCTACCCAACAGATGAAAGCCATTTATCAGTCACAGCTGTAGGAGGAACTCTAGGATATATGGCTCCTGAACTATTTTATAAAAATACCTGCAGGCAGGTCTCATACAAGTCTGATGTTTACAGTTTCGGAATGCTTTTAATGGAAATGGCTGGTAGAAGAAAGAACGGGAATCCATCTGCAAACTCAAGCCAAATTTACTTCCCGTTGTGGGTATATGACAAGCTCGATCAAGATGGGGAGATGGGAATGGAGGATGCTGCTGAGGATGAAAAGGAAATTGCAAAGAAGATGGTTATAGTTGCATTGTGGTGTATACAGATGAAACCTGCAAACCGTCCTTCCATGAGTAAAGTTATAGAGATGCTAGAAGGTAGTGTGGAACTTCTGCAAATGCCGGCCAAGCCTTTTCATTCTTCCCCACAAAGGGTTCCTGATGAAGATCATGCAACTGATACAAATCCCACAGAATCATCGAGTATTGAGGAACTGGGACTGCTCTCCGAAAATTATGAGGTATCAAATAACTTAGATGTGATTATAGATTAAGTTGTGATACTTAGACTATCAAAACAATAAAGTTTTAGATATTTGGTACAAGAAACTATTCAAGTAATTATAATGATGTATGTGTTGGTTTTAATATTAGTTCTTTTCCTACATATGTAATGTTTTTGTAATAATACAACTTGCAAGCATTAAAGGTTATCTTTCCTACACTGACTTGATGACTTATGGTCTAATGTGGATCAAACCATTTTCTTAACGATTGAGTGGCCCGATGAATTCGACCAATTAAAAGTGGGGCTCACATGATGAACAGTCTAGATTGATGGGTAGACCCATTTTTCTACAAATAATGTGGTCCATCCATTTTCCCAGGAATTTATCGAATGGCTAGGATGGTCCAATCATAGTGAGCCTACATGACAGATGGTTCAGATTGATGAATAGAACAATTTTACTACAAACATTGTGGCCATCTATTTGTGTAGCAATTGATCGAAAGGCTAGGATTCCGATCGATAGCAAATTTTGTGGATCACTTGCAATAAAGTAGGCCCACCAGATGAGTGGTCCATATTGATGATTTGAACCATTTTCCTAGAAGCAATATGGAACATCCATTTCCCCAGGAAGTTATCGATGGTTAGGGTGGTCTGATCAGAACGATTCTTGAAGATCAAAGGCAATCAAAAGTGGAGCCTATATGATGGCTGGTCCAGATTAACGATTAGACCACTTTTTACAAATAATGTGGACCGTCTATTTTAGTAGCAATTGATATGATGGTTAGGATGGTCTGATCAAAGGGATTCTTGACGAACACGTTGCAGTCAAATCTGGAGTCCACCTAGTGGACGTTATAGATTGATGATTATCCATTTCCCTACTATCATTATGGACCATACATTTTCCTAGCAATTGATCAGATGGTTAGGATATTATGACGGTCCGATCAAAAGCAATTGTTGAGGATCACATACAACAAAAAGTGCAGCTGAAATGATGGACAGCTCAGATTGATGGTTAGAACCATTTTCCCACAATAAATATGATTATCGATTTTCCTAATAATTGACCAGATGGTAAGGGTGATCCGATCAATGGAAGCAAGGCAAACCCAATCAAGAGTGTGGCCCACATGATGGAATGTCCAAATGGATGATTAGACCAGTTTTATATAATGAATTTAAACAGGCACCCCGGTGGATCCCTGACTGTGGGGCCCACCATGATGTATTTTCCTTATATCCACGCTGTTCATCCGTTTCACCAGCTCATTTCATGGCATGAGCTCAAAACTGCAGCAAATCTAAATCTCAGGTGGACCACACCATGGGAAAGAGTGGTGATTGACCATTAAAAACTTTTTGCGGCCCACATAAGTTTTGGATCAACCAGATCGTTGTGTGATCCCTTCATCCAGGTCTGTGTGACCCTATCAACAGGTTGGATGGCAAATAAAGATTCCGGTGGCCTCCAAGAAGATTTTAATGGTACGCATTCAATCACCACTATTACGTGTGGTGTGGTCCACCCGAGATTTGGATCTGCTGTGTTTTTTGCACCATCCTCTAAAATGAGCAGGTGAAACGGATGGATGGTAGGATATAAGGCAAATACAATGAGGTGGGTCCTACTGTCAGGGATCCACTGAAGCCGCGTCCAATTTAAACCGGCGCGGGTTATGTGACGCAGGGGTAACAGCTAAGTGGTTGAGGCCCTTACCATGGGCCTGTGCTGTATTCCACGCAGTCCATCCGTTTCACCCGGGCATTTTGACGCATTTACCCAAAAAATGAGGCAGATCCAAATCTCAGGTGTACCTGACAATGGGATTGAATTCCCACCATCAAAAACTTTTGGATCAAGAAGATCGCTGTGTGATCCTTTCATCCAGGTCTGTGTGACCTTATCAACAGGTTTGAATATAAACATTATAGTGGGCCTCATGAAGTTTTTAACCGTGGGTGTTCAATCACCAATGTTTTCTTTCCTGTGGTGGGGTCCAACTGAGATTTAGATCTGCCTCATTTTTTAACCTTGTACTAAAATGAGCTGGAAAAACGGATGGTTCATATAATTTGTAGGAAAATAGTTCTAACCATCAATTTGGACTGTCCATCGTGTCGCTCCACTTTTGATTGCATCTGATCCTCGAGAGCCATTTTGATTGGACCATCATAGCCATCTAATCAATTGCTATAGAGATGGTGTTTAGATTTTTAAGAAAATGAGTCAAATCATCAATCTAAATCTGGTGGACCCCACTTTTGATTACATGTCTTTCTTAAGAATTGCTTTGATCAGACCATTTTAACCATCGGATCAAACGCTAGTAAATGGTATTGACTGCACAAGAATGGATGTAATCATCAACCTGGACTGTCCATCTCATGAGCCCCACCTCTAGTACGTCCAGCTCAGTCCAGTTAATCCGAGCTCATTTGCGGCTGCACAGGGCATACCATCAGTCTGTTCTGCTCTTCAATCAAGTTCAGGTCACCACTGATCCTCCAGCTCCTTTCCCCTCCATTCCTCCCAGATCAACTGACCTCTCTCCCAGGCACCGGTCGTCGACAAGTTTCTCCCCCACGCAGGCCCATGTGGTCCGGTCCCAGCGCTTGACCTCTTGCCCGGCCTTCGACCAAGAGACGCTGGACCACCTCCTCTGCTCTGGGAAAGTTACCTCAACCGTTTGGTCGCACTTTCACAGGATTTTTGACGTTCCGATCATCCCAAATCAATCCATTCATCAGAAAATCGGGACTTGGTTGTCAAGGGCCTTAAACTCCTCTCGCATTAAGCGGCTTCTGGGGCTGGTCCCTGCGCTAACTTCCTGGGAGTTATGGCAGAGCCGCAATGCCTCGCATTTCGAGGGAGTCCTGATGTCCGGGCCCAACATCATTGCTCGGGTCACCTCTTGGCTACAGGAAATCGGTGATCCTCTGCCTCACAACGATCGCAAATCGCTCAGAACCGAGGCCATTCTTCAGGCCCTTCATCTGGGGAACGGCAGCGACAACACCCCTGCCTGTCCTTCTATTGTCAAATGGGTAAGACCTCCTCCGGGCTGGATTAAGCTTAACGTCGATGGTTCTTCCCGTGGAAATCCAGGTGAAAGTGGAGGTGGAGGAGTTGCTCGGGATTCTCAGGGTCAAGTTATTTTCGCCTTCCATAGGAACCATGGCCATGCCTCCAATACGACTGCAGAGGCCTAGGCTATGCTTGACGGAATTACTCTTTGCAGTAAATTGGGGCTAGCTAGAATCGTTGTTGAATCGGATTCCAAACTGGTGGTCGATGCTGCAGCGGATCCTTCCGCCCACTGCCTATGGAACATCTGGTATAGATTGGGAGCCATTCATCGCCTTGGCCGTCGCCTCAATCTCTGCTTCAGGCACATCTTTCGTGAGGGAAATGCTGTGGCTGACGCACTCGCCAGGCTGGCTAGCGAAGGATGTGCCAACTCCCTCTTCCTTTCTCGTTCGGAAATGCTGACTTTAACTAGGGGCCTATTGGTCCTTGATAAAGTCGGGCTGGGTTACTTGAGAGCCTGACTCTGGTGTGTATTTTCTTTTGTCTGGGGGATCGGGCCATCCTTTTGTTACTACCAGGCTGACGCAGGGATGAACGTGATGAGGATAAATACTCTGAATCCACGGAGCTTCTCTAGACTCCTCACAGAGACTTCTCGAATCCACGAGGAAAGAAAGCAGAAAATAGAAATAAATTCTAATAAATTCGAAACTGATTAATTGATCATTAAAAATGAGTTCATAACCCTTTAAATAGGGATACCAAGCAATGGGAAAGAAATCAGAATCAAACTACAACTAAAACTCCTAGAATTCGCGACTTACTATAAATAGTAAACTTACTATTAATTTATAGACGGTCGTGATGTCTACGAGTGTGCAAGGTTTTCGGCCAAAAATAGTAAGTGTCCTATTTGGCTTCACCAAACCTTTCTCCTAATTATTCTAAGCTCTTTTCACGTTGGGCACAACTCCTAAAGCCTGACGGATGAAGAGTTATAATCAAACTAAAACTTACTATTTATAGTAAAAACAAAATTAAAGCAGGGAAACGATCATCGATCCAGGGGTTTTTCGTAATTCTGGGTGTCGCAACCGGACGTACTGGGGTTGGTTGGCTAAAGTAGCTCGTTCTACCCCAAAATCATATATTTTATGTCAGATAACTCATTCCGGATTGCGAGATACGCCCAATCTAAGGTCCGACGGTCCAGATCACTTCTGTTGTCGATCAGGCCTTTTCTGATCCATCTTGGCCATGAAACTGTCCACGACCCGCTCTACATCAGTCTCCTCCACTTCAGAAGAACTTGTCCTCGAGTTCTCATCCTGCTCTGGTTCATAATACTCAGGCAGGTCCGTGACATTGAAAGTCCATGAGATCGCCATGTCATCTGGAATATTAACAATATAAGCGTTGTCATTGATCTTTCGAATGATTGGGATGGGTCCAATCTTCTTATTTTTCAACTTGTTATACGTCCCGGTCGGAAATCTCTCTTTGCGCAGATGGACCATAACGCGATCGCCCACCTCGAACACCTTTTGTCGCTGGTGCTTGTCAGCTTGTTCCTTGTACTTCTCATTCGAGGCATGTATCTTGGTTCGCACTTCCGTATGGATGCCCATGATCTTGTCCGCCATATGTTTTGCTGCAATGCTCGTGCCTGGGTGCTTGGGCAGAGGGACCAAGCCAAGTGTGTGGCGAGGCACTCGTCCGTAGATAATCTGGAACGGTGATTTCCCAGTCGAGCGGTTCATCATGTTGTTGAATGCAAACTCTGCTTGAGATAAGGCTAAATACCACTATTTCGGTTTTTCTCCTGAAATACAGCGAAGGAGGTTTCCCAATGTGCGATTCACAACTTCGGTTTGCCCATCAGTCTTTGGGTGGTAAGCACTGCTGAATTGAAGTCGTGTATCGAATCGAGTCCACAAAGTCCGCCAAAAGTGGCTAATAAACTTCGTGTTACGATCAAAAGTAATGGTCTTGGGGACCCCGTGTAGCCGTACGACCTCCCTGAAGAATAGATTCGCCACGTGTGTTGCATCGAGGGTCTTCTTGCATGGGATAAAGTGCGCCATCTTTGAGAAACGATCTACCACCACGAACACCGAATCCATACCGCGTTGTGTTCGAACCAAGTACGAAGTCCATTGATAAATCCTCCCAAGAACCGTCAGGCACAGGTAACGGGGTGTAGAGGCCCGTATTCTGAGATTGCCCCTTGGAGGTCTGACAAACATGACAACGTTGTACGACTTTTCCCACATCACATACTAATTGCGGCCAGTAATACCGCTCTTCCACAAGAGCTCGCGTCTTGTCTCGCCCAAGGTGTCCACCGAGGCCACCTCCATGTAGCTCCTGAATAATCTACTCCCTTAGAGAACTTTGGGGAATGCACAATCGATTCCTTTTGAAGAGAAAATCGTCCTATATATGAAGGTCACTGGGGTGACCTTCTTGGCACTTCATCCAAGAATCTTTAAAGTCCTCATTCTTGGCATACAACTCCTTGAGACAGTTGAAGCCGACCACCTCGTTACTCATTGTAACAAGTAGTGATGCACGACGACTAAGTGCATCAGCCACCTTGTTCTGCTGCCCTGACTTGTGCTTCAGAACGAACGTGAATTCCTGTAAAAAAACAACCCATCTAGTATGCACACAATTCACATTAGTCTGACTATTAATAAACTTTAATGCTTGATGATCAGTGTACAAAACAAACTCTCTTTGAATCAGATAATGTCGCCAATGTCGTAGCATCAGAACAACTGCGTACAACTCAAGCTCATAAGTCGACCACTTCTTTCAGGCGCTGTAGAAGGCTACCGACTTGCCTTCCTGTGATAATACTCCTCCAATTCCGATGTATGAAGCGTCACACATAACCTCAAATAATTTGTCGAAATTAGGAACACCAAGACCGGTGTTGTAGACAAACGATGCTTGATCTCATGAAAGCTCTTGTCAGCTTTATCGGTCCACTGGAATGGTCCTTTTTTCATGCAATCTGTTATAGGCGCGACTATGATGCTAAAATCTTGCACGAATCGATGATAGAAAGTCGCTAACCCGTGAAAACTCCTCACCTCATAAATGTTTGTCGGGATTGACCATTCCCTAATAGCTCGCACCTTTTCATCGTCTACACAAATGCCTGTGGACGTTACAACAAACCCTATAAACAACAGGCTGTCAGTTAAAAAACTACACTTCTTCAAGTTGAGGTACAACTTGTTAATTTGTAGGACTTGTAGCACCTGCCTGAGATGTTTCCTGTGCTCCGTCTCATCCTGGCTATATATCAATATGCCATCAAAATATACTACCACAAATCGGCCAGTAAACGGTTTTAACACTTGATTCATCAAACGCATAAAAGTACTTAGTGCGTTCGATAGGCTGAAGGGCATGACCAGCCACTCATACAACCCTTCCTTGGTCTTGAATGCCGTTTTCCACTCATCACCGGGTCGGATACGAATCTGATGGTACCCGCTCCTTAGATCTAGTTTAGAGAACACCTTGGCCCTCTTTAGCATATCGAGCATGTCATACAATCGTGGTATTAGGAACCGATATTTGATGGTAATTTTGTTGATTGCCCGGCTGTCGATACACATGAGCCAGCTTCCATTTTTTTTTTGGCGTTAATAATGTAGGTATGGCACATGGGTTCATGCTCTCTCTCAAGAGACCCTTACGGATCAATTCCTCCACTTGTCCCTAAAGTATCTCACACTCCTTTGGACTCATCCGATAATGAGGGCGATCGGGCAGGCTAGCCCCAGGGACGATGTCTATGTGATGTTGGATGTCCCTCATGGGGGAAAATTCATCAGGTAAATACTCAGGCCAGATTTCTTTAAATTCGATCAGCAACAGCCTTAAACTTGGAGGGATATTTGAGGGTTCTTCTTCCTCGCCCTTCACCACTACGACGTATACCTCGCCGGTTTCCTTGGATTCCTCCATAAAATCCTGAATGGTCAAGAGGGAACTCCCCTCCACTTTAGAAGCTTCAGGGTAGTTCTCTGGTGCCATAGGGGCAAGGATTATTTTTCGACTATTCTTGACGAATACGTAGACATTGTCTCATCCTTGATGGGTCGCATCACGGTTCGACTGCCAGGGTCGACCGAGTAGCATGTGACAAGCTTCCATGTCAACCACGCCACAAAGTATCTGATCCTTATAATTTTTACCAATTGAAAATGAGATAGTGTATTGTTCAGTTACCTTGGTCTCATTCATCTTTTTTATCCAGCCAATTGAGTACGGGAAAGGATGTTTCGTCGTTGGTAGCCGCAACTTGTCCACCATCACCCTTGAGAAGATGTTCTCGCTACTACCGCTATTTATAATCACATCACAGACCTTTCCGTTGACAGTGCACTGAGTACAAAATATATTGTGTCGATGTAAATGTAATTCCTTTCGTGGGGTATACAGTAATCGCCTCACAACTAGAAATTCGCCATGATACTCGCCTGTCATTTCATCGCCACCTGCTATTTCTTCAGTGGTTTGCTCATGTTCATCATAGTCATGACCTTCTTCTGCGGCCTCATCTTCAGTGCCCCTTTGTTTATAGTCAAGTGTGCTACGGGACGTTGAGGACAGGTGTTTGATAAGTGGCCTAGCTGGCCACAGTGGTAACAATTGTTCGACCTTGGCCGAGCATTAGGATTTGAAACCCTACTCGGGCCCGCTGTTGTGGGTATTGCACGTTGAGGTTTGAATGAGCCGCTCCCCATATCATGGTTTGCGGTTGTAGGAAGTTGAGGACGTTCTCCTACTGGATCTTTTCCTCGTGCCAGCATTGGATCCTGCGTGGGACCCGTCATTGGGGGTCAAGTTGAAGGATATGGACGAGCAGGAGCTCTTGCAAGTTGTGTTTCTGCCCTATCCGCCAATTGAACTGCTTCATCCACGGTCTCGACTGGGTATATCTGAACTCGATCCTGAATTGTCTGCCGCAACCCACCTATAAATCGTGCCACTTTCTGTGACTTAGATTCTGATGGATCGTTTCGTGTAGCCAACCGCTGGAATTCTTCTGTGTAATCTTTGACGGTTCGATTTTCTTATTGGCAATTTTGATATTGCTGGAATAGTATCTGCTCATAATCACTGGGGAGAAATCGTGATCGAAGAAGATGTCTCATCCGTGGCCATGATGAGATAGGCGCCTTATTCTGATGGGCTCGTGAGAGTTGTAATTGTTCCTCCCATGCAGAAGCACCAGATTTTAATTTAAACGCTACCAATTTTACCCTTTTATGATTTGGCACGTCCATATAATCAAAATATCTCTCTACTTCGGCTAGTCAATCGAGGAAATCTTCTATACATAATAAACCATTAAAACTAGGAAGTTCAGCCTTACCTCGGTAATATCTTTCAGCACGATCTAGATGATCGCCTCCATGGATTGGTTGTCGGGCAAAACCCTCATTAAGGTCTTCGTTGCTAGAACTTGAATCATCTGCTGTAGTTCTACGATTTGCCACTGGTAGTGCTCTACGGAAATCGGGGTTGCGTCGTACAGCAATCATGGGTAGTGGAGTCACCATGGGTGGTGGAGCCACCATAGGTGGTGAAGCACCGCCTAGGGCTCGGGGCGGAAGTAGCGTATCCGCAAGATGGTCGAGCGTTACCTGCAACTCTTACATGGTCAACTGACTCTCCTGATGGAAAGCTTCCATTCTTTCCGAAAGATAACGAATCCCAGAATCACCGTCCACAGGATTTTGATTCATACCTTCGTTGTTTGCCATCGGCCCGAGGGGAATCTTCGCTTTAATACCAATTGACGCAGGGATGAACGTGATGAGGATAAATACTCCGAATCCATGGAGCTTCTCTGGACTCCTCACAGAGACTTCTCGAATCCACGAGGAAAGAAGGCAGAAAATAGAAATAAATTCTAATAAATTCAAAACTGATTAATTGATCATTAAAAACAAGTTCATAACCCTTTAAATAGGGATACCAGGAAATGGGAAAGAAATCAGAATCAAACTACAACTAAAACTCCTAGAATTCGTGACTAACTATAAATAGTAAACTTACTATTTATAGACGGTCGTGATGTCTACTAGTGCGCAAGGTTTTCGGCCAAAAATAGTAAGTGTCCTATTTGGCTTTACCAAACCGTTCTCCTAATTATTCTAAGCTCTTTTCACGTTGGGCGCAACTCCTAAAGCCCGACGAATGAAGAGTTATAATCAAACTAAAACTTACTATTTATAGTAAAAATGAAATTAAAGCAGGGAAACGACCGTCGATCCAGGGGTTTTTCGCAATTCCGGGCGTCGCAACCCAGCATAGCAGGGTTGGTTGGCTAAAGTAGCTCGTTCTACCCCAAAATCATATATTTTACGTCAGATAACTCATTCCGGATTGCGAGATACGCTCAATCTAAGGTCCGACGGTCCGGATCACTTCTGTCGTCGACCGGGCAATTTCTGATCCATCTTGGCCATGAAATTGTCCGCAACCTGCTCTACATCACAGGCCCTCTCAGTTTCGCCCCTAGGTTCTTTGTTCATAGTGGTGTGAGTGAGGTTTCATATGATAGGCGGTGCTCCTTTCTTTTTTGTTGGAGCCTGCCCGAAGGGTTGTACTTCTGGTCTCTTTGATTTTAATATATTTGGTGGCGTCTGCCCACCTTCCTTTAAAAAAAAAAAAAGAGTTTGATTAGGTCTTCAAGTTACACCTCTTGTGGTTTGGTTGGGCTTGACTTGAACTATAACCTGACCCAACCCGGCCTGTTGAACATAACCTGACCTAACCTGTGCAGGTCACTACGCTAAAATCGCTGTTTTGCGACGGACCAAATCCGTCGTAAAACCAAATAAACGACGGACTTCGTCCGTCGCTGTTTACTGGGTCGTTTTTGGTTTTACGACGGATTTTATCCGTCGTTTAATCTGCGACGGATAAGGTCCGTCGCATCATAGCGACGGATAAAATCCATCGTAAAAAATAAAAAATCCGTCGGTAATATTCAAAAAATTAGTCGTCACTGAAAACATTAGCGACGGATAAGGTCCGTCGTTAATATGAGTAAGCGACGGACTTCAAATCCGTCGTTGATTTTCAACGTTCAGAAATTAGCGACGGATTTGGTCCGTCGCTAAAATATCTGTAAATAAAAAAAATATTGATAATGTATTATTATTATTATTTTTAATCTTACACCTGATAGTCATTCAAAAAATAATTCACACTATTGTTTGATAATAATCCTATTCACAAAATTGGTAACAACTCAATGCAATAAAAGAGGAAATGACCAAAGTGGCCCACTCCAACAAAAATTAACTTGAACCCTCCTAACTAAACACTTCTTACCCGGAACTTCAAATGTTGGCTATGCCTTGTCTCGAATTGGCTACTTGGTATCTTCTCTTGTTCAACCTTCTTTTGAGCCCTTCATACCTACATATATTACAAACAACCAGATTCAATCCAAGAAAAGACTAGTTTAGTCAACCCTTCATATATTACAAATAACCAGCTCAAATCCATGAAAGGTGAATAGTTTAATCAACTGAAACCAATTACCAAAATAAAAGATTAGAATTCATCCTAGCCATTAGAGGTTCAGGTGAGAGCGTTTCTTAACTTCATAGCATCCACTGGGAGAGCACAATACAGTTTGAAAAGATCTTTAGATATTGGAATCAATACACAACAGCGCAATGCAATCTGCATTTAAACGCACTAGTGTCTAACAAAATGACCAAATGAAAGTGTAGGAACTGCGAAATTCCTATTTCCCAACAAAATACACTTGCATAATGAGAAGATAGCAACAACTAGTCAGTGCTTGTAACTGCTTTCATTTATGAAACTGCATCTCTATTACCATTTGGTCCATGTAACTTCGATTTCGAGATTTGGAGAAGGACCAAGTTGCAGAAAATTGAAAAAAAAATTAAAATTAAAATCAAACATGTAACATAATCTAGTGATTCTTCTTTTTCTTTTGAATGTATTGCTTGCGTTTCCACATATCTTCTTACATTTATAAATTATATGAATAGACTTTGAATATATTTACATCAATTCAGTTAGACAACACATAGATTAGGACCCCCCCCCCCCCCCCCAAAGAAAACCCATTATGTGCACTTGTTTTTTGTAATGTTTTGATTTGTAAGTGTGTATTGATGTCTTTTTTAACAATCATTGAAATTCTATTGAAAAATTCGACCAATTTCCAATGTTTCCAACAACAACGATACATTAAGCGATACAACCGATATATCCCATGCGATAACCGATACATATCTGTATCCCAAGGGTATGCGATACGTAAAATACCGATATTTCGAACATTGCTTCTCCTTACATATGTATGGACATAAGTAGATACATATATACATATGTACCTACATATGTACATACATACGTATGCACTAAGGAGAAGGAATCATAAAATATCCATCAAGACAGTGGATAAAGGTCTACATACAGCTTGATGGTCTATAGAGCCCTTAGCTAATACATCCTAGGAAGTTAACTACCTCAACACCTGCTTAAAATGGAGGGATGAAGCTCCGTATCGGATATCGATATTGTAGACAATGGACAATTTCTACACTTGTTTTAGTATTATAATTGCTGCCATCCCAAAGAGGACATGTTTCTAAATCAACTACAGTAATTAAATGCCCCCTAAAAGGAATTCCTGAAAAGATACATTCCAACGCTGATTTTTTTCAATGGCTTCAGATTGCATTTACTTATGCAAGAGATAAATCAACAGCCGGACAAAGATAACAAGTGTAATAATTCAATTATTATCTCTCACAACACCCGCTAAACAGAAATACCTGGGTTACACAACTACCATCCACCAAATTCTTGAATAATTGGGATCCAGAGCCTACTGGCAAAGAAAAAAAATATAAAGATGCAAAGAAAGAAAGAAAAGAATAAGGCCAAAAGCGACAAAAAGCGACAACATGAAACATTCCATTAAGGAGAACTAGATCCTTATGGTGTACTAGATGAGGCTATATAACGAACAAAATCTCTGGATTTTTTCCTAGTGACTTACCGTTATGTCTGTCAGAGATTAATCACTTATTTGGTTTTAAACATAGATTGGAGTAACATCCAATGCATTACAAATGAAAGCCTGCTGACTCCTATAAAATGGAGAGGCAATGTGAGCTAAGTGAGATTTGGGAAGGAGTCCTAATAGGGCTATCAATTATTACAGATTTGACATTATAGACCTGAACAAAATTGAAAGAAGAGAAAGAAAATACTAAGTTAATCTACTAAAAATGATAACCTTGATTTGAATTCTATGGCCATAGACCATTGCATGTCACATTCAATCAATTAATTATCTTGGACACTTCCAATTAAACCTCATTAAAGTACTTTGCCCATGTCACATTCAACCAATTAATAATTTGAACCATGGCCATAGACCATTGCATGTCAAATTTATGAAACGTTTTGTATGACTAATTTGGGAACCTGGAATCATGGGATTGAACAAGCAGTAAACAAAGCACAATGATAGAAAACAACATTACCAGTCTTGTACTCACTAATGGATTGAACAACTTTCCAATCATGAGATCCAAATTATACCCACTAAGAAAGCATATCAAATGGTCCGACAACCCCATTTAGAAAAAAAAAATAAAAATCGCAAGGAGAGATGAAATGCCGACCTTCTGCTTCTTGAGCCTTTCATTCTCTTCTTCTAGATGTGAAACCTTGTTCTCCAGCTTGTTCGTGTACGCCTGCCACAATGAGGAATAAATTCTGTCTTAAAAAAAAACAGAAAATGGAAGTAACTGGTTTTCAAAACAAGCAACCTGATTTTCCATTTCATTTTTTAATGGGTGCATGGTTGTATGATGAAATCCATGTTTTTATGTGTGTATATGCATGCATGAATGGATGGAGTATGGATGGATGTATGTATGCTTGCACGGATGGATGGATGAGGTGTGTTTGTGAATGTGTGTGTGCACGTATCATGATGGATGGATGGATCCACAAGTTTCTCCATGTTTCCCTGAGTCAACGATATGTGCATTTAGGCCCCATTAAGGGAAAATTTATTATTCCTAAATATGCAAACATGCATCTTTTTTGCTATTATTTGATAATTAAATAGGCAAATATGTGTTTTTTAGCATCAACTAATATATCGTTGAAAAATTCCATTATTTTTCCTATGTTTTTCTAAGGTTTCCTTGAGTCAGCGTTACATGCTTCTAGACTCATTAAAAAGAAACTTATTATGTATGCGTCTTCTTTTGCAATTATTTGATTCCTAAATATGCAAATATGTGCATTTTAGTATTCCCTGAAGTTTCATTAAGAAATTCCACAATTTCCTCATGTTTCTCCAATATTTCCCTTAGTTAGCGATACATTTTTGGGCATTAACAATGATATCAGCGACATCGATACATGTTTCTATATCCATAGCTAGTGATACGTATAACAATACCGATACTAAGAACACTGGCGATAGGCGATAAGTGATACAATCATATCCAAAATGAGGACACGACATTCAAATGCCAAACAAACAACCAGTAAATTTAAAAAAGACCAAGGTATTATGTAATGGTAATGGTGCCATAATAGCTTTGGTGCAAACCATTACTATTATAGGCCGTTACGACTGTTACAGGGGGTGTAATGGTCAATTTTTTTAAAAGAAAAAATCTCAAGAAAGTGGAAGAAAACCCAAATATATAAAGGACTCCAAATATGTATTATTTTCTAATATTGAGCACGTTTATGATGGTGTAACAATCCACTCTTTGGTAGAATCCTATCTTGACCTGCTTGATGATTTTATGAACTTTTCAAGCTTAGATTCACTATAACACTCGTATATTTGATCTAAATAGAAAATGAGATGAAAAAGAAAATCTGATCTAGTGCATGCATGTGTAGATGCACAGAGTTTACATGCATCCCAACTATCCACACTCAAAACAAAAGAAAAAAAAAAAAATAGAATTTTGCTGAAATTTTAGAACTGACTATTCATTCCAAAAAAAAAAAAGCTGAAAATTTAAATAAAAAAAATTTATCAAAAAAATAGAAAATGAGATGAAAAAAAATCTTAGGCCATGTTTGGAAACCTAGATTCCATGTCAATCAACGGAAAAGGAAAAGGGTTTTCCTTTAATGTGGCCATTTGTGTTGTTTGGATAGCAAAAAAATGGTGGATTCCAACAAGCAATCCTTCACTTTTCCAGAATTTGGATTCTTGGCAGAAGAAACTAGGTGAGCATTGTGAGAGGAACATGAGATTCCCACTTATTACCCAAATAAGAACTCAAAATTGGAATCCATCTTTCAATAATTCTCATGAAAATCATCATTGCATGATTATTGTTTTTTTTTTTTCCCTTTCTTTCGCCTTGGATTTCACGTCCTTCGTGTAATCCATGGAGATGCAAAATCATGTAACCATTTAAAAGTTTGCACCGATGGGATTTAAGCAGATGCCTATAAAGAAACGGAAAATATATGCCATGTATCTTAAGGTTTGCACAGGCATATGGTAGCAATTGTGCATAGACCACGAACAAGATAATCAACATGCATGTTAACAAATCATACTTTCATGGCATGCAAAAGAAGCAAGGTTGGAGAAGAAAGAGCTAATGTAAAAGCTTTATTGGTTGGTATGACTATGAGTGACAGGCAAAGTGCAAATTTCAAACTCCACACCTCCACAAGGAATTAACAATTTGATGAAAAGGAACAAACATTGAATCTGAGAAAGGCATGCTTGCCTATTATTAAATCATTTGCTAAATTCAACAATAATAGCAGAAACAACATTTAGAAGAAACATTAAAAAAAAAATAAAATAAATAAACTGTGATTAAAACAGGATTTAGAATAGACTGAAATAAAATTTGAAATAAATGAGGAACTTTGAAAATGATGCAAGGTGCTAGGGACAATTATATACCAAAGTTGCAGTGAATACAGATTTACTATGGATTAAGCAGTCACTTTAATAACAAGAACATATAGAAACAAGTAGTCGCTTTACTATGAATTTTGCCTATTACGGGAGTGTAAAGCAATTTAAATTCTAACATGACTTACCAGGAATAAAATTTGAGTAAAAAATGATAACATCACATAACACTACACACCAACTTTCAAATGGACTATGAAGCCCACCTTGTTTTTTATTTGTCATTTAACCCTGTTAGCCGGTGAAACTGAGCAGAATTAGTAGGCACATAAAAACTGAAAATATTCCAAATTTTAAGTGGGCCCAACAAGGGAATGTATAAGATGTAAGCTTGATGCTCACTGATACCAGTACATCTTAAATGGGTTGTAATCTAAATATCTTAGTAACTGAAAAAAAAAAAAAAAAAAAAAAAACTTTAGTGATGATACACTTGAATTCATGTATGCATTAATTGCTTGAGGGTGCTCTTTGGAATGCTTGGTGGGTTCCTTTTTGTGCCCTCTTATTTGATACCAATGTTCATTCTCAAACGTTAGTTTATCAATTTCACAGGACGCAAGCTCTGGTTGAGGACTACATTTTCACCTGGTGTAATTGATTTTGTTTTTGCCCAGTGGATGGGCCATATGCCAGAAGTCAGGCAGATTGGACCACCAATCATCAGACATTTGGCAAGTTCTGGATAGTAAAAAATAAGTACGCTAGATTCAAATTGACCAATTACACCACAAATATCAAAAGTGCAAGTCTTGAATGTGCAAGCAGTCAATGTGCTGTTGAATAATATCCGAAGTATTGAGCATGCTTATGAAAGACAAATTCATTGCATCCTCCCACATTGCCAAATCTCGACATTGTTACAATCAGGGGTTTTGGAATAAGAAAAGAGAGAAGAAAAGAGAAAGCAATGACAGATGCAGGGGCGGCTCTAAGGGGTAGGCAGGTGAGGCAATCGCCTAAGGCCCCCTAATTATGAAGGCCCAAGATTATAGGAATAGGCTTTTAATACTCTGATAGCGTTTGGTAATCTATACACATGCATTGAGAAATTGCTACCTTTGAACATTTTTAAATTAAATTAAACAGATATAAAAGTGGGTCCCAATTTAGATGGTTCATGAAAACAAAAACAAAAACACACAATGGCTGGATCTCCTAACTAGTTGATTCTTGTATACTAAACAAATTATTTGAATTCAACGTACAAATTCCCACTAATTGGAAGATAGAATAGTTAAATCAATGGATTTTTTGTAATTTAGCCTATCTAGAATGGATCACCTAATTTAGACGGTTTGGATGGAGTCAAAATATGCTATATTAATAATCTAGGAGTGACTATTTATTAACTATAACACTGCTAGAGTACTATACAATTCTAAATTCATTATTCTCGCAGTAGACGCGGATTAAAGCAGCCACTTTAGGGATTCCTGTGGCCCTGAGCTCTGTGGGGTACACGTTATTATATGTGTTATATCTATTCCGTCGATCCATTTCTTCATCCCATTTTAGAATATTAGAAAAAACATGAAGCAGAACATAAGCTCAAGTGGACCACAACGCAGAAGAAAAGTCGATATTGAATGCTCACCATTAAAAACTTTTCTGCAGGCGGCAGAAATTTTGGATAAGCTGATATTTATGTTTTCCTTTCATCCATCTAGGATTCACCTTATAAACGGTTTAACAATTTTATCTATCGAAATTGATGAATTGGGTAAACTTGAATACGAAAGTTTAATTAGTAATTTTGCATCTAAAAAGTCAAGAAGCAAATTTATGGTTTCATTTTAATTTAATTTAATTTTTTTTTAAAAGAAACTAAAAAGCCTCATCTTTGTCACTTGCCTAAGGCCCCCAAGAATGTTGAGCCGCCCCTGGACAAATGGAATGGATTTTGGAATAAAAATAGGGATTTTGAGAGAAACTCACCCACGGCAGGAGAGATGCCTGAAATCCTTCAGAGATTTGGAGCTCACCCACCGGCGGAAGAGGAAAATGAGAAACCAGGTAGAGGTAGATAGAAGCAGACGGCGTCGTTTGAAAGAGGGATCTGTAGAGGCAGGGGGTGTCGTTTGAAAGAGGGAATCCCTCTTCTGAATTTAGATGTTACTTTCAAATCCGCGAATTGTGAGTTTTCCACAATTTAACACACCAACTACATTGATAACCATACATTTAAGGGACCATTTATTAAATGATTAAGATAGTTTTACATGATAAAAAGTATAAATATTAACCCCTAACAATCAAAGCCATTATTTAGATGGTCTAGATAACTATATATCATCTCCACTATTATTATAAATGAGTCACCACTATTTTACGTCAAACACAAAACTAACCAACTGAATTGTACATAATATAACGTCACTTGCTGTATGGATCTGGTAGGGTTCAACGGGCCCCACCACGATGTATATGTTTTAATCCCCGCCGTCTATCCATTTCTAAATATAATTTTAGGATAGATCCCAAAAACTGAGATCTATATAAATCTCGATTGGACCACACCACGGGGAAAACAGAGAGTGATTCCCACCGTTGAAGCTATCCTAAGGCCCATCATAATGTTTATTTGAAATCCAACCTGTTCAAAAGTAAAAAAAGACATGAAATAAGAGAAAACACAAATATCGGCTTGATCTAAAACTTTTTTGGCCTTTAGAAATTTTTAATAGTGGGCGTCACTGTTCCACTGTTTTCTATGCTGGGGTCCACTAGAACATTGGATTTAACTCTTTCTTCGGATATTGCCCTAAACTGATCTCTCCAAATAGATGGAAGGTGCGGATACCAAACATACATAATGGTGGGGCCCACAGAACTTGCTGATTTCATGTCAGTAGCTAGTCTCGCTACTTCCCCGACACCAACTCGTGGCTGATGTGGTTGGTGGTCGGTGCTCTGTGAGCCCACCATGATGTATGTATCCATTACGTTCATCCATTTTTTAAGATCATTTTAAGTATTTCATCAAAAAAAGAGAGGTATATAAAATCTCAGGTGGACCACACCACATGAAAACAATAGTGATTGGATATCCATCATTAAAATCCTCCTAAGGCCCACTGTACTATTTATTTGACATCAAAACTGTTTATTAGGTTATACAGGCGTAGATGAAGGGGGAAAAATAAAAATCATCTCGATCTAAAACTTTTATAGCCCCCAAAATGTTTTTGATCTAAAACTTTTATAGCCCCCAAAATGTTTTTAATGGTTGACACTCATTCAACACTGTTCCTTAATGTGGTCCATTTCAAATTGGGATATACCTCATTTTTGGTCTCATTTCGTAATATGATCTTTAAAAATAGATGTACGGCATGGATGAAACACATACATCATGGTGGGGCCCATAGTGCACCAACCACCAGCCATTGGCCGGTGTTAGGGGGAGTAGCCAATCCGTTCCACTCATCTGTGTGTGGTCCATTTAATCTTTGGATATGATTCATTTTTTTGGATAATTCTTTAAAATTATCTCGAAAAATAGATGAATGATGTGAGTTGATCCCAAATTTTCAGTAAATCCAAAATTTAAGTGGACCATGCCACATGAAACAGTGTGGAATAATGATTTCCACCGTTGATACCTTCCTTGGGCCCACAGTAATGTTTGTTTGTCATCCAACCTGATCATAATATCAAAAAGATATGAATGAAGAGAAAATACAAACATCAGCTTGATCTAAAACTTCTATGGCCTTTAAGAATTTTTCAATTGTAGAGGTTCAATCACACTATTTCCTATGGTGTGGTCCACTTGAGCTTTGGATATGCTTCCTTTTTGTTTTTTAGACCTCAAATTATCTGTTAACATGGATAAATGGAGTGGATAAAATAAATAACGGTGGACCCCATAAAGTTTACTCTGGTAAGGGTAATGAGTAACTCACCTAAATGTAGCAGGGAGGGGTTTCCTTAAAACAAACATTCATAATCATATATTGGGGCTGCCTAAATGTGATTCATATATCCGACCTACTCATTTTGTGTGTTCCCCTTGGATGAGGGGTTAGACTAAGTTTTAGCCACATCCAAAACTCATGTGGGCCCCACCAAGTACTTTTATATTTTTTAGGATGTCTTCACATGGTTTTAGATGGTATGGCCCACCTGAGTTTCATATACGGATGATTTTTGAGATATCTCATAATCTAAAGGGGACACATCAAATGCATGGTGTTGATGTTCGACACGCATCATGATGGGGCCCACAAAACTTTCTAACATCAATTTTTTGGTTCTCATGATGTTACTAAGTTGAGTCATAATTTTGATCAGAATATTTGGCCCATTTTACATGTCTGGTCCATTCACTCTACTTTATTGATCACTAACAACAATTTGACTACTTACTCGCCTTGATCAAGTTATATATGAGGAAGATATTGGGCATACAAGATTGATCAACAATTTAAGTGAAATTTGATTTTAACATTTAAAGGTTCAATTAGTGGATGTACGTAATAATTTATTAACAAATATTTTTTATTTCACAGATAAATTTCAATTTCTGTTTAAAAATAACATTTTTTTTCAAAATTTGATTTAAACGTTTACAGGTTCAATTAGTGGAATTTTTCTTTGAAAAATTTTAACAAAATATCATTTTTATTATAAAATATTTCAAAAAAATTAAAATATAAATTTTGAATTTTTATTTTCAAAATCTCAAAAAATTTCCCAAATTTTAATTTTTTTCCCAAAAATTCCAAAATGCCGATTTTTTCTTTAAAAGCATCATTTTGTTTTCAACTTTTCAATTTTCTTTTTTAAAATGATATATTATTTTTTTCAAAATCTCATTGTTTTTATAAAATATTATGGTGGGGCTCACATTGTGAAAATTTTCACATTTAAAAAAAAAATTATTTTCTTTTTTAGGATATTATTTTTTTCTCAAAATCAAATGCTTTTTTTTTTTTTTTCAAATTTATCAACTTTATTCAAAATTCTTTTTTCCCACAAAATAGATTTTTATTAAATCACTATTTTTATTTTTTTCAAAATCTAATTTTTTTCTCAAACATTGTTAAATTTTTTAAACTTCTCAATATTCTTTTTCATGTGATATTACAAGTCATTTAAATATTAATTTTAAATTAAAAATAAAAATAAAAATTTCACTCATTTGATATAAAAACAAAATACATTTTCCTTTTGCATTTAATCAATTGTTAAAAAATAATCTTAGATACAAATATGTACAATTAAACCACTGAAATTCTATTAAAAAATAATTATTAGACTACAAAAAAACTTAAATTTCCACCGTATTCCTATAAAAATGAAAAAAAATTAGTGTTAAAAGGCAAGTGTCCTTTTACGACGGACATGATCCGTCGCAAAAGTCCTTTTACGACGGACCATGATCCGTCGCAAAAGCAAATGAAAAAGCGCGCCATTTGGTGTTTTGGGCGGGAATATATGGCTGTCAAAAAATCGAATTTTGCGACGGATTTAGTCCGTCGCCTGCTAACGACGGACCAAAATCCGTCGTAAATACGTCGTAAATCAGATTTTAGAGACGGATTTCGGTCCGTCGCTAAATTTAGCGACGTTCCATAGTTCCGACATGCGGGCTTAGCTACGGACAATTTTCGTTAGCGACGGATTAAATCCATTGTTAAACCAAGAGATTTTAGCGACGGACGAAGTCCGTCGCAAAAATACGTCCAAATTGCCAATTTTGGCGTAGTGGGTTGCACCTTCAGTCCATATTATCATACAATGTATAGTAGTTATCAATTATGACATGTGGGGTGTGTGGTTTGATAATCAAGACCAATGGTTTTGTTAAATATTATGTGGATGGAAATGCCCAAAAACACATTGAATTATCTATGGGATCAATCACCATCGCTACCATCATCATTTTCATCCGAGTACCGTTCGGTATCAAAGTTTAAAAACTCAAAACTCGAACTCGACTTCTAGCTCAATTTAGCTGAGTCGACTCGAAATTTCAATTAAGTTTAATTTTATTTGATTCCACTCGATAATTAAATTAAATATCAAAAGCATTACACAGAAGAAACATAAAATGTATAAAATAGATACCCCAAGTGCCAATGTTTCATTGGTAGAGAGAGCCTTGCTACCCCAATATTTGCAGAAGGTGGGAGTTGAAATCTTTTACTCAACTATTTTCTATTAAAACTCAGCATGATCGGGTGAGTGACTCAACACAAAGTCATTGCAATGCACGTTGAGTTGTCCAGGTCAAAGTTGCCATTTGCATCTATTTGACCAACTCAAATGCAAATCATGCTGGCTGAACAACATGACCATATACATTGCTGGCCAGGAGCACTCGGCTGGACCGGAACTTGGGACTCGGTTGGTTACCTGGTGCAGGTTGACCCAAGACTTGGTAGGTCTGGGTCGACGACTGTGCAACTTAATAGAGTTTTTCATTATTTTTTATATAAGAAATTAACAAATACAAAAGAAAAACAATAAAAAAAAAATTTCAGCCATTAGATGCTGCTTCTTCTATCATAGTTAGTCCTAATTCACAATATAATACAACAACAACAACAACAACAACAACAACAACAAAAAAAAAAAAAAAAAAAAAAAAAAAAAAAAAAAAAAAAACAATGCTAACACAACAATGGTCAAAAGAAACAAAATCTTCTTCACACGAAATATAAATGGAAATAGAAAACATAAAAAACAACTGAAAAAATAAGTAGAAAAGTCAGGTTCTTCTTCTTCTTCGGAAAGAATACAAAAAGACAACAAGAAACTAAGAAAGAATTTACATATAAATTCCTATTCTGCCTCCTCGTCGCATGCCAGATTAGCTGAACAACCCACGTCCAAAGAGAGGAAGGTAGACAAAGGGGGATATTCCTTTGGTAAAGAGAGAGAGTAGCAAAATTGAAAACCCTACTTCCTTTTGCGCTATTCAAATCTTTTTCGATCGACATGATCATGTATCAAAGTCACTCGTAGACTTGGGAAATCAAACCCAAGTCCCGTGCAACTTTGGTTCTCCTGACCTAGTGATCAGGTTTCAAACTAGAACCTAACATGTCGGCGGTTAACTCACCTGGTTTGCAAATCATGGTACAGACCGAATGTACACGACAACTCGGCCATAATGTAGCCAAGTCAAGTTGAATGGACTGAGTTTCGAGCTTTCCAACTATGTTAGGATTCCTATTTGCCATGACAGTCAGAGGGAGCTGTATTTAGTAAGTAAAAAAGCCTTTATATCCGAGTCATTACAAGAAGATGAAAATTTTAATGCACTAGTTGAGTATGATGGATGATATCCAAGCACTCGAAAATTATCAATATCGCATACAAGTGAGTTAAATTGTAGAAAAATCATGGGTCCCAGTTGAAGTGTATCATAATCCAAAATTATACTTGATCCATCTACTAGAGATGAAGAGAAAAGTCTATCTATTTTATTTAGTTGTTCTCATTATTGGATCAACAACTATTTTTTATTTAATTATATACCTATTGGATTGATGGACATTTATTTGAAGATTGAAAATAATTAAACAGTACTATTTAATGGTCCTATTTCAGCAAACAAGTGTCCACAGATTAGAGGTTAGGATTGTTGGACCACTTTAATTATGGGATTGTGACTTAGTTACAAAGGCTTCCACAATTTAGGGGGCTCACATGTACAGTTTTTTTTTTTTTGCCTGCATATAGTTATTGTGGGTGACATTTCAACGACTGCACGCGTGAACTTTCAATAGAGCCATTTCTTTCCCACCAATGTGTAAAATGTGTAGAATATTTGATCAGTGCAGAAGGTGGGCCACACCATCATGAACCTGGTATGAAAATCATGCTTTCTACTCATCAAGTGGGATATCACGTCACAGTCACTGGGCAGCTGATAGTATGATCACTAACAGCACTTGGGTGGCCCCACCTCGTTAGTTGATCGGCATGATTTTCATACCAAGAGATCATCATGGCCTGGCCCACATTTTGAACGCATTTGATATTCTGCATGTGTGGCATGTTGTCAAGAAAAAAAACAAGGATGTGTGTGCTGTGGTATATTATCATTTCTCTTTATGGGTAGTCTTCTTGTCACTCATGTTTGGGAAAGGGTCAAGCTCTCAATGATCAATTTTAAGATCACATACATTGAATGTGATTTTTGTTGTTGTATAGAAATGTTAAGATCATCCCATTGAGGAGAATTTTAAGGCATGGTCCATCAATTGTTGGATACAATTACAACGGTCTTGATAAGTGAACCATCCATTCCACTTTCACTTGGGTATATATGAGTCGCACCTGATCTCTCTCTCTCTCTCTCTCTCTCTCTCTCTCTCTCTCTCTCTCTCTTATATGCGGTCGAGCTCATGGGAACTTCCCATGAGGTCGAGCTGTGTGGGCCACACCGTGATGCGTGCTGAACATCTACCCCATCAGTCAGATACAACATTCCATGGTGGGCCTTGTGCTTAAAAATCAAGTCAATCCATTACTTGTGTGGGCCACACTACATACAAACATTGAGAGGGTTTATCCTCCCATTAAAACATTCGTAATCATTTTTTGGGCCCATCGAGGTGTGGTTCACAAATTCAGCCCATCCGTTATGTGTGTCCCACTTGGATGAGGGGTCAAATCAAGTTTTAGACGCATCCAAATTTTAGGTGGGCCCCACGAAGTGCTTTTATATGTTTTAGGCATATCCCTGAGTTCCTTATACGACTGATTTTTGGGATATCCTCTCATTTAAAGGGGATCAAATGCACGGTGTTGATGTTCGACACACATCACGGTGGGGCCCACACAGCTCGACCTCATGGGAAGTTCCCATGAGCTCGACCACATAGAACCATTTCCCATATATGTGTGTGTGTGTGCGCGTGTGTGTTCTAATACATGCACGTTATGGAATACATGTATTTGTTCCAATACATGAATGAGAAGAATGTTAAAGGTTTTCAACGTGCATGTATTCATACTTAGAAATTTGTGAAAATATGCATGCCGCTTAGTTGAAAAGTCACGATTTCTTTGTTTTTGGATGCATCTATTAAATAGCTTTTATTTGTTAAATGCTCCTAAAAGTCTATAAATATGTATTTTTAATTCATTTTCTAAAGAAATAATATATAATAATAACCATTTATAAAGAAGAAAACGTTCTCCTTTGATTCAAACATGGGATAAGGACAAAAGAGTAAGAAAAACGCTAAAGATTTCTTATAGTTCTTTCGATCCAAATAGAAGTTATGATTCCATGAGTGGCTACCCATGCGAGTGTGTGGAATACGTAATCCGTAGGGAGGAAGCATCAGTTTGAAATGCCAGTCAACGTGAGCCTGCCATGGATAAAAAAAAGTGTTGGAGTGCAAACCAGGCGTGAGAAAAAATCTCTAATGCAAAATTGAACATCCATGTGTGGTGCATTAGATGAGTGTACTACCTTGACCTTTGGTACACAGCATGTTCATAGTGTGCCCTACATGGTGAATAGCTGAGATGGCTGACACATGTTCCGTAAGTAGGCATTTCTGACATCATATTCCACTCCTTCACATGGACGCCAACTGAGGTTCCTGTGGTCAGAAGCTATGTGGGGCCCACAAAGTTTCCCATGACAAATCCATTCCGTCCATCAGTTTCTCAAGCTCTCAACATAGCACAGGAAAAAAAATCAGGTAGATCCAGTACTTAGGCGGGCAACATGACAGGAAACAGTGAGATCGAAAATGTTTACCGTGGAAACCTTCTCGAAGCAGACCATGATGCTTATATGCCATACAGAATAATCATAAGGTTATTACTACTGAGATAAACTGTAATCACAAATATCATTCTCACCTAAAACCTGTGGCCCCCACAAAGATTCCAACCGTCGGCGTTCAATCCCCACTATTTCCTGTTGTGTGATCCATTGGACTTTTGGATTTGCTTTACTTCATTTATTTATTATTTAAAATAAAAATAAAAATTTGTGTCCTATTGTTAGCTTAAGAAACCAATGTAGATTGATCTGAAATCTGATACTAATCTTATATATAGCATTTGATGAATAAATCCTACAACTTCAAATATAGAATTCAAAGGGATTAAATGAAAAATGGAGTGGATTTCTCCTGACAATCTTTGTGGGCCCCACGTAGCTTCCAACCAAAGAAACTATCTGTGGCGGGAAATACAGGTGATTTGCGTACCCTTCACATAAGGGACCCTCACTGAATCACGTGTGCAAATGCAATGTGCTTTTGTTAGATGTGATATTTTGGCATGGTTGGAAATAATGCTTATATCTTCTACCTAAAAAGATAAATGCAATTTCATCTTTCGAGTGTGCTACAATAAGATGTAAATTGACAGTCAAATAATTTTTCTAGCCATTCATTCGTTTTTATACGTCATGGCCCACTTGAGATGTGAATGGCCTGTTTTTTTGCCAGAAGATGTGAACAGTATAGATGATCCGATGGAATGTTTGGATCTCATGCGTGTATGAGATTTAACACATGAGCTCGCATATGGGTGTGAACGATTCCCACGGGCGTGTGGATATTGGACTAGCGGTGTCAATGGGCCGGGCTCAGACTTAAAAAATCAGAATTTTGAATAGGACCAGCCCGACTACCCCACTTGAAACAGTTCAAAATCCGGGCTAAGGACCTACCTCAGGCCCGCCCGTTGGCAGCCCTATATAGCACTGGACCCACAAGTACTGAGATCTCAATACTAGTTGGTGCCGTGGGACCCATCATCATGTGCATGTTTTATCCACTCTAGCCATACAATTTACTTGCTCATTTTAGTGTACGAGTTAAAAAACGAGAGAGATCTAAAACTCAGGTGGAGCACACTGTAAAAAACAATGGTAATTGAGCTCCTACTATTTAAACCTTCCTAGGCACACTATAATAATGATTTTCTATTCAACATGTTGATCCATAACACAGACCTAAACGAAGGGAAACACAAATATCAGCTTTATCCGAAACTTTTGTGCCTTTTGGTGGCTGTTCAATCACCATTTCCTTAAAATGAGCTGGCAAAGTTGATGGATGGCTACATCATGGTCATGGTGGAGCCATAAAGCTTTTCCAGCACCGACTATACCGACCTGGTACGGAAGGGGTCACTACTACCGAATCCGATTCCGTGGACGTAATCAAACCTCAAAGATGATTGTTGCTGGCTGATTGGTGGAGATCTAACGACTGGAGGGACCATAAAATATCGTCGACCGAAACAATTTCTTAAATAACTGCAGTTGGAAACTGAAGCGTCCTCAAATCGATGTGATTTGGAGCTTCTAGTGAGAGGTCCACTATTTAGACGGTTAGGATTACAGGTAAAGATTTATTCCACGCGTGCAATGGATAAGGGTTTCTAAAGGTTGACTTCAGTCAAAGGTGGCGGTTTGGCTGGGTTGCTTTCAGTCGTCAGCTGCTTGCAGTGGGAGTTCGGCGTCGGGGACGAGTTGATTTGTAAGATATTCTCGCGCTTGAGATAACGTTTGAACATCTCATACAAATGAAAATATACGAGTGAGAATTTCTGGCCACTGATCTGGTATATCTTAGCATAAGATATCCTAAAAAGAAAAAAAAAACTCTTTAAATTGTAATTTACTCCATACAAAAAAAGGAATAATGAGCGGTTGTAAATGGATCCCCGAATGCATACTTGCTATCCAAAATGAGGATTTTAGTTGACTGATATTTGAAAGTAAATGCTTTTATAATTTAAGATGAACGGATCAGATATTTTACACGTTTGAGAGATTTGAGTCATATGTTGCTATGCTTGCATGGACATCCAGGGACTGCTTCAGTCCGCAATCGGCGTCCGTGCATTCCACGCTAGTGAGCGCCGATTAAAAGACAAAATAGCGGTCAAAAGGCCATCTGCTTCGGAATCGCACACGTATACTCGAAGACCAGGTGGAAAAATCTAACATGCGCCGTATAATGCTCCAGCATGTAAACCTGAGCCCATCAGTGTAGTGACAAATCTCTTTCTCGGCAATTTCTCGGCAATCTTTTCTCTTGATATTATTGAAATTCAGGAGAAGGAAAATATTAGGAAAAAATTATTACAAATTAATAATGATTTAAAATTTCTTGAAATATGTATAAAATGATTTATTTTAACGGTAACAACCCCTTTTTTGTGGGAACCAACCCACCGTACTTTTTCGTGTGTCCCACTTGAGTTTTGGATCGGCCTTATTTTTGGCCCCATGTCCTCTCATTGCCTACCCAAGATGATGGACGGAGTGGATTTATTATGGCATCACAGTGGGGTCTACCACATTTAAAAATAAAAATAAAAATAAAAATTTGAATTTTGTAGTGATGTGCGAAAGCACGTTACTGCCCAAACCCACGCTCTCGAATCTCTCTCTCTTTTTCCTTCTACTTCGTACATAAATGGGTACCGAACCTACCACAATCTCGTAACTTCTAACATAGTGGGACCTGTTGAGATTTTTGGCCAGCGGAATCACACAGATCTAGATCTAAGATAGCAATTCAATGACACCAAGCACATACAAGAGAACACATAGATTTAACGTGGAAAACCGTTGTGGGAAAAAACCATGGCACAAAGCGACAGATCTCCACTATGAAAATAGAAATTACAAAGAGAGAGGACTTACCCGATTCGAACAACCTCGAATCTCACTCTTGCTACACCCTTTGGAAACCCTTAGAATACTTTCCCATACCCTTGAAAAACCCTAGGAACACCTATTTATAGTTTAGGCAACTTTCCTTCCGCATCCCAGTTGCGAAAGGACACAGATTTCCACAATCCGCAAAATCGCGGAACGAATCTGCGTAACCTACGACTAGTCGAAGGGGAGCTACGACTAGTCGAAGCTATGACTGGTCGAACAAACCCTACAACTGGTCGAAGGCGGTCCGGACATGAAAAACATAGCCGCTGAACTTTGAGTCGAACGGGCTACGACCGGTTGACCAGCTCCTACAACCAGTCGTGGCTGACCCACGACCAGTCGAACGACACCCAAAAAACAGATTTAAGACTTTTTTCTCAACAATCTCCACCAACTCTTCAATCTTTAACCGTGTAGCTCCTTGACCTCTTCTCCTATTTCTGCATTACATCATAGCTTCTCTTGCACACTCTGTTTTCCTTTTATGCCATTGCCAAGCCTAGAGAAGTTTCTCAGACCTTGAACTTATTTACAGGAACGATCTAGAAGAGCATGTCCATCGGATCAGAATCCACGTGCCCAACCGTCTTTGCTCCTGTCTTCTCAAAAGGAAAAACGTAGTCTTCTTACCATCTCACCGCTACCCAATATTGTTTGCCGGGGTACTTGCTCACAACATTGATAGCCTGTGAAATAACTGGTCTAATCCAGACCATGGCATACACTGCCAACCGCATTCGAATAAGGCTCATGAGATATCCTGCTTTTCCTCATCTGTTTTGGGACATGTCCTGAGGAAAATTTGAGGAGAGATGTGTAGGGAACGCTCTCCAACTTTACTTGGCCCATCATATACTTGATCAATACCTACACACAAGGTATTCCTCCTATGATTACCAAAGCCTACTCCTCCTTCAGTCTCAATGCCAAGAACCATTTTTGCAGCCCCCTGATCCTTCATCCTGAACGTCCCACTTAACCAAGTCTTCAGTACACTGATTTCAGACATGTCATAATTGGTGATCCACATGTCATCAATTCCTGACTCTTCATGAAGGAATCAAACCACTGCCTAGGCGACAGGTCGAACCACGACCTCCTGCAAAGTCTTTTCTCAGCCCCTTTAACTTCGAACCGCTCTGGTTGCTTCATGTAGATCTCCTCTTCACTTTCCCTTGCAGAAGTGCAGACTCCACATCCATCCTTCCAGCTCAAGATCACATTGGCTAACCAGCACCAATCACAGATCTAATAAACACCTGCTATATCGTCGGCGCGAATATCTCTGAGAAGCCGATCCCTTCTCTCTGAGCATAACCATTCGCTACCAACCTTGCCCTGTATCTATGTTGTGTCCTCCTGAAGATCCACCTGCATCCAACAGCTTTCCGGCCCACTGGAAGCTCTACCCGCTCCCATATGTCGGTCTGGTACAACGAATTCATCATATCGCCCATAATCACCTTACACTTCTCAGCACTAGGCTCATTTAGAGTCATCTTAGAAAGAAGATGAATCCCCTGCGATATTGGAGTCGTCCATGTACCTCGCCGATATCCTGTGATCATGCCGTGTGATTCTTCTCACAAGTGGCTGCTCCACCTGCTCTGTATCCCTATCCGCACGTCTCAGCCTTCCTGCCCTGCCCGCTCATGTGGCCATGCCCATCATGCCACACACGTGTAAAGGTAGAATACGCAACATCCACTGCAGCTCCACCTTTTGAAGTGCTCCCTGTCAACTTGTACAAGTTACCGAGTCGTTACGCTTTCATGATTACCCGTGCCCCCTTAGATACCTTAAGAGCACCATCAATGCCTGTATACTTGCATCCTTTTGCCTCAAGCGCACCAAGAGAAATCAGATTCTGCTTCAAATCAGGAACGTGCCTGACATTAGTCAGTGTACGCTCCACCCCATCAAACATCCTGATGCGCACCGTACCAACAACCATAACATTACAGGCAAAGCCATTGCCCATAAATACCTGTCCACCAGCGCACTCCCTGTAGCTGGTGAACCAACTCCGATGAGGAGTCATGTGAAAAGATGCTCCTGTGTCTAGCATCCACTCGTCCTTACGATCATCGTATGACCGTCTGAGCGAAGACACAGACAAAACATTACCATCACATCCACTCGATCTATCTGACGTGACAGCATTGGCCTCTCTGTGCGAAGCCTCAGAATCTTCTCTCTTCAATTTAGGATTTCTATAATCCTTCTTCACATGTCATTCCTTCCCACAATTCTAGCACTTTACCTTTCCTTTGCCCTTGCCCTTGGATTTGGATCTATAACCTAAAGAACCTGTACCTTGTCCATAATTACTACCCACTGTAAACAGTGCATCAGAAGACGTCCCCATATCGCCGTTTAGCTATCTCATAGCCTTCCCTTGAAGGGCTGAGATAACGGTGTCGACACTCAGGGTTTTATTCATGCTGTACAGAGTGTCCTTGAATGACTCATACGACGCCGGAAGAGAATTCAGTAACATATATGCTTGTTCTTCATCTTTCATCACTTCCTTCATATCTAGCAAATTGCAAACTAATTTATTAAAGTTGCTGATGTGAGCCTCCAGATCTCCACCCTCTGTCATCTTGAAGTTATATCACTGCCGCTTCAAGTGCAGGCGATTTTCAGAAGATTTTTTCGCATAGACATCCTCTAACTTCGCCCATAACTTAGCCACAGTTTTCTCCCTCATGACATTGTAGAGAACTTTATCCGTGAGACATAAACGGATCGATGATAATGCCTTCTTATCAAGAGTATTCCAATCACCATCAGTTATAGTAGACTTTCGCTCCTCAAGAGCACCATCTTCGCCTTGCTTGATTAAGGAACTCATCATCTTGATCTTCCATAACTCAAAATTATTTTTCCCTGAGTATTTCTCAATCTTATATCTGGTGCTCGCCATTATTACTAATCCCTCAGATTTAGATCTGTGCCCAACGATTGCTCTGATACCACTTATTGGGATTTTTGGCTTGCGGAATCACATAGATCTAGATCCAGGATAACAATTCAATGGCACCAAGCACATACAAGAGAACACACAGATTTAACATGAAAAACCGTTGCGGAAAAAAACTACCGCACAAAGCGACAAATCTCCACTATGAAAATAGAAATTACAAAGAGAGAGGACTTACCCGATTCGAACAACCTCGAATCTCACCATTACTACACCCTTTGGAAACCCTTAGAATACTTTCCCATACCCTAGAAAAATCCTAAGAACACCTATTTGTAGTTTAGACAACTTCCCTTCCGCATCCCAGTTGCGAAAGGACACAGATTTCCGCAATCCGCAAAATCGCAGAACGAATCTGCGTAACCTACAACTAGTCGAAGCTACGACTGGTCGAACAAACCCTACGACTGGTCGAAAGCGGTCCGGACATGAAAAACATAACCGCTGGATTTTGAGTCGAACGGGCTACGACCGGTCGACCAGCTCCTACGACCAGTCATGGCTGACCCACGACCAGTCGAACGACACCCAAAAAACAGATTTAAGACTTTTTTCTCAACAGGACCCTCCCACCAATCTAAACCGTCTAATCGATGGGATGGTCCAATCATATCCACCCTCTCCTCTTCCACTCTATTTCTCATTCCCTTAAAAAACAAACAAACAATCAAATAAAAAAGGAGAAGATAAGGAGAGCTCTGTAGATAACAAGAGAGAGATCAAGATTAAATCAGGGTTGGGTCAAGTTGGAATATCATATATATTTTTTTTCAAAGGTAGGTGATCATATACAAACTTGAAATTTTAGATTTTTTAAATGTATTTAAATATGATTTTATGTTTTTTATTTAAATTAATTAATTAAAATTTGTATAATAGTTAATTGATCTTTTATTTTTAAATAGATTATTTTGTGTAATTGACTTAAATATATTACTTCATAGAAATTATTAAATTAAATTAAGATAATAAGTTTGACTTTCCTTTTCTTGTAAATTGAATTTAAAAAAAGAAAATTGAAATTGTAATAATAAATCTCTAATGTAATTTAATATGATTTTTTATTAAATTAGATATAAATTTGAAATTTGGAATAACTAATAATAATCAGATTTAAATTAATCCTATCTTAAATATAATACGATAGATGAAATTCTATTTCTTAAAAAAAAAATATTGTGGGTAATTCTACTCACTTCTGAATTTTCTAACTTTATGTAATTTTCGAGATTTATTTTTGAAATAATTCTCTTAGATTAATATTGTTAAATTTCATTTATACCATGATGTTTATTTTTTAATGTTAATATTAATTGAATCTGATTGATTTGTATACTTCAATTATATTATGACTTTATTTCTGAAATTTGGTTTTGTATATATTAAATTAACTGCACTAAATTTAGATCTTAAATCTGAGTTAAACTGATTGATTCAAAATTTGTTTGATTTGGAATAGATACTAATTTTTTATTTCTATATTTTTGAAAATAAAAAAATAAAACGAAACAAAATAAAAATAAAACGAAACAAAATAAATAATTTATCTAAGTTTACATTTTATTTAGAAATTCTAGAATTTCTTTTGTTAAGATTAAATTTAAATATGAGTTATTCCTAAATTTTAAAATTAATTAATATAAAAGTAAATTATTAAAAATAGATTAAATTCGAAATAATCTATGAATTATTTAAATCATGTGTAATTTAATATATGAAGATAATTTTTTTGGTTTAAATCAGAATTGTTGAATTTAACTTAGAATTAAATTAAATTCAAAACTAGAATTAATAACTTAAATTAACTTACAAATTTTAAGTCTTAATTAATGTATGTATTTAATTTCATAAGTAATAATTAATTTAATTTATTATCGAATGTAATTTCAAAGGTTACAATGATTGATTAATTTAAATTTAGTGTATGGTGGTTACAATAAAATTACTAACCAGCGGTAAATTTAAATTATAATTTCTGGAATTTAGAATTAATATTAATTGTACTAATTAAGAATCTAAAATTATTTTTAAAGTTATATGAATTAAATTAATGTAAATTTAAATCTAGAATGACTTTGAAGGTTTTAGAAATAAATAATTATAATTCAAATTTTAGTTATTTGGTGACTATTATGAACTCTGATTTACATGATTATTTAAATTAATTAAGTTGAAATTTAATATGATATTAAATCAAACTTTTAATTATTATACTAATTTAAACTCTAGTTAAGTTATAATAAAATAATAATAATAATAATAATCTAAATATAAGGTACATAGAAACTTTTATAAATTATTAAATAGGAATTTAAATTTTGAATAAAATAATCTGTTTATATTGCAAATAAGTAAATAAATTCAAAATTTTTTTTTTGAGACAAAGTTGGTATTTAAACATTTTCCAGGAGTTTCTTTGTAAAATTTCAGAACTATTATAGAAAACAACTTGATATTTCGGCAAATTTCAGGGACTAATTTTTAACAACATTGAATTTATGCACTCTGTATAGAAATTTCATTATAGCGTACAAATTTGATTTATTAAATTGTTTTATTGCTGATTTTAAAATAGTTCATGTCATTCATGCTTCTCTATTAATTATTGAATTGTGAAAAAAAAAAAAGAAGGAAAGAGAATAGTAAAAGCAACTAGAGCGATCGTGTTCCTTGGGTGAAAGACTCTAAAGCCAACAAATAAGGTAATTGCGTCCCTTGAGTGAAAGACTCTAAAGCCAGCAAATAGGGCAATCGTGTCCCTTGGGTAAAAGACCCTAAAGCCAATAAGTAGGGCAATCGTGTTCATTGGGTGAAAGACCTGGAACCCGTTGGATCCTTCAAAGTCTCCTTTGTGTATGACATATGAATACAATCGTGTGTGCAGACAATTGTCAGAAGTACAACTTGAGCAGTAGTCTGACCAGCTAATGTATAAATGGGTTCTTCACCACGAGGTTTCTATGCGTAGGCATTAATGCAATGTGGCCATACACTGAGTACAGTGTTATAATTAATGATGAATGTTTATTTGATTATTTATGAGGATTCATGAATAGTATCGCATTCATATCATTTTTGTATTCCCTTTATTCGATGTTATCATAAGTTATGTTGTTATATTTGTCTCAAATATATTAATTTACTTAAATATATGTGAATCTAGAACTTCAGATTTATGTATGAGACGATCCTACTGAGTTTTTATACTCACGATAATTTAAACCATATAAGTAAATAGTTGAAATATTTTGAGCAGACAGTCCTTTATTATTAATTGCATTGTTATTAGGCTTTATTTTAAAATTTCATATGTTATTGTAATAAGTTAAGTGATTTAGTTTAATTAGTCACTTAAATTGTAAATGATATGATACAATTTCATTTAATTAAGTTTGGAATTAGTAGTTATCCTCATTTATTTTGAATGTACATGACCTTATTGAATTGAGTAATTATTTGTGTATTAATCATAATATATTAATTTTAATTAATGTGCTTAAAATTTGGGTATTGAGTGGCCCTACTTCGGTACCTAAATTCTGGAGCTTGACATTAACAGTAAACAACTTCGCTTTAAATTAGAATTTGAATAATAAAAAACTAGTGTGATTTTGAAAATATACACCCTGATCCATAGCTCAAGTGGTAGACTGAGTGAAAGATACCTTGTTTCAACACTGAGGCTTTGGTATCGATTCCCTAGTGCGGTTGGCTACGGCCAAGTGTGAACTGACAGTGGGTGTACTAAGAAGCTAACAAATTAAAAAAAGAGAGAAAAAAAAAAAACAGAGATTTCAAAAATATCACGATATTATCACAATAATATCACTCGGTCAAAATTCTCAAAGATATCACGATATTTTCAAAATCTCAACGATTGTCCTGACAGTGACCACCAGCCGTCCGATCTGACTCTTGCTGATTTTTATCCATTCTCGTCTCTTTGATTTTGAACCCTCCTGGTTGTTCTCATGCATGTTTTTGGAGCTAGAAATGACCAGATACAGCGTTCTGATGCAGCCATTCGTTCCGGAAGCGGATTCCCAGCCTTGAACGACTCGGTCCAGGCAGGGGTTATGTAAGGCCCACCCTGATGTACGGTCTTTATCCACTCCGTCCACCCATTGTTTCAGATCATTTTAAGGCCTGGCCCCAAAATGAGGCAGATCCAAGGCTCAAGTGGACCACACCACAAGAAGTTGCGCTGCAGTGATAGTAACACGCACCGTTGAACCTTTCCTGGGGCCCAGTGTTATGTTTATTTGCCATCCAATCGGTTTATAAGGTAAGGTAGACAAGGAAAACACAAATATCAGCTTGCTCCAAACTTCTGCGGCTCTCAAGAAGATTTAATTAATGAAATTTCAAAAAAAAAAAAAGAAGATTTAATTAATGGTTGGGATTCAATAGCCATCTATGGTCCATTTGAGTCTTGATCTGCCTCATTTTTGGACTGATCATACCTAAAATGATATGGAAAAATGGATGGACTAAGTGAATAAACCTAGATATCACGGTGGGCCCCACAGAGCTCCTGCCTGGACTGAATTCGTCCAGGTGGGGGCAGGACGCAATCTGCTTCCATTCTTTCCCATCAATACAGAATATCCAATCCATGCAAAAGGAGGGCCACACCATGATGATTCTCTTTGATGAAAATCAGTCCACCCACTGGAGCGGGACACCAAAACACGATCCATGGACAGCCAATGGCATGACTTAATTTGCTGGTATGAGCCACACATGGGTGGATCAGCCTGATTTTCATACCAGGTGATCAACATGGTGTGGCCCACCTTTTGCATTGATGGGATTTTCAACACATGTGAATTGATGGCTATATCCCAATTAACAATGGAAATGGACCGGTTGCCCACCCAATTAACAATCTAGGCCCAGCTCACGGCCTGGCTTGGACTTACTAGCTTAGGCTTGGGCCTCCCATTCATAAAACTATTACTTTTTGGGTTGGGCTTAGGCTCAAGTCACTTTAGCAGGACTACATGTTATATCTTATCCTGCACACGTGCCATTCCAATCTTCGGTTAAGCACTCCTCCATCTTAAATAAAATAAATCAATCAAAAGAAATTCTCCTCCTCAAGGAAAATCTTATGTGGAGGTGCATCAGGAAAAGAGCATCGCAACGAAAATCCCCGAGGTTGGTGCATCTCGTTAGGCATGGAGAAGCATTAAAAACTCCAAATTCTTTCTTCACGAAACCCTCACAAGGGTGTATGTACAAAGAACGGGCAATCAACAAGTCAGCCCCATCAACGATAAACTGATGATTTTATTAATGTAAAATGTCTATTTCTTTGTGCACGTGTGGCCACTTGATAGATTAGGAACATTCAAGAGAGCATAGGGGTTTTAGCAATTTTTGGGCCAGGTTACTCTGGTTCGGGCAGGCCAAGGCCCAACTATTTTTTGAGCTTCTACATTGGGTCTGCTATTCGAGGCCCATGTAGGGAGTGGGCTGAGCTCCAGCCTTGGGTCTTCAAGGACAATAATCTATAGAGAGTTGTATCCAATAATTTCTTAGATAGAATCGCGTGAAGATAAAACTACCAAGGAAATTTGATGAAAGATAAAAACTATGGTTGTTCGCAAGCCTATGGTTAGCATCCCATCTCCATCGTTCCCTGTGGTGTGGCCCACCTGAACTATGAATTTGGTTTATTTTTTGCCCTTGGTTCTAGAGCAATGATAGGACCTAATGGCCAGGCAGATTTTACATATACAACTGGTAGATCCCACAGAACTTATATTGTATTTTAAATTATTTTAAAATAATTTAGTGTTTCAAAATATCCGTTGGGACAGACCATGGCTATGGCCATAGGTGCGCATGTGCCCTACGGATGTGTCTTTTCACTGAAAGGTTATATCTTTTTAATTTTTGTTTTGAAAAATTATGTCTTTTGAAGCCTAAGGGTCACACCACTTGGGTTTAAACCCAATAGTCACAACCCTTTGTGAAAGGATGTCTTCACAAAGTTTATAAATAGACTTCTGATTTTAAGTTTTGAAATGGATTAGAAAATCAGGTTTCCTCTTAAAAATGTGTTCAAGTATTTTTTAGTTTGGGTTAAGACTACAAGTGGTTCGAGCCCGTGTACAGTGAGTACACCGCTAGGACCGGGTCATAGTCGTTGTATCCTGGAGGTCGATTGCTCTGGAAACCTATTGCACTTGGGATGCTGTCCAAGGGGAGCAAATTCGATTTCAAGCCGAGTGACTCACGTCACGCCTCGACTTATACAAATTGATAAGTTTTTTAACTTTCTTATTTTAATTTTATATAATTTAAATAGTTTTTCAAAATCCAATTTCCAACTATCTTGAAATCAAATTTTAGTTTGGAAAACTATTTAAGAATTACAGTTGTATCTATTTGGTTGGAATAGCCCAAAATGAAACCACATGTACAAAAGTGAACGTATGCATCGACTGAGTAGGATATACACTGATCTTAACATCCCTGTACAATAAAGATCAACCCATATAATCTGGAACCCTCATATACCATCTAATAGTTAGGATCTTATACACATTTGGTGTACATATTTTCTGGACCACCTGTGCAAATCATCTAAAAGGCTTAAAGTTATGCACTGATGCTATAGTCTATTGATTGTTTTTATGTTTATGTCATTGACAATGTCAGTCTATCACACATAACAAGATCAAAGTCATATATGGTGCCACACCAAGTAGGTATCCACTAATATTCACCATTTGTGTACAATGAGGATTGATCTGAGATGTATATAAAACTAGGATATCAGGGTGAGACACAAGTATTAGGAACTTTTTCAACCACCATGCATGCATAAACAAAGGAGAGCCACTTTCACATAAAATCTTTAAAATATAAATGATGGGAACCATGTGAACCAATGATGGTACTATATACACGAACATTATTATACATGTGCAAACCAGAAGTAAAGAACATCATGATTATTTCATGTTATAAACCTTGCTAGTCATCCTCCCTCAAGTCGTTGCTTGCTTATGCCAAACACACATGATGATCCCATTAGATACTGTTCCCAATTAGGTGGGAGTCCTGAGAGGGCCAATCGATGCTATAAATACATTTGAAGCTCTGACTATGGCAAAAGTGGTTGCAAAAAGGAAAACTTTTTCTCTGACAACCATTCGAAGCCTTAATAACAGGATATGACTGGTTATCCGATGGTTCCAATGGCAATAACATGGGCTCGTTGTTGTTGTTGTTGTTTGTATGTATAAATCTCGACTAGAATTCTGGATTTGAAACGTTGTGAGAATGGATGACAGTTGTGAATGTGGGGGGATCTAATGGTTCCAAGGCCCTAAGATTTTAAAGAGAAAATAAAAGATTTCCTCATTTCTGTTTTCATCTCCATGGTTCTGTACGGTTAGGATTATTCTAATGTCTATCCTCTAGTTGTATCTATTGTTGAACTTTTGCATGCACCAAAATTCTTGATGCTTAATATTCGTTACATACATCAAGCGTGTCCTTTGATGTCATGTTATGGGGTCAAAATATCATGTTTGGATCTTTGGTTACTATATAATAAGAAACGGTTCATGTAATAAAAATAAAAAATAAAATAAAATAAAAGGTTTATCAATCGATGGCTGAGATTATTCTCTACTGTTCACCCATAAGAGTCCACTAGATGAACCATCTGGATCACCGGAGTGATGCTCCCATCTTTATAATGAAATACCGTCTTGATCAGGTGTCGATTCTTGCCGAAACCGTATATTAGGCACAAAGTTTATTAGTTGGATGGCTAGGATTGTTGGTGCAATTTTGCAAAACTGACCATTAGATAGTCCAAATCGACTCAATGTATTATAAAAATTTATCTTAAGAATTTCCAAATAAGCGGTCACGATCATCTCTTGGTAGGCAGAAGGAGCGAATCCCTTTAAAAGCAATATCTCCACAATTGTTGTTATAAACTGCTACATGTGTAGTGTACATCTTGTTTAATTTAGCATAATTTAAGTTATGTTGATGTTAACATGCAGTTGGGTGATGTTACTCATGACTCATCAATTTTTTTTGTTGATTAATCGAGAAATGCAACACTCTCAAATAGGGAAAGATTCTAAAAGTTCTCATGTTAGGATGGTGAATGTGTGAGAGATCCCGACCATCTACCAAGTAGGGCTATAGATAAACAGGTTCTGTCTAAAAGCCAAACATGAACGCTGATAAGAAAGGCATTCTCTTACAAGTATATATGATAAGTGGATTAGCCAAATGGGACAGGGCATTGTCTATCATCAAATGCATATATTGCTTAGATCGGATCCCTCACACATATGTGGTAAGTCATGTGAAGTAGGCATAACATTTCTCATTGCTGGAATAGTTTTTTGACACATGATTTCATGCTTACTTGGAATTATAACTTTAGATCATCTTTATGTCATCTATAGTGCCTACTTCATGTATAGAATCTATGATCCAAAATATCAATCTTAATCATGTCATTTTTCATATGGTACATGTAAGAGTGAAAATATTATTTAGTAGGTTTTGCCTTTAATGACCTAAATGGAGGGGTATTCATATTGGACACATGACATATGTAGATGATGCATCAATGCTAGTCATTGATGGAAGTAGCATCATGTGAAGGCAAAATGTCAAAAGGTGAATAGTAAAAATAAAAATAAAAATACTCTTATAGTTTTCAACTAAGGGAATTGGTTGGAAAGACCCACTAAATGCATAGTCTGAATTCACTGCTAGATAACAATTGAATTATAGTTACAATTCATTTTAGATGTGGCTCATCATTGGTTGTTCTATAGAATGATGGTTCTCACATGCCTTGATTGGAATGAATTCAATGGACATTATTAGATCGATAATTGAGTCAATTAAACCATGGGACTAGTTATAACTATATTCTTCTATAAATACTCATATTTTCTTCTTGTACGAATAAATCCGCTTGTAATCACATCCATCATCAACATCATTCTATGGTAGGATCCAATACTTTTTAAGAAAATATTATTTTCATCTGATCATATGCCAATCTAGGACACATGTGTTGATCTAGTCATTTCATATGATAGTTCCTATGAAATCCTCAAACTCAAAATTTGGTTAATAAGTTTATCAGGTAGGCCATAGATATATCTATCTAGGCTAAATCTAAAATTGTGGGGGTGCACTTGAATGCATTTAGATAAACCACTTAACCCATGGAGTACAAGTTTAGTCAATGAATATTTGATAAATGGGTTGACATGAAGGTTTGTACCAAGAAAGTTATATGATGAATGTTGTGGATCAATATGCACATGTGTTACGTTGACATCATGTAAAATTTTGAAACAAGATATCTGGAATCAAACTGATTACATATTTTGATGATTTAATTGGTAGCCATCAAATAAATGTTCAGAAAGAAAATTGTTAGTGTTTTGAATTCAAAAGATGATTATTGGGTCAATGGGATTTTCAGGCTATATTTTATTCTTATTGGAGGCTGGTTTTGGACATTTGGGATTGATATTCATATGAGACTATAAGTTCATTTGATGAACTATGTTGTTTTACCATTAACAAATGTATCTATTGGCCAAATTTATGCACCTATGGAGCCCATTGTTTAATCCATCGATCAAGATACTTGATAATGAACTTGAACATTTCTCTTCCATATTTAGTTGTCAAATATCCATTGATTGTATTGAATTTTAATTGTTAATTGATAAATTGGCCAAACTTTCATGTGTTAGGGAACATATGATAACATAATAATGTTGCGAGTTGATTATATGAAAGTTATATTCTATTTTAGTTGTTATATGTCTATGCATGACAGATTACTCCAGCCTCTTTGCATTGCAGATACAATAAAGTCAATTGACTTTACCACCAGTTAGTTAAATGGTGGGCTGGTGAAGTTGCTTGAATTGTAAGAGTACATTCAAGGCTAAGAAAGTTGGTTGTATTCAGAGCCGGTGATACAATAACTATCATAATAAAAGTGATGCCTAGTATCTGTTACTTGATGGAGTCATAATTGTTGACTCTGTGAGGTTAGAAATGAGTTTAGTATGCTTTGGCTTAAGATATGAATAATCAAAGAGGCTGCAACTAATTATCAAAGACTTGATTGAGGAGCAAAATGAGGAATCAGCCTAGGCAGATGCTCATTTATGAGTAGCTAGTTGGTGAGGCAATAGCTTGCCATACGATTATCCCTAGCTGATCTGAAAGGATGATTGGCCACAATGGGACTAAGACATGACCAAACTCGTATGAGAAGAAAGCCTAGGGTGGAGGTAAAAGACCTATGGGTCATAAATCCTCTAACCAAGTGACTATCTAAAATATTAGTCAATGATACATCGAAGGAAATGGGGTTGAGCCTAATATATGAGCTACCAGTGTTGGTAACCCAACCTATATGAGTAGAGATCCTATTCGATAGGTTCAATAGGTAAACAACAAGACACGAGGTAGACGATTGCACTGATGTAAATGAGCCCCTTCTATGGTGTACAGTGCGAGTAGTAACGCAGAAGGATGAGTTTTTAGAACTCTTAATGAATCCATAGCCATATATTTGGTGGTGTATACAGTTGTTGCATACACTTGATGGAATTCACCTATATGAGTGTGGAGGTGGAGGCCGCTTCCTATGAGAATCTAGGCGAATTCTCTATAGCACTCATGAAAACCAGGTAATGGTGCATGACCGAAACGCACCGAACCGCAGAATCACTTGTAGCGGAAAAGTTGTGTGAGTGACATGTACTTGTGATCTACATCAAAAGGAATCAGGTTTAAGACTATGGTGTCACTTGATTCCTGTAGACCTATCATGTTTACTCTAATATCGGTTCAAGTCTATGGTGACACCGACACTATTACACAACTCTTCTATCTTAACCGGAAATGTCAAAAAATTTTGAAACATGTGGGGGATTGTTGTATTTTAAATTATTTTAAAATAATTTAGTGTTTCAAAATATCCGTTGGGACCGACCATGGCTATGGCCATAGGTGCGCATGTGCCCTACGGATGTGTCTTTTCACTGAAAGGTTATATCCTTTCAATTTTTGTTTTGAAAAGTTATGTCTTTTGAAGCCTAAGGGTCACACCACTTGGGTTTAAACCCAATAGCCGCAACCCTTTGTGAAAGGGTGTCTTCACAAAGTTTATAAATAGACTTCTGATTTTAAGTTTTGAAATGGATTAGAAAATCAGGTTTCCTCTTAAAAATGTGTTCAAGTATTTTTTAGTTCAGGTTAAGACTACAAGTAGTTCGAGCCCGTGTACAGTGAGTGCACCGCTGGGATCGGGTCATAGTCATTGTATCCTAGAGGTCGATTGCTCTGGAAACCTGTTGCACTTGGGATGCTGTCCAAGGGGAGCAAATTCGATTTTAAGCCGAGTGACTTACGTCACGCCTCGACTTATACAAATTGATAAATTTTTTAACTTTCTTATTTTAATTTTTTATAATTTAAATAGTTTTCCAAAATCCAATTTCCAACAACTTAGTTATTTTAAAATGCTGCCTAAGAGGGACTGAAATGCTCTACAACACCCGTTTTTCGTAAAACACCCAGATCTATGAGGCCAACCATGTTGTGTCTCTAAAATCCACTCCGTTTATCAAGTTCTAACGTTGATGTTAGACCCCAAGACCAAAAATCTGGAGTCATGGGGGATAACATGCTAGCCATAGGTTTGTATGTGGAGCCATTATGGTGCATATCTTCTATCGAACCTGTTATCTAGGTGTAACTAATGAGGATGAAGAGAACAAACAAGAATACAAATATTACCATGTGAACGTAGCTGTTTTGGGAGCAATTTTACATTGTTCCCATTGTTGTTGGCCGTATGAGTTTTAAATTGCAATTATTTCTTTTATGCAGTTCAGATAATACTTATCACCTGATGGACGGAGTAGATTTTACATATGCAATATGGTGGTCCACACATAACTTGGGGGTACACAGCTTACGTGTTTTATGCGCCATCGCAAGCTATCCGATTGCTGTTGGCGTTAAATCTAGTTGAGAAAAATGTTCTTAGGATCAATGGCCATTTTAAATGATTTAGTCACTACTTCAACTGAGCTGGAGACAAAATGTAGAACTTTCAAATAAAATGCAGAGGTACCGAAGTAACATGAATGTGTATGTACAGACTGTATATATCTGGGTATAATAGCTATGGGTACAACTTTGATTAGAGCTGGGATCGAGTCGAATCTGAAATGTCAAATCTGGGTTTATACACATACACAAGTCAGGTTTCGGATCATTAGTACTAAGTTGGATTTCGGGTCAAGTCGAGTTGAGTTACTGGGTGACTTGAACTCGACTCAGTTTGAGTTCGGATTAGATGAAGTCTACTCAGTTTGGATCGACGAACCCACTAAGTTTGGATCGAGTCGGGTCTAAACGAGTCGGACGAGTTGAGACGTCCTATGCCCAGCTCTGACTTTGATGCTTACATATGTTACGTATAGTACATACTGTTGTAATAGATGTCTTAAATCGAGTCTATTACTGGGTCTGTCAATGTCATCGATAGTCTGTTCGATGTCACATTCGATGGCATCGAACAGTTCTCGATCCCATCGATGTTTTTTAGATTTTCTTTAGTTGGTCGTTGGACAAACTGGGCACTTTTTCGATGCCTTCAATGAGTGTTCGATGCTATCAATGAGTGTTCGATGCTATCAATGAGTGTTCAATGCCATCGAGAAATCATGTTTTGTTTCTGGACAGTTGAGGTATTAGTTCGATGCAATCGATAGGGTTTCGATGCTATTAAAGGATTAGTTTTGATGTCATCTATGAGTGTTCGATGACATCGATGGATTCTATGCAGATTTTTCCCAAAGCTGCAAATTTGTAGGATTTGTTTCCGATTTCATTTGGGATTCTTTCCAAGGCTATATATATGAGTGTAAACAGGATTGTGAGGTATTCTAAGGGTTTCTAAATTGTCCTAGGGTTTCAAAGGATGTGGCAAGGGTGAGATTCGAGGTTGTTCGGATCGGGTAAGATTTTTCTCTTTGTAATTTCTGCTTTCATAGCGATCATCTGTCGCTTTGTGCCTTGATTTTTTCACCAAAGGGTATTTCCACGTTAAATCTTTGTGTTCTTCTTCATTTTGCATGGTGTTTTTGGATTGCTATCCTAGATTCATCTTTGTGTGCTTCCGCGGTTCCCCCAACACATACTTGTTGAGAAGAAGAGGCATGTACTCATCTTAACCTGCAAATGTGTGTGTGTCTGTGGGCCCCGCCATGATTTGTATGTGGCATTTGAACTGTGCACTTCATGAGTAGTGCACAAATTATAAACCATCGAAGACATGTAAGACATATAATATAGCTTAGATAGTCAAGGACATAAGCTTGGAGGTTGATATCAAGAAATATCATGTCTTTACCTTCCTCGAGTTCTGCTATGCCCGTGAATTTTGCTACCTGGGTTTTTTTTAGAGGTAGTTGTGTCAGCATTTGGTTGAGTAAAGGAGGCAAAATGATTCAATGGCATCATCAATCAATGGCATCATCAAGCTTTTGATGTTTCCTTCTAACATTTGTACTACACTTTTCATAAATGAGCGATCAACTAGCGAGGTAGAGTGGGTCGATCTCAGACACTTTTATGGCAGAGATGGATTAAAGAAGGCCCAATCAAAGGCGGAACGATCCGGACCGTCAAACCTTAAATTAGTTGTATCTAAAAAACCAAGATGAGTTTTTCGACATATTATATATGATTTTGGGGTAGGACTTACTCAAGCCAACCAACCCCTACACCGGGTTGCCCACGCCAGATTTGTGAAATTCCATTAGAACCACGGTCAAAAGTTCCGTTTAGTTTTGTTTTTACTGTAAATAATAAGTTTTAGTATGGGTATAACTTTTGATCATTTCAGTGGTAGAAGTTGTACCCAACATGAAAGGTTTTAGAAAAATTAGGTGAATAACGTTGTTGGGCCAAATTGGACACATGCTGATGTAGAGCGGGTCGTGGACAGTTTCATGGCCAAGATGGATCAGAAAAGGCCCGGTTGATGACAGAAGTGATCCGGACCGTCAGACCTTAGATTAGGCGTGTCTTGCAATCCGGAATGAGTTATCTGACGTAAAATATATGATTTTGAGGTAGAACGAGCTACTTTAGCCAACCAACCTGGATTGCGGTTGGTTGCGCAGCCCTGATTTGCGAAATACCCCTGGATCGATGGTCGTTTCCCTGTTTTATTTTCGTTTTTACTATAAAGTAACTTTTAGTTTGATTATAACTCTTCATCCGTTGGGCTTTAGGAGTTGTGTCCAACATGAAAAGTGCTTAGAATAATTAGGAGAACGGTTTGGTGAATCCCAATAGGACACTTACTATTTTTGGTTGAAAACCTTGCACACTAGTAGACATCACGACCGTCTATAAATAGTAAGTTTACTATTTATAGTAAGTCGTGGATTCTAGGAGTTTTAGTTGTTGTTTGATTCTGATTTCTTTCCTATTGCTTGGTTCCCTTATTACAAGGGTTGTGAACTCATTTTTATTCATTCATTAATCAATTTCGAATTTATTAGAATTATTTCCTATTTTTTGCTTTCCTTCCTCGTGGATTCGAGAAGTCTCTGTGAGGAGTCCAGAGAAGTTCCGTGGATTCGGAATAATTATCCTCTTGAGGAAGACGGTGCTCGATCTCACGTCCTTGGCTGTGGCACATGCTATTTTTGGCCGAAAACCATGAAGTTTAGTAGGAATAAAAGTCACCTGTAAATAGTAAGTTTACCATTTATTGTAAGTCATGTTTTTAAGGTATTCAAGTTAGAGTCTAAGTCTAAAACTCTGTACTAAGTTTGAGTTCCTTATTTAAAGAGTTGTAATTTCGTTTTTTAAAAAAAAATTAAAAAAAAAATCATGAATCAGGTTATTTCGAGTTTATTAAGAATTATTTCTGATTTTATTCCTCATGTATTCAAGGAAGCTCTATGAGGAGTCCAAGAGAGCTCCGTGGATTCGGAGTAGTTATCCCCCGAGGAAGACCGGCGATCGACCTCATCACGTCCCTCCCTGCGCCAACTGGATACAACTGTATGCACCAGTGTAACTATGTTTAGTTTCTCTGCTATCTTTTTGTCTCCAACTGTGACAATGTTAAGTCCCAGATCTTCCTCTCGATTTATATATATGATTATAAATCCATTTGGGAAAGTACACTGGACCGATCGACATTTTCCGTTGTAAGATCAATGTTCTTCCTTTGTCCAACCATATATTTCTAGCAACAACAGTCAAATACTGTAAACGTCTGTCTTGTAGGATTGAAGTCATGGTCTAGCAAGATATGGTGAGGCTTGATATCAAAATGATGTGTTGGTTGCATGCCTGATGAAGATACTCTATTCCTCTGGAAATGTCAATAGGAATATGTTGAAGCTTCTCCCAACTTGGCAAAGTGTTTTTGGCTTTTGCTGAGAAATTAATTTTCTCTCCCGCATGATCGTGGATAGGAATTCATAGATGAAAGTATGCTTCAATTTTTTGGTGCGAAAGCCCAGAGGATTGTGCGAGTGTCAAAGGCCTCTTTACATGCAACATTCACATGGTGAATCCTGCCAATGCTACTTCATTAATGAACTCTTCTCCTTCCCCACCTAATTTTGTAGGATTTTTCACAGCAACTAAAAACTCCATTGGCTAGATTTCCTTTGTAAATGCTTCCATGACCTCATGACCTGATACTTTTGAACCAATCAGCCATCCTTTTCAAATCAGCATAGGATTACCTTGTAGGCTTGAGAGATTCGAAATCCCCAACCTTACATTTGTTGATGCAGTTTTCCAGTAGACCTTCGCTGGTTGACCCTTCCGAACCTGCACAGGTGAAAAGAGCAAATTAAGGAGACCCTAGCTAATGCAGGGGACCCTCCGATGCTTAAGTTGGGACTCTGGGTCTTTTTAGAGAGATGATCTCTTGGAAAAGAGTCACTAGTCAAATGTTGTGATGAGAACACGTACCTTACATCGATTGAGGGTACCTTTATTTATTAGTGGAAGAAGACGGTGGTATGAGGGGTCTTTCCCAATATGTTGGGGATGAATCTGTTTAGAGATCCGTCCAGGATTTCACCGAAATTATTGTTGTCTGGATTTCTCGGGATCCGATTTGATCCTCTGAAGATCTTGGGAGAGATCTTTAGATCGTTACGAAGATTCTTGAGCTGTGGATCGAGAGTAGATTTTATAAACCATGCTGAACTTCCCGTCTGGATATGGCTGAGCTATAGCCATCTATGGCCAAACTATGGCCGAGCTTTAGGTTGACCTATGGTCGACCTATGACTGACCTATAGCCGACCTATGGGTTAGGTCAGCAACTGGCCATTTAAGTGGACTTATAGTTGTGTCCGCTTCCAGTGTCCTTATAGTTGCGTCGACCTCCTTGAATGTCGGCCAGTTTTTGGAATTGGAAGCCCCTTGGGGCTCAAGTTTTGAGGGCCCGTGCTGTTTAGTAGAGTTGGTCTATTCCATAAGTCGACCTATCTGACTTAACTATTTTTCCACCCAACAGTAAGCCCCCTTACTTTTCAAGCTGATCTGAGGAAGCTGGAGAAGTAAGCTTGACTCAGTTTGGGTCGGATTTAGGTCGGGTCGTGAAGTCATTAATGTCAGGTATAGCAGCCAGCACGGTGCTCGAGGCATGTCAGTTAATGAACACGGTCGTTTCGTAGTTCGAGGTCACGTGGGGCGTCAGGCCGCCGTTTAGGTGACAGTTGAATAAGTGAGCGACACGTGATACAATACTCGATACTAGGGTCGAGCGGAGTATGGGATCACGCCACGTGTCCATAGGGAAGGAGTCAAGGGGACGTTGTACACCCAGCATTGATGGTCGTGCTCAAGCGACGCCACATGGCTCCCTTATATAAGGGAAGCCCTAGTTCTTGGTCGTCCCCATTTGCAACTTGCCTTCTCTTTCCCAGCCTTTTTCCTTAACGCAGCTAGGTGATTTCCAGCGACTATAGCTGCCGGCGTTCAGGTGTCAGCCTCATCTCTGGTGAGCTTCAAACACTTGCCCCTCCCTCTTTTCTTTTTTCTCTTTCAATGACTCTCAACAAAAAGAGACGCAATGTCGGACTCCGTTAGTTCACCGGAGGGGGCCTCTGGCGGCGATAGTGGGTCTAGCAGCCTTCGAGTAATGTCGAATCCACCATCGCCATTGGTGATGATGGCAGATGTCAGTTTTTCGGCGTCTTGGGCAATGGAACTGTAACATCCTGAATTTTTGCCAACCTGGAATTAGACGTCCTTAGGCAATGGGTTGCTCCTAACACCTTATGAACTTGTCAGAACTCAATCCCAAAGTCTAAAACCACTTTTGAACCCATTTCCTTCACAAATCCCACCCTTCACCACCTTGTTCTTTCAATTCTTCTAAGTACTTTCACCCTAGGCACTATCTTAAACTAGCTAAGTATTATAACTTGGACTACTTTATATACAAACTACAAAGGCCTAGGTACCACCTTAGAAAGAAATCTTATAGGACTAAATCCTTTAGAAATGAGACAAAGTAACTAAGTGCTAAACTAGATTAGCTATGAAATTCGTTTGATCCACTTTAAATACGATCTGCAAGACCCAAAACTTGTAGAATCATTGACGCTAGGTTACCCTAAAATTTAGGATCAATCTCATTACCCGGCTGCTCTCGGGAGCATCTCGAAACTCCGTATCAGATCTGGACCGCACGTTGGAAGTCCGATTAACCCGAAGTTAAGGAATTAAGACCGCCTTGCTAGGCTTGACAACCATCTCAGAAATCAAATCCAGATAGTGTCCCAGCACTATTCGCTTGAGCTCGGAGCGGGGAGTGTGAGAAATGTGAAAATAATTCTAACTTAAATTTAAAATAAATAAATCTGGCACATGTCGCTTGCAGGTCAGTATTAAGTAACCAGACCGTCAGAATCAGGCCAGATTACACCCTCGGATTAGGAGAAATTTCATACACATATTCATGTACTTGAAATTCCCAATCGAGATCCGCTGACCGTTGAACTGAAACTGGTCTGCCACGCGTGATCTGAGAATTCGACTGAAATGAAAACTTAACTCCTCCTGGATCCAAGGTTGGTGAGCTTAAGTCCGACCTTTAGCTCAAGGAGGCCTGCCAAAAGTCCTCCGTTGAGCTAGAAAACTGTCGCTTTGGTTATAACCTAAGTATACCTTGACCACAAGTCTATTTTAGAGTATTTTTAGGCTATATAAGGACCTTAGAACCCTCTCTCTTACAGCCATACGAATTTGAGAGAAACCCTAGAGAGAGAAGTGAGAAAAAAGAGAGAAAGAGTGAGAGAAGTGGGAGAAGCTCCCTACTACTATCCCCTGCCGCTACACAAGCTGCACCACCCGATTCTCATCGCTTTCCCGACAATTCCGACTTCGTTCCTAGGTAAGAAACCCTAACCCTAATCTATTTTAGAGTTGTAAAGGTTGTAGTTTATGAAATAGTTAACTTATTTCATTCTATAGGTTACCAAATTGCCGAATACGGAAGCTTAGCAAACCTACCTGATTTGTTACAATTCTACGATAAGAAGTGAGGGCTTTAGGTGTATAGGTTACGGTTTTCAACGCTTTCAATGTCAGATAATGATACATTCATGATCTGCATGCAATTGCACATGTACAAAGTGCTGTCTGTTTTCCGTTTCGATTAAAGATGTAGAATATGGAATTTTACATACTCTATGTATTCGTAGAAAGTACCGTATACGTATAAATTTTGGAAATGTGTTTGCCATGATTATTTGTTGTATGAATATATTATATATGGATAAAATACTTATTTGGTGAAAGGACTCGCTCTAATGCATGTTTTGCTAATATACACTATGTATGTAGAAATAGTGTATTCTAGAAAGTACCGTATACGTATAAATTTTAGAAATGTGTTTGCCATGATTATTTGCTGTATGAATATATTATATATGCGTAAAATATTTGTTTGGCGAAATGACTCACTCTAATATATGTTTTGTTAATGTACACTATGTATGTAGAAATAGTGTATTCTAAGTGTTTATGAACATGCTTGTTAGAGTAAGGGTTTGGATGATGTTGTCTTTAGTAGGTGTTGAGATGGGATTCTCAATTACCTTAGAGACGTTTATGATTTCCTCCATGTTGGTTGTTTACTTTAACCGCTTACTTATGAAATATATGTGTTTGTATTCTTGTTTATATAGTGCTTTATAACATGCTTTATAACATGTTTTATAACATGCTTTATGACATGCTTGTTAACCTGCTTGAATTACTTTGTTCAATATGATTTACTTTACATGCTCTAAATAAAGATTGATCGAGTTTGGGACTGTGTTTATAGTCCAGACAATCGGTACCAGACTTGAGATCGTGGTTGAGATTCATTTCGCCACGTAAGATGCGTTTGACGAACCCGAGTCGTACTTCAGTTGGCGACAGTGGTTAGGCCACACGAAGTGCTTATGCACTTCATGTCGTTTAGTTGATTATGCACTCGAGCTTATCAGGCACGTCCGATATGTCTAATATATGTTCACAATGTTTGGACGCTACTGCTTGAACCTAGGGTACTAAACTTACCAGTGGAATCCCGTTAACCATGGTACCTCGATCCGCTAATACTCATGAGCCGGGCATGGTGGTATGGGACACCGTGGTCGAGCTGTCGGCCTACGCTGGGGCCATGTGCCTCCCCGTAGTGACCAGTGAGCAACCTACTCGTGAGCCGATTATAGTGGTATGGGGCACTATATTCATGCTGTCGGCCTACATTGATAAGGTGATGGGGGAGTGGTGCAACGAATGCGTGTAACAGCCCTAGCAGCCCTTTGTAATGACCTCGAGCATACTCTGAATTTACAGTGAGGCAACGAGTTTTGCCGCAGTGTATAGAGTATGAACTAGGCCTGTATCAGCTTAGTGATGAACCGTTAAAGAGGTGATGGGGGAGTGGTGTAACCATTGTGCATAACAGCCCTGACAGCCTTTGCAGCAACCTAGAAACACACTATCATATGAGATTAACTAGGACTGATGACCCTAGAATGGATCATGTTTGGGAATGATACAAGGGAGGTACCTTAGTTTCCCAATCCTGCTATTTGAAAGGACTAATAACTGCTCGGTAATCATGCTCATCATCGCACTGCATGTGCCTGGTAGATGTGGAGCACTGAGGGATGAACGCATGTCGCGAACGTAAGATGGTGTCGCATGAGGGTGGTTTGGCAAGAGCATTCATCATGTCATTTCATACTTGCATTAAATAAGAGTAGTTAGGATTGTTTGATTGTACTGTTTTATCATTACTGCTTGACTGAGTTGATAACATGTTAACCTATACTTTATTGTTCCACTGAGTTAGCTACTCACTCCCATGTTACGGGATGGTGCTTGTGTTGAGGGCCAAATATTGCATATCAGACCCAGTTATTGTCTGGATTTATGAACAGGATATTGTTTAACAGCCCAATTTACTTGTGTTTGTGTTGCAAGGTGATTTTAAAAGCTTAGATTACAAAAGGGCACTAAAAGCATGGATTTAACGCTCAGGTATCACCAAGGCAATGGACGGGACTACAGGGGACTGAGATTGAAGAGTTTACATGACAGGGATCTGAGAAAGTCAAGCCGTTCACATTAAAGAGGCCTAAAAGACGTCCAGAATGTAAGATCAAAGGGTTCCCACCATCTGATCGGCTCAAAACTTTATACAGAGCCTGAGGACTCTAAATTGACTGTAAACGTCAAATTTCAGCCCTCAGATCCCTCTGAAAGTGGCCCAACGGACAGATCAGCCCCTTAAATCCTTAAGTGAGGCCCGCCTGCTACCTGGATATGCTTCATTTCTGGTCCCAACGCTTAAAATGATATGACAGAGTGGATGGATGGAGCGAATTTCTCACGAACATCACAGTGAACTCCGCATGTACAGCGTTGTACATGAGGTACACGCGCTCGCGCCGCACTGGACGGTCAGCCCGGTCAAAGCCGGGCTGACCCGTGCCTTCTTCCTCATGGAGACAGCATCCAGCGCTATCCGTCCGTTTTTCACCAGTGGGCCCCACTTGTCATCCTTTTCAATAATCCAAACCATCCAAGTGCCTCAGGGGGTGGCCATGACCCTTACCCAGGTGATCTTCTGGTGTCATGCAAGCTGTTGGAACATCCTGACCGTTGAAAGCAAGATGGACGGCAGAAGAAAAGATCAAGTAGGCCACACCTATTTCGCTCCAAAAATGCATCTTCCCGGGTGATTTTTCGTCCTAAAACTAATGGACGAAGTGGATTGTTCACTTGACTTCAATAGGTGAGCTAGTGTAAATCGTCAGGGACTTTGCGTCGACTCTGTTCGCAAACAGAGCTTGCGGCATATCTTTGTGAGCCCCCATCGGGCATCATCGGTCTGATCTGATCCGTCCATCAGAAGCCCATGGCCCCTATTACCACTGCTTAGGTGGAATTTTTTCAATTGACAACGAAGATCGGGTTTTTATTGTCCAAACGGAAGATGGATGGTGAACTGAATCGGCAGGAAGGCCATGTCAGCAGCAATTCAAAACCACCCCTCCTTCAATATAATTTCAAGACGCATTCAATGGACGGAGTGGATCTTCCGTCTGAGCTCAAGAATTGGTGCCACCAAGGTTCAGCGCAAGAACGACTTGCGTAAGAAGGCCTGCTGCGTAAAATTTCCGCAAGACTTCCGCATGGAGTGCGGAAAGTCCAGCCGCTGCACTCGACCATCCCTGCTGCTTATAATAGAGAGAAGGAGAGAGCGCAAAGGGGGGCTTTTTGGATTGGAAGGGGATGCACGGCTGGGACGTCAGGAATAGAGAGAGAGTAATTTAGTTCTTACTTATTTATTTTTCTGTTTTTAGTATACTTTTGAGAGATTTAGCCTAATCATGTTAGGCTAAACCTCTTAGCTAGGGCTAAGAGGTGAAACTTGTAGGGTGATGGGAGAACTATTTGCGTGTGCCCTTGGATTTTAATTTGTGAACTGATGTTGATTTTTGGTTTTAATTAAGGGAATGTTTTTAGTTTTTAATGGTCTGTTGTGGCTAAAATTGTAATAGGTCTGCGATAGCTTTGAGCATGTTCCTTCCCTTTTTATGATTATGACGTCAGGAAGCCTTGTTGTTCACCATCGTCTCCTGGGCATGGTTGAATGACGGAACCCTTCCTAACCTTCATATCATGTTGATTGGTTGGTAATTAGTTTAATTCTGTTGTTTACTTTATCTCTTGGGCATGGTTTGGTGATGGAATCTATTCTAATTCATATGCCTTTCATCTCTTGAAAACTATATCAAAGGAAGTTCAGTGTGATTTCCATGGTTACACCCTTTAACTGGATGAGGATGAGACTCTAAGTCCAGTTGAGTTCTTGAAACAGGCATAAGATCTCTCTGATCTCTACAAGTGGATCCTCTGAATCCCTAGTGTCCTTTCCCTGAATTCTTTAAAATTTAGATAATTATTTCATCATTATTCCTCAATTTACACTCGATTTAGATTTGATCTTAATCTAATTCTAGTTCTACTTAGTTTCAGATAACGTACATGTATCAGTCCCTTAGGATTCGACCTCGGTCTCACTGAGTTTATTACTACATCACAACCCTATACTTGGGGAGTGAACAAGTTTTTAGCGCCGTTGCAGGTAGACCGACGGCTACGATTTTCTGAAATTAATTGGTTTTAGAATTAGTTTAAGATTAGGTTTTAATTTTAGGTTAAGATTTTCCTGATTTTTAGAAACTAACCTTCCTGTTTTATAGGCCTTTAAGATAGAAACTTCTAATTCAGTAAGCTCTTTCTAACCTCTACTTTCTATTTGTCATATCTCTTTTATTAAGTTACTTTCTAGTCTAAGACTTTCCTAACTTATTTTAGAAATTTTCTACTTCCTTCTTTTTAGGAATTTCTTCTATTAGAAACTAACTTATTTTGTTTTGTTTTGCAAGTCTTTAGCTTAGAGACTCCAATTTGGTAATTTCTTTCCAAACCTCTCTTTCTTTCTAGGTTCTTATTTTCTTTCTTAGGATTAGGTTTAGGATTTGATTGAGGGCTGCGAGTGTTTCATGCCCAAGTGGGCCCGTGATGACACTCGACGTCTCTTGACTGAAGGAGGATTGGTTGAGGGGTTGACTATCCATCGTAGGACTAGACACCACTCGAAATCCCCTGAGTTAACTGAAGTTATGGCCGAAAATCAACCTCTTCTACCTCAACCCAGGGTAGAGGACACTCAAGATGAGAATGAGGTGCATCAAGCGACCCCGCCTCGTACTTTACGAGATTATTGACAACCGGCGGGGGTGAGTACTCCCTCATGCATGATTTTTTCTGAAAATACAGGACAAATGGACATCAAGCCAGGGGTTATCCAACTCCTTCCTAAATTCCATGGGCTTGAATCAGAAAGTCCATACTTACACCTGAAAGAGTTCGAAGAGATTATAGCCACCTTATACTTTCCTAATGTATCCGAGGATACAATCAAGATGAAACTCTTTCCTTTCTCCTTGAAAGAGAAGGCTAAGACATGGTTACATTCACTACGTCCTAGATCCATTGATACATGGAATGATATGCAGAGGGAATTCATAAAGAAATTTTTCCTACACCATAAAACGATTACCCTCAGGAAAGCAATCATGAACTTCTCCCAAAAGGAAGATGAAACATTCTTCCAATGTTGGGAAAGGTTCAAAGATTTGGTCAGTTCATGCCCACAACACGTCTTTGAAACGTGGCGCATTACAAATTTTTTCTACGATGGATTGACATCTTCCATGTGCCAAATGGTCGAGACGATGTGTAATGGAGAGTTCATCAATAAAGATGTCGACGAGGTATGGGATTACCTTGATAGTCTGGCTGAAAAAACACAATCGTGGGACTATTACCCAAAATCAAATACCACGTATAGGCCGACTCAATTTAAGGAGAAAGGTGGATTGTATCTCCTGAAAGAAGAGAATGATCTCAATTATAAAGTGACTAATCTCATAAGAAAATTTGAGGCCATGGAAGGAAAGAAGGATAAGGTTAATGAAATTGTTTGCGGTATCTGTGATGGCAACATTCACACAACTGAAAACTGTCCTACAATATCTTCTTTTCGAGGAGTGTTGAATGAACAAGCTAATGCTGTAAATAACTATCAAAGACCTTTCAATGGACCTACCTCTAATACGTACAATCCTGGTTGGAAAAATCATCCAAACTTTAGTTGGAGAAATGGACAAACAACTACCCTTCAAGGTTTCTTCAACCAAAATACAAATCAAGGGAAACCTCAAGAAGAACCGGTTCAAAATTCCATACAAGAGCTGGCTCAGGCAATGCGAGGATTTACAGATTTTATGCAAAAAATGGATTCACGTATGACGGTTATAGAAAAGGGGATGCTTCCTGCACAACCTCTCCCCAATCTTAAACCGCAGTACGAATAAGTGATCCCAGCTCTTCAAATCAAATGGGGCACGCTAAATCCATCACCACTCTTAGGAGTGGGAAGATCATTGATAAAACCCTTCCGGTTAGGCCCGAAAAGCCTCAAGAACCAGAAAAGGACAACAATGATAGATTTGGGGATGCCCCACAAAAATTAGAACCGAAACTTCTAGAAAAGCCAGTTGCTCCATTTCTCCAACGGTTGGTCGCACCAAAACCTCTTTCTGACTTTCAGGATATTCTGGAGGTGTTGAAACAAGTGAAAGTCAACATTCCTCTACTTGATGTCGTAAAACAGATTCCTTCATATGCCAAATTCCTGAAAGACCTATGCACGACCAAAAGACGGCAGAGTATTCAAAAGAAGATCTTCTTGACTGAGAAAGTGAGTGCCATCCTGAAGCAAGACGTGCCGCAGAAATTTAAGGATCCCGGTAGCCCAACTATATCATGTGTAATCGGGAACCATCGAATTGATCACGCACTTCTTGACTTAAGAGTGAGCGTCAATCTGATTCCCTACTCGGTATACAAACAGTTAGATTTGGGTGAATTAAAACCTACCCTAACCACACTACAACTTGCTGATTGCTCTATTCGTGTATCAAGAGGGATAATTGAGGATGTGTTATCCAGGTCGATAGATTTTACTACCCTGTAGATTTTATCATCCTGGACACCGAACCCATCAATAACATGAGCACTCAGATTCCCGTCATTCTTGGTCTCCCATTCCTTGCCACGTCAAATGCGATTATCAATTGCAGGAATGGTGTCATGACTATGTCTTTTGAGAATTTGACATTAGGTCAAATATCTTTTTTAATAACGGCAGCAACTTAGAGGATGATGATGATTTCCACGACATTAACATGATTGACTCTTTCGTGGAAAATACGACACCTCTGACCTTATCCTCCGACCCTCTAGAGACGTGCCTAGCCCACTCCCATGAGTTTGATGATGATATGATTAGGGAGACGTGTGCCTTGCTGGATACTGCACCGGTACTTGAAGTTAACCGGTGGAGGCCACAATTTGAAGAATTGCCACAAACCGATGCAGTGCCTCTACCGTCTAACCTCAAGCTACCGAAGCTTGACTTAAAACCTTTGCCCTCTGATTTGAAATACACTTATTTAGGTCAAGATGAGACATACCCGGTGGTGATCTCTGCCCACCTGGAGAAAGAGCAGGAGAGTATACTCATATCTACTCTCATTGAGCATAAAGGAGCCTTGGGATGGACGATAGCGGACCTCAAGGGAATCGACCCCTCGATTTGTACTCACCGCATATATCTTGAGGATAATGCGAAGACCGCTTGACAACCACAACGTAGACTAAATCCAAACATGAAGGAAGTGGTTAAGGCCGAGGTTCTTAAACTATTGGATGTGGGTATCATATACCCTATATCTGATAGTCAATGGGTGAGTCCAACTCAGGTGGTCCCTAAGAAGTCCGGAATCACCATCGTAGCCAATGCTAATAATGAACTCGTGTGTTCACTCCCCAAGTATAGGGTTATGATGTAGTAATAAACTCGGTAAGATCGAGGTCGAATCCCATGAGGACTGGTCGTCACAATTCAAATTCACAATTCTTCTTAACTAATTCAACAAATAATGGAACAATTTACTAACACAAATCTATGAAAAACAATTGAGAACAGGGAAGAAAATTCAATCAGAGAGAGCACTAGGACTTTCGAATCCACCCCTAATTATCCTAACCCTTGTTTTGTTTGTTGATTCACCTTGATCTAGATTGATACCACTTAAATAGAGAAAGCACAATCTGTGTCCTTAATCGGGCATACAGAATGTCTAATTCCTTTAAGCAATGCTATGAATAACATATCCCATGTCCTTGGTCGGGTACATGGAATGTACAGTTCATTAAAGCACCCTGTTTCTTCCTCCATAGGAAACCTGTTCTTAATCGGACCCAAGCACCTATAATAAGCATCCAAACAACATCCATATATATACTTTGGTCAAGTTCATAGATGGAGAAGTATAGAATTTAAACCAATCAAACCCACTTAGAGAAAGAAACACACCAATCAAATTAAAGTAAAATCAAAATATAACAAGAGTATTCAAATTAGGGGTTTCATCTCAGCCCTAGCTGAGAGATTAGTTACCCATAAAATCCATTAAACAGATGGATAAATAAAATTCATAAACAAAACATCAAACCAATTTCTCTCTTTCTTCTTTCTTCTCTTTCTTCTCTCCCTTGCTCTAGATCTGAACTTCCTTGCTTCTCTGGATCTGGAATTCTCCACTTTTTGAATGCCCTTCCTCATGTTTTGCAACTCTTTTTATAGCTGATGGAGTGGCTGGAGTGGTGAAAATTGGATTTGGGAAGCTGTCGCACGCGCAGCAAAAACCTTTTCGCAACCAAGTTTGGGACCTCGAAACATCATACTTTCCTCGTTCAAATTCCAACAAACACCGTCCCTTAGGACTTTCTTGGGTCCTCTACATGATAGACGGTTCAGATCTGCCATATGATCAAAGATGGTGGCCCACAACCGCCCGAAAAACCGGATTTCCAAATTGTGCGAAACCTTTCGCACCCTTTCGCTGTCGTGATCGGTGGGCCCCATGAAAGTATTTTCTAGGAAATCCACCCCGTCCATTGCATTCAGAATGAAATTTTAGTCAAGAATGGGTGGTTTTGAATGTCCATTGATGCGGCCCAGAGAAGAAAACACAAAAAGATCAGATTTGGACGTTGCAGGGCAGCCCTTTTGTGGCCTCTGTACCGCACACGTGTGCACGCATGAGTAGAAAGTATTAGCATGGTTTTGTAGTACTCGAGCCCATCTACAAGATGGACGGTTTGGATCGGCCGGACGGGACACGTGTGGGGCTCACAGCTAGCCGCAAAAAGGTCCAGCGTCCGTTCGTGACGCTTGCTGAAACGGCAACTTCCGTTTTTGGAAGATGGCTCGGTCAACGGCTGTTTGAATTTGGAAGGTGGTGTGGTGCGGCTCTTGTGCATGGTGCACATATGCACTTCGCTTCTCATGTAGAGCCTGCTGTAATGTTTTCGAGAAATCCAAACCGTCCATCCTGTTTCTCATATCATTTAAACCGTCTAGGTAAATTTTGAAGAAGGTCCAGATATCAGGTGGGCCTGAAATCAACGGTTTGTGGGATGATTTGTCAGTTGGAGTACTTTCCAAGACATCAAAAGGCTGAAACTTGATATGTACGGTTAATTTATGGCCCCCATCACATGTATGAAGTTTCGAGTCGATCGGATGGCGGGAACCATGTGATCTTGCATTTTGCACCAATTTTAGGCCTCTTTAACGTGAACGGCTTGATTTTCTCGGATCCTTGGCATGTAAATTCTTCAATATTGGTCCTATGGAATCCGTCCCTTGCTCTGGTAACTTCGGAGAGTCAAATCCATGCTTTTAATACTCTTTTTTCAATCAATGCTCCTTATTACATCCTGCAACAAAAACACGATTAAAATATGAAGTTAAGCGTTATCATGTTTGTAAAAACAGGTAATAGTCGAGGTCTAATATGCAATATTCGGCCCTCATCACAACCCCCAACCAGCATTTTGCTAGTCCCGAGCAAAACATGTGAAAAATAATTTCAGAAATAGAAGACAATTCCTGTAAACTCAAGTGACATGTGAACAGATGGTTGAAATGTGAAAATTCTAAACTTCATGAATGGTGAGAAAAGTTTTTTTCTCCTGAAATCAAGCTTACAGTAAACTTCATAATCAAATTCAAAATATTAATCCATTAATTAGAACAATTTTAAACATTGAGTTCCATGAGTGTATAGTGTAATCTCGGCTTACAATCATTAAAAGATCCAATTGTCAATTTCATGATATCATTAGTAATTCGTGACAACCAACCTGAAACCAACACTAGCATTTTAGATCATCTTTTCGTTTTATCAGCCTTTGATTTCCTTTATAAACATTGGTGCCAAGGAGGGGAATCAAATCCGCACCTATAGGGAGCAAACCTATGGTGAAAACTTGTCGCCTAACTCTTTTCTCATGTCAACTATGGGGAATCAAATCTTCATCTATAGGGAGCAAACCTATGGTAAAGATTATGTGACTTAGCCTTTTCTCTTCTTCTTTATAAACTGATGCTAACAAAATTTTTTTTTCAGGCTAGTTCCTTTCATGCTTTAATGATCACCATGTTACCATTTAATATCGAACTGAAAACTTAATGTGTAAGTGAGATATGATATGTGCAATCCTGGCTCAATCAATGTTTACAACTTCTAATCATGGATTAACAATTCAAACTTAACTGTGAAATCTACCAGACAACTGAATCTAAGAGTCATAATTTACTCACATTCTGTATCTTGTAATTTCAAAATCACAACTATCCTTCAAAATCACTTTGAATTCAATAGAAATTCCAGAAAAATTGTAAAAATTTTCACAATTTCTCAAGACCAAGAAAATACTGATTAGGTAACCTAATCTCCCACCCCCAACCTAAAATCTACATTGTCCTCAATGTAAAAGAAATAAGTATGCACATGAGACAACGAAAAGAAAAGAGGAGTGAGGGGAAGATAGTACCTGGACGGAGAATCAAGAGGCGTTCTCAAGAATATCAACATAAAAGCGAGTTAGCACAAGAGAGATATCAACAAAAATAAAACAAAAATAAAAAGAAAATCCTACCTATACCACTTTCGCAGGTGCTCTCGATTGCATTTAGCGTATGCAACAAGCCTTTAAACCCCTAGGTTACCCCTAGTGGACGAGTTGTAGTCTCGTGAGGGTTTGCAGTAATGTTACCCACAAACATTGAAGTAACTAACTAGAAAAAAGCATAAAACAAAAGACTGGGTTGCCTCCCAGGAGCGCTAAGTTTAACGTCTTCAGCCAGACAGAAACGGACCATGAATGACTAATCATTATAACCAGGGTCCGCCAAAGAAATTACCTCATCCTTAATTAACCGATCCCAGACAAGTGATGTGAGTTCCCATGAGCTGTGCTATCTGAAAGGAGGTAACTGACACTGTCGTCAAATAATTTCAGGACTTCTGCTCGAACGACTTCTTCCATGTTAGGATCACGCTTCCTTTGCATTTCACGCGACATTTCCACAGCATGATCCATACATACAGTGGGGCATACTCCCTGTATTTCCGCTATCTTCCGTTCAATTGCTGCCTTATATGCTCTAAGAACATTAAGCAGCCTGCTCGCCTTTGTCTTCTCAGAGTCACAAACTGTGTTGTCAGGAAGAGTCTCAGAGGGATGAAGCGGTTCCACTTTTGCTTTCCATTTTTCAGTCTCCAATATAGGAGTAGAGTCGAGCAGTGCATTGACTTCGTGGATGGGACTATCGATGTCAAAGTCCATCCCATATTGTGCTAAGCATGTCTCAAGTGGATCTTCAAAAGATGTACGGAAGGAGTCCTGTACAAGGCTCTTGATCATGTCCACTTCAAATATGTCATCCAAATCTGCGGATTGTTGTCCTGCATTAAAAACATTGAGTTTAATATTCATGTTACCAAAGGATAATTTCATAACTCCATTCCAGCAATTTATAATAGCATTAGATGTGGCAAAAAATGGACGACCTAAGATGACTGGGATCTGACTATGAGGATTCTGGACAGGCTGAGTATCTATAACTATGAAATCCACTGGAAAATAAAATTTATCAACCTGTATTAACACATCTTCAATAACACCCCGGGGCACCTTGACAGATCTATCAGCTAGTTGTAATGTTATTTTAGTCGGTTTCAACTCACCAAGTCCTAGCTGCTCATAAACCGAATATGGTAACAAATTGACACTCGCCCCTAAATCAAGTAATGCCTTCCCGATCTTATGATCTCCTATGCCGCAAGAAATGGTGGGAGCTCCTGGATCCCTAAATTTAGGAGGGGTGTTATGTTGAATCATGGAGTGAGTTTGCTTCTGCAAGGAAGACCTTCTTATGAACATTCTGCTTACGCTTTTGAGTGCATAAATCTTTAAGAAACTTAGCGTACGCAGGGACTTGCTTGATGGCATCAAGTAACGGGATGTTGACTTGCACTTTTTTAAACACGTCCAGGATTTCATCAAAATTGTTTCTTTTCTTCATTGGTGCCAGACGTTGAGGAAAAGGTGCTTTGGGCACGTAAGGTGGCACGTCAGCGGCTCTTGGAGAGTCAGAGAGTTTTTGGACTTTTGATGCATTGGTGTGTCTCTCTGCTTCACCTTGATTTGATTCATCCCTAGGTATCTCTATTTTGTTGTCAATCTGTTTGCCTGACCTAAGGGTAGTGATTGATTTGGCTTGCTCGTGGTATTGCCCTTGGTTGGAATTAGAGCCAATCTCATACTCTGTCCCTTTGGATTAGCCACAAGTTGGCCATGGAACTTGCCCTTCTCTCTCTCACTCAATGTGGCAGCTAGTTGACCCATTTGTACTTCCAGCTTGGCAATGGATTGCGCATTTGCATGTAAGCTTTGCTGGTTGGCTAATAAGGTTTGTTGGGTGTTTTTTTGGAATTGGAGAGAACTCTGCATAAAAAGATGGAGTGTATCCTCAAGAGATGGTTTCCTTGATTGTGCAGGCAGTTGTTGATATTGTGGAAACTGTTGAGGTTGCATAGGAGGATTTCCAGATGGTCCTCCTTGTTGTGGTCCTTTTGCCCAAGAGAAATTTGGATGCCTAGCCCACCCTGGGTTGTACGTGTTTGAGTAAGAATTATTCCCAGGTTTCTGAAAGGTGTTCAAAGCATGAACTTGTTCAGAGAGGAATTCTGGAAATGCTGTACTAGATGGGCAAGATTGCGTAGGATGGGTAGAACTAGAGCATATGGCACAAGCCTCGGCTTGAGTTGTTTGTGGAGGTCCATTATGTAACATCAGAGCATCAACCTTCTTTGTCAGGCCATCAATCTTGGCATGGAGATCTGTGTGACTCCTATCTCATATATGCCACCTCTCTTTTGTGGTTGGGAACTTCTTTCACCTCTATCTCAATAGTCCCATTCTTTGGGAGTTTTCACACAAGGTTTTAAAGAATTTCCATGCTTCTGCAGTATCGCTTCGGTCATGAAGGACCCTCCACCGGTGGCATCAACCATGCGACGGTTGCCTGGGTGTCGACCATCATAAAAGTATTGCACTTGTTGCCACTTCTCAAAACCGTGGTGTGGACATTTAAGAAACAAGTCCTTCCATCTTTCCCAACATTCATGAAAGTGTGCTCTCCTCTTTTTGTGTGAAATTAGTGATTTCTCTATGGAGAGCATTAGTTTTGTGAACAGGGAAGAACTTGTTTAAGAACTTTCTAGACAATTGGTCCCATGTAGTGATAGACCCAACTTCTAGAGAATTCAACCATGCTTTCGCCTTATCCTTCAAAGAAAAAGGAAACAGCGTAGGCGGATCGAATCGTCTCGAGAAGTTTTGGAATTTAAAGGTGGAGTAAATGTCTAGGAATTCTTTCACATGATGATATGGGTCCTCCTTGTCCAACCCATAAAAGGAAGGCAACAACCGTATGACCCAGTCTTGAGTTCAAAGTGTCTTTGCCGTGGTGGTGGGCAACACTATGCATGAAGGCGCATTGAATTGGGCAGAGCTGAATAATCTCTAAGAGTTTTAGTTCCATTCTCTTCGCCATTTCAACCTGGGATGTCTTTCAATCTTCTATGGAATGTTCTTTCTATTTCGGATCAAAAGGTGCTAGTTCTTTATCTAGAGATCTACGTCCTAGCATAAACTAAGTAACAACCTAAGAGAAAGAAAACTAGAACTAGAAATTATGCTATTAAAAAAAAAAACAAGTTAAAACTATGTGAATAAGAATGGGAAGAAAGAACCAGAAAAGGAGATGATTGATGGCGGAAGATTTAAGAAGCTCCTTCTTCACTTAGTAGCTTCCTTCCTCAATTCCCAAATAAAAACAAAAACAAATCAAGTTTCCTAAAATAATGATAGAAAAATCCTAAGCAACGGTTAATTTCTAAAAAAGAAAGTTTCTAAAACTAGAAAATAGAAAGTTACCAAATCCAAAGTTAGAAAGTAGAAAATTCCTAAAAATTGAAAACCTAAATCTCAAAATAGAAAGTAGAGAGGACTGGAGAATTTAGAAAGATGTTACCAATTGGAGATCTATGTTAAAATCCTGCAAAAGAAAACAAAACAAGTTAGTTTCTAAAACAGAAAATCTAAAATTAGAAATTTTCTAAAGAACTAAAAAAAAAAAAAAAGAGTTAGTTTCTAAAAAGGAAAAAATTTCTAAAACTAGAAAATAGAAAGTTACTTAAAAGAAGAATCTAAATCTAAAATTAGAAACTAAAAATTTCTAAAAAATAAAATCCTAATTCTAAAAATAGAAAAAAGTAAGAAACTTAGAAGGGATTACCAAATTAGAAGTTTATTTCAGGACCCTACAAAACAGGAAATAGGTTAGTTCTAATATAAAGAAAAAAAAAATTCTAAGTTAGTAAAATCCTAAGCTATGAATTATGATAAGAGAGAATCTTAAATTCAATTTGGAACGAAACAGTCCCCGGCAACGGCGCCAAAAACTTGTTCACTCCCCAAGTATAGGGTTGTGATGTAGTAATAAACTCGGTAAGATCGAGATCGAATCCCACGAGGACTGGTCGTCACAATTCAAATTCACAATTCTTCTTAACTAATTCAACAAATAATGGAGCAATTTACTAACACAAATCTATGAAAAACAATTGAGAACAGGGAAGAAAATTCAATCAGAGAGAGCACTAGGACTTTCGAATCCACCCCTAATTATCCTAACCCTTGTTTTGTCTGTTGATTCACCTTGATCTAGATTGATACCACTTAAATAGAGAAAGCACAATCTGTGTCCTTAATCGGGCATACAGAATGTCTAATTCCTTTAAGCAATGCCATGAATAACATATCCCATGTCCTTGGTCGGGTACATGGAATGTACAATTCATTAAAGCACCCTGTTTCTTCCTCCATAGGAAACCTGTTCTTAATTGGACCCAAGCACCTATAATAAGCATCCAAACAACATCCATATATATACTTTGGTCAAGTTCATAGATGGAGAAGTATAGAATTTAAACCAATCAAACCCACTTAGAGAAAGAAACACACCAATCAAATTAAAGTAAAATCAAATATAACAAGAGTATTCAAATTAGGGGTTTCATCTCAGCCCTAGCTGAGAGATTAGTTACCCATAAAATCCATTAAACAGATGGATAAATAAAATTCATAAACAAAACATCAAACCAATTTCTCTCTTTCTTCTTTCTTCTCTTTCTTCTCTCCCTTGCTCTAGATCTGAACTTCCTTGCTTCTCTGGATCTGGAATTCTCCACTTTTTGAATGCCCTTCCTCATGTTTTGCAACTCTTTTTATAGCTGATGGAGTGGCTGGAGTGGTGAAAATCGGATTTGGGAAGCTGTCGCACGCGCAGCAAAAACCTTTTCGCAACCAAGTTCGGGACCTCGAAACATCATACTTTCCTCGTTCAAATTCGAACAAACACCGTCCCTTAGGACTTTCTTGGGTCCTCTACATGATAGACGGTTCAGATCTGCCATATGATCAAAGATGGTGGCCCACAACCGCCCGAAAAACTGGATTTCCAAATTGTGCGAAACCTTTCGCACCCTTTCGCTGTCGTGATCGGTGGGCCCCATGGAAGTATTTTCTGGGAAATCCACCCCGTCCATTGTATTCAGAATGAAATTTTAGTCAAGAATGGGTGGTTTTGAATGTCCATTGATGCGGCCCAGAGAAGAAAACACAAAAAGATCAGATTTGGACGTTGCAGGGTAGCCCTTTTGTGGCCTCTGTACTGCACACGTGTGCACGCATGAGTAGAAAGTATTAGCATGGTTTTGTAGTACTCGAGCCCATCTACAAGATGGACGGTTTGGATCGGCCGGACGGGACACGTGTGGGGCTCACAGCTAGCCGCAAAAAGGTCCAGCGTCCATTCGTGACGCTTGCTGAAACGGCAACTTCCGTTTTTGGAAGATGGCTCGGTCAGCGGCTGTTTGAATTTGGAAGGTGGTCTGGTGCGGCTCTTGTGCATGGTGCACATATGCACTTCGCTTCTCATGTAGAGCCTGCTGTAATGTTTTCGAGAAATCTAAGCCGTCCATCCTGTTTCTCATATCATTTAAACCGTCTAGGTAAATTTTGAAGAAGGTCCAGATATCAGGTGGGCCTGAAATCAACGGTTTGTGGGCTGATTTGTCAATTAGAGTACTTTTCAAGACATCAAAAGGCTGAAACTTGATATGTACGGTTAATTTATGGCCCCCATCACATGTATGAAGTTTCGAGTCGATCGGATGGCGGGAACCATGTGATCTTGCATTTTGCACCAATTTTAGGCCTCTTTAACGTGAACGGCTTGATTTTCTCGGATCCTTGGCATGTAAATTCTTCAATATTGGTCCTATGGAATCCGTCCCTTGCTCTGGTAACTTCGGAGAGTCAAATCCATGCTTTTAATACTCTTTTTTCAATCAATGCTCCTTATTACATCCTGCAACAAAAACACGATTAAAATATGAAGTTAAGCGTTATCATGTTTGTAAAAACAGGTAATAGTCGAGGTCTAATATGCAATATTCGGCCCTCATCATCGTGCCAACTAGAGTCACTACTGGTTGGCGAATGTGCATTGACTACAGGAAGTTAAATACCGTCACGAGGAAAGACCACTTTCCTTTACCATTCATTAATCAAATCTTGGAAAGGTTAGCTGGTCATTCCTATTACTCTTTCCTTGACGGGTATTCGGGCTACAACCAGATAGAGATAGCCCCTGAAGATCAGGAAAAGACTACATTTACATGTCCCTATGGCACCTTTGCTTACCGAAGGATGCCATTTGGACTATGTAATGCCCTTGCCACCTTTCAGCGATGTATGCTTAGTATCTTTTCTGATATGGTGGGGCAATATCTAGAGGTCTTCATGGACGATTTCTCTGTCTACGGTCCATCTTTCAGTGAGTGCTTGGAAAGTCTTAAATGTGTTTTGAAAAGATGTGAAGAAAAGAACTTGGTACTTAATTGGGAGAAGTGTCATTTTATGGTTCATAAGGGAATTGTCCTTGGACATATCATCTCGTTTAAAGGAATCGAGGTGGATAAGGCAAAAATTGATCTTATCTCTAACCTACCTCCACCTAAGAACATACAGGACATGTGATCCTTCTTAGGACACGCTGGGTTCTACAGAAGATTCATAAAGGACTTTAGTCTCATCTCTCGTCCTCTATGTAATCTACTTCAAAAGGATGCACCATACGAGTGGACTGAACCATGTCAGGAAGCTTTCACTATGCTTAAGGGCATATTGACTAGTGCACCCATCATACAGCTACCTAACTGGAGCATTCCTTTTGAACTTATGTGCGACGTGTCTGATTATGCTCTTGGGGCAGTTCTAGGCCAGAGAAAAGATAAGAAATCCTACGTTATTCATTATGCAAGTAAGACTCTAAATCCTGCCCAAGTGAACTACTCGACTACAGAAAAGGAACTCTTAGCCATAGTGTTCGCCTTGGACAAATTTAAGTCCTACTTGATCGGATCCAAGATCATTATTTACACTGATCACGCGGCGCTCAAGTATCTTCTATCTAAGAATGATGCTAAGCCTCACCTTATATGATGGATCCTCCTACTCCAGGAATTTGACCTAGAAATAAAAGATAAGAAGGGAGTAGAAAACGTAATGGCTGACCATCTTTCTCGCCTTAATCCTTCTGATTCCCTTGAGACACCACACATCAATGACATGTTCCCTGATGAACAGTTGTTTAGAGTCTCCCATTCGCCTTGGTTCGCTGACATCGCTAATTATCTTGCCACAGGTTCCATACCGACACATTGGACAGTGCAAGATAAGAAGAAATTTTTCACCGAGGTGCGCAACTTCTTCTGGGATGATCCATACTTGTTTAAATATTGCCCAGACCAAATGTTAAGGAGATGTGTGCCAGACGATGAGCATCAGAGTGTCATCTCCTTCTGTCACTCACAGGCCTGTGGTGGTCACTTTTCTACAAAAAAGACCATGGCCAAGATTCTGCAGTGTGGCTTCTATTGGCCTACTATGTTCAGGGACACTCATGAGTTTTGCAAAGCTTGTGAGCGTTGTCAGAAATTGGGAGCATTGTCCTGTCGAAATATGATGCCCTTGAATCCCATTCTTATCATCGAGGCATTTGATTGTTGGGGCATTGATTTCATAGGACCATTCCCCCAATCTTTTGGAAATCTATATATTTTGCTCGCTGTAGACTATGTCACTAAATGGGTTGAAGCAATTCCGTGTCGGAATAATGACTATCGCACGGTCATTAAATTCCTAAAAGAGAACATCCTTTCCCGATTCGGAACGCCTTGAGCTATCATTAGTAATGGGGGCTCACACTTTTATAATAGACCATTTGAGAGTTTAATGAAGAAATACGGTATCTCTCATAAGGTGAGCACCCCATACCACCCACAGACAAGTGGGCAAGTTGAGATTTTCAATAGGGAGATCAAACACATTTTGGAGAAAACGGTTAACCCTGACCGTAAGGATTGGTCAATTCGATTAACCGATGCCTTATGGGCGTACCGTACTACTTTTAAAATTCCTATTGGAATGTCTCCCTTTAGACTTATCTATGGAAAAGCTTGCCACTTTCCTGTGAAGTTGGAACATAGAGCCTACTGGACGATCAAAAGTTTGAACTTCAATCTGTACAACGCTGGCTCGCTACGCAAACTTCAGTTGAATGAACTTGAAGAAATCCGGAACAACGCGTATGAGAACTGGAGAATTTACAAGGACAGGATGAAGGCGTTTCATGACCAACATATTCTATGACAATCATTCACGCCAGGCCAGAAAGTCCTCTTGTATAACTCTTGATTACATCTTTTTTCAGGTAAGTTTCGATCTCGTTGGACCAGCCCTTTTACTGTTATCACTGCATATCTTCATGGGGCCGTCGAGATAAGAGACCTCGACAATGGCAAGGAGTTTAAAGTAAATGGACATGGCTTAAAGCCATTTGTCAAGAAATTTGATTCAGAGGACATGTCCATGCCTCTGACTAATCCTGTTTACCAGGAATGATCTCTTAGTCTGATGGAGGTATAGGTAGGTTTCCTGTTTGCATAGGACTAGGGTAGTTGCTTTGTTCTGGCTGAAGACGTTAAACTTAACGCTCCTGGGAGGCAACCCAGCTTTTCATTTCCTTTCTTTTTCATAATTAGTTAGTTCAATGTTTGTGGGTAACATCTCTGTAAACCCTCACGAGACTACAACTCGTCCACTAGTGGCAACTTAGGGGTTTAAAGGCTTGTTGCATATGCTAAATGCAATCGAGAGCACCTGCGAAAGTGGTATAGGTAGGTTTTTATTTTTATTTTACTTTCTCTCTCGTGCTGACCGGCTCTCATGTTGTGATCTCTTGAAAAGTCTCTCTCGATTCATCATCCAGGTACTATCTTCCCATCACTTCACATTTACTTTCGTTGTCCCATGTGCATTGCATGCTCATATCTTTTACATTGAGGACAATGTAGAATTTAGGTTGGGGGTGGGAGATTAGGTTCCCTAAGCAGTGTTTTCTTAGTCTCGAGCAGAAAGTGTGAAATTTTTTCAATTTTTCTGGATTTCTTGTGAATTCGAAGTGATTTTGACGGTCATCTTTAATTTAGAATTACAAGATACGTGATATTGGTAATTTATGACTCTTGGATTCAGTTATCTATTAGATTTCACAGTTAAGTTCGAGTTATTAATCCATGATTAGAAGTTTTAAACATTGATTGAGTCAGGATTTCTCAGGACATATCTTGCTTACACATTAAAGTTCCAGTTCGATATTGAATTAGAACTTGGTGATCATTAAGCATGGAAGGAACCAACCTAAGGAATTGGCCATTATGTTCAATAAGAAGAATGAAAGAAAAAGAAAAATACCCAGCTACAAGATAGCTGACTGTGGAAAGGGTTGGGCGAATGAACTTCACCATAGGTTTGCTCCCTATAGGTGTAGATTCGATTCCCCATGGTTACCATTCGGAAAGAGTTAGGCGATTAGTTTTCACCATAGGTTTACTCCCTATGGGTGATGATTTGATTCCCCTCCTTAGCATTATTTTTAATGGAAAAATCAAAAGATGATAAGAATGAAAAGATGATCTGTGAGGCCAGTTTTGGTTATCATTAATTCTCTTGTTGGTTACCAATGATATCCTGAAATAAAGAAGTGAATTTTAAATGATGATAAGCCGAGATTACACTTTACACATATGACCCTAAATGTTTAGAATTGTTCTAATTAATGGATTAATACTTAAACTTAATGATGAAGTTTACTGTGCACTTGAGTCCAAGAGAAACTAATACCTAACAATCATGCATCTTAGAATTCTCAAATCTTGATTGTTTTTCAAAAATCACTCAAGTTTATAAAAATTGTCCTGTAGTTCTCAACTTATTTTTCTCATACTTTGCTCGGGACTAGCAAGATGCTGGTTAGGGGTTGTGTTGAGGGCCAAATATTGCATATCAAACCCAGTTATTGTCTGGATTTATGAACAGGTTGTTGTTTAATAGCCCGATTTACTTGTGTTTGTGTTGCAAGGTGATTTTAAAAGCCTAGATTACAAAAGGGCGCTAAAAATATGGATTTAACGCTTAGGTATCACCAAGGCAATGGACGAGACTACAGGGGACTGAGATTGAAGAGTTTACATGACAGGGATCCGAGAAAGTCAAGCCGTTCACATTAAAGAGGCCTAAAAGACGTTCGGAATGTAAGATCACAGGGTTCCCGCCATCTGATCGGCTCAAAACTTTATACAGAGCCTGAGGACTCTAAATTGACTGTACACGTCAAATTTCAGCCCTCAGATCCCTCTGAAAGTGGCCCAACGGACAGATCAGCCACTTAAATCCTTAAGTGAGGCCCGCCTGCTACCTGGATATGCTTCATTTTGGTCCCAACGCTTAAAATGATATGACAGAGTGGATGGATGGAGCGGATTTCTCATGAACATCACAGTGAACTCCGCATGTACGGCGCGTGTACATGAGGTACATGCGCCCGCGCCGCACCGGACGGTCAGCCCTGTCAAAGCTGGGCTGACCCGCGCCTTCTTCCTCACGGAGACAGTGTCCAGCGCTGTCCATCCATTTTTCACCAGTGGGCCCCACTTGTCATCCTTTTCAATAATCCGAACCATCCAAGTGCCTCAGGGGGTGGCCACGACCCTTACCTAGGTGATCTTCTGGTCTCATGCAAGCTATTGGAACATCCTGATTGTTGAAAGCAAGATGGACGGCAGAACAAAAGATCAAGTAGGCCACACCTATTTCGCTCCAAAAATACATCTTCCCGGGTGATTTTTCATCCTAAAACTAATGGACGGAGTGGATCATTCACCTGACTTCAATAGGTGAGCTAGTGTAAACCGTCAGGGACTTTGCGTCGGCTCTGTTCGCAAACAGAGCTTGTGGCATGTCTTTGTGAGCCCCCATCGGGCATCATCGGTCTGATCTGGTCCGTCCATCAGAAGCCCATGGCCCCTAATACTACGCCTAGGTGGAATTTTTTCAATTAACAGCGAAGATCGAGTTTTTATTGTCCAAACGGAAGATGGATGGTGAACTGAATCGGTAAGAAGGCCACGTCAGCAGCAATTCAAAACCACCCCTCCTTCAATATAATTTCGAGACGCATTCAATGGACGGAGTGGATCTTCCGTCTGAGCTCAAGAATTGGTGCCACTAAGGTTCAGCGCAAGAACGACTTGCGTAAGAAGGCCTGCTGCGTAAAATTTCCGCAAGACTTCCGCATAGAGTGCGAAAAGTCCAATCGCCGCACTCGACCATCCTTGCTGCTTATAATAGAGAGAAGGAGAGAGCATAAAGGGGGGCTTTTTGGATTGGAAGGGGATGCACGACTGGGACGTCAGGAGCAGAGAGAGAGTAATTTAGTTCTTACTTATTTATTTTTTTGTTTTTAGTATACTTTTGAGAGATTTAGCCTAATCATGTTCGGCTAAACCTCTTAGCTAGGGCTAAGAGGTGAAGCTTGTAGGGTGAAGGGAGAACTATTTGCGTGTGCCCTTTGATTTTAATTTGTGAACTGATGTTGATTATTGGTTTTAATTAAGGGAATATTTTTAGTTTTTAATGGTCTGTTGTGACTAAAATTACAATAGGTCTGTGATAGTTTTGAGAATGTTCCTTCCCTTTTTATGATTATGACGTCAGGAAGCCCTGTTGTTCACCATCATCTCTTAGGCATGGTTGGATGACGGAACCCTTCCTAACCTTCATATCATGTTGATTGGTTGGTAATTAGTTTAATTCTGTTGTTTACTTTGTCTCTTGGGCATGGTTTGGTGATGGAATCCGTTCTAATTCATATACCTCTCATCTCTTAAAAACTATATCAAAGGAAGTTCAGTGTGATTTCCATGGTTACGCCCTTCAACTGGATGAGGATGAGATTCTAAGTCCAGTTGAGTTCTTAAAACATGCATAAGATCTCTCTGATCTCTACAAGTGGATCCTCTGAATCCCTAGTGTCCTTTCCCTTAATTCTTTAAATTTTAGATAATTATTTCATCATTATTCCTCAATTTACACTCGATTTAGATTTCATCTTAGTTTAATTCTAGTTCTACTTAGTTTCAGATAACGTACAGGTATAAGTCCCTTGGGATTTGACTTCGGTCTCACCGAGTTTATTACTACATCACAACCCTATACTTGGGGAGTGAACAACTTGCAACACCAACCAGACTCTCTTAGCTGCAGGTGATGGCGATGCTTGTGAGGCGGAGTCGGACCTTTATGATGACAGTGATGCTTGTTCGTATATGCTGTAAGCTGATGACTTCAAGTGAGCCGTGTCTTGATCGACAGGATTACAGGGATGTTGACTAGATGACAAAACACATTTGGTATAATTTTGAATTGTACTTGTAATTCATTAACCTGGTAACCTTATCACACTCTGGAGACTTACCATAGTTTATATATTTTATATATCTATCACAGTCTTTCGCTTGAAATTTAACTGTCTCTGGAGTATGATATGTTGTTTTGGCTTAATCTCATGTTCAATGCACTAATACAGATAACATTCAATCATCATTCATTTTGTTGCACAAGTGATGCGTTGGAACTCGGGAGTTGAGTTTATGCTCAACTCCCAATTTTCAGGGCGTTACGAGATGGTATCAGATCATGATTTGGATTAAACCGGGCCTGGGTTATGGTCACACGACGCACTTTGACTTAGGAGGGAGTGACGAAACGTAGAAACAGTCGTAGGTGTCCCAGTTTCGTCAATCGGCAAAGTTCACTGAAATTGGTCTTTTGTTTGAATCCGTACTCAACCGTGATCGCACGAGACGACCCCAAATCACTTCTAGGCCGTCAGTTGACGGGTTTGAGTCGTTCCCTAGAAACGAATGTCCTTATGTTATGGATCAGCCACAACACCCCTTTTTTATCCGATTCCTTCAAATCTCACCCTTCACCACTGTATTCTTCATTTCTTTTAAGTACATTCATAATACACGCCAATCCTAGGGTATAAATGATGAAGAACAATACTGAAACTAAAACTTACCAGAAATAGAAAATAAATGGATAAAATGGGTTTTTACCCTTAACCTTTTGGATTCTAACCAAATAAATAGGTTAGTTAGATAGATTAGCTCCTCCTACCCCAAAATCATATGCCACACATTACATAAACTCATTCCGGTTTGTAAATTGGCCCCAAAAATGCCTCAAATGGAGTCATGGGCCACATGACGCAATCCAGGGGGACCCGGGACAGACCCTGGGTACCATTGGCACCGTGGGAGGGTGGAGAACACCCCACCGTGGTGGCGCTGCGCCAGGTAAGGTGGACCGCGGCGGAACCGCGGTTGACAGTGGTCAAGATGGGCCGGGCTGGTCGGGCCTGTGCTGGTCGTGGTCGGCCCGACCCCTAGTTATGTGTGGGGCCCGCGAAATTGCGTGGGGGCCCCTCCTCATCTTTTTGGCCCCCTCTCTCTCGAACACTCCTCCAAGTGCTCCCTTTCCTTCTAAAATCCGATTTTCTCCCTCAAACTTCCCTTCGAATCGCCCCTTCTACTGTTTTCTGTTAAATCTCGCACCCCTCTAACGTTCACAGCAACACCTACTCCTCTACCCTCTCCATTCTCGTTCATTTGAGCTCCTACACTCTCCATTTGAAGCTCAAAATCGTGTAAGCACTCAACCCAGCCCATCTCTTCACTTCCTTTCTTTAAACCCTGTCTATTGGGCCTTTACAACGTCTGTTGAGGCTCCAATCCATGGAGAACCAAACCTCCAGCCCTTTCTCTCTCTCTCTCTCCATCACTTTTCATTCGCTTTCCCATGGCTTTATCCGAGCTTGGTACGGCCATCTTCTCGGATGTCTAGTCATCCATACTGTTGTCTTGTAATTTGCATGAGTTATCGTCTTTGGATGTTTTTGTTTTCATGTTGATGGGTGTAGTAGTTGGTAGAATGTTTTAGATGTTTGAGGACGTTTAGGGCCTGTTCGGCCAAATTGCATTAGGTGAGTTTAAGGTGGATAAAATTATAAAGGTAACAATAAATGTATGTGTAAGGTATGGTCTCTAGATTGGGTGTATCCCATGGTTTCCGATACTATGTTTGAAATGTAGGCAGTTAAACGTAAATCCCGTATTTTCCTTTCAAATTAAACATAGAAATTTCTCATCCTGGGATTTGGAACCCCCATCTCACGCTTTCCCACACAAGACTCATTTTCCAAAGCCTATAAAATTAATCCCCACCCACCCTCCTACCAACCATGACACTCCCAATCCCGAGGAGGGATTAGCAATGCAAGCCCATTAAATACAACTTAAGACCACTGGCCAAATAGGCCCTTGGAGTTTTGGACCTAGAGCGGTGCTCCTAGATTTCGACAGACATGACCGTATAGGAAATCCAAAAAAATTAATAATGTGAACCTTAGGACCCTCTTAGCTGGTATGAGCATGTGTGAAGTGCTCGAGAGTAGTTAAATTTATGTCCACTCAATTTCAATTAGACAACGTTTGACCCTAAGTGACAAAACAATTTCTTATATTAGAAAGGGTATAAAATCACCTAGTGTATGAGTATAGACTTTGGATTTCAACTATTAGATTACCACTACTCATAAATTAAGACTAGGCTACTGGTTCTACTAAGGAATGTAAAAGACTGATTATGCTAAGATAATTGAAAGATAGTTGAAAGATAGACTTAGTTAATAGGCTGGGTTAGGTTGGAGTGAGACCTCACTCCTTCGTCGGACCCCTTAATACTCATAGACTCATTTAATAACTCTTAGGAAGGTTGTTTGACGTAGAAACTATTCATGCTCATAGAAAACTTATATATCCCTTGGATTTAATGTTAGGTCAAATCAATACAACCCTTAAAATTGCTTTCCCAAAGACTTATTATAATCGGGAACGCGGAGTAGAGGAACTATATATATAAGCGAAGTATTAGCAGTTTGAGTTAAATTCTCAATCCTGGTAGTTACCAATGAACCCTATGCTCTGATCAAGCAGAAGGTCGGGATCAACTAGGATTAAAAAATGATATGACAATTCTCTGTCCTAGCTAGGCAGAAGGTCCATGTATCCGACTCAGACCCACTACACAACTTTCCTTCCGTGTTGGCCCGACCACGTACAACCAAAAGTTTATAACTTCGTCTTTGAGAAGTGTTAGGAAAGTATAATTAATAGAGACTTTTCTTTTAGGCCCGAGAAATTTCTCAAATGGGCAACAGACAGTTAGGAATTAGGTCCTTAGTTATAGACCATTCAGGCATCCATGTTGTGCATGTGAACTTAGAAAGATAGCCTGTCCGTTACAATATCAAACTAGACATGATTAAAGAAAGTAAGTCAGGACCTTAACAAAAAGGGTCCTCCTTGGGTAGAATTAAACATCTTGCCACCAACTCACACCCGTCCTTGAAATCAACCTCAACACTCATTATTTTTAGCTCCTTTCTATAACCATAGGTGCCTATGCCATAACACACATCATCGATGAAAGGGAGACAAATGTATTGGAAAATCGTATCCCATTTCATGTCAAGGATAGGTCTCAAATTTCAACTCGTTCTGACATATAGATCGATGTACAAATTCTTGAACTCTAAGAGTAGAAACAATTTTAAGGGGGGTAGAAAGATTATGAATGCGGTCGAAGTTAGGTAGGTATACTCGTCTACCCCCTCATAGGCGCAGCGGAAGCGTGGTGGACCTTTGCCCCACTGGCCCAGGATCAAAACTGTGCTCGTTGAATACGAACATTATAGAAGTCCTAGCAAGTTCTACTATGAGAAACCATTTTAGGATGATCTAGTAAGATTTGATTCACCTTTCCTTGGACATAGATAATAACGAGGATTCTCTTAGACTAAGACCTAAAGGGCAACCTTAGAAATAGATAATTTGAGCCTTTCAATGATGGACATTCCCTACGTTTTTAGAGTGATCGGACTACGGAGTTACTGAAATATACAACTGTGAAACATTCACGGCTTGACCCAATTCTCAATCCTGGGCGACTACCAACGGACTCACTGCTTGACCGAGCAGAAGACCAGGATCTATCAGGACTGGGAAGGGATACGATGAGCCTTCTACCCTGGTCAGGTAGATGATCGATATATCCGGATCAAGCCCACTATAACTGTCTCTCCGTGTTAGTCAAACATTGAAAATAGCTATCTTACTCTAAATTGTTGGGAATTGTTGTCAAGACTCCAGATAAGTAAAGAAATAAATTGTAGCAAACCATCAGGGTATGAGAAATGGATAAAGAAATAAATTTTAAGGGGGGTAGACTAAAATGAACCAGGCTAGTATATACCCTACCACGCGTAGAAACACGAAATCAATAAGACTTAGGCAAAGAAATAATTAAATCTTTCCTTATTACCCTTAGGCAATTTTGGGGACGAAATTTTATTTTAAGCGGGGTAGATAGTAACATCCCGAATTTTTGCCAACCTAGAATTAGACGTCCTTAGGCAATGGGTCACTCCTAACAACTTGTGAACTTGTCAGAACTCAATCCCAAAGTCTAAAACCACTTTTGAACCCATTTCCTTCACAAATCTCACCCTTCACCACCTTGTTCTTTCAATTCTTCTAAGTACTTTCACCCTAGACACTATCTTAAACTAGCTAAATATTATAACTTGGACCACTTTATATACAAATTACAAAGGCCTAGGTACCACCTCAGATAGAAATCTTATAGGACTAAATCCTTTAGAAATGAGACAAAGTAACTAAGTGCTAAACTAGATTAGCTACGAAATCCGTTTGATCCACTTTAAATATGATCTGCAAGACCCAAAACTTGTAGAATCATTAACGCTAGGTTACCCTAAAATCTATGATCAATCTCATTACCCGGCTGCTCTCGGGAGTATCTCGAAACTCCGTATCAGATCTAGACCGCACGTCAGAAGTCCGATTCACCCGAAGTTAAGGAATTAGGACCGCCTTGCTGGGCTTGACAACCATCTCCAAAATTAAATCCAGATAGTGTCTCAGCGCTATTCTCTTGAGCTCGAAGCGGGGAGTGTGAGAAATGTGAAAATAATTCTAACTTAAATTTAAAATAAATAAATCTGGCACATGTCACTTGCAGGTCAGTATTAAGCAACCAGACTGTTAGAATCAGGCCAGATTACACCCTTGGATTAGGAGAAATTTCATACACATATTCATGTACTCGGAATTCCCGATCGAGATCCGCTGACCGTTGAACTGAAACTGGTCCGCCACGTGTGATCTGGGAATCCGACTGAAATGAAAACTTAACTCCACCTGGATCCAAGGTTGGTGAGCTTAAGTCCGACCTTTGGCTCAAGGAGGCCCGCCAGAAGTCCTCCGTTGAGCTAGAAAAGTGTCGCTTTAGTTATAACCTAAGTATACCTTGACCACAAGTCTATTTTAGAGTATTTTTAGGCTAAATAAGAACCTTAGAACCCTCTCTCTCACAGCCATACGAATTTGAGAGAAATCCTAGAGAGAAAAGTGAGAAAAGAGAGAGAAAGAGTGAGAGAAGTGGGAGAAGCTCCCTACTACTATCCCTTGCCGCTACACAAGTTGCACCACCCGATTCTCATCGCTTTCCCGGCGATTTCGACTTTGTTCCTAGGTAAGAAACCCTAACCCTAATTTGTTTTGGAGTTGTAAAGGTTGTAGGTTATGAAATAGCCAACCTATTTCATTTTATAGGTTACCAAATTGCTGAATACGGAAGCTTAGCAAACCTACCTGATTTGTTACGATTCTACGATAAGAGGTGAGGACTTTAGGTGTATAGGTTACGGTTTTCAACACTTGCAATGTCAGATAATGATAGATTCATGATTTGCATGCAATTGCACATGTACAAAGTGCTGTCTATTTTCCGTTTCGATTAAAGATGTAGAATATGGAATTTTACATACTCTAGGTATTTGTAGAAAGTACCGTATACGTATAAATTTTAGAAATGTATTTGGCATGATTATTTGTTGTATGAATATATTGTATATGGATAAAGTACTTATTTGACGAAAGGACTCGCCCTAATGCATGTTTTGCTAATATACACTATGTATGTAGAAATAGTGTATTCTAGAAAGTACCGTATACGTATAAATTTTGGAAATGTGTTTGCCATGATTATTTGCTGTATGAATATATTATATATGTGTAAAATATTTGTTTGGCGAAAAGACTCGCCCTAATATATGTTTTGTTAATGTACACTATGTATGTAGAAATAGTATATTCTAAGTGTTTATGAAAATGCTTGTGAGAGTAAGTGTTTGGATGATGTTGTCTTTGGTAGGTGTTGAGATGGGATTCTCAATTACCTTAGAGACGTTTATGATTTCCTCCATGTTGGTTGTTTACTTTAACCGCTTACTTATGAAATATATGTGTTTGTATTCTTGTTTATATAGTGCTTTATAACATGCTTTATGACATGCTTGTTAACCTACTTGAATTACTTTGTTTAATATGCTTTACTCTACATACTCTAAATAAAGATTGATTGAGTTTGGGATTATGTTTATAGTCCAGACAATCGGTACCAGACTTGAGATCGTGGTTGAGATTCATTTCGCCACGTAAGATGTGTTTGATGAACCCGAGTCGTACTTCAGTTGGCGACATTGGTTAAGCCACACGAAGTGCTTATGTACTTCATGTCGTTCAGTTGATTGTCCGCTCGAGCTAGTCAGGCTCGTCAAGTAACCCGATATGTCTAATGTATGTTCACCATGTTTGAACGCTACTGCTTGAACCTAGGGTACCAAACTTACCAGTGGAATCCTGTTAACCATGGTACCTCGATCCGCTAAGACTCATGAGCCGGACATGGTGGTATGGGACACCGTGGTCGAGCTGTCGGCCTACGCTGGGGCCATGTGCCTCATCGTAGTGACCAGTGAGCAACCTACTCGTGAGCCGATTATGGTGGTATGGGACACTATATTAGTGTTGTCGGCCTACATTGATAAGGTGATGGGGGAGTGGTGTAACGAATGCGTGTAACAGCCCTGACAGCCCTTTGTAGTGACCTCGAGCATACTCTGAATTTGCGGTGAGGCGACGAGTTTTGCCGCAGTGTATAGAATATGAACTAGGCCTGTATCAGCTTAGTGATGAACTGTTAAAGAGGTGATGGGGGAGTGGTGTAACCATTGTGCATAACAGCCCTGACAGCCTTTGCAGTGACCTAGAAACAAACTATCGTATGAGATTAACTAGGACTGACGACCCTAGAATGGATCATGTTTGGGAATGATACAAGGGAGGAACCTTAGTTTCTCAATTCTGCTGTTTGAAAGGACTAATAACTACTCGGTAATCATGCTCATCATCACACTGCATGTGCCTGGTAGATGTGGAGCACTAAGGGATGAACGCATGTCGCGAACGTAAGATGGTGTCGCATGAGGGTGATTTGACAAGGGCATTCATCATGTCATTTCATACTTGCATTAAATAAGAGTAGGTAGGATTGTTTGATTGTACCGCTTTATCATTTCTGCTTGACTGAGTTGATAACATGTTAATCTATGCTTTATTGTTCCACTGAGTTAGCTACTCACTCCCACGTTACGGGACGGTGCTTGCAACACCAACCAGACTGTCTTAGCTACAGGTGATGGCGATACTTGTGAGGCGGAGCCGGACCTTTATGATGGCAGTGATACTTGTTCGTATATGTTGTAAGCTGATGGCTTCAAGTGAGGTGTGTCTTGATCGACGGGATTACAGGGATGTTGACTAGATGACACAACACATTTGGTATAATTTTGACTTGTACTTGTAATTCATTAACCTGGTAACCTTATCACACTCTGAAGACTTACCATAGTTTATATATTTTACATATCTATCACAGTCTTCCGCTTGAAATTTAACTGTCTCTAGAGTATGATATGTTGTTTTGGCTTAATCTCAATCATGTTCAATGCACTAATACAGACAACATTCAATGAATATTCATTTTGTTGCATAAGTGATGCGTTGGAACTCGGGAGTTGAGTTTATGCTCGACCCCCGATTTTCAGGGCGTTATAGGACGAGCTTCCGGACCGACCTCTAGAGGGGGCCTTTAAAATTTTCCAGGTCGCCCTTCAGTGCGGCATGTGGCTTCCTCTGTAAGGTTTGGTAAGGCACTCGCTGGCTCGGCTGAACTTGGCCTTGGGTCAAATGATCCCTAATGAATGGAGGGCGTTGATCTGCTGCGCGGTCCTATGGTCCGAGCTAAAGCAACCCGAGCTAACAGTGGAGGAATTCCTCCACCTGTACCAAGTAAAGCCAAACCATAATCAACCCGGCTGGTACTATTTCTTCACTTGGCGGGGGACTGGAGGGAGCCTTATTACTAACCCTCCAACGTCCAACAAGAACTGGAGGGACAAATGGTTTTGGGCGTCTGGGTGTTGGGAGGTAGCTAGCCTACCTTTGGCTTCGGGTCCCCACTGGGTCCCTATGGCGTCCTCTGACCCATGTAATTATTCCTCGGACGTAGTCGTTTTCCAGTTAATCCTTAATAGGCCAGTTCTTAACTATACTGAAACTATTTTCATCTATTTTCTTTTGTAGTTATTCCCAAGCAGGCTCCTTTGCTCGACAGCGGGTCGTTTACTCAGATTAGAGGGGCGAAATCCAAACCGAGAAAGGAAGGCTTTCTCCTTCCTTTTTACTGCTAGATTTTAGTTTGAACGGACAATGTCCGTCTTCGTTGATTTGTGGTCCACCATCAATGCTCAGATCATCGATCCAAGCCGTCCATCATGATTGGATGGGAGGTCTGACAAAACCCTGCCCGTCCTCGCTTGGTGAGATTCACGCGCATGCACACGAGCCCCAGCTCAAGCCAAGGAGACCTACGGCTGATTTTCGAGAATGGGAAGGGAGCTTCCTCCATGTTGGCTATCCGCGTATGGTCGCCTCCCTATGATCTCAACCCTCCATGCAGTGACAATCTCAGCCCTCTATTCGACGTCGCAAAAGGAAAGTCTTTCCGAGACCTGTGAAAGGAGGAAAGTTGTTTTCTTCTTCGAGTACGTGAGCTGGCATGAATTCCAGCGGTTGATGGAGTCTAGTACAATTAATCTCGGACATTCAAGCTGGCAGCTATTGCCGTAGTTGTCATGCCCCAAACTCGGAAAACGGGCTCACAAAATTTCTGATTGCCGAATCTGGTGCTGACAGCCTCCGTAGTGCCCCATTCTCGGCTTCCGACACCCATATCCCAAATTTCGATCCTGGGATCCTACAAAGAGAATTTTCAATATGATTTTTTTTTGTAATGGAGCATAACCACAAGCATAACCAAGTCACAAAACAACATCACCACATATCCATTATATCAAAAACTTTAAGTACAATGCGGAAAGAGAAATACAAGGTGATCAAAAGGCTCCAAAATAGTCTGATACACGCTCCTGTGACAGCGCTGCTGTGACCCAATGTCACTTACACGCAACGGTCGTGCATAAGCTTACAAAAGCTTAGAGGGTGGTGTAAGTGTGTTCTCAAGGCGAGTGCCAAGTATACAATATCAGAGTAATACGGAAGTATGTGGGTAAGTCCATGAATGCTATCAGCTGTACTAAAGCTATATGATGCAAGACAAGAATGCTATCGGCCATACTAAGGCCATGCGATGCGAGGCTTACGTAGTCAAATGTCATATGCGAAAAGCAAGCATGCCAATCCTCATCAAGTACACATATCAGTACGGTTCCTCTCTGGGATATCACCGGGGTCTAATACACTTCACATTGACTGCCGCCTCCCTAGCCGCACAACCCAGTAAGTGGAATAGACCACACTATTTGCCTGACCAGTAGTCTACCAATACATACCTGACTTGTCGATAGTGGACTCATTTGCGAGCTACTCAAACTCAGCCTAGCTTACAACTCCCTCACTTGGGTGGATAAGGCCACACTCCCTTCCAACCGACCACAACACAGTGGAAGATGGGGCCTACTGGTATTCGGCACTCCTGCGCTCATGTATCCACTCGGTTTAGACGTTGGAGCATCTCCTGGTACCAAAAATGTTCTGCGACTTTCACCTAAGGACATGCGGCTTACGTAACTAAATGTCAAATGCGAGATGTAAAGTAAGCATGTCAGTCCTCATCAAGTACACATATCAGTACAGTTCCTCTCCAGGATATCACCGGGGTCTAATACACTTCACACTGACTGCTGCCTCCCTAGCCGTACAGCCTAGTAAGTGGAATAGACCACACTATCCACCTGACCAGTAGTCTGCTAATACCTACCCGGCTCATCGATAGCGGACTCATTTGCGAGCTGGTCAAACTCAGCCTAGCTTACAACCCCCTCACTTGGGCGGATAAGGCCACACCCCCTTCCAACCGACCACGACACAATGGGAGATGCTGCCTACTGGTATTTGACACTCCTGCGCTCGTGTATCCACTTTGTCTAGACGTTGGAGCATCTCCTGGTACCAAAAAGATTCTGAGACTTTCACCCAAGGACATCCTAAGTGCCCACAGTGCTAGAACCAAGTATTTTCGGTATCTGATACGATCATCCACGATGTGCCTGTGGAGGCCACGGTCCTGATGTCACTAGGGCGTACAATGATCATGACCACAAATGCGAGATGCATGAATCACACTGTCCAGTCATGCAACAATCCTTCGTATACCACGCGCTCATATGGGTAACTCCTATCAGTGAGTCCCACAAATAATCTGCCCAATGGCATATGCTATGATCAGTCACTCCTCATATCAAGCATACATATAATGCGAATAAGTATGAATCATGGAATTATACTAAGCATGTCATAAGGTGATGAACGATGAACGAGTATGGGCCTATCAATGGGGCCAAGGGAAAGTTACAATGCGGACATTTAACCAACATTATCCTTACAATGTGGATGTCAAAACATCATTGCTCCCAAGGTATAGCCTGCCACAAACATCATTACATAAACCATGGTAGAATCACACATCGCAATGCACTTGTGTACATCTCATTGGGCCTCAACCCACGGGCCTCAGATACATCAAATGGTCCACGCCACATGGGCCTCATATATATCAAGGTGGGTCTCAACAACAGGCCTTATACATCACATTAAGGTGGGTCTCAACAACGGGCCTCGTATATCACATCGGTCTAATCAAATGGGCCAAATCAAATTGGCCAAGTCGAATGGGCCGAGTTAAATGGGTCAAGTTGAATGGGTAGATGTTCAATCATCACTGTTTCTTGTAGTGTGGACCACCTGAGTCCCACATACAACGGATTTTTGGGGGGCCCACCAAATGCACGGTGTTGATGCCCAACACACATCACAGTGGGGCCCACGGCTTGGACCCACGGTCCCCGTCCACCGTCTAAACAATAGGATGCTGCTACAACGTCCTCTGGATGTGCAGCAGCAGCAGCGCCTGCTGCATGTTTTATTTTTTTTTTATTATTTTTTTCATTTTCTCACAGTTTTTCGTAGGTGGGGCCGTCATTTGGAAAATCCAAACCACTGGTTGGGTGGCTCATGACCTACTAAACGAGCCTAATATGCAGCATGTTTTGGTGTATCGAAACATCAATGTGGGTCTTAACAGCCTTTAACGGTCAGAATCACTGTTTTCAATGATATAGCCCGCTTGATTATCGAATTAACTTCATTTTTCGGCTCAACACCTAAAATGGGCTGAGAAACATGATGGATGGCATGGATTTGATTGTCGCATCAACGTGGGGCCTGCATGAGCGGTCCACCCCAAAGCCTTGAACCAAGCTGATATTTTTGTTTTCATCCCAACCTCCAGCGTGCGTCCACGGAGGTTGGGCGTCAATACACCACACGTCAGTTCACACTTCAATGTGTAGCCACGTTCAGCGTCCCTGGATGCTGGACGGTTTGCATAAAATTAAGGTGGCCCCGCCTACTTGATGGCTTGGATAAAATACATGCTTCATGGTGGGGTCCATCGGGGTGGGCCACATAGCCACATTATCACACAAAACAAAAATGAAGGAGAGAGGGAGAGAGAGAAAGAAGGAGACACGTGTGATGGAGGGACCCCGATACTATGGGCCCTCCCTGCCATGCATTCAATCATACATCAAGTGGGTCCCAATACATTTGGGCCTACCAAATCAAAATCAATGGTGGAGATTCCTTCTCCACCAAAATGGAAGGTCTAGATGACATCTTTCAAACTTAGAAAAGTAAACATCATGATGGGGTCCATGGAGAATGACCCCATCATGGAATGATCATGAGAATCATAGTGGGCCATCGGCCACATCTAAGGTCCAAAGTGAGATCCATACCATCAATTGGTAGGCCCCACTTGGCCCATCATCAAAGAATGAAATCCAAACCTATAGAACACCCACCGTTCGATCTTCTTGGTCCGATGGAATGTCAATCTTCTTGTGTCCCACTTTGATGGAAGATGATGAGAAATGAAGGGTCAGGATGATGGATCTTGGAAGAGGAAGTGGGCCACATAACACACTCTCTTTTCTCTCTTTTGGAAGTGCTTAGATGTAAACTTTTTTTCTCCTTTGTTGCTTGGAAAATGTGAAGATAAAGAGAGAGAGAGAGAGAGAAAGGGTGGTTGTAAGAGAGGTGATGGATGTGAGGTGATAGTTGTACTTGACTTGAGAGTTGACTTGGTAGGTTGCTTGACTTGGAGAGAAATAAAGCATGGGTTGTGTACTTTGGTTGATTGATGGGACATGTTGTAGAGATTCTCTTGGGATTGCAAACGCGCGGTGTTTTCACCCAAGGACATCCTAAGTGCCCACAGTGCTAGAACCAAGTATTTTCGGTATCTAATACGACTATCCACGATGTGCCTGTGGAGGCCACGGCCCTGATGTCGCTAGGGCGTACAATGATCATGACACACAAATGCGAGATGCATGAATCACACTGTCCAGTCATGCAACAATCCTGCGCATACCATGCGCTCATGTAGGTAACTCCTATCAGTGAGTCCCATAGATAATCTGCTCAATGACATGCTACGATCAGTCACTCCTCATATCAAGCATACATATGATGCGAATGGGTATGAATCATGAAATTATACTAAGCATGTCATAAAGTGATGAACGATCAATGAGTATGGGCCTATCGATGGGCCCAAGGAAAAGTTACAATATGGACATTTAACCAACATTATCCTTACAATGTGGACGTCAAACTATCATTGCTCCCAAGGCATAGCCCGCCATAAACATCATTATATAAACCATGGTAGAATCACACATTACAATGGACTTGTGTACATCTCATTGGGCCTCAACCCATGGGCCTCAGATACATCAAATGGTCCGTGCCACATGGGCCTCATATATATATCAAGGTGGGTCTCAACAATGGGCCTCATACATCACATTAAGGTGGGTCTCAACAACGGGCCTCGTATATCACATCAGTCTAATCAAATGGGCCAAATCAAATAAGCCAAGTCGAATGGGCCGAGTTGAATGTGTTGAGGGTCAAATATTGCATATTAGACCCTAGTTATTGTCCGGATTTATGAACATGATACTGATTAATGCCCTGCTTTAATCGTGTTTGTGATGCAAGGTACATTTGCAAGCTTGGACCGAAACAGGGTGCTAAAAGCTGAGATTTAATGCTCAGAATTCACCAAAGCATGGGGCAGACTTCAGGAGACTAAGATCGATGGATTTACACGCCAGAGATCCGAAAAAATTGAGAAACTGAAGCTCAAGTGACCCAAAAATCAGCCAGAATGCAAGATCATAGGGTTTCCACCATCCATTCAGCTTGAAACTGCATACATGGCCTGAAGACCATAAATTAACAGTACACATTGATTTTCAACCATTGGATCACTCTGTAAGTGGCCCAATAGACAGATTAGCCCATAAATCAGCGAATTAGGGCCCACCGGATCTGCATCAAGTTTAGTCTCAACCCCTTAAATGAGGTTCTAAAATAGATGGACGGAGCGGATTTCTTACATACATCACGAGTGGATCCCATTGGCCGTGGTTGTGTATAGTGCACATGTGCACTCAAAATGCACTGAATAGGGAGGGCGGTCAAACCGAGGTTGACCTGCACCTCCCTCTCTCACGTAGCCAGCGTCTAGCGGATGGACGCTGGCTGGCCATTTTTGTCTAGTGGGCCCCACCCATCATCCATTCGGATGATCAGGACCGTCCATTAGAATCCCACGCTTCCTATCATCCTAGCCTAGATGACTGAATTTCAGGAAGCAATGAATATTGGTTTTCAACCATTTAAAAGAAGACAAACGGTGCAAGAAGAACTCTAGTGAGCCACACTAAATCCAATCTAAAAACATCCATACCCGAATGGTTTTTCAAGAAGAATTCAGTGGACGGTATGGATTTCTCAAAGAAGCAGTAAAGTGGGACCCACCAACATCACAGCACGTACCTGCATAGCCTTTGTTTCGCAACAGAGGTTGTGATCCGTTCTTGTGGGCCACCATGGTCCATGATTTAGTTAATTAGGACCGTCCATCAGGATTAAAAGGGTCCTCTTATCATAGCCTAGAGGACAGAATTTCAACAAGCAGTGAGAATGGGTTCCCTGCCATTCAAAAGTCGGATGGACATTGTGATGAGAAATCCGGTGGGCTGCACCAAATCTAATCCAAAACCAGCCATTCCTAGCTGGTTTTCTGAGAGGAACACGTTAGACGGGGTGAATTTTGCAAGAAACACCAAGAAGTGGCCCCACTAAGAAATCAGCGTAAGGAGCTTCTCCGGCTGCGAAAGGGAGTGCGTAACCTCCTACGCACTCCCCACCGACCTCCATATTGCTATAAAAGAAAAGGAAAAGAGGGGGGGGGGGGGGGAGGGAATTTTTGGGAAGCCGGGAGCGTGGACGTGGAGCACAACTAGAGAGTTTGTTTTTAGTTTTATTTCTTTATTGTTTTTTTTTTTCTTTTTTTTCTTTATTATTATTTGAGAGATTAGGCCAAATCATGTCTGGATAAACCTCTTAGCTAGCGCTAAGAGGTGAAGCTTGTAGTGAGATGGGAGACTATATTTCATGCTTTTAATTTCATTTTTATTTATGAACTGAATTTGATTTTGGTTTGATCATTAAAGGAATGTTTTTAGTCTTTAATGGTCCGTTGTAACTGAAATTACAATGGGTCTGCAATGGCTTTGAGCATGTTCCTTTCCTTTTCTTTGTTTATGACGTCAGGAAGCCTTGTTGTTTACCATCGTCTCCTGGGCATGGTTGGGTGACGGTACCCTTCCTAATCTTCATGTATTGTTGTTTGGTTGGTAATTAGTTTAATTCTGTTGTTTACTTTGTCTCCTGGGCATGGTTTGGTGATGGAATCCATTCTAATTCATATACCTTTCATCTCTTGAAAACTATATCAAAGGAAGTTCGGTTAATTTTCATCTTACACTCTTCAACTGGATGAAGATGGGACTCTAAGTCCAGTTGAGTTTTGATATAAGCATAAGATCTCCCTGATTTCTATAAGTGGATCCTCTGAATCCTAGTTTCTTTCCTCTAATTTATCTAAGTTTTAGATAATTATTTCACCATTATTCACTCAATTACATTCGATTTAGATTTTATCTTAGTTTAGTTCTAGTTCTACTTAGTTTTAGGCTACGTACAGGTTTCAGTCCCTTGGGATTCGACCTCGGTCTCACCGAGTTTATTACTACATCACAACCCTGTACTTGGGGAGTGAACAGAATGGGCCAAGTTAAATGGGCCGAGTTGAATGGGCCAAGTTGAATGGGTCAATCCAAATAGGTCGAACCCAACTCATCTATTTTTAGAAATCAATATGTATATAAATGAATCATATCAAAAGATCAACTGGACCATATCATAACTAACCGTGGCGATAATGATTTCCACGATCAAATTCTAGTGGGCCCCATCATAGGGTTTATTTCCCATCCAGTCTATTCATAAGGTCACAAAGACTTGGATTTAGGGGAAAAATAAATATCATAATGGTCCAAACTTGGTAGCCCAAGGGTTTAATGGTGGACGTTCAAACCCACTGTTTTCTGTAATGTGGTCCACCTGATCCTAGATCTGTCTCATTTTTATTCCATCACAAGCCTTAAAATTGTCTTTCAAAATGGTTGGAGGGTTTGGATGCAACACATGCATCATGGTGGGTCCCATAGGGATGGACGGCATAGATAAAGTACACACCTCATGGTGGGGGTCCACACTGATGAAAGGTGTGAATACAATACATACATCAGTGGGTCTCACATGGGGCCCACCATAACATTTATCTGCCATCCAATCTGTTAATAAGGTCACACAGACCTGCATGAAGAGAAAAAAATAAATATCATGAAGATCCAAAACTTCTGTGAAATCCAAAAGGATTTCAATGGCCGACGTTCAATCATCACTATTTCCTATAGTGTGGACCACTTGAGTCCCACATATGGCTGATTTTTGGGGGGCCCACTGCCCCAAAGGGGGCCCACCAAATGCACCGTGTTGATGCCCAACACACATTACAGTTGGGCCCACGGCCACCGCCCACTGTCTACGTAGTAGGACGTTGCTGCAGCGTCCTCTGGAGTGCAGCAGCAGCAGTGCCGACTGCATGTTTTATTATTTTTTATTTTTTTATTTTTCCGTTTTATCACGGTTTTCGTAGGTGAGGCCCGCATCCGGAAAATCTAACCCACTGGTTGGGTTTTATGGCTCTTGACGAACCAAACGAGCCCAATATGCAGCATGTTTTGGTGTATCAAAACATCAATGTGGGTCCTAACAGCCGTTAATGGTCAGAATCACTATTTTCAATGATATGGCCCGCTTGATTATTGAATTAACTTCGTTTTTCGTCTCAACGCCTAAAATGGGCTGAGAAACAGGATGGACGGCATGGATTTGATCCTTGCATCAAGGTGGGGCTTGCATGAGCGATCCACCCCAAAGCGTTGAACCAAGCTGATATTTTTGTTTTCATCCCAACCTCCAGCGTGCATCCAGGGAGGTTGGGCGTCAATACACCATGCTGTCAGTTCACACTTCAATGTGTAGCCAAGTCCAGCGTCCCTGGATGCTGGACGGTTCGCATACAATTCAGGTGGCCCCACCTACTAGATGGCTTGGATAAAATACATGCTTCATAGTGGGGTCCATCTGGGTGGCCCACACGGCCACATCATCACATACAACAAAAATGAAGGAGAAAGGGAGAGAGAGAAAGAAGGAGACACGTGCGATGGAGGGACCCCGACACTATGGGCCCTCCCTTTCTTGCATTCAATCATACATCAAGTGGGTCCCAATACATTTGGGCCCACTAAATCAAAATCAACGGTGGAGATTCCTTCTCCACCAAAATGGAAGGTCTAGATGACCTCTTTTAAACTTAAAAAAGTAAACATCATAATGGGGTCCAAGGAGAATGGCCCCATCATGGAATGATTATGAGAATCATAGTGGGCCATCGACCACATCTAGGGTCCAAAGTGAGATCTATACCATCAATCGGTAGGCCTCACTTGACGCATCATCAAAGAATGAAATCTAAACTTATAGAACACCCATCGTTCGATCTTCTTGGTCCGATGGAACTCCAATCTTCTCGTGTCTCACTTTGATGAAAGATAATGAGAAATGAAGGGCTAGGATGATGGATCTTGGAAGAGGAAGTGGGCCACACAACACTCTTTTCTCTCTTTTGGAAGTGCTTGGACGTGCACTTTTTTTGCCTCCTTTGTTGCTTGGAAAATGTGAAGAGAAAGAAAGAGAAGAAGGGTGGTTGTACGAGAGGTGATGGATGTGAGGTGATAGTTGTACTTGACTTGAGAGTTGACTTGATAGGTTGTTTGACTTTGTGAGAAAGAAAGCATGGGTTGTGTACTTTGATTGATTGATTGATTGATGAGACATTTTGTAGAGATTCTCTTAAGATTGTAAACGCGAGGTGTTTTCTAGAACTGAACGTGGGCCCACATCTCCTGGCCAGGGTATCGAATCAGTGCGTAAGACACGGCGTTGGAACCGCGGCGACGGTGCGGTCACAATGGTACAAGTCTCGGATTAAGCTAACTCAAATCTACAGGATATGACTTACGATCATGCGCAAACGTCGATTATAAGTCGTGGGTTGCCGAAATTCGTTGGATAGGATCGCGAGAGTCGACAGAATAGTACGGACTAGGATACGGGCCTTACAGCTCTCCCCACCTAATAAAAATTTCGACGTCAAAATTTACACTACCATTGCAACTAATCATAACTGATAAGGGAATAGGAAACATAACATTACATATAATCAAAACACAATACAACATATAATTAAACATCGAAAAGATGGGGATAACGCTCTCGAATCTCCACCTCGCACTCCCAAGATGCCTCATCAATACTATGATGGCCCCACTGCACCTTCACTAAGGGAATAACCTTGGTCCGGAGGACCTGCTCCTTCCGATCGAGGATACGAACTGGCTACTCAATGTAAGAAGCGTCCTCATGAACCTCCAACGACTGCCAATCAATAATAGGAACGATGTCTGACCCACATTTCCTCAACATAGAAATATGAAAAATGTTGTGGACGCCAGACAACTAAGATGGCAAGGCAAGCCGATTGGCTACAGTGCTAACGCGCCCGGTGATCTCGAAAGGTCATATGAATTTTAGGGCAAGCTTGCCCTTCTCTCCGAATCTAACCACACCTTTCATGGGTGAGACCTTGAGATACACATGGTCCCCAATGGCAAACTCCAAGGGACGACGACGACGATCAGCAAAATTCTTCTGCCGGCTCTGAGTTGTACGCATCCTCTACCTGATGATATCGATAGCCTTTGACGTCTGCTGCACAAGCTCGGGGTAGGAGACACTGCTCTCCAACCTCAGTCCAACAACTCGAAGATCTGTACAGTCTGCCATATAATGCCTCAAAAGGAGCCATGCCAATAGTCGCCTGATAGCTGTTGTTGTACGCTAACTCAGCCAATCGCAGGTGCTCATCCCAGCTACCCGAGAAATCAATCACGTAAGCTCGAAGCATATCCTCAAGGATTTGGTTGACCCTTTCGGTCTGCCCATCGGTCTGTGAATGATACACAGTGCTGAGTTGCAAATCAGTGTCCATCGCTCTCTGAAAGCTCCCTCAAAATTGAGATGTGAACTTCGAGTCTCGGTCTGAAACGATCGAAACAGGAACACCGTGCAGTCTCACGATCTCATCAACAAACAGCTTGATGAGCCGATCAGTATGCCAAGTCTCACGAATCACAAAAAAATGTACCAACTTTGTCAGAAGGTCTACGACAACCCAGATGGCGTCACGACCGCGTTGAGTCCTCGACAAGCCAATGACAAAATCGTTAGATATGTGCTCCCACTTCCACATCAGGATGCTCAACGGCTGAATAGCCTGGGGGTCTCTGATCATCAGCCTTGACATGCTGGCACGTGTCACACTCGGCCATAAAACTGGCTATTTGGTGCTTCATCCCCCCCCAAAAATACTGACACCTCATATCTCGATACATCTTCGTCGAGCCAGAGTGGATAGAGAACCACGATCGATGTGCTTCAGTTATAAGATCTCGGTGCAACTTAGGAATATCTGGGACACATAATTGGCCTCTAAAGCGAAGTCCACCATCAGAACCAATCTGCTAATATGACTGACTCTCAAATGTTGCCTCTGCCTGATAACTCTGCACTGACTCATCTGCCTACTGAGCCTCGATCACCCTTGCGACAAGAGAGGGTTGAATCGACAGGCTCAATAACTGCACGATAGAAGACTGCAAGCCGATCTCGAAGTCAAATGCTGACACAACCTCGAGCATCTTCCACTCCTGAATCATCATGTGTGCTACTAGGCCTCGTGGTTGACGTATGAGGGCATCCGCCACCACGTTCACCTTACCCGGGTGGTACTGAAGATTAAAATCATAGTCCTTCAGGAGCTGCATCCAATGCCTCTGCCTCATGTTCAGCTCAGACTGAGAGAATAGATACTTCAAGCTCTTGTGGTCGGAGAAGAACTCGAACCTCACCCCATAGATATAGTGCCTCCACACCTTTAGTGTGAATCATGCATTGTGTAGTTCAGCTTATGGACCTTGAGCTGGCGAGACGCATAAGCCACCGGCTTCCCGTGCTTCATCAGGACAGCACCCAAGCCAACTCGCGAGGCATCGGTAATAATAACAAATCCATCACTCCCAGAAGGAAGAGTGAGGACAGGAGCGGACGTGAGGCGGTTCTTCAGCTCCATAAATGCCTGCTCGCAAGCGTCGCTCCAAATGAACTCGACACCCTTCCGAGTCAACCTGGTCAATGAGGCTGTAATACGAGAGAATCCCTCAATGAAATGTCGGTAGTAACCCTCCAAACTAAGGAAAATGCTGATATCGGACGCGTTTATGGGCTGGCCTCACTAACGCACGGCATTAATTTTCGAGGGGTCCACTGTGACGCCCTGCCTCATCACCACATGACCGAGGAAGTTTCACCTCCTCTTGCTAGAACTCGTACTTCTCCAGCTTCGCGTAAAGATGGTGTGCATGGAGGGTCTGCAAGGTAATCTCCAGATGCCACTCATGCTCCTGACGGGTCCTCGAATATATCAGAATGTCATCGATGAACACCATAACAAACTGGTCGAGATACGGACGGAAGACTTCGTTCATCAACTGCATGAATACTGCAGGCGCATTGGTCAGTTCGAAGGACATGACCTGGAACTCAAAATGACCATAACGTGTCCTAAAAGCTGTCTGCGGAATATCCTCATCTCAGACCCGAACCTGATGATAACCGGACCGCAAGTCTATCTTCAAGAAGAACTGTGCCTCCTGCAGCTGATCAAACAAATTATCGATCCTCTGGAGCGGGTACTTTTTCTTGATCGTGACCTTGTTAAGCTTGTGATAATCCACACAGAGCCTCAATGAGCCATCCTTTTTCTTCAAGAAGAGTACCGGCGCTCCCCACAGTAAACTGGTCGGACGGATAAAGCCTAACTTGCGTAACTCGTCCAACTGCTTCTGCAGTTCCCGTAACTCTAACGGTGCCATACGATACGGGGCTTTTGAAATAAGAGCAGTACTGGGCACAAGATCAATCTGGAACTCGGTGTGTCAACGAGGTGGTAACCTCGGAATCTCTTGGAACACATCGAGAAAACCACAAACGACCAGCAGCTGGTCTATACTCAAAGCAACTGACTCCTCAATGGCACACTACAATAGGCAGGAAAGCTACTCTCCTATGGGCTCGGCAATAAACTGGAACTCTGGCACACCGGGTATATAGAACATGACTGTCCTCGTGGAGCAGTCCAATATGGTGTGGTACTCGGTAAGCCAATCCATGCCCAAGATGACATCAAACTCGGATATCGGCAATACGAATAAATCGGTAGACAAAAAGATATCCCCAATCAAAAAAGGGCAAGACAAGCAAAATCGGTTTAACGCTACAGTCTTCCCTAAGGGCGTTGATAATGACAAACCCTCATGAGTAGACTCCATCGACAAACCAGTCGATCGGCAGAAATCCTCAGCCACAAAGGAATGCGATGCACCAGAATTAAACAATACATATGCAATGCATGTAGAAACAAGGAGAGTACCCTTGACGACCCCTCCTGATGACTGAGGGTTCTGCTGGGCAGCATAAAATCTGCCCTAGGCCTACTGGGGTGGTGCAGGTCTCCATTGAGGTCTCTACTGCTGCTGCTGCCGCTATGGTGGCCTGATCTGCTACCTCTTCTGCTGCAGGGGAGGTCCTGGAGGCTTGTGCTGCGGTCGTTGTTGCTGCTGTGGGGGCTGTTGCGGAGGCTGATACGGTACCTGCGACTGCTGCTGCTGCGGATGGGGACACTTGTGCCTACGATGTCCTGTCCTACTGCATTTAAAACAAGTACTTAAAAATAGTCCCGAAAGTGGTGTTGGGGGCATCACTGGTGCTCGGAATGCTAGGCGGGTCATGCGTCACTGTTGTGGACGATGTTGCTATTGCTGCTGGGAGCTACAGGAGGGTGCCTTCCTATTCTGATCTCCTCTCTGGTCACGGGCCCTCTACAAACTGGCCCAATCTGCCTCGTAAATTTGGGCCTTCTCCACAATCTGCTCAAACGTCGGAAACACGTGTCCGATCACACGGCTCCCGAGGGCAGGACGCAAGCAGTTCTCAAAACGGTGGGCCTTCCGCCCCTCATTATCAACAAGGTACGTCGCAAATCTCAATAGTGTAATGAAACGTGCCTCATATTGGGACACGGTAATGTTTCCTTGGACCAGAGTCTTAAACTTTAATGCACGCTGCTGGCGCACATGCTCAGGAAAGAACTTTCGGTCGAACTAGTCTAAAAGTCCTCCCAGGTCCACTCGAAATCGGCCGCTACCGCTTGGGCGATAGATGCCCACTAATGCTGAGCGTCACCCTGGATAAGAAATACGGCTAACAGGACCCACTGCTGGGTCGTACATCTCATGGTGTCGAATATCTTCTCCACCTCAGAGCACCATATCTTTGCTGTAGTAGGGTCTGGCTCACCCCAAAAATGCGGGGGATCGTGTTGTCGAAAGTCCTTGAGAAGGGCGCTCGCACGCTCTTGCTCGGCCTCGGCTGGTGTAACAGTTGGACGCCTGCTCTGTCCCTAAAGAATAGCAATCATTGCCTATAGCATCTGCTGCAACTGGGCGGCACTCACAGGTATGGTTGGATCCACAGGCACCGGTCTCAGGTAGAGGAGTGACATCCTCAGGCTGGAAGCATGAATATCAAGTGGTGGAGCGGGAGTCTCGGGTGGTAGAGCGGGATTCGCTCGGGTCGCTCTTTTAGGCGGCATGTCCTAGAGGGAGGAACAAGGGCCTATCAGCCTTGAGAATTCTCGAAGGCATAAACGTTAAGGGTCTATATCGGAAAATTGCTAAGTTATTTGGACTCGGAACCTATTCATTCTAAGTTCATAGTGGATATGTGATGAGATCCTTAGGTATTCCCAAGTTATGCTCTGATACCAACTTCTGTCATGCCCCAAACTCAAAAAATGGGCTCACAAAATTCCCAATCACTGAATCCAGCGTCGACAGCCTCCGTATTACCCCATTCTCGGCTTCCGGCACCCATATGCCAAATTTCGATCCTGGGATCCTATAATGAGGATTTTTAGTATGATTTTTTTTTGTAATGGAGCATAACCACAAGCATAGCCAAGTCACAAAACAACATCACCACATATCCATTATATCAAAAACTTTAAGTAAAATGCAGAAAGAGAAATACAAGGTGATTAAAAGGCTCCAAAACAGTCTGATACTGGCTCCTGTCTCAGCGATGCTGCGATCCAACGTCACCTGCACGCAATGGTCGTGCAAAAGCTTACAAAAGCTTAGAGGGTGGTGTAAGTGTGTGCGCAAGGTGAGTGTCAAGTATACAATATCAGAGTAATACGGAAGAATGCGGGTAAGTCCATGAATGCTATCAGTTGTACCAAAGCTATATGATGCAAGACATGAATGCTATCGGCCATACCAAGGACATGCGACTTACGTAGCCAAATGTCAAATGCGAGATGCAAAGCATGTTAGTCCTCATCAAGTACACATATCAGTACAATTCCTCTCCGGGATATCATCGGGGTCTAATACACTTCACACTGACTGCTACCTCCATAGCCGTATAGCCTAGTAAGTGGAATAGACCACACTATCCGCCTGACTAGTAGTCTTCCAATACCAACCCGGCTCGTCGATAGTAGACTCATTTGCGAGCTGGTCAAACTCAGCCTAGCTTACAACCCCCTCACTTGGACGGATAAGGCCACACCCCCTTCCAACCGACCACAACACAATGCGAGATGCTGCCTACTAGTATTTGGTACTCCTGCGGTCGTGTATCCACTCGGTCTAAACGTTGGAGCATCTCCTAGTACCAAAAAGGTTCTGCGACTTTCACTGAAGGACATCCTAAGTGCCCACAGTGCTAGAACCAAGTATTTCCGGTATCCGATACGACCATCTACGATGTGCCTATGGAGGCCACGACCCTGATGTCGCTAGGGCGTACAATAATCATGACACACAAATACGAGATGCATGAATCACACTGTCCAGTCATGCAACAATCCTTCGCATACCACGCGCTCATGTGGGTAACTCCTATCAGTGAGTCCCATAGATAATCTACCCAATGGCATATACTATGATCAGTCACTCCTCATATTAAGCATACATATAATGCGAATGGGTATGAATCATGGAATTATACTAAGCATGTCATAAAGTGATGAACGATCAACGAGTATGGGCCTATCAATGGGACCAAGGGAAAGTTACAATGCAGACATTTAACCAACATTATCCTTACAATGTGGACGTCAAACCATCATTGCTCCTAAGGCATAGCCCGCCATAAACATCACTAAATAAACCATGGTAGAATCACACATTGCAATGCACTTGTGTACATCCCATTGGGCCTCAACCCATGGGCCTCAGATACATCAAATGGTCCGTGCCACATGGGCCTCATATATATCAAGGCGGGTCTCAACAACGGGCCTCATACATCACATTAAGGTGGGTCTCAACAACGGGCCTCATACATCACATTAAGGTGGGTCTCAACAACGGGCCTTGTATATCACATCGGTCTAATCAAATGGGCTAAATCAAATGGGCTAATCCAAATAGGCCGAACCCAACTCATCTATTTTTAGAAATCAATATGTATATAAAAATGAATCATATCAAAAGATCAACTGGACTATATCATAACTAACCGTGGTGATAGTGATTTCCACTGTCAAATTCTAGTGGGCCCCATCATAGGGTTTATTTCCCATCCAGTCTATTCATAAGGTCACAAAGACCTGGATTTAGAGGAAAAACAAATATCATAATGGTTCAAACTTAGTAGCCCAAGGGTTTAATGGTGGACGTTCAAACCCACTATTTTCTATAATGTGGTCCACCTGATCCTAGATTTGTCTCATTTTTATTTCATCACAAGCCTTAAAATTGTCTTTCAAAATGGTTGGATGGTTTGGATGCAACACATGCATTATGGTGGGTCCCATAGGGATGGACGACATAGATAAAGTACACATCTCATGGTGGGGGTCCACACTGATGAAAGGTGTGAATACAATACATACATTAGTGGGTCCCACGTGGGGCCCACCATAACGTTTATCTGCCATTCAATATGTTAATAAGGTCACATAGACCCGGATGAAGAGAAAAAAAAACAAATATCATAAAGATCCAAAACTTTTGTGAAATCCAAAAGGATTTCAATGGCAGACGTTCAATCATCACTATTTCCTGTAGTGTGGACCACCTAAGTCCCACATACGGCTGATTTTGGGGGGCCCACTGCCCCAAAGGGGGCCGACCAAATGCACGGTGTTGATGCCAAACACACATCACAGTGGGGCCCACGGCTGGGACCTACGGTCCCCGCCCACCATCTACGCAGCAGGACGCTGCTGCAACGTCCTCTGGACATGCAGCAGTAGTAGCGCCTGCTGCATGTTTTATTTTTTTTATTAGTTTTTTCCGTTTTCTCATGATTTTTCGTAGGTAGGGCTGGCATCCAGAAAATCCAACCCACTGGTTGGGTGGCTCATGACGGACCAAACGAGCCCAATATGCAGCATATTTTGGTGTATCGAAACATCAATGTGAGTCTTAACAGCCTTTAACGGTTAGAATCACTATTTTCAATGATATGGCCCGCTTGATTATCGAATTAACTTCATTTTTCGGCTCAACGCCTAAAATGGGCTGAGAAACAGGATGGATGGCATGGATTTGATCCTCGCATCAAGGTGGGCCCTGCATGAGTGGTCCACCCCAAAGCCTTGAACCAAGCTGATATCTTTGTTTTCATCCTAACCTCCATCGTGCGTCCAGGGAGGTTGGACATCAATACACAACACGTCAGTTCACACTTCAATGTGTAGCCACGTCCAGTGTCCCTGGACGCTGGACAGTTTGCATACAATTAAGGTGGCCCCACCTACTTGATGGCTTAGATAAAATACATGCTTCATGGCGGGGTCCATCCGGGTGGGCCACACAGCCACATCATCACACAGAACAAAAATGAAGGAGAGAGGGAGGGAGAGAAAGAAGGAGACACGTGCGATGGAGGGACCCCGACACTATGGGCCCTCCCTTCCATGCATTCAATCATACATCAAGTGGGTCCCAATACATTTGGGTCCACCAAATCAAAATCAACGGTGGATATTCCTTCTCCACCAAAATGGAAGGTCTAGATGACCTCTTTCAAACTTAGAAATGTAAACATCATGATAGGGTCCATGGAGAATGGCCCCATCATGGAATGATCATGAGAATTGTCATGCCCTAAACCCGGAAATCGGATTCACAGGAATCCCGATCGCCGAATTCGGTGCCGACAGCCTCCGTAGTACCCCATTCTCGGCTCCTAGCGTCCATACACCGGATTCCCATCCTGGGATCCTACAAGGAGGATTTTTTTTATGTGTATATTTAACTCATAATAAGCATAACCACAAGTATACCCAAATCACAAAGGCAACATCATCATCACATATCCACTAATATAATCATTTGATTACAATACTAAAGGGAAATACATAAATAAAAAATCAGGCTCTAGAAGACCGCTGCATGCTCCAAGCTCAACACTGCTGCAACCTAACATCACCTGCACACATCTATCGTGCATAAGCTTATAGAAAGCTTAGAGGGTGGTGTAAGTGTATGCACAAGGTAAGTGCCAAGTGTCCAATACAATGCCATCATCATACAGTACCAAAAATACTGGTAATCCATAAATGGTACAATATCGAAATAAACAGCATCACTAACAAGATCATGAATTACCAGAGTAAGCAGAAATACTGACAAGAGCAGGATTTATCAGAGTAAACAGAAATACTGGCAAGATCATAAATTATACGATAACAGAGTAAGCGAAAACACGGACAAGTCCATGAGTCAATTAATATCAGAATACGCAATATAGAACAGCTATGTAAATGAGAAGTCATAAAGGGCCAATTATTAAATGTTAAGGATGCGATGCAGTATGCAGTTCCCAATGAGTCCATGAATAACATCAACCGTATCTAGACCATATAAATGTATAAACACGGTAACCCAAGATGCTATATGCCGTAGATATAATGCAATATGCGGTGCGAATGGAATGACCATGCTGGCGTGTGAAGTCGGGATGATAGTACGTAGTATCACAGGCCACGGGGTTCACCACAAGGGACTTCTATCCAAACTAGTCCCATACCTAAATTTAGATAGTCAGACTCAACGTGGTAAACTCCTGATCTCAGGTTAGTCTCACGCCCAACCAAAATCCTTGCCATTACGAAGGTACACAACAATTAGTTACGCACCACCAGCCCGAGTGGATAGTGAATGAATGAATGAATGAGCATACAACTCCTACTCAATAAGTCCACATATTAGTACGGTTCCTCTCTAAGAAATCACCAGGGTCTATTACACTCCAAACTAGATTGCCACCCCATCGCGCACAATAAGGTGAGTGGAAGAGACCTCACTATCCGCTTGCTAATATCGGACTCGGCTCGTCGATAACGGACCCATTCCTCGAGCTGGTCAGACTCAGCCTAGCATTGCCCCCTCCTCTCGGGTAGGTAAGGCCGCACCCCCTTCCAACTGACCACGACACAGTGAGAGACGCGGCCTAACGGTATACGGCCCTCGTGCACTCATGCATCCACTCGGTCTAGATATTAGAGAAACCTCTGGAACTAAGATGGTTTATGGTCTTTCACCCAGGGATATCTATAGCACCCCATGTAGAATAGATTTTTGGTGTCCCATCTGGCCATCCATGAACTACCTGTGAAGGTTACGACCCTGATGTCGCTAGGGCGTATAGTAATCACAGTACACAATACAAGATGCATGAGTCATACAATCCAATCATGCATCAATCCTGCGCATACCGTACGCTCATGCGGGATAACCTCCGCCTATTAGTGAGTCTCATAACAATCTGTCCAATGACATATGCAATGGTCACCACATCTCATAACAAACATACAGATGATGCGTATGGGCATGTATCATGATGTTATGTAATCACATACTCATAATCGGTATCAATAACCAGCAGCAACAACCGGCCTCGATAATGCAGACATTTAACCAACATTGCCCCCAAGGAATGACTCACATAGAGCCTAACATATAGTGGGCCCATGGCCTCACACAAGGACCTAATATACAACACCATGGGCCTTACTTAAGGGTCACGTATACACAGCAGGTGGGCCCTGCTCATGGGCCTCAAATACATGACATGTGGGCCCTACACATAGGTCTCGAATACGTCAAATGGGTCATGCATCATGGGCCTAATACATATCACAATGGGCCTTGCCCATAGGCCACGAATACACCATGATGGGCCTTGCCCGTAGGCCATAAATACATCATAATAGGCCTCAACTACGGATCGCGTATGTATGATATAGGTCTTGACAATCGGCCTTGACAATCAAAAATGGCCTTAACAATCGGAATTGACACATGGAATTGGCCTCGATACTTGGACTCAAATACATCAATAGGCCACGACAATCGAAATCGGTAAATCGGTCACGTCAAACGGAATTGGTAATTAGTCACGATGCAAGGCGGGGTCCATAGATGGACGGCCGATGATGGTCTAAACAATATCAATGGAGCCCATTCGTTTGGGTTAACCCATTAGAGAATGACGAGAATGGGCCTGACCAGGCCTAAAGGAAGGTCATAATGGGGACGTTTAACTATCATTGCCCATCAACGTGGACCTTTAACCAATCATGACTCCCAAGGAGTGGCCCACATAGCGCTAAATGTATAGTGGGCCCGCGGCCTCACACAAGGGCCTAATATGCATCACCATGGAGGTCGTTTAAGGGCCAAATATATACCACAACGGGTCGCGTTACATGGGCCTTATGCACATTACAATGGACCACGACATATGGGCCGAAAATATATCTCAGTAGGCCTTGGCCATAGGCCACGAACATGTCACAATGAGCCTTAGATACATCTCAATGGGCCTCGCCCATGGGCCTCAAATACATCACATTGGGCCATAACCTATGGGCCTAATATACATCGCAATGGGTCTTGCCCTATATGGACCTAGAATACAACTTAATGGGTCACACCAAAAAGGGCCATAACTATATAACATGCGGGCCCTACACATACGCCTAATATACATAACAGGTGGGCCCTGCACCTGGGCCTCATCATATCAAGTTGCGTCGTGTTAATGGGCCGCACCAATGGGCCTTATGTAACATGTGGGTTGCATCATTGGGTCGCACTAATGGGCCATAAGTATATTAAGGTGGGCCGCATCAGATGAACCTCATATGCGTCACATTAGTCCTCCCGCAAGGCCATATGTAACATCATAATGGTTCCCATATACGGGCCGCATGTTCATTATAATGGACCATATCCCATGGGCCCCAAACACATCGTAATGGGCCACATCCCATGGGCCTCTCATACATAATATTAGGCCTTGCCATCTGGGCCTGAAATACATCACAATGGACCACAACCCATGGGCCCTAATATTCAATGGGTGGGCCTTACACATAGACCTAATATACATCACAGGTGGGCCCTGTATATAGGCCTCATACACTACCCAACGAGTTGAGCCTATCAATGGGCCCTAAGGAGAGTGACCATGCGGACATTTAACCAACATTGTACTTACAATGTGGACGTCAAACCAACATTGCTCCCAAGGCATGGCCCTCCATAATATCAACACACAAACTATGGGAAAATCACACACTACAATGGACCCTAAGGACACCCCGTTGGGCCTCGACCCATGGGCCTTGGATACATCAAATGGGCCGCATCATATGGGCCTTATGTAAATCAAGTGGGCCACATCAATAGGCCTTATGTACATTGCAATGGGCCATAACTCTTGGTCCTTTGAATACTTCACAATGGGCCTCAACACGGGCCTTAATACATCACAATGGGCCTTAACCCAAGGGCCTTACATAAATCACAATGGGCCTTAACCCATGGGCCCCAAATACATCGAATGGGCCATAAATATACCAAAGGTGGGCCTCAACCAACGGGCCATAAATACATCGAGATGACCTAATCACATGGGCCTTACGTGTATCAGATGGGTCACACCAATTGGGCCCCATATGCATATTAAATGGACCACACCCAAATACAAGCGGTGATAATGATTTCTGCCATTAAAACTCCTAAGGCCCACCGTAAAATATGTTTCCCATCCAACCTATTCATAAATTAACAAATATCAACTTAATCGGAAGCTATTATGGCCCTTAAAGATTTTCGAACGGTGGGCGTCATTAGCCACCACTTAAAATGGTGGGATCCACTTGAACTTTAGATCAGCCTTAGTTTTAGTCACAATTTTATAAGGCAAGCCTGCCAACTAGTTGAACAGTTTGGATGCAATACAAGCATCATGGTGGGGCCTATAAAGGCCCACTATCAGGTATGTTTTATAAAATAAAATATATATAGTATATAGTGTGTATATATATATATATAATATACAATATATATATATATATATGTATATATCTTTATATATATACACACACACAACACACATGCACACACACACACACATGCATGCACACACACGTGCACACACACGCGCACATATGCATGCACACACACGTGCCCACTCACACACGCATGCACACACACGTGCACACACACGCGCACACACACACACACGCACTCACACCCGCACCCACCCATACCCACCGTCCCCTGGGACGCGGATTGCGTCCTACCCCCACCCTGACTGTAATCCGTCCGGGCAGGGCTCTATGGGACCCACAGTGATGTGAGTGTTTTATCCACGCCGTTCAACACTATTTTCAGATAATTTTAATACGTGAACCAAAAAATGAGGTGGGTCCAAGGCTTAAGTGGATCACAAAGTGGGGATTGAACGTACACCATTAAAAACTTCTTAAGAGCTGGAGAAGTTTCGGATGAAGCTGATATTTGTGTTTTCACTTCATCCACGTCTACATGACCTTATGAATAGGTTGTATGGTAAAAAAAACATCACGTTGGCCCTTAGAAAGGTTTCAACGGTGGGTGTCATTATCAGTGTAGGTTCCTTTGGTGTGATCCACTTAAGCCTTGGACCTGCCTCATTTTTTAGTTCACATATTAAAATTATCTGAAAAAGGTGTTAAGCGGGGTGGATAAAACACTCACATCACTGTGGGCCCCACAGAGCCCTGCCCGGACGGATTACCGTCCAGGCGGGGGTAGGACGCAACCCGCGTCCTCGTCCCTTGGACGGTGGGAATAAATACATTGGCATGGGCTCCACCATCCAGGAGGACGGTGGAATAACACATAAATCATGGGTCCCACGTGGGTTCCACCTTAATGTTTATAGGCCATCCGACCCATTGATAAGGTCACGCAGACCTAGATGAAGGGTGAAAACAAATTTCAGCTTGATCCGAAACTTCTATGGGCCCAAAGAGGGTTCCAATGGTTGGTCTTCAATCAACACCGTTTCCTATGATGTGGGCCACCTGAGCATTGGATCAGCCTACAATTTGAAGGGGGCCCACTGCTGGGAGTGGCCCACCATATGAACCGGTTGGATAACAAATATACATCACGGTGGGGCCCACAACAGGGAACCCGTGCGGCCCTGCTCGGTCACACCCCCAGATGCCGCAGGTGCTGCCTACGCCTCTGGCAGCAGCAGCCCTGCTGCATCAATTCTTTTTTCTTTTTTTTTTAACGCGTTTTTTTTTCACGATTTTTCGGTGGTAGGGCCCGGTGAATCTGACCCACCCATTGGATTCTGCAGCCCATAACCAATCTATCAAGCCCAATATTGGGCATTTATCAGGGTACGGAAACAACAGGAGGGGTTTCAATGGTAGAGAAACTGTTTCCCACACCATGGCCCACCAGAAATTCGGATCGGCATTATCTTTTAGCTCAACACCTAAAATGATCTATAGAATGGAATGAATGGCGTGGATTGACTACATATATAAAGGTGGGGCATATATGAGCATCTCACTCCAAAGCTTGGAAAACCAAGCTAATATTTATGTTTTCATTGACGTCCAGCGTCACTGGACGCTGGACGGGCTGGGCATTCACAAAGTTAAGGTGGATCCCACAAAGACGTGGCCCACTTGATTAATCCACTATTTGTGTTTTCCCAACATCAAGGGGTAGGGCCTACGTGATGTGGTCGGCCATGGGTTTGCTTGATAGATGGTTGGGACACCCCATACACTCATCATGTGGGCCACCAAATACTCAAAGGAAGGAGAGAGAGAGAGAGAGAGAGAGAGCACCCTCCTTAGGATCTTATCTTCTTCTTTTTCTTCCATCAATGCATGCTAGAGATCCAATGGATGGACTTCAACAGTTGAAATCGACTTAGGATGGTGGAGATGGAAGATAAGAAGTGGGCCATACTAGCTTCTCCCCCATGGAAGCCAAGGATGTGGGTTGCTTGGAGAAAATGAGGGAGAGAGATTGTTGTAAGAGAGAGAGGAGTGGTGAGGTGGAGTGATGGGATGAGAGTGATGGTGAGTGATGGAGTGTGTAAGAGATGGGATGAAAAGGTTGACTTTGGGGTTACTTGGGGATGGGTGAAAGTTGATGTGTACTTGACATGAGGTGTGATTGATGTGTACTTTGATTGATTGATGGGATTGATTTGACATTTGGTAGAGATTCTCTTGTGCCGCATTTTCTCATACTGAGCGCGGGCCTACATCCCTGGCCCGGGTATCGTCTTGGCGCGCGAGACGCGGCATCGGAACTGCGGTGACGGCTTGGTCGTACTGATATAAGTCTCGAGTTAAGTCAACTCGAGTTGACGTGTAACTTAGGGTCGTGCGCAAACATCAGATAAAGGTCGAAGGTTGCCAAAATTTGACCGGGAAGACCGCGGAAGCCTATGGAACGGTACGGTCTAGGATATGGGTCTTACAAGAATCATGGTGGGCCATCGGCCACATCTAGGGTCCAAAGTAAGATCCATACCATCAATTGGTAGGCCCCACTTAGGCCATCATCAAAGAATGAAATCTAAATCTATAGAACACTCACCGTTTGATCTTCTTGGTCCGATGGAACGCCAATCTTCTTATATCCCACTTTGATGGAAGATGATGAGAAATGAAGGGCCAGGATGATGGATCTTAGAAGAGGAAGTGGGCCACACAACACACTCTCTTTTCTCTCTTTTGGAAGTGCTTGGAAGTAAACTTTTTTTCTCCTTTTGTTGCTTGGAAAATGTGAAGATAAAGAGATAGAGAAAGGCTGGTTGTAAGAGAGGTGATGGATGTGAGGTGATAGTTGTACTTGACTTGAGAGTTGACTTGGTAGGTTGCTTGACTTGGGGAGAAAGAAAGCATGGGTTGTGTACTTTGATTGATTGATTGATTGATTGATGGGACATGTTGTAGTGATTCTCTTTGGATTACAAACACGTGGTGTTTTCTCGAACTGAACACGGGCCCACATTTCTTGGCCAGGGTATCGAATTAGTACGTAAGATGCGACGTTGGAACTGCGGCGACGATGTGGTCGCAATGGTATAAGTCTCAGATTAAGCCGACTCAAATCTATAGGATATGACTTAGGATCGTGCGAAAACATCGATTATAGGACGCGGGTTGCTGAAATTCGTCGGGAAGGATTGCGGGAGTCGACAGAACAGTACGGACTAGGATACGAGCCTTACACTAGTTGTTTCTCCGAGAAGAACTCCCCTCCACGTGAGAAAAGGAACCGCGGCGGAATTTCTCATGAGTTGTTGCACTTGGGTGAAATGCGATGAAGTTAGTGGACCCCACAGTGATGAGGGGACCCATCTAGTCCATCCAGATGGTTCGGATGGCCATCTTAGACCGTTGATGAGAACTTGCCATTAACGACACCCTCATCTTCTCCGTTCAGCAAGGGATTCCATCACGGTGTTGTGGGACCCATTTTCTGATCCAAAATGTCCATCAGTGGGCCATAGCGGTAGGAGACCATCCTACTCAACGGATTGACACCATGCAAAAGCGAGAGCTGCGATGCATTCACCATACCTGGATCATTTCGGTGTGAAATAACAATCACTGGATGCGATCTTATAGCCAACCCCAGGCCTATAAAAGAGGCCCTGATATCTCGGTATTGCAGCAAGGGTTTCTGGGAATAGAGAGATAAAATAGGAGAGAAAAAAATTGAGAGAGAATCGAGGGAAGAGAATTGGAACGAGTGTGGAACTGCACCACAGTTCCGCTAGCCAGACCGACTCGGGCCGAGTCGGGGTGTGATTAGGAGACCTAGGAGAGAACGAAAGAGAGAAAGGAGACAAACAAGGAAAGGAGAGAGAGAGAGAGAGAGAGAGAGAGAGAGAGAGAGAGAGAGCGTTGCGCTGCCAAGCTAGCGACTCGACCTTCGACTCAGGCTGAGTTTGAGTTCGTCCAGACCGCGACGTTGGTCAGCCACTATGTTCTCTACCCCCTTTTTATCTTTTATTTTCAAATCAAATTCTTGGGGTAGGAGGATCCATCTTATCAAGCGGGGCTTAACATCATTCTTAAAAAGAAGATATCCGAGCGCCACATGATCTGTGTAAATGACGATCTTGGATCTGATCAAGTAGGACCTAAATTTGTCCAAAGTGAATACTACGGCTAAGAGTTCCTTTTTCATAGTCGAGTAGTTCACTTGGGCAGGATTTAGAGTTCTACTTGCGTAATGAATAACGTAGGGCTTCTTTTCATTTGTCTAGCTTAAAACCGCCCCAAAAGCATAGTCAGACGAGTCTCACATAAGTTCAAAAGGAAGGCTCCAGTCGGGTGGCTGCATGATAGGTGCAGTGGTTAACATGCCCTTGAGCTTAGTAAAAGCTTCCTGACATTGCTTAGTCCACTCGTATGGTGCATGCTTTTGAAGTAGATTACATAGAGGACAAGAGATGTGACTAAATTCCTTTATGAATATTCTATAAAACCCAGCGTGTCCTAGGAAGGATCGCACGTCTCATATGTTCTTGGGTGGAGGTAGGTTAGAGATAAGATCAATTTTAGCCTTATCTACCTCAATTCCCTTGAACGAGATGATGTGTCTAAGGACAATTCCCTTACGAACCATGAAGTGACACTTTTCCCAATTCAGTACGAAGTTCTTTTCCTCGCATCACTTCAGCACATTTTTTTAAATTTTCTAAACATTCGCTGAAGGATGGACTAAAGACTGAAAAGTCATCTATGAAGACCTCTAAATATTGCCATACTATGTCAGAAAAAATAGTTAACATGCATCGCTGAAAAGTGGCGGGGGCATTACATAGCTCGAATGACATCCTTTGGTAAGTAAAGGTGTCGTAAGGACATGTAAATGTGGTCTTTTCTTGATCTTCAAGGGCTATCGCGATCTGATTGTAGCCCGAATAATTGTCGAGGAAGCAATAGTAAGAGTGACCAGCTAGCCTTTCCAAAATTTGATCGATAAAGGGCAAAGGAAAGTGGTCCTTTCTCGTGACGATATTCAACTTCCTATAGTCAATGCACATTCTCCAACCAGTAGTGGTCCTAGTTGGCACGAGTTCATTATTGGCATTGGCTATGATGGTGATTCCAGACTTCTTAGGAACTACCTGAGTTGGACTCACCCATTGGCTATCAGATATTGGGTATATGATACCTACATCCAATAGCTTAAGAACCTCGGCCTTAACCACTTCCTTCATGTTTGAATTTAGTTTATGTTGTGATTGTCGTGAGGTCTTCGTATTATCCTCAAGATGAATGTGGTGAGTACAAATCAAAGGGTTAATTCCCTTGAGGTCTGCAATCGACCATCCAAGGGCTCCTTTGTGCTCAATGAGAGTAGAGATGAGTATACTCTCCCGTTCTTACTCAAGGTGGGAAGAAATCATCATCGGCTATGTCTCATCTTGACCTAAATAGACATATTTCAAATTAGAGGGCAAAGGTTTTAGGTCGAGCTTCAATGCCTTGAGGTTAGACGGTAGAGGCATTACATCAATTTGGGGTAATTCTTCGAATTGTGGCCTCCACCGGTTAACTTCAAGTACCGGCACGGTATCCAACATAGTCCTCATCTCCCTAATCATGTCATCGTCAAAATCATGAGAGTGGAACAGATACGTCTCTAGAGGGTCAGAAGATAAGGTCAGAAATATTCTATCTTTCACGAAAGAGTCAATCATGTTAATGTCGTGGAAATCATCATTTTTCTCTAACTGTTTGGCCGTATTGAAAAAGATATTTAACTCCAATGTCATATTCCAGAAAGACATACTCATGACTCTATTCCTGCAATTAATGATTACGTTTGAAGTGGCAAGGAATGGGCGACCAAGAATGAAGAGAATTTTAGTGCTCATGTCCACGATGGGTTAAGTATCTAGGACGATAAAATCTACTGGGTAATAGAATTTGTCAACCTGGACCAACACATCCTCGATTATCCCTCTTGGTACACGAACTGAGCGATCGACAAGTTATAATGTGGTTTGGGTGGATTTCAATTCATCCAAACCTAGTTGTTCGTAGACCAAGTAAGGAATCAGATTAACGCTCGCTCCTAAGTCAAGAAGTGCATGCTCAATCCGGTGGCTCCCAATTACACAAGCGATGGTTGGGCTACCGGGATCTTTATACTTTTGTGCCACATCTTGTTTTAGGATGACACTCACTTTTTCAGTTAAAAATATTTTCTTTTGGATACTTTGCCGCCTCTTAGTCATGTAGAGGTCTTTCAGAAATTTGGCATATGAAGGAATTTTTTTAACAGCATCTAATAGAGGAATATTGACATTCACTTGCTTTAGCATCTCTAGAATGTTTCGAAAGTTAGAGAAGTTTTGGTGCTATCAACCATTGGGGAAATGGGGCAATCGGTTTGCCTTGAAGTTTCGGTTCTAATTCTTGTGGAGCAGTGCTCGGTTTATCATTATTGTCCTCTCCGGGTCCTTAGGCTTTTCAGCCCTAACCAAAATAGTTTTGTCAATGGTCTTCCGACTCCTAAGAGTGGTAATAGATTTAGCTTGCTCTATCTGATTTGAAGAGCTTGGATCACTTATCTCATATTGCAGTTTGGGATTGGGGGGAGGTTGAGCAGGAGCTCCTTTCCCCCAATTGTTAAGTGTGACTCTATCCTTTGAATAGATGATGCAAGTGTTCCCAATGCTGATCTGATATCCTAGTTGAGTAGCTCTTGGTCTCGAATATGTTTTTGAACCGAATCCTCTTGAGGTTTCCCTTGATTTGAAATTTGATTAAAGAAACCTTGAAGGGTAGTAGTTTGTCCATTCCTCCAACTAAAGTTTGGATGATTTCTCCAACTAGGATTGTACATATTAGAGGTAGGTCCATTGAAAGGTCTTTGGTAATTATTCACGGCATTGGATTGCTCATTCAATACCTCTTAAAAGGCATGTATTGTTAGACAATTTTCAGTTGTGTGAATGTTGCAAGCACAAATACCGCAAACAGTTTCCTTAGCCTTATCCTTCTTTAGTTCCATGGCCTCAAATTTCCTTATGAGATTAGTCACTTTAGCATTGACATCATCATCTTCTTTCAGAAGGTATAATCTGCCCCTCTTCTTTGATTAAGTAAGTTTAGATGTGATGCTAGATTTTGGGGAGATGTCCCATGATTGTGCGGTTTCAGCGAGTTTGTCAAAGTAATCCCACACCTCATCAACATTCTTATTCATGGATTCCCCATTGCACATCTCTCGATGAATTGGTACATGGAAAATGTCAGTCCATCATGGAAGAAAGTTGTTATGCACTGATGTTTTATTTAAACCAACACGATTTAAATGATTTTTAAACTCGCAAGTATATGAATCAGATGTAGATATGGTACGTATTTTGAGATCGTTCCCACGAGGACTAATCGTCACAATTCAAATCTATGACTCTCCTTAACTAATCCAACAAATAATGGAATGAACTACTAAGCACAATTCTAGAAAAAAACAATTAAGAACAGGGAAGAAAATTCAATCAGAGAAAGAGCACTAGGACTTTCGAATCCACCCCTAATTATCCTGACCCTTATTTTGTCTGTTGATTCACCTTGATCTAGATTGATACCACTTATACAGAGAAAGCATAATCTGTGTCCTTAATCGGGCATACAGAATGTCTAATTCCTTTAAGCAAAGCACCCTGTTCCTCCTCTATAGGAAACCTGTTCTTGATCAGACACAAGCACCTATAATAAGCATCTAAACAACATCCATATATATACTTTGGTCAAGTTCATAGATGGAGAAGTATAGAATTTAAACCAATCAAGCCCACTTAGAGCAAGAAACAAATTAATTAATATTCAAAATAAATCAACCAATACAAGAGCTAATCAAATTAGGGGCTTCATCTCAGCCCTAGCTGAGAGATTAGTGACCCATAAAATCCATAAAAAAATTAAATAAAATTCATAAAAACAAAACACCAAACCAATCGATCTCTCTCTCTTCTTTCTTCTCTTTCTTCTCTTTCTTCTCTCCCTTGCTCTAGATCTCAAATTCCCTCTTTCTGAATGAATTTCCCACGTCCATAATTCCTCTTTTATAGCTGTTGGAGGGCTGGAGTCGGTGACAGAGTTGTAGCAGGACATGGAGTGTAAATTTTCGCAGCCATGATCTGTGTGCCCCACAGAAGTGTTTTCTGGAAAATCCACCCCGTCCATTGGATTCAGGATGAAATTTCAGTCAGGAATGGGTGGTTTTGAATGTCCATTGATGCGGCTTAGAGAAGAAATCTCAACAAAATTAGTTTTGAACGTCATAAGACCGCCTGTTTGTGGCCTCTGTATCATGCACGTGTGTACGCATGGGAGTCGAATATTAGCATGGTTTTGAAGCTCTCGAAGCCCTCTACACGATGAACGGCTTGGATCGTCCATCCGATCATGGCCATGATCGGAAAATCTTCCGCAAAAACCGGCAGCGGTCGGATGCGCTAAAACTGATTTTGTGTAAAACTTCTCCCGCTGATCTAATGGTGTGGTCCACTTTGCATTTGCTTTGAGAAATCTACTCTGTATATTAGATTCAGCTCGAAAAATTAGTCGGAATTGACTATTTTTGGGGTGGATTCGGTGTAGCTCACATGGCTTTCTGTCCTGCCGTCCAACCTGCGTTTGAAAGGTTTGGATCTGATCTATGCTGTCATTTGAATTTTTGCCACCTAGGCAATGGTAATGTAGGCCATTATGATTTAATGGACGGTCTGGATCACTCATTTGGACAACAGGTGGGGTCCACAACTGCGAACCGGAGGCCATGTTTGCGGATGCTGGACGGCAGATGCCGTTTTGAATTTGAGGGAGAAGAGGTCGGGTCAGCGCACGCGCTGACCGCCTCTGCCGTCCGGTGTAGCGCCAGCACACGTATGCATGGTGTACATGCATCATGTATGGGGTCCACTATAATGTTTACGAGAAATCTGCACCGTCCATCTTTTTCTTCATATAATTTCAACCGCCAAAACTAAGTTTGAGGCAGTTCCAAATATCAAGTGGGCCCCAAAGTGAAGATTAATGGGCTGATCTGTCCGTTGGACCACTTCCCGAGATCCTCAATGGCTGAAATTTAATATGTACAGTTAATTTACGGCCCCCATCACATGTATGAAGTTTCGAGTTGATCGAATGGCGGGAAACATATGATCTTGCATTCTGGACCCTTTTCGGGCCTCTTTAAACGTGAACGGCTTAATTTCTTTGGGTCCCTGGCATGTAAATTCTTCAATCTTGATCCTCTAAAGTCCGTCCCTTGCTCTGGTGACTTCAGAACGTCAAATCCACGCTTTTCACATCAATTTTCAATCAACGCTCCTGATTTCATCCTGTAACAAAAATATAATTAAAATATGAAGTTAAGCGTTATCATGTTTGTAAAATCAGGCAATAGTCAGGGTCTGAGATGCAATATTCGACCCTCATCATGCACCATGTTTCAAAATTGTGTCGTGGGCATGAACTGACGAGATCCTTGAACCGCTCCCAACATTGGAAGAATGTTTCATCTTCCTTTTGGGTGAAGTTCATGATCGACTTCCTGATGGTGTTCATCTTATGGTATGGAAAGAATTTTTTTATGAACTCTTTCATCATGTCATTCCATGTGCCAATAGATCGCGGACGTACTGACTGCAACCACGTCTTAGCTTTCTCTTTCAAGGAGAAAGGAAAGAGTTTCAGCCTGACCGTGTCCTCAGACACGCTACGAAAGTATAAAGTGGTAATCACCTCGTCAAATTCTTGCAAGTGTAGGTATGGACTTTCAGATTCAAGTCTAAGGAACTTTGGAAGAAGTTAGATCACTCCTGGCTTGATATCCATATTTCTTGTATTTTCTAGAAAAACCATATAAGAAGGTGTGCTCACCCCCACCGGTTGTAAGTAATCTCGTAAAGTACGAGGCGGGGGTGCATGGTGCACCTCATTCTCATCCTGGACTTCTGCAACTCGAGGTTGCAGCTGATTCACTGGTTGATTTGCATCCATAACCTCAATTAACTCTGAGGATCTCGAGTGGTGTCTAATCCTGTGATGGATAGATAACCCCTCAACTAATCCTCCTTCACTCAAAAGACGTTGAGTGTTGTCACGGACCCACTTGGGCATGAAACACTCTCAGCCCTCAATTTCAGATTCTAACCTAAATATAAAAGAAAGAAGGGAAATAGAAATCTAGAATTAAAGAGAGAGAGAATTAGAAAGAAGTTACCAAATTGGAAGTTCCTAATTTAAGATCCTGTAAAATAAAACAAAAGAAGTTAGTTTCTAAAAAAAATAGAAATTCTAAAATTAGAAAGTTGATACAAACAGAAATAAAAAGATGAGTTAAAGAAATCCTAGAATTAGCAAGTTTCTAAAAACAGAAAACAAAGCCTAATATAGAAATAGAAAGAAAGAAAAATTAGAAAGAGATTACCAAATTAGAAGTTTCTATTTTAAGATCCTACAAAATAGGAAAATTAAGTTAGTTTCTAAAAAAATCTAGAGAAACCCTAATCCTAAAATAGAAAGTAAATAAATCCTAATCTTATCCTAATTCTAAAACTAATCAATCTCATAAAAGCACAGTAGTTAGTCCCCGGCAATGGCGCTAAAAACTTGTTCACAACCCCAAGTGTAGGGTCGCGATGTAATAATAACTTGGTGAGACCGAGGTCGAATCCACAGGGACTATTTTTGTGTGTATTAAGCAACTAGAATTAGAAGTAGACTAAGATCTAAACCTAAATCTAGAATAAAAGAGTAATTGTGAGTGATTGTGAAAACTATCAATTCAAAGTGGAAACTAAGGTGCCAAGGATCCACTTGTAGGGATCAGGGAGCCCTCTTACTTGATTCAAGTCACATGATTGGAATTGGAGTCCTATCCTGTCCGATTGGAAGATATACGATTAAGATCAATCTGAACTTTTCTTGACCTAATTCTCAATAGAGGAGAATTGTGATAATTGGAAGAGATTTCATTACCAAACCATGCCCTTGGGACGATGGCTAACAACAGGATTTACCAATCCCACAATCTCAAAATCAAGAAAAGAAGATACTTAAAGCTATCATAAATCTATTGTAATTTGAGTCACAATAAATCATTAAAAACTGAAAGCATTCCTTTAAAATCAAACTAGAATTAAAGAAGGTTCAATATAAACATGAATCAAAGTAAAAGAAACATCCTATTATGCTACAAGCTTCACCTCTTAGCCCTATCTAAGAGGTTTAGTGTAACGCCCCGAAATTCAGGGGTCGAGTATAAGCTCGGATCTCAAATTCTCGGGTGCCACGTATGCCCTAATAGGCTCCGGATTCCAATGCATTTGGGTTTATTCATAAGTAATGAGGAGTTTAACAAACCATAAGCATGAGAATATCATAAAATGTAAATACGAGCCTCTAAACATGTAAGATATCCAAAATATAGTGCCAAGAAAATCCTAACTAGGGACTAGTCCCACCTAGATAAATATCCCAAAATGCCTAGGACCCTGGCCCATGTCCCACGATCATCCAAAAATAAACTAGAAGAAACCGTCGAAATTCTGCTAGTACGCCCACTCCTCCTCGTCGTCCACATCGGCATCCTCCAGGGCGTCCAGCTCCAGTGTCCCTGTATCTATGCCAGATTTTGGTTGGTATTTTAGAACACCGTCCCAAAGTGGGAGTGAGTAGCTAACTCAGTGGTACCATTAATAATAAGTTACATAAATTATCATACACAGAAGTAAATTTAGTGAACAACATACATAATAGAATCCTAGATACTCTGGTTAATACAATGCATGATTTAATGACATGATGCATGCCTCTCACCACCAACACTCCCTCGATCGACAACATCTAACGATTACGAATGACCAACACTCCCTCAGTGTGACCTCGACTACCGAATCACCAGAGTAAATAATTTAATGTCATGAAAATGTTAACTAAGTTAATTAATTAGGTTCATTCATCCAGCAGGTTGGGGAAACCGATATACCCTTGTTGGAAAACATTGCCCTAATCCGATCGCGTGGCTCTAATGGTCGTGGCCGTATGACTCTTGTGATCCTTAGCCCTCATGGGTTCGTCAATCTCATAGCTCTTAAACTCATACGAAAACAATTTGAACTTCAAAGTCCTGCTCGCGGTCATTATGGAGAGGTCGTCACCCCAGCGTAGGCCGACAGCACGGGCATAATGTCCCATACCACCGTCCCCGGCTCACTAGTCTTGGTGCTCACTAGTCACTACGGGGAGGCTCGTCACCCCAGCGTAGGCCGACAACATGGGCATACTGTCCCATACCACCATCCCCAGCTCACGAGTCTTTTGGGCTGCAAATCATGCTTAACAGTGGGCGCAAGGGTCACAAGGTACCTCAGGTTCAATTAGGTGTGTATAATCATGGTTAATATCCAAGGATGACCAATTAGTGGGCTAATATGCCCCCCCCACAAGCTGAACCATAGATGTACGGCCAGAGAATGACGTCTTGTGTAGTCCAATTATGGCCGACAAGTCGCGGTTTGACTAATCGAGCCAAACTTGTCTGGGGGCTGACCCAACGGAAGGTTGCCCTAAGGGATTCCAGTTGATCGACCGATCCATAAGGAAACATATGCACAGGTAGATAACATATATTCAACAATTTCAGGGACAATTTCACAAGTGACAAGCATATTTCAGCATTCTAGGCATATTGACAACAACATGTTAAACTCCGCCAAAACATCCGCATGTGAAGAGTCAACATTACAATTTCAGCAGCAATTGGAGATCAGGATCAACATATTCTAACAATTTAGCAAAGATAGATAGCCATACACCCATTCACAACAATTTAATTCGCATGTGCCAACATGAATCATATAATTCAGCAAGGTAACGGAAGCCAAGCACAATAATTTCAGCAAATCAACAGGTAGACAAACAATGCATCCAATCTATGCCTAGCAATTGCATGTGATGAAGTTCAAGATACCAAATTAGCAATATATTTGAGGAATTACACATGTGATTCCTAATAGACCAACAAATCGACATTCACACATCAGGGAGTTCTTGGGACCTAAATCCCTCTCCCAAATTTAGGGAAAACCTAACTGTAACAACCCAAATCTTCAGGACCCGAGTACACGACCCGTGTCCCAAAAACCCGAGTGTTAACCTTAAAGGATGGTCAGATATAATATTTTTCTTTTATCAGAGTAAGCAAATGAGTGTAGTGTGGACAAGTAAGCATAAAGGAAAACTTTATTATCATTCAAATATACAAGAAGCTGCCCATAATGACTTATACAAACCAATGTCTCCAAATTTAACAAGTACAAGATTTACAAGAATTGAATACATGAAGAATAGCAGAAAACATATAAATATAAGCCGCTAGGTCACGTAGCTCCTCCAGGAAAAATATGGCCATGCATCCTTGGTGATAGTACCCTGCTCCTCATCAAGTCTGAACATGCGTATCACCTAAGCCACCTGTACTACCTGTACGGTTGTATATTTGATGGATGAGTGGCCAACTCAGTGTGAATTCCCCTCAAGATTACACACCACCGCATTAGGTAAGCATAGTTACAAAACATCCAGACAACCAAAACAGAGTAAATGCAGTCTTATTAGATGCATGGATGCGTGAATGCAATCATCGCCCCGGGGATGCTCATCCATGCGGACAGTGGGCCGTCACCCATGCAATCATCAAACCTGGGAAACATCAACCAATCGGAATCATCGAACCTGGGAAATATCAACCAGTCGAAACATGCCATGTATGCATGATTAGCCAAGTCATTATTAGTCCATTTACAACCAGCTAATTTAGATAAGCTCAAAGGTCACTACGGGGAGCACATGACCCAGCGTAGGCCGACAGCTCGGGCATAGTATCCCATGACTACCATCCCCGGCTCATGAGGCTACCATCTTAGGATGTTTAATGGAAACCCATCGACTAGTGGCCAATCATATTACAGTATATGGGGCTTACCATCACATGGTTGCACGGTATAAAATATCGAACCCATGTAGGAAAAGTGTCAAATAAAACCACGTGGGGCGAGTATCAAAATATACCACATAGGGCGAATATCAAAACCATACGATAAAGACCATCCTTAAAAACCATTAGGCACAACAACCCTGGATGGTAGGCCCACATCAATGATCCATCCAAACCACCACTCAATAACCACCAAGTCGAAGGTCCATTACGATCACAACTAGTCGATTTACATCCCAAGTATGGGTGTACATTTATAGGTGGGGTTTCCCACTAACGTACCAGTTTAAAGTCCATAAGCAATACGCTAGCATGAACAAATATACATGATGAACATTAAGCAGGCAATACAGCAATTTAATTTCCACCAGCTAACACATGTGATTATAAGAGAGAGATATCATTTATGAATTTAAATAAAAACTATAACTTAAGCTAATGAGAAGATGAAAAGCTCAAGGGGAAGAATCATCACCTTATACTTTGAATCGCCTACCAGTGTCGCTAGAGAGTGTGTATTCCCTTATAATCAACCCCTATCATAAATCAGGAACTGGTACCATTAGATCCAAGCTCTACACACTACTTAAGTCTAAGATCATGGCCTAGGATTTGAATTATTTATCTTGAGGTTTAGTCTTAAGTTTAGTTTCTAGGATTTTGAATCCTAGTTGGTGTATTAATTTTCATCCAATGTTAATGATATAACTATTATTTGTGTCCATGGTATTAATTAGTATTACAATTGAAGTAAAATAGTATATCCTATTATTAGAGATAATATTTTCAAGTGATGGATACCATACTAATATTACTAAAGGTAGTTTCATAACTAATATTGGCGTAACATGTTAATAGTAACCATTATGATGATAGTTAATATTAAGATCTACTATTACGATAATAGTTGAGAGTAATGGATATAACTTTCTAATAATTGTAACTTTGTTTAATATAGCTAATATTAGCGTAAGTAATCCATTAATGGTTAATCGTGGTTAAGGTCTTAACCTAGGGTTTGGGTTACCTAGGCCTTTAGATTTATACCATAATTGATGTGTGATCAAAGAAAATGTTCATAATGGGAGCATCTACAAAATAATTATCAACATAATAATATAATTAACATGCTAATAATAATCATTGAAATGATAATGTTTTGGAATGATGAATAAAATACTAATATTTAGTGATGAAAATTGTATCCATACTAATTAATATTATCATGAATAGCCCCGCAATGACTAATCGTGTCCATATTAAAATTTATTATGATAATAGCACAAGGATGATAGTTGTAAAAATCGAAATGCTTCTAGCTTGGGAAGAACGTGGCTCACCTTGTTGACTCAGCTCGACACATCTACCACCAACTCTTTCTCCTTCTCCCCCTTTTCTTCTTCTTTATTCCTTACTCAAGACCCCCCACCCAACAAAGTTCTTTGGGCACAACCGGAATGGACCATTTGTCCCCAACTCGGTCCCAAACCGAGTTGACTTGGCGAAAAACCAAGACCCCACACTCTTTTCTTCTCCTCTTCTTCCTTTTCCTTCTTTCCTTCCTTCTCTTCTTCCTCACACCTTCTTCTCCACTCAACCCATGCATCAGCAGGTTTACTGGACCAAGCCAGGCCCATCTCACATGGTCAGCAGCCCCAGTTCACATGACTCGACCCAGCGACTCGGCTTAGCTCAACTCGGCTCGGTTGAGCTCGAACCGGCAGCCACCCTCTTTTCTTCCTTCCTCCTCCTTTCTCTTTTCTTCCTTCCATTGCTAGAAACTCAGCAAGGCATGAACCGGTCGAACTCGGACCGCGACTCAGTGCTGCTCGAATGGGGAAGACGCCCGACTCCACCCTCTCCTTTCTCTCATTTTCTTTCTTCTTCTCTCTTTCCTTCTTCACTCTTTCTTTTCTCTCACTCTCCCTAGCTCTTTTCTTTCTTTCTTATCTGATGGTCGTTCAACACTGCTAGCTGCAGACAGGGATTGAGCAGCGGGTCGAGTTGAGATAGTGTGGTGCAACTCAACAAACGGCAGCAGCAACAGCTGCACCTCTCTCCCTCATTCTTTTTCTTTCTTTCTTTCTTCTTCTATTTTTTGCTATTTTGGAGCCCTGACAAAGCCCGTGGCTCAATCGGATTTCACCGCGAGTTGAGACGACTCGGTGTAGCTCCAACGAGGAAGATGAGCTGCTGCTAATGGCGGATTTGGAAACGCCACTCCTCCCTTCAATCTGTTCCGATCAGACGGTTCCTATGGGTCTTAGAGAGCTTCCAGATAGGCTCTTTTGAAGCTTGAGGAAAGTTTAGAGTGGTGGGTTGAGTTTGGAAGGAAAAAGTCGTTTTTTGAATGTGGCTGCTAGAAAATGGAGGGGGTAACCTACTGCTCGATTCATCCCAATTTATTTGCTAACCCTAAGATCCCAGCACCGTCGGATCAATAACAGATGGCTAGGATGAGCTCTGACTGAAACCGCTTGCAAATCCGGTGGGTAGGATGGAAACCATAGTGGTTTTGAAGCCCTAAACCACAGCTAGAATGGATGACTGAGAAAGGCTCGAACGGATGGCTAGGATGAGAGGTTTTTCCCTCACATGGATCACCCTCGTGGCAGCAGCGGAATGGGATTTCCGTTTCTAGTAACATGGTCTTCCACAGTCCCCTTGCGACTGAATTTGCGGCCACACACAGGCACGACTTCGTGTGAAGGAGCTAGGGTTTAGGTTATTGATGAACGGTTTGGATCATCAAGGTGGGGCCCAGGCGGGGGCCACGGACGCCTCAAACGGACTCTGTCCGTCGGCTGGCAAAACGAAGAGAGAGAGAGAAATCTCTCTATTAATGGAAATAGCGGGTCAGCCCGCTGCTGACCGAGCTGGCTTGGCTAGTGTACAGCGGGTGCACCACCCCTGGTGTACATGCAACAGTTGTGTGGGGTCCACCGTGATGATTGTGATAAATCCAGTCCACCAATTACGTTTTATAGCTTAATTGGGCCATCCAGACCGGAGAGGAGATATATCCACTGCTTAGGTGGGGCCCACAACTCATATTGGGTTCCACAGTGAGTTTTTGCTAATCCGATGGTCGGATCTGTCCGTAATCGAAGGTTGACGGTTAAAAGAGTTCAAGGGTTCATTTAGATGGTTGGGACATAGGTTCTTTAAATTCAAGATACTAAATGCTACCTTTTGAACATTTTTAACACCTATTATTATTATTATTATTATTATTATTACTACTACTACTACTATTATTATTATTTATTTCCTTTATATATTTTGTCATATATAATTTATATTATCACAAATTATTATAATATATAAATTACGCAAATATCAGTAAGCAGAGATTAATATATATATTAGTTGTATATTATTTGCATGGTCATATATGTGTTAGGTTTTAAGTTTTATACAAGTCATTAAATTGTTTGAAATATGTTAGTCATTATAAATTTTCCAGTATTTTTTATTTTTACGTACTACAAATTCCATAGCTTGTAATTTATATTAATGATGTTGTAAGTATATGCATTTAATATGGATTATAATCACATACATTTTAATCTGAAACATTAAATATTTATATAAACAATATTTCATAGTGTATATATATATATATTTAAGTTGTATTATTTTCTTATATTTATATTAAATAAAAAAAAGGGTAACACTCGAGTACTGGAAAGTACAGGGTGTTACAAATTACCCCCCTTAAAGAAAATCTCGTCCCCAAGATTTGGTAAAACGCATCCCGATTATTAGCATGATGAGTGACCTGTGTACCCTATATCGCCTATGTCCTAGTGTGCTATCGAAGCTTGGGTTTAAGCGGCCCACAGGAGATTTTTTATTTATTTATTTTTTCTCATTAGCTTAAGTTATAGTTTTTATTTAAATTCATAAATGATATCTCTCTCTTATAATCACATGTGTTAGCTGGTGGAAATTAAATTGCTGTATTGCCTGCTTAATGTTCATCCTGTATATTTGTTCATGCTAGCGTATTGCTTATGGACTTTAAACTGGTACGTTAGTGGGAAACCCCACCTATAAATGTACACCCATAGTTGGGATGTAACTCGACTAGTTGTGATCGTAATGGACCTTCGACTTGGTGGTTATTAAGTGGTGGTTTGGATGGATCATTGATGTGGGCATACCATCCAGGGTTGTTGTGCCTAATGGTTTCTAAGGATGGTCTTTATCGTATGGTTTTGATATTCGCCCTATCCGGCATATTTTGATACTCGCCGCACGTGGTTTTATTTGACACTTTTCCTACATGGGTTCGATATTTTATACCGTGCAACCATGCGATGGTAAGTCCCATATACTGTAATATGATTGGCCACTAGTCGATGAGTTTCCATTAAACATCCTAAGATGGTAGCCTCATGAGCCGGGGATGGTAATCATGGGATACTATGCCCGAGCTATCGGCCTACGCTGGGTCATGTGCTCCCCGTAGTGACCTTTGAGCTTATCTAAATTGGCTGGTTGTAAATGGACTAATAATGACTTGGCTAATCATGCATACATGGCACGTTCCGACTGGTTGATATTTCCCAGGTTCGATGATTCCGACTGGTTGATGTTTCCCAGGTTCGATGATTGCATGGGTGATGGCCTACTGTCCGCACGGATGAGCATCCCTGGGGCGATGATTGCATTCACGCATCCATACATCTAATAAGACTGACGTTTCCAGATCTGCCATTAGCAGCAACTCATCTTCCTCGTTGGAGCTGCACCGAGTCATCTCAACTCGGGGTGAAATCCGATCGAGCCACGGGCTCTGTCAGGCCTCTAAAATAGCAGAAAATTGAAGAAGAAAGAAAGAAAGAAAAAGAATGAGGGAGAGAGGTGCAGCTGTTGCTGCTGCCGTTCGTTGAGTTGCATCGCACCATCTCAACTCGACCATTGCTCAATCCTGTCCGCAGCTAGCAGTGTTGAACGACCATCAGATAAGAAAGAAAGAAAAGAGCTAGGGAGAGTGAGAGAAAAGAAAGAGTGAAGAAGGAAAGAGAGAAGAAGAAAGAAAAATGAGAGAAAGGAGAGGGTGTAGTCGGGCGTCTTCCCCATTCGAGCAGCACTGAGTCACGGTCCGAGTTCGACCGGTTCATGCCTTGCTGAGTTTCCAGCAATGGAAGGAAGAAAAGAGAAAGGAGGAGGAAGGAAGAAAAGAGGGTGGCTGCCGGTTCGAGCTCAACCGAGCCGAGTTGAGCTAAGCCGAGTCGCTGGGTCGAGTCATGTGAACTGGGGTGCTGACCATGTGAGATGGGCCTGGCTTGGTCCAGTAAACCTGCTGGTGCGTGGGTTGAGTGGAGAAGAAGGTGTGAGGAAGAAGAGAAGGAAGGAAAGAAGGAAAAGGAAGAAGAGGAGAAGAAAAGAGTGTGGGGTCTTGGTTTCTTTGCCGAGTCAACTCGGTTTGGACCGAGTTAGGCAATGGGTCCATTGGTCAGGTTGTGCCAAAGAACTTTGTTGGGTGAGGGGTCTTGAGTAAGGAATAAAGAAGAAGAAAAGGGGGAGAAGGAGAGAGAGTTGGTGGTAGATGTGTCGAGCCGAGTCAACAAGGTGAGCCACGTTCTTCCCAAGCTAGAAGCATTTCGATTTTTACAACTATCATCCTTGTGCTATTATCATAATAAATTTTAATATGGACATGATTAGTCATTGTGGGGCTATTCATGATAATATTAATTAGTATGGATAAAATTTTAATCACTAAATATTAGTATTTTATTCATCATTCCAAAACATTATCATTTCAATGATTATTATTAGCATGTTAATTATATTATTATGTTGATAATTATTTTGTAGATGCTCCCATTATGAACATTTTCTTTGATCACACATCAATTATGGTACAAATCTAAAGGCCTAGGTAACCCAAACCCTAGGTTAAGACCTTAACCACGATTAACCATTAATGGATTACTTACGCTAATATTAGCTATATTAAACAAAGTTACAATTATTAGAAAGTTATATCCATTACTCTCAACTATTATCGTAATAGTAGATCTTAATATTAACTATCATCATAATGGTTACTATTAACATGTTACGCTAATATTAGTTATGAAACTACCTTTAGTAATATTAGTATGGTATCCATCACTTGAAAATATTATCTCTAATAATAGGATATACTATTTTACTTCAATTGTAATACTGATTAATACCATGGACACAAATAATAGTTATATCATTAACATTGGATGAAAATTAATACACCAACTAGGATTCAAAATCCTAGAAACTAAACTTAAGACTAAACCTCAAGATAAATAATTCAAATCCTAGGCCATGATCTTAGACTTAAGTAGTGTGTAGAGCTTGGATCTAATGGTACCAGTTCCTGATTTATGATAGGGGTTGATTATAAGGGAATACACACTCTCTAGCGACACTGGTAGGCGATTCAAAGTATAAGGTGATGATTCTTCCCCTTGAGCTTTTCATCTTCTCATTAGCTTAAGTTATAGTTTTTATTTAAATTTATAAATGATATTTCTCTCTTATAATCACATGTGTTAGCTGGTGGAAATTAAATTGCTGTATTGCCTGCTTAATGTTCATCATGTATATTTGTTCATGCTAGCGTATTGCTTATGGACTTTAAACTGGTACGTTAGTGGGAAACCCCACCTATAAATGTACACCCATACTTGGGATGTAACTCGACTAGTTGTGATCGTAATGGACCTTCGACTTGGTGGTTATTGAGTGGTGGTTTGGATGGATCATTGATGTGGGCCTACCATCCAGGGTTATTATGCCTAATGGTTTTTAAGGATGGTCTTTATCGTATGGTTTTGATATTCGCCCTATGTGGCATATTTTGATACTCGCCCCACGTGGTTTTATTTGACACTTTTCCTACATGGGTTCGATATTTTATACCGTGCAACCATGCGATGGTAAGCCCCATATACTGTAATATGATTGGCCACTAGTCGATGAGTTTCCATTAAACATCCTAAGATGGTAGCCTCATGAGCCGGGGATGGTAGTCATGGGATACTATGCCCAAGCTGTCAGCCTACGCTGGGTCATGTGCTCCCCGTAGTGACCTTTGAGCTTATCTAAATTGGCTGGTTGTAAATGGACTAATAATGACTTGGCTAATCATGCATACATGGCACGTTCCGACTGGTTGATATTTCCCAGGTTCGATGATTCTGACTGGTTGATGTTTCCCAGGTTCGATGATTACATGGGTGATGGCCCACTGTCCGTACGGATGAGCATCCCAGGGGCGATGATTGCATTCACGCATCCATACATCTAATAAGACTGCATTTACTCTGTTTTGGTTGTCTGGATGTTTTGTAACTATGCTTACCTAATGCGGTGGTGTGTAATCTTGAGGGGAATTCACACTGAGTTGGCCACTCATCCATCAAATATACAACCGTACAGGTAGTATAGGTGGCTTAGGTGATACGCATGTTCAAACTTGATGAGGAGCAGGGTACTATCACCAAGGATGCATGGCCATATTTTTCCTGGAGGAGCCGCATGACCTAGCGGCTTATATTTATATGTTTTCTGCTATTCTTCATGTATTCAATTCTTGTAAATCTTGTACTTGTTAAATTTGGAGACATTGGTTTGTATAAGTCATTATGGGCAGCTTCTTGTATATTTGAATGATAATAAAATTTTCCTTTATGCGTACTTGTCCACACTACTCTCATTTGCTTGCTCTGATAAAAGAAAAATATTATATCTGACCATCCTTTAAGGTTAACACTCGGGTTTTTGGGACATGGGTCGTGTACTCGGGTCCTGAAGATTCGGGTTGTTATAGTTGGTATCAGAGCATAGTTTGGACAAACTTGACCTTAAGAAATGATCTTATACAAACTTTAGTCCCAGATTATGATGTTCGAAATTAAAAAGTTGAGCTTAGGAGAATTTCCCCTAGACTTAGAAGAATGATTGAAATGTAGAAATCCAAACTTAGGTTCCTTTAGAAATGGTTAAGGTAATCAATTGAATTAATAGTTAAGGTAATCAATTGAATTGATGAGGAATCTCATTGGAATTAAGAGAAATTGAGAACATGCATAGAGACTCAAAATTTTAGATCCCTAGAAAAGTTGTTTGAATGGTCGAAGAACTTAGAAATAAACTTAGGACCCCTGAGACATTTAGCCAATTGAACTCATGAAAAGTTTCCCCCCAAACATATGTTTTTCAGAACATAGATACTTCAAAATGTTAGGATCCCTGAAACATTGTTTTGATAACTCATAGGACTTAGAAATGAGTGCCGGTTCCCTTGAAAGATTTTAGGTTTAGACATTCAAACTTAGAAGTGAAAAATTTTAGTTCTCTTATAAACTACCAAGATAGTTGTCTAAACTTAGAGACGAAAACTTCGGTTCTCTTGTAAACTATTAGAATAGTTGTCTGCACTTGGAAACTAAACCTGGGTATCACAAGAGTACAAATAGCCACTACAATGTACTTAACACTAGATGGGAACTTTTCTTATATTTGACTTCCCGGTGAACAATTTTGTTTTCTTTGAGAATGTATGATCTAAACTTTTCAAAAATCTTATTAGTAGAGGTAGTGCCGTCATAATATTCGGCAAAAATAATAATAATAATAATAATAATAATAATAATAATATCGGATAAGATTTCAACCCTAGGCTGTGCATATTAGGAGTAAATTTGAAATCCTAAGTGGGTTTAGAAATTTTCAACTTAGATTTCATTTAGAAATCTTGGCCTTAAGATTTTGTGTTTAGACAATCAGAGTGCGCATTGGAAGCGTAATGGGCCACATAGTCTTGTTCATTACGAAAATAATTGGTTAAGTGATATTTTCCATGAGATTAGAGTAATCGGGGTCACAGATTGATGGAATCATGTTTATGCGATGAGTGCGCAGTTTGACCTAAATTCAAGTCCTAGCAAATCCCAATGATTCCAATGCCCTGATCAGGCAAAGGATCGAGATTTAGTAGGATTATGAATTGATACTAGTAATCCTCTGTTCTACGTAGGCAAAGGATCAATGTATCAGACTCAAACCCACTACAACCATCTATCCGTGGCAGCTCGAACATTGAAAACCAGAAATATTGTATTGCATTTTGGATAACAGAGAATTAACATTAGGAGTACAGGAAAAAAAAGGGTATTATTAGTAGCCACCTAGATGAAGTTATAGTCTAGGCCAATACTATGAGAAGTTCAAAGGTTGACAAGCAACGGGATGTGCCTTCATGAAAATCGAACCACTTATAACTTTAATAGTTTGACAACCACTGTCGAATCTCGATGGTAAAATCTTCTTTAAGGGGGGTAGACCTGTATATGGCTTGTTGGGTTCATACCTAGGCACATATATCGTCCGACTTATTAAAATGAAGGAATGAAAGATTGGGAAAAAATAAATAAATAAATAAAAAATCTCCTGTGGGCCGCTTAAACCTAAGCTTCAATAGCACGCTAGGACATAGGCGATATAGGGTACACAGGTCACTCATCATGCTAATAATCGTGATGCGTTTTACCAAATCTCGGGGACGAGATTTTCTTTAAGGGGGGTAGTTTGTAACACCCTGTACTTTCCAGTACTCGAGTGTTACCCTTTTTTTTAAATTTAATATAAATATAAGAAAATAATACAACTTAAATATATATATATATATATATATATATATATATATATATATATATATATACACATTATGAAATATTGTTTATATAAATATTTAATGTTTCACATTAAAATGATATGTGATTATAACCCATATTAAATGCATATACTTACAACATCATTAATATAAATTACAAGCTATCGAATTTGTAATACGTAAAAATAAAATATACTAGAAAATTTATAATGACTAACATATTTCAAACAATTTAATGACTTGTATAAAACTTAAAACCTAACACATATATGACCATGCAAATAATATACAACTAATATATATATTAATCTCTGCTTACTGATATTTGCATAATTTATATATTGTAATAATTTGTGATAATATAAATTATATATGACAAAATATATAAAGGAAATAAATAATAATAATAATAGTAGCAATAATAATAATAATAATAATAATAATAGGTGTTAAAAATGTTCAAAAGGTAGCATTTAGTATCTTGAATTTATAGAACCTATGTCCCAGCCATCTAAATGAACCCTTGAACTCTTTTAACCGTCAACCTTCGATTACGGACAGATCCGACCATCGGATTAGCAAAAACTCACTGTGGAACCCAATATGAGTTGTGGGCCCCACCTAAGTAGTGGATCTATCTCATCTCCGGTCTGGATGGCCCAATTAAGCTATAAAATGTAATGGGTGGACTGGATTTATCACAATCATCACGGTGGACCCCACACAGCTGTTGCATGTACACCAGGGGTGGTGCACCCGCTGTACACTAGCCAAGCCAGCTCGGTCAGCAGCGGGCTGACCCGCTATTTCCATTAATAGAGAGATTTCTCTCTCTCTCTCTCTCTCTTCGTTTTGCCAGCCGACGGACAGAGTCTGTTTGAGGCGTCCATGGCCCCCGCTTGGGCCCCACCTTGATGATCCAAACCGTCCATCGTGGGTGCAACGTGTGGTTGACCTAAACCCTAGCTCTTTCACACGAAGTCGTGCCTGTGTGTGGCCGCAAATTCAGTCGCAAGGGGACTGTGGAAGACCATGTTACTAGAAACGGAAATCCCATTCCGCTACTGCCACAAGGGCGATCCATGTGAGGGAAAAACCTCTCATCCTAGCCATCTGTTCGAGCCTTTCTCAGCCATCCATTCTAGCTATGGTTTAGGGCTTCAAAACCACTACGGTTTCCATCCTACCCACCGGATTTGCAAGCAGTTTCAGTCAGAGCTAATCCTAGCCATCTGTTATTGATCCGACGGTGCTGGGATCTTAGGGTTAGCAAATAAATTGGGATGAATCGAGCAGTAGGTTACTCCCTCCATTTTCTAGCAGCCACATTCAAAAAACGACTGTTTCCTTCCAAACTCAACCCACCACTCTAAACTTTCCTCAAGCTTCGAAAGAGCCTATCTGGAAGCTCTCTAAGACCCATAGGAACCGTCTGATCGGAACAGAATGCTAGGATGAGCTCTGACTGAAACCGCTTACAAATCCGGTGGGTAGGATGGAAACCGTAGTGGTTTTGAAGCCCTAAACCACAGCTAGAATGGATGGCTGAGAAAGGCTCGAACGGATGGCTAAGATGAGAGGTTTTTCCCTCACGTAGATCGCCCTCGTGGCAGCAGCGGAATGGGATTTCCGTTTCTAGTAACATGGTATTCCACAGTCCCCTTGCGACTGAATTTGCGGCCACACACAGGCACGACTTCGTGTGAAAGAGCTAGGGTTTAGGTCAACCACACGTTGCACCCACGATGGACGGTTTGGATCATCAAGGTGGGGCCCAGGCGGGGGCCACGGACGCCTCAAACGGACTCTATCCGTCGGCTGGCAAAACGAAGAGAGAGAGAGAGAGAGAGAGAGAGAGAGAGAGAGAGAAATCTCTCTATTAACGGAAATAGTGGGTCAGCCCGCTGCTGACCGAGCTGGCTTGGCTAGTGTACAGCGGGTGCACCACCCCTGGTGTACATGCAACAGCTGTGTGGGGTCCACCGTGATGATTGTGATAAATCCAGTCCACCCATTACGTTTTATAGCTTAATTAGGCCATCCAGACCGGAGATGAGATAGATCCACTGCTTAGGTGGGGCCCACAACTCATATTGGGTTCCACAGTGAATTTTTGCTAATCCGATGGTCGGATCTATCCGTAATCGAAGGTTGACGGTTAAAAGAGTTCAAGGGTTCATTTAGATGGCTGGGACATAGGTTCTATAAATTCAAGATACTAAATGCTACCTTTTGAACATTTTTAACACCTATTATTATTATTATTATTATTATTATTATTATTGCTACTATTATTATTATTATTTATTTCCTTTATATATTTTGTCATATATAATTTATATTATCACAAATTATTACAATATATAAATTAAGCAAATATCAGTAAGCAGAGATTAATATATATATTAGTTGTATATTATTTGCATGGTCATATATGTGTTAGGTTTTAAGTTTTATACAAGTCATTAAATTGTTTGAAATATGTTAGTCATTATAAATTTTTCAGTATATTTTATTTTTACGTATTACAAATTCGATAGCTTGTAATTTATATTAATGATGTTGTAAGTATATGCATTTAATATGGGTTATAATCACATATCATTTTAATGTGAAACATTAAATATTTATATAAACAATATTTCATAGTGTATATATATATATTTAAGTTGTATTATTTTCTTATATTTATATTAAATTTAAAAAAAAGGGTAACACTCGAGTACTGGAAAGTACAGGGTGTTACAAATTGTAACACCCCGTACTTTCAGTACTCGGGTGCTACCATGTAGATTAATTTAATATAAAAACATATAAATAATGCAACCTAGATATATATACTAGGAAATGAATATACTTTGTAAAGACTTAAAAATTTCATGCTAAAATGATGCATGTGTATTTAATGTATAGAAGACGTTATGAAAATAATATTATATTAAATAATTATAATGAAAAATAACTTCTGAACATGAAATTAAATTCTAAATAATAATGTAGCATGGAATATTGTTTTTATATACGTATGTATACAAAAGTCATTAGATAATTAGGTGGAATTGTATATTATTTAGCAATATTATCGAATACTAATATAATTTTAATTAAATATGATACTGTGTATTATGAATTATGTATGTGAATAAATGTGTGAACAACAGCATGTAATTAATGATATGTTAACATTAAAATTATATATATATATATATATATATATGTGTGTGTGTGTGTGTGTGTGTGTGTGTGTGTGTGTGTGTGTGAGGTTTTAAATATTGTAATTACAAGTAATAATAAAAAATTATTATTATTATATTAGTATTGGTATCAGTTAGTAATACATAACGAAAGCCTTTTATGTGGCCCATTAGGAGTTTTTAGCCGTTGACGTACAACTTCGGGACAGTCCGACAGCCAGATCGTCGAGAATCCACAAATAGAGCGAAATTCAAGATATGGGCCCCACCTAGGTATTAGATTGCTTGATCCTTGATCAAGGACCCTTCTTAGAACCTTCAGAATGGATTGAACGGAGTGGATTTTATGTAAGCGTCATGACGGACCCCACCTCAAGTCGCGAGTGCACAGGAGGAATGTGCACTCGCTGTGCACTGTGCGGAGCTACTCGGTCAGACTCCTCTGACCCGCTATTTCCTTAAGTGGATAGAGAATCTCTCTCTCTCTCTCTCTCTCGTTGCGCCAGCTAACGGACAGCGTCCATTTTGGACCCACCACGGCCCACCATCTGGTCCCCACCATGATGATCCAGACCGTCCATCCGACAGAGGGCACACGTGCAACCAAATCCCTGTAGGTTTCACGCTATTCCACACGTGTGTTTGTACACGATCCTCGCCGCAAGTGAGCCTGAAAACACTGTTTCCTAAAATGGAAATTTCCCTCTCCTAGCCAACTCAGCAATCCGCGTGAGAGGAGGACATTCAATCCTAGTCGTCTGGCGTGGATAGATCCTAGCCGTCCCAGCTAAGTCTTTAGAAAAGGAAAGAAGAAAAGAGAGAGAGTGAGCAGCCGTTTCTCCCCAAAACTCTCCCCACCAGCCGATCCTTCTCAAAGCTTCGATGAAGCTTACCTGCAAGCTCTATAGAGTCCTCATAGACCGTCTGATGGAGGCAGATTCGAAGAAAAGGCAGCGACGGTGAGAATGACATTAACAGACACCATCTTCTTCACCGCTGTGATGACTCGCGCCGAGTCGTTGCAGCACGCTGTCTGACGTTGAAACTAAGTCTGGACCTCCATGAAGCACCGAGGAGAGGGAAATAAAGAAGAAGAAAAGAGAAAGAAATAAGAGGAAATGGTCAGCCGTTCCCATTGTCATGAAAGAAGAAGAAGAAGAAGAAGGAAGGGGTCGCTACCGCACTCCCACTTGAGCTCAGGCCGAGTCGGACTGACTCTGTTGGTTCGGGTCTACTCCAGGCCTTGTAGGAGCTCCAACAAAAGAAATGGAAAGAGGGAGAGAGAGAGAGAAGAAGGGAGAAGGGAGAGAGGTGCAGCTGTTGCTGCTGCTGCCGCACCAGTCCGCCAGCACTGATCGACTCGCTGTCGAGCTGAGCTTGCTCCAGGTCCACTGGGCGCTGGAAAACGGAAAGAAGGAAAAAGAGAAAGAAAACAGAAAAAAAAGGGAAAGGAAGAAGAAGAAACGGAGTCGCTGATGCACAGTTGTTGCACCGCACCTCCACGCCCGAACTCGGTCCGAGTTCTGGGCAAGCTGGTCAAGTTGCACCGAACGTCCATTTTCTGGAGTGCTGGACGTTGCAGTTGGAAGGAAAGGGGAAAGAGGGAAAGAAATTGGAGGAGGGAGAGAAGACGGTCGGTGGTTGCACTCACTGAGTCAACTCGCCGAGTCGACTCGATTCATGTGGGCTGAGTCAAGGCGCTGACCGAGTCAGGCCTGTTGTTCAGGCATTGTTGCTGGATTTCCAGTATGGAAGAAAGGAAGAAGGGAGAGAGAGAGAGAGAGAGAGAGAGAGAGAGAGAGAGAGAGAGAGAGAGAGAGAGAGAGAGAGAGATGGGTGCTTGTGCTTGGGCCAAGCCAACTCGACTCGAACCAAGTTAGCCAGGTGAGTCCACTTCTCCTCATCCCAGATTTATTTCAATGCACAGTTATTGTTAGTACTAATGTGATAATTATTATTATTAATATTGCTGATGATTAGCCGTTAGTAGGTTAGTTATAATAAAACTAATTATTCTATGTGTAATAATATTTCATCTACCGCCCTTAAACATTACCACTAAGGGTAGATCAGAATAATTATCACCATTGTAATGCTTATTATTATCATATAGCTACTATAAATTACATCGCTAATATTAATGGTGGGTTTACAACTATATCTTAGTATTTATCAGGATTACTATAATTATTGCAATTATTTGTGGCTAACCATTGATAGGTTAATTTCGCTAAGTATTGGTTATTATAGATATTAAATAATAACGCTAATCATGTTATGCCTATTTTGTCATCGTAGGATTATTAATAATAAGGTTAACATCAGTAGTATTAATAGATAGTTATTATTTATTATTACTCCATTCTAATACTATTACAATTTAATTATATGAGTTGAACTTCGAACCCTAAACCCTAGGCAATCTAAACCCTAAGTCGATACCTTGAACATAAACAGTGAGTTAAGTTGGATCTAATGGCATAATTTCATAACTTATGGTAGGATCCAAGTGTAAGGGCATGCACACTTCGCAATAACATTAGAAGGCAAGTCGACGTACGAGGTGATGATTCTTCCCTTGAGCTTTCCATCTTCTCATTAGCTTAAGTTATAGTTTTTATTTAAATTCATAAATGATATCTCTCTCTTATAATCACATGTGTTAGCTGGTGGAAATTAAATTGCTGTATTGCCTGCTTAATGTTCATCCTGTATATTTGTTCATGCTAGCGTATTGCTTATGGACTTTAAACTAGTACGTTAGTGGGAAACCCCACCTATAAATGTACACCCATACTTGGGATGTAACTCGACTAGTTGTGATCGTAATGGACCTTCGACTTGGTGGTTATTGAGTGGTGGTTTGGATGGATCATTGATGTGGGCCTACCATCCAGGGTTGTTGTGCCTAATGGTTTTTAAGGATGATCTTTATCGTATGGTTTTGATATTCGCCCTATGTGGCATATTTTGATACTTGCCCCACGTGGTTTTATTTGACACTTTCACTACATGGGTTCGATATTTTATACCGTGCAACCATGCGATGGTAAGCCCCATATACTGTAATATGATTGGCCACTAGTCGATGGGTTTCCATTAAACATCCTAAGATGGTAGCCTCATGAGCCGGGGATGGTAGTCATGGGATACTATGCCCGAGCTGTCGGCCTACGCTGGGTCATGTGCTCCCCGTAGTGACCTTTAAGCTTATCTAAATTGGCTGGTTGTAAATGGACTAATAATGACTTGGCTAATCATGCATACATGGCACGTTCCGACTGGTTGATATTTCTCAGGTTCGATGATTCCGACTGGTTGATGTTTCCCAGGTTCGATGATTGCATGGGTGATGGCCCACTGTCCGCACGGATGAGCATCTCCGGGGTGATGATTGCATTCACACATCCATGCATCTAATAAGACTGCATTTACTCTGTTTTGGTTGTCTGGATGTTTTGTAACTATGCTTACCTAATGCGGTGGTGTGTAATCTTGAGGGGAATTCACACTGAGTTGGCCACTCATCCATCAAATATACAACTGTACAGGTAGTACAGGTGGCTTAGGTGATACGCATGTTCAGACTTAATGAGGAGCAGGGTACTATCACCAAGGATGCATGGCCATATTTTTCCTGGAGGAGTCGCGTGACCTAGCGGCTTATATTTATATGTTTTCTGCTATTCTTCATGTATTCAATTCTTGTAAATCTTGTACTTGTTAAATTTGGAGACATTGGTTTGTATAAGTCATTATGGGCAGCTTCTTGTATATTTGAATGATAATAAAATTTTCCTTTATACTTACTTGTCCACACTACGCTCATTTGCTTACTCTGATAAAAGAAAAAATATTATATCTGACCATCCTTTAAGGTTAACACTCGAGTTTTTGGGACACGGGTCGTGTACTCGGGTCCTGAAGATTCGAGTTGTTACACTATGTCTATGTTCCAAATCAAGAAGTTCCAAAAATTCAGCAACATACAAGGACATACACTACTCACATTCACTAAGATCTACGCTAGGCACGATAATCGGCCACCTAAAAGTAATGGTCCACACTTATTATAGATTGGAGGTCCTTGGAGTCGCTCTAGTGGTGCCGGATTTGCAAATTCGATGTGTCTAGGCCCTCCGCCAAGGAATTGCATGTCAAGACACATGCATGCGACCCTAGCCTAAGAGAAATGGAGGAGAAGTCGAGATTGTTACCTTGGATCAACCACACCTCCTCTCTACGACGGTAGGGCCGAGGTTTCTGGCGTGAGGCGGTGGTAGGGGTGTGGGAATTTCAATTCCCTAGCTTCCTTACACATGCACCCTCTCTCTATCTCTCTCTCTCTCTCTCTCTCAGCTGCTGAAAATGGTTGTAAAAATGAGGGAGAGAGGGTTGAAATGGGTTATATACCCTAAATTTTAAATCAATTGGCCCTGAGTTTTATAAATTTCTTTAAATGGCCTTGTGGGACCCATTTCTAACTGTTGGGCCTGCCTTGATGGCCCCCTAGCCCATCTAATTTTGGGATAGGTGCCCCATGGCCCGATGAAGGGCTGTACAAAGTTTGACGGCAAATGGACGCGTGGTTTTTTTTGCAAGGGTCTGATTTGCGATCAACTGTCACTATTTTTTGATTGGGGGTCAAATTTGGTGGGCGAATGCAGGGAAATATCTTCAACCTATGGTGCAAATTTGGGTGGAATACGACGGCCGAAATGTCCTAATTTATTGTCCTAAGTGGCGGGGCCATTTGTTTTAAAAATTAGATTTTTTGCCAATACTTGGGAGAGTTGCACTTTACAAGTGCCGAGTAGACGGCACAAATCGTCAATTTCCAGGCGTCGTTTGAGTCCATTTCCCGCGATGAACCACAAGCCTAGTGAGATGGACGTTACTCTATAATTTCGGAACTAGCGGCCCACTAACAAGCGATCTAGAACTTGTTCGGGTAATCGGGACATTTTTTGAGTAAATTGGGTATGGAGATTTTTTGGGCGTAGTTGTTGATATATGTATTGACTAAGTTCACAGTATGACCTATTGGAAATTAACAAAAATGGTGATTCGGTCATAATTACTCTAAATCGTCAGTTTTAGGCTAAACGAGTAACTGGGTTGATTTGGTTCATTAATCAAGATCCAGGCCATAATTGACTTGGTATTGGGTAGATCTTTAATTTAGTTATGGTTGTTTGATTAGTCAGTGGTAGGTCAGTTAAATTTGGGCCCTATGTGAACAAATCATGGGGATAAACTTGATGTTTAAGTGATCGGTTGGATTCATTAGTTTTATATGGTGGGTCAATCTTATTTATACGATTCTTTATCGGTACCAGCTGTGTATAAGCCCATATCGAGTGTCAAAGGTCAGTAAGTGACAACGTGGCTAGTTATATAAATAAAAAAAATTTGAAAGGATTTTTGGTAATTCAAAATAGCAAAGATTCGGGGTGTTACATTTAGCCAATCATAAACATGATTGAACTAAAATCTCTTAAGAAAAGCATGAAAACAACTAAGGAAAAGGAGAAAAACTCTTGGCGATGGCTTCTCCACGATTTTACTCTACTCCTCAAACCCTAGAAGATGCCTAGGAACATCCTAGGGACCCCTATTTATAGTTTTGCAACTCAAAATTTCACACCGAATTGACAAAAAATTCGAAAACCGCCTCAAATTTATGCAGTCCATGTGTTGTTTGCGTAACCTTAGATGAGTCAAGAAAAACCTTCGACTGATCAAGGGTTTCCCTCGACTGGTCGAGGATGATGGGAATTTAGAGGATTTTGTCGCTGGAGTTCGAGTTAAGGAATCTTCGACTGGTCGAGCAGGATCCTTCGACTAGTCGAAGATGGGCTTACACTAGTCGAAAGATGTACATTTTTAGGATTCCTTTTCTTCACTTTTAAGTCTTCAATTCTCTTCATTCTTCACTTAGTTTTCTTAGATCTTTGGCATGTGAATTCTTCATTTTTGGTCTTCTAAGATCCAACTTTTGCTGTGGTGATTCTTAAGCGTTAAATTCATGCTTTTAGCATCTTTTTCAATCCAAGCTCTTAAATTCACCTTGCAACGCAAACATGATTAAAATAAAACATTAAGCATTATCATGTTCATAAAACCAAGTAATAAATGAGGGATAATATGTAATATTTGACCCTCAACATCTGCATCGAGTGCACATCGCTTTTGTAGAATTAGTCGATGAGTAGGGTCGACATTTGATCGGTGCATTACGACCTTGGAGTCGATGTCAGGCATGTCTTTGTGAGACCACGCGAAAACGTCTGCATAACGTCGAAGAAGAGCTATCATGTTGTCCCGCAATATTACAGTTAGGGATGATCCGACTTGGACGGTCCTGGATGGCTCAGACTCGTCAAGGGGGACCTGGATGAAGTCTTTCATGGGAAGACCTCTTTCCTCGGATTCTTCATGCAAATCCAGGGAAGAAATAGTCATTGTGTAACACCCCGAATTTCGAGGGTCGAGCAAATGCTCGACTCCCGAAATTCCAAGCATCACTTATGTTTTGCGGAAGCTAGTTTCTTGGTTACTTCTACATTAAGCAATTAAGCATGTAGAGGATTATACTAAACAGTGTATCATACTTTGGAATAAACATGATTAAAGCATAAAATTAAATTGTAACACATGTAGTATAATTATCCAGAGTATGGGTCCATCTGGGTCAATATATAGTTTCAAAATCAACAAAAATGTGGAAATGTGGTGTCTAGCTAAGCTCAATCGCTTGACTCTCCCTGTAGAGAAGTGCGCAGCCTACATCGGCCCATTAGAAAACTAGAAGTAATAGAACTCCTCCTCATCCATGCCTGCCTGGTCCAATGAAACGGCTTTGGTGGTCCCTGCATCTATATCAGCATCTGGTTGGTGTTTTAAAACACGGTCCTAGAGTGGGAGTGAGTGATCAACTCAGTGGTTCCATAAAGCATGGGTTACACATGTTATTAAGTCTATCAGCACAGGAGTGATAAAGCAATGCAAAAAAATCACTTCCTAATTAATCTTATGAATGCAAATAATGAGGTTTATGAAATAATGCATGCCCTCACCATACAATACTCCCTCAATATGCGACTCCGACTACCTGGTTCGCAAATGACAACACTTCCTCAACACATGACTCCAACGCTTGTTTCACCACATTCTAAGCAATGCAATGCGGTGAATAATTATGTTAGCCGAGTGATTAATTATAAATATTCATTCAGCAGTTTGGGGAAGCTAGGATACCTCCCTTTTAGTTATCGGTCTCAACTGAATCACTAGATGCAGGATGGCCACGATGGTCTTACGCTTGTAATCCCTGATCCGTCTGGGTTCGTCACTCCTAACTGAATACATACGAAAGACAAGTTGTAAAAGTAATGCTCATGGTCATTACGGGGAGGCTCGTCAACCCAGCGCAGGCTGACAACACCGACACAGTGTCCCATACCACCATGTCCGGCTCACGAGTCTTGAGGATCGCGATGGTAATGGTTAATAGTAGACCTCTGCGATTGGTAAGAGGGGTGTCCCAGATTCAAACAGTTGTGATCATACATGGTGAACATATATAGGGTTAGTCGGTTCTTTGGCCAATTTCGGTTGATAAGGGCGAACACCGGCGTAACTGGCATGAAGTGTTTAAGCACCCCGCATGACCCAGCCACTATCGGTCGTCTGTGTTTGACCCGAATCGATCGAACTTACCCAGGGTGGCCAAAATAATTTGGTCAACCCATATCCAGAAATTTACCGACTAACCATACTACTCTTATAGTCCTACTTCTTGATCTAATAAAGTCAACGAACATTAAAGATGATTGGATTCACATCAATCATCAAAAATCAATAATCTACTCATTCAGACATTTCATCGAACACGTAGGTGTCACTATCTTAAGATTTGTAAATCATGGACTGAAATCGAAATACTCATAGGTTATCATGTAAATTCCAAGTTGGCAATTATAAATCATTGACTGAACAGTAGCATTGATAAATTACAACCTAAACACTTATGTTCCGCACCTTGTGACATTTCGCCCAATTCATGGTGCTCATAGGGTTAGAGTTTTGAGAAAATCGTTAAAAGACCTAAGCAGCATAAAAGCTTGTGAGATTAGGGACAAACAAGTATTGGGACCCTATATTACAAGTGGGATTCAACACCTACCTCAAATCATTGTCGAAAAAGCTCCGACGATGGCTCTAGTTACGGAGAGGCAGCTAGAGAGGATGAGGGGTGGAGGTGCACCAACACTCACACCCCAAGCTCACTCTCTTCTCCTTTCTCCTCTTTCTCTTCTCCCTTTCTCCCTTTTCTCTTGCCCTAGGGCATGAAATTGGTATGGGAGGAGGGGGTGCCCAAATAAAGGCTTTATATAGTGTCATATTTGGTGTAAATAGCTCTAAGGGCTGGATTTTTACTATACTATCCATAGGGGAGTGTTTTTCTACCCTTTGGGGGCCACTAAAGGGCATAAGAGTCAACACCCACACAATCGGCCTGCCATTTTGACGCGTCGATCGACGGTCACTGACTATCGATCGGGCCCGCGACTATACAAATCTGTGTAAGACATTACTTTAAGTTGTTGCCCCAAATTTGGTCTTAATCTAACGGTGTGAAAGCCACAACTTGGGCAAAGACCGAACGCAGATAAGTGACTTAAGTTCTTGGTTAATTTCAAGAATATTCGCACAACTCGTGCACTGACCTTGTAAGTCCAAGTTGAGCGATTCGAGTAACGATCTCCACTGGATGTCTCACGACGGACGTCAAGCCCACTAAGACGAACGTATTTCTATAGCATCAGTTTAGTGGACCACTAACGAGCGGTCTAAAGCTTGTTTGGATAATCAAGGCATTTCTGAAATTAATTGGGTATCTAGATTTCTTGTGCGCAATGATTACGGATTGGATTAGCTAAGTTTGTAGTGTGACCTATTCGTAATTAGCAAAAATGGTGATTCGGTTAAAGTCAGTCTAAGCCGTTGGTTCTTAGGCTAAAGGAGTAACTGGATTAATTTGGTTTGTTAATTAAGATCTGACCTCTAGTTTTCTTAGCTTTTGGCATGTCTTTATTTAGTTACGGTTGTCTTGATTAGTTAGTGATAAGTCGGCTAGATTTGGGCCTTACATAAACAAACTATGAGATTATACTCAATGCTTAAGTGATCGGGTGGATTCGTTGACTTTCTACGATTGATTAATCAAATTTGTGTGGTTCTTTATTGGTACCATCCACTTATAGGCTCACTTTGAGCATCAAGGGCCAATAAGAGACAACATTGGCTAGTCATATCGAAGGTTTTCAAGGGTTTTTGGAAATCTAAAACAGTGAAAATTCGGGACATTACACAATGCCTGGTGCGGGGTTTTTAGCGCCATTGCGTAGCACTGCCGAGCGTCGTGTTGGTCACCCTTCACTACTCCCATGCCTTGCTTGGTTGGGAATTTCATGGCCAGATGGTAGGTCAAGACCACCGCTCACAGCGCGTTCAGGGACGGTCGACCAATGATTGCATTGTAGACAGAGGGTTGGTCGACCACAAGAAAGTTGACCATTGTAATAGCTTGATTTTACCCATCCCCAGCCGTGAGCGGAAGTTGGATTGCTCCCTCTGGTATGACCTGTCCGCCTAAGAAACCGAGAAATGGCATTTTGACGGGTCAAAGCAGGGATCAACCAACTCCTATCTTGTTGAAGGCTTGGGTGAAGAGCACATTAGCAGATGATCCAGTGTTGACGAGGATCCGGAACACCTTCTAATTGGCTATGGTTAGGGTGACCACCAGCGCATCATCGTGAGGATGGTAGATTCCTCAAGCATCTTTTTCAGTAAAGGATATGCTATGCTTCTCCATTTTTTGTTCCTTTTGTGGTCTCCCAAGTAGTAGGACTTCTTCCTCGAGACGACCAATGCTTCTTGCATGCACTTTCCGAGCATTGTTCGAGTTGCCTTCGCCTCCATGGTCCTGAAGATGGTGCGGATCTCTCTAGTTGGGTCATTATTGATCAGCTGCTCATCTGTCGCTGCTATCCGATTTCCTCTGTTGTTCACGTATTCCTCGAGGTGGTCGTCGCGGATGAGTGCTTCGATCTCCTACTTGAGTTCGAAGTAATCGTTCATGTTGTGTCCATGATCCCGATAAAAGAAACAGTATTTGTTCTTGCTCCTCTTATTAGGATTGGACTTCAGCTTGTTCGACCAATGGAGGATACGTTTATCTCTGATCTCCATCAGAACTTGCTCTGGTGTCTTGTTGAGAGGAGTAAGTTTTAAACTTATTGTCGAGTTGTTTACTCGACCTATGGCCGTCCTGTGATCGTTCATCCTTCCTCTTTCTGCTCACATTGCCCGAGCTTCGCTCTGCCTTTTGCGTGTTCTTTGGTTGGAGGGACCTTGTTTTGGATGGCATCTCGCATAATTCAAGATTCTTCAACATTAGCATACTTCTGTGACCTATTTAGAAATTCGGTCATTGTTGTAGGAGGGTTCTTATCCAATGAGAAGAGGAACGGTTTATCCCTCAATCCACTCATGATAGCGTTGAGGGCAACCTCCTCTAAGTGTTTATGGACCTGCAATGCTTCCAGATTGAAGCGTTTGATTTAGTCCTTCAGAAGCTCACCGTCCTTTTGAATGACGTTAAGGAGGTGGGCTGGAGCTTTGAGCCTCTTCTTTCCCTCAATGAATTTTGTGACGAAAGCCTGGCTGAGTTGAGAGAACGAACTGATGGATTTCGGCTTCAACTACTTGAACCAAAGTCGGGCAGTGTCGGTCACAGTCAAGTAAAAGGCTCGGCACATGACTGTGTCAGAGGCGTCGCGGAGTTCCATGTATATTCTGAAGGATTCCATGTGTTTCAATGGGTCGGTCTTCCCTGAGAAGGGAGTGATCTGAGGCAGTCGAAACCTATCGGGCAGTCGTGTCTGCATGATGTCGGCGGTGAACGGAGATTCAAACTCTTCCGCTGTGGCCTGTGCCAACACATTACCTCGGTAGGCCTACTACATGTCTCCAATCTAGTCTCGCAAACTTTTTAGCTCGGCCTTCCATGGTTCCCCGCTTTCAACTGTAGCTTCGACCGGGGCTTTGCTGCACCTTTTCTGATCTAGCTCATGGCGTAGGTCGGAAGCCCGCAAAGGAGCGATTTCAGAAACGTGAGATGGGACAGGTCTGGCTAGGCTATGCTGTTGGCTCTTTTGGATGGCAGTATGTGTAGGGAGGGTCAAGGCAGATTACGACATGGTTGTTCATCCCTCCCGTCGGCCCTCTGTATGTTTTGAGGCTGCAGTTGCTCCAGTAGTCGTTTCATGTAGCCCATGTCTTCCTGTATGTCCCCGACTTCCCTTTTCGAGGGTGTTCAGTCGGCCATTCTTTATGCGAGTCCACTGACCTTGCTTACCGGAATCGGAATTAGCCTGAAGCGGTGAAGAATAACCTCGATGGCTCTCCTGTTGCTCAGGCTATTCTGGTTGCTCAGGGGATGACAGGGTGTGTTAAGGCGTAGCAGGTGCAGGTAGAGCTGCGATTGGAACTGCAACTGGAGGAGACTGAGCCTTCTTCTTCCCTCTAGCCATTGTAGGATATTTGGAGATTTTATGGTAGAGTAGGAATGACTAATAATGTCGTTCCCACAGACGGCGCCAAACTGTTGTTGCAGTTTTGCAGTAGACCTTCCCTGGTTGACCCTTCCAAACCTGCACAGGTGAAAATAGCAAACAAAGGAGACCTTGACTAATGCAGGGGACCCTCCGATGCTTAAGTCATGACTCTGGGTCTTTGTAGGGAGATGATCTCTTGGAAAAGAGTCACCAGTCGAATGTTGTGATGAGAACACGTACCTTACATCGATTGAGGGTACCTTTATTTGTAGGCGGAAGAAGACGGTGGTATGAGGGGTCTTTCCCGATACGTTGGGGATAAATCTGTTCAGAGATCCGTCCATGATTTCACTGAAATTATCGTCGTCCGGATTTCTCAGGATCCGATCTGATCCTCCGAAGATCTTGGGAGAGATCTTTAGATCGTTATGAAGATTCTTGAGCTGTCGATCGAGAGTAAATTGTATAAACCATGCCAAACTTCCCATCGGGCTATGGCCGAGCTATAGCCGATCTATGGCTGAGCTTTAGGTTGACTTATGGTCGATCACTACGCCAAAACAATGAAAAAAGGATAGCTGAAAACCATCTCAAATCTCAATAAATGACAGTTTTGAACCGTTGTATGGGCCGTCCTATTTTGCTGCGTCGTATTAGTTAAAGGATGGTCATGGACCGTCATTAAAGATTGACGTTAAAAGGACGGTCATGGACCATCATTAAAGATGGACATTAAAAGGACGGTTATGGACCGTCTGTAAAGAAGGACGGTCATGGACCATCATTAAAGATGGTCAAATAAAGGATTGTTATGGACCGTCTCTAATGTTAGATGGTTACAAACCGTCTAAAACATTGACGGTCTATGGCCGTCGTTAGTGTGCATCTAACGTCTTTATAGAAGGACGGTTATGGACCGTTTCGGATTTTAATATTTCAAACATTTACGGATGACCTAAAAGCTGTCAGAAAATTTCTTGCATTAAAAAAAAAAAAAATCAGCAGCAATTTCTTTTTGTGTTTCTTTCATCTAATAAAAAAATATTCAACCAACAAAGCATGGTTATAATTCAGAATTAAGAAGAATTGTTAAGCTTAAATAGAAGCTTCATTTAAGTATATAAGGAAATAATAAAGAAAAGTATTCCAATTCAAATTACTAGAAACAACAACAAAATTAAAGCTTTGTAAAAAGAGGCATGTGTTAAAGGGATACCTCATCGATTCTCATGCATAAGAGTCCAATGATGATGAGAACAAGAATTGCAGCACAAGGGTCCATAAATACGGCAATGTTATCATGCAAAGAAATAGGATAGTATTAGATGTTAATGCACTTGTAGTAAGTTCTATCAAATCCCTTCTTAGATTACATGAGACAACTTGTAGTGATTGGGACTTCTGATCTAGCAGGCTACTTCATGGATGGGACATAGATCAAAAATTACATTCATCATAAAATTCTGACCATCCAAGCGTGACTTTTGATAACTATAAAGAAAAAGAAAAGAGAGAATCTGTTGCCTGCTTATAATGACACAAGAAAAGGAGATGTACCTATTTTCTCAAGGGGACGGAATACAACAACCTCATATCCAATCGTATCGTGGCTGCCTCCTACAACAATGTCAGCAAAAAAAATGAAATTAGCTATTTTCCACTAGATACCCAAGATTTATAACAATGCACATGTACACATGATGTCATGCTAGGTATGTCTAAATTGAAGCATTAGACACCATGTCCATCTTTGACACCAACACAACAATATCTAAGAAGTCTTAAAATGAATGTTAGCTTGAGAAATAGTTTTTGGCCAATGAAAACCCAATTTTAGACAATACCATGTTACTAAAGTCATCTGGTCTACAGTAGTGAAAATGGCTGTGTATAAATAGCTTCACCTGATCTCAAGACTAGAAGAAAAGAATAGATGTCATTTACCTGGAAAGCAATGGATGCAGATTGTCTCATCAACTTAAGTTCCAAGGAACATGTTTTTAGTGACAATGTATGTGTAACACGTGCCATTCGAAAGTGGGCAGACACTGTATGACAGCTGCAATAATTCTCAACATGATCTGCTATTATTGTCCCACATGTACATCCTCATCCGCAACAATGCGTCAGCCACTTCATGTGGGCGGCTGTACGATAGTAGAAGCCAGCCACTGATAGGGACTGAAAGGGTGGGAAAATGTCTTCCATTTACATGCAAATTGTCTCATCAATCATTTCTGGAAGGATCTGCACCCAATAGAGCATAACAACAAGAACAAATTAAACTGCTAACATAAACAAATGTGTGTGTGGCCTATTGTGTCAGGGAAAATAAAAAAAGAATAGACCAACCTCACGAATTCTACGGATAGGAAATGCCTTTTCGGCCTTGAATGTATCCAAAGCCACATTTACTCCAGCAATCTCACCTTGCCAAATCACTTCCTGCAGGTTCATAAAACAATCAGTCAAAAATTATTGAGTAGGAGTATTTTTCACAACATAGGCATGGATTATGTGGATGTGACCATGCCAAAAGAAGAACAGAGTCAAGGGAACAGATAGCAATGATGTGCTAGCTTAAAATAAAAATAGTATGCACGCATGTCCCTTGATAGTGGAATGTTGGAACAGGATTCATATAGCCAGCCCAATTAATTGGGATAAGGCTTTGATCTCGGAAAGGTATCCCTTTTCATGTGTCTCGGGATTCTAAGGAAGACTACTAGTCCCCCCAACAAAGGGATCTTGCTGAAAATATAAAAAAGTTCTGTGATGTATTTTATCCAGTAACGAGAGAATATGAACCTTTGGGAGGACCCAAAAGAGCTATACCACTCATACCCATACCTTGATGCAGGTACCAGGGTCCAGTTGAAGCACTCATGTAAGATAACATACTGAAGCCATATTCTAGCATAAGAAAGAACAAAAATTAAAAGAAACAAGGCAGAATCCAAATCCAATAGAAACAGAATTTGACATGTGACAACACTTTAAACAATTCTTGCAAAAGATATGCAATTTCAAAGAAAGTGAAGCAATGTACCAAGTAACATGAAAGTGAGAAATTTTGTGCCATTGATATGATGTCCCCATCCAAATTGAAACATCTGATCATCCGATCATTAGCCTTTTTCCCCTTAAATGTGGATAGTTCATCTGCATCTCTTCAACCATGTATTTGCATGTCAACGAACAAAAGGCAAGAATTGTCTAACTGAGAATATTTTTTGAACATGGTCCATCCATCAACACTACAAGAAAGTAGGCCTTTAGCCTCAATTTTTTAGCCTCAATTGAAAAAATGGAGGCTAAATGTATTTTTTAGCCTCGGTTGCTATGGAACTGAGGCTAAAAGTTCATTTTTCGCCTCAGTTGCTAAATAACTGAGGCTAAAAGTCTACTTTTTAGCCTCAGTCGCATAAGAACCGAGGCGAAAGGTCTACTTTTAGCCTCAGTTCCATAGAAACCGAGGCGAAAAGTCTACTTTTTAGCCTCAGTTGCTAGGAACCGAGGCGAAAGGTATACTTTTTAGCCTCACTTGCATAGGAACCGAGGCGAAAGGTCTACTTTTTAACCTCAGTTGCATAGGAACCGAGGCGAAAGGTCTACTTTTTAGCCTCAGTTACATAGGAACCGAGGCGAAATGTCTACTTTTTAGCCTCAGTTACATAGGAACCGAGGCGAAAGGTCTACTTTTTAGCCTCAATTGCTAGGAACCGAGGCAAAGGTCTACTTTTTAGCCTCAGTTGCATAGGAACCGAGGCGAAAGGTCTACTTTTTAGCCTCACTTGCATAGGAACCGAGGCGAAAGGCTTACTTTTTAGCCTCAGTTGCATAGGAACCGAGGCGAAAAGTCTACTTTTTAGCCTCACTTGCATAGGAACCGAGGCGAAAGGTCTACTTTTTAGCCTCGGTTGCTGGGAACCGGGGCGAAAGGTATACTTTTTAGTCTCACTTGCATAGGAACTGAGGCGAAAGGCCTACCTTTTAGCCTCACTTGCATAGGAACCGAGGCGAAAGGCCTACTTTTTAGCCCCAATCACACAGGACGAAAGGTCTACTTTTTAGCCTCAGTTGCTAGGACCGAGGCGAAAGGTCTACTTTTTAACCTCACTTGCATAGGAACCGAGGTGAAAGGTCTACTTTTTAGCCTTAGTTACTAGGAACTGAGGCGAAAGGTCTACTTTTTAGCCTCACTTGCATAGGAACCGAGGTGAAAGGTCTACTTTTTAGCCTCAGTTGCAGGAACCGAGGCGAAAAGTCTACTTTTTAGCCTCAATTGCATAGGAACCGAGGCGAAATGTCTACGTTTTACCCACAGTTGCATAAGAACCGAGGCGAAAGGTCTAATTTTTTATGAATGGGCCATTTTCCATCTGGACATTGCTCTGTTTGATTCACGGTGGGTGAAAAGTACACTCCAGATTCATCTTTAAGAAATCACAACCGTTATTACCTGTTAGAGCAGAAGGTGGCCCACATGTACATATTAACAGTCATTGATACACAGATCAGGCCAGTTAGAGCAGAAGGTGGCCCACATGTACGTATTAGCAGTCATTGATACATACACAGAGATTCTCTTTTTCCAAAGCATGTGGCCCACGTAATCATGGCACACCTGTGAGAGATACAACTTTCCATCAGGTGGGCCTCACTGTTTAGATCTTAAGGCCTACACACACAGAGATACAACTACTAAATAAAACTCAATAATATCGGTCCGACCGGTCCTGATCCGTGGTCAGTGATCACCACCGTCTGATTTTGACCTTTTTATTTTTAACAGTTCATTGCAAGGCCCACCAGATTATCTAGGCTTCACATACGTGTGGGCTTACGAACCTCACAGTTGTAACACGTGTTTGAGTGAGCTTTACACGAGAAAATTCCTCAGCTCTTTCTCAAAATCCCTCAGCTCCCTCAGCTCTTTCTCAAAATCAGGTCATTTCAAAATCCCTCGGCTCTCTCTCAAAATCCCTCAGCTCTCGCTCAAAATCCCTCAGCTCCGGAAGGAAATTGTCCTCCACACCAAAGAATCTCTTCGCCGATTTCGGTACTCATTCTCTCTCTCTCTTTTTTTTTTCCCTACTTGATTTCTCAACCGAAATTCTCTCGAAAATCGAAATCGGAAGCGAAATCTCTCATTTTCGTGCGTTTTCCCCATTTGGCCGTTCAAAATCCAATTTCCACGTTTTTGGTTCGATTTGAGGAGTTTTTTTTTGATTTCACTTTGAAATCTTGCTCGGGAAGTGGAAAATCCTGTCGTTTCTAGCTCATTTGCTTTGGATTTGAGCAATTTCTGCATTGCAATATCAGCGATTAGGGTTTGGTGTTCGATCTGAGAGCAAAACCCTGTTCTCTGGTGCGAAATCTGCTCCTCCATTGCCGATTTCCGTGCAGGCTAGAAAAACAAGGGGCATATACACCGATTGCAGCTCCTCACCGAAGCGAACCCTAGCTCTTCTCTCTGTCTTCTCCAATATTTTTCTCGTCTTCATCAAATCTACCGTCTTTCTCTCTCTCTCTCTCTCTCTCTCTCTCTCTCTCTCTCTCTCTCTCTCTCTCTCTCTCTCTCTCTCTCTCTCTCATCATCGATCCTCAAAAGACAGTGAGCTTTTTTCCAATTTTTTTCTACTTATGGTTTTTTTTTTTCTCAATTTTTAGTGCTTAATCTATTTTAATATGAATCTAGCTTATGTCTCTCGATTCTCGAGATTTCGTTGGATTTTGATCCGATTCTTGCTGATAGATCTATTTTTCTTTTGGATCTCATTGTTTAGAGCTTTGCTTTTTTATTTTTATTTTAAGCTGATGATGCATATTGCCCTCCTTTTCGATTTTTTTTCTCAGTTTGATTATTCATTTGAAGAAGTTACTCAGATTTACAGTTGGCATTATTTGAGGACAGAGGAAGGGTTTTAACTTTCAAACAGGTAAGCTTCCCCCTCTCATTTCTCCAAAATTTTCCACTTAGGGTTTGGTTTTTGTAATTTTTTCTTGATTTCTGGTGCTTGATTTGTTTTGATCTTGATCCAACTTATGTCTCTTTATTCTTAGAGATTTCATTGGATTTTGTTTCGATTCTTGCTGATTTAAGTTGTAATTTAGGTTTTTGTATTTAGATTTTAGAGATTTATCTAAAAGTATATCTAAAAAAAAGTTATGTCTAGCGGCGCATTTTCTATGCCAGATAAGTCTAATATGGTAGAACGTAGTGCATTTTTATATGTGCATATTTCTGATGGATATTTATTCTAGGAATGAGATTTTAGACACATGCAAAAAAAAAAAAAAAAAAAAATCCCTCATACTGGTTGCTTGCAGAATTTCTGTAAAATGCTATCTCTACTATGGTTTATGTTCACATTGTCTCATAGCAGAAATTGGATGTTTATTAAATAGAAGATTGCAATGTTTCAAATATTTATGTATATTTGTTATCTCTTTATTGTTTTATTGTAACCAATTACATTTATTTAATACGAAGGATGTGTGCAATCCCAGCATGAATGGTTTCTAAAATACACCATAATCATTAGATCCCAATCTAGATTTTGTGGTCCTTTTTTCGATATCCACACCAAAAAATATTGCTGTAATTAGTGTCGAATCATTTAGAAGCTTTTTAGAGATTTTTTTTTATTATTGGATCAATGTCATTTGGAATAATCTTGATTATTGATGTAAATTAGTTAAACTCCTCATTTGAGACCGACTCTTGAACCGTAATCTTCTCTGAACACATGAAAAAAATAGAGGTATGAAGATTGTCCACGTGTATGGACCACATTAAAGTAAGAGGATGGATAACACAATCTGATTGGCCCAATATCTACACTCCAGATTTCCATAGATATCACTACAATGTCTCTATCCTCCCTCTCTCTCTCTCTTAACACAACACAATAAAAATCATTTCAAGTCCTCTAAGGTTGAAGGCCCATGATTATGAGAAACTGGGCACAAAAATTTTTCCTTAAGTTTTTTTTATTTTTTTTTAATTTTTTTGTTTTTTATTTTTATGGTTGAGTAGCCAAGGGTTCTAATGCATAGATCAATGGTAGACATATTGCATTTCAACACTAAAGTTATAGTTTGAAATTATCCATGTGGAGGCTAGGGTATGTGTGATAATTGCATCCTTGCAAAGCACAGTGCTTGTGATAAATCCACCCTGTCCATCCCTTTTGCTAGTTTGACCTATTATTGAAACTTTCATGGGATCTATCTCTGAATACATGAAACCCAAAAAACTTAGCTTGATACAAAACTTGTGGCTATATGGATGTTTAATCACCATAATTTCCTCCCATGTGGATATACGGATGTTTCAATGTTGCCCGTTTAATGGTTTAATCACCATTATTTCCTTTTGTCTCACTTCCGTAGTTTCGGATGTGCCTCATTTTTTGTTTGTCCTGAATGAGCTTGCAAAGCAAATGGACAGTGGATTTATCACAAAAATCACGGTGAGCCCCACCTAGCTTCCCTTCGCAGGCAATTCAGGTCCAGCTGAGCTTGGGTTGACCCTCAACTCAGCTGGCCCACCCAATAATGTTTTATTAATTTTTTTAGGTAAATAAATAATTTTAGCTCATTTTTTTTTTCATTATTTCCTTCTTTCATGCCATGATTATTGGAAGTTGATCCATGTGATCATGCCCGTGAGGTAGCACATCTAAATGGCCACCACATGCACTGAGATCCAAGCTGTTCATCATGCAGATCATTAGTTGTAAATTCCCTTGCTCTAAGATCATATGGGTCCAGTGATCAGGACCACCATAGTTAATGAAACAATTGGACATCTAAGTTCATTTGCTGGAAAACTACTAGGATTTTTGTCTGATTTTTCCTGAAAACAAGGCGGAGTTTTATTCATACTCAAAATCTAAATGGAGTCTTTTATAATTATTACCTTTGATAGTATTTGCAGCAATTAAGGTGTATTTGGATGCATTATCCAATTGGATTGCAATCACTGCTCAAATAAAATAGACATAACTAAACCGCAATTTCCTTGCTTAGCATTTACAAACATGAATGACTTGGTCATAAACAAGGCTATCAGACCGTTCATCTGATAACAACCACAATGCATGATTGATGTGGCCAAATTCCCACTCACCAGACCATCTGCTTCTCCTATATGTATACTAAATGAGTGGTTATTAAAAAGTGGATGTCAGTACAATTTGGTGTGGTAACATCACATTATTTGGTGTGGGGAGAAACCAGATTGCCTAGTAGGGTTTTATTGGCAAAATATCACAAAGTAAAATACATGCTGACACAGTTTTTGCATTTGTTTATGGGTTATTGCAACTTGTTGATATTGTGCTGAAGATCAATGAAACAATTTGGATTGACGAATGTGCTGAGTAAATGCACGTTTTAACTCAGGTTTTATGATTGATTATTGGCAAGTTTCGTCATATATTTTGATGGCATTCTTGTTTATAATCGGTGACATGAAGATTGTAGGAGTTTTATGCACTGAGAAGCTCTTCATTAATCTGCAGAAATATATTGGTTTCCCATATTAGGACCCAGTGGTATTCTTGTTATGATGGCCAATGTAGTGCTGTTCTATAAGATTGGAAGATTGGTTACCACTAGATTTGAATTTGTTTAGAGGACAAAGGCGCAGAGAATGTTTACGTATTGTGACCCACATTTTACGATATTCTGGTTTATAGTAGCCCAAGCCAATTAATTGGGATAAGGGTTAAATGATGATGATTCTTTTTTCTTTTTCTTTTTTAAATTAAATTTTATTTTTAATGGCAGGTAATGTGAGATCATATGGATATGGAAAATCTATATGAGAATTTTACACACCGAAAAGCTTGTCATTAATTTGAAGAAGCGTACCTTCATGACTTCCAACGTTCCTTTCGCGGGTTTTCTTGCCTTTTATAAGGCATAAGGGTATTGGAGTCGATTTGGAAAGATTGTTGGAGTGGTCGTTGCCCACCAATATTCCTTAAGTGCGAAGTTTCCATGGCCTATCAATGTTCTACAAGCAATTTATTAGGCATTTCAGCACTATCATGGTGCCAATTAGGAGTGTATGAAAGTGGGTCCATGTTAGTGGAGTAGGGTTCTACCAAAGCATTTGAAAACAAAGGCTAAGATTATAGAGGCGCCAACCCTACAAATTCTTGATTTTTAGAAGTAATTTGAAATTCCATGTCACGCATCATGTATGAATATTTGTGGGGTTCTGAGCCAAGAAGGTCACCTAGTTACCTTTTTAGTAAAACACTAATGTGCTTGAAAGAAGTGTTTGACTTGGATGTAGAATTTTTATGCAGTACTGCAAAAAGTGAGGCATTGGTGGTATTACTTGATGCATGTGGAGTTCTTCTACTTAGATCATGAGGCGCTGTGATATTTAAATTCCAACAAAAATTAATGCCTCGCATGCAAAGTGGAGCTGTTTGTCGGAATCTAATTTTGTGCTAAAGCATAGGGAGTGTGAAAGCAAGGTTACTGATATGTTGAGTTGTAGAGTTAATCTTTCGACATCCTTCTCCATCTTTGGATTTGAAGAGATTAACGAAGATAACAGAGATGACATAGTTTATGGTTTGATTTACAAGACGTTGATATCAAGATAACTTGTTGGCCACCCGAGATATTTGATGTATGATGTGTATATGATGCAACCAGGCTACTCAATCATCTGATTGAGGCCCAAATATGGCTGATTGTTTGATTAGGCCCTTAGATTGCAAACTAGACCTTGATCAGGCCCATCTAAGGGTCTACATTGATATGATGGAAGAGTAGGTCCAAAACAAAGTTTTTGATTGGTAATTTGGACCATGTCAATGGTCTGATTAGCTTGTGGGGTCCACAAGTCCATGGGATTTATTATTTTATTAATTTTTAGAGTTAATCATGGCTTGTGATTAAACGAGTCAGGACTTGTTAAATAGGTTTCACTTTAATATTTTTGCAACTTATTTTGAGAGCCACTTTTCAACTAGCAAATGATGCCAGAATGATGTGAAATTGGTCCCTTTGAAAGTGTATTGAGTTAGCTTTTTGGTGAGTACAAGATTATGCAATTCCAAGGTCATTTGATTGAGTTATGGCCGATTTAAAAAAAGGATGTATGGGATTCAGGGAGTTCTTTAGTCATTTTTAATATTTGATTCGTTAGAGTTAGTAGTATTGGATACAATAATATTAGGTTGGTTTTGCTTTAAGAAGTATTTAAACAGTGTAAGGACTTCTGAATAGTTGATGAATATTCAACTCCACAAGTTATTTTCTCAGTTAAGTGTGTTGGCTCAGTGTAAAGATTCACTTCTGAATAGTTGATGAATATTCAATTCCAAAATTATTTTCTCAGCTAAGTGTGTTGCTTCCTCTTGGCATGTGTTGTCTTACTTTAGCATGTGTTGCTACAATCCAAGCATCAGTTGCTGGATTTTTATCATAGTATGTGTTGCTTGTATCTATTTTGAAGAAGATTTTGTGGCAAGATCATTATGTAAAGGTTCATACCCAATTTGAAACTAGTTCTTTCAATTTGGTTGCTTTAATATCTCTTCTATGATAGTCATCTTTGTTTGCCTAAGAGTTCATTGCGAGACATGGTTATGTTGGAGCTACATCTAGCATAGAAGGTCATTTTTGTACAATGACCCATTGGTGAAGGATCATCTCTTTGGATCTGTATTTAAACTTAATGTTTGAAATTTAATCAAGTTGTGTGTTGGGTTAATGGTCTATCACCTTTGTTTTAGGTGATGGCATTTTTTTTTTTAATTTTTATTTTGAAAGATGAAATATTATTAAGGCCAGGGGCCACAAAAAAAGAAGAAGAAAAGAAACAGAGGACAACAACAAAAATGAAAGAGATCCAAACAAAGAAAGAAAAGGAAAGGAAAAAACATATACAAAAGAGACCTAGACAGAAAAAAAAGGAAAGGAACTCAGGGAGCCCACTCCCTGATGTACATAGCAACCCTTCCCACAACCACATCACTAGAACCCCTCGAGTTACAAAAGCAGCGATTATTCCTTTCCAACCAGATTGCCTAGAAGGTAGCCATTAAGCCAATTCTGTACTTTTTCTTTCCGAAGCAACCACTGGAGTCGACGTGCCGACTATGCAAAAGAGCTTCAACCAAGGCTGGCATCACCCAAGATATCACAAAGTAAAATACATGCTGACACAGTTTTTGCATTTGTTTATGGGTTATTGCAACTTGTTGATATTGTGCTGAAGATCAATGAAACTTGGCATTGACTTGCTTATTTAATGTTAGTGCCAGTCCTGTGACTGCTGAATTGCTCTGTTGGAATCTTGCAGTCATCTTTTGGTTTTGTGGACTACCATGATCGGAGGTCAGCGGCTCTTGCAATCATGACATTGCATGGACGCCAGCTGTAAGGATGCTTATCCTTAAAATCTCTTTGCCTTCATAACATAGCTTAGATTTTGATTCTCAAATTGTGGCTTCTGTCCTCTGCAGTTACGGTCAGGCAATCAAGGTAAACTGGGCATATGCCAGTGGCCAGAGGGAGGACACTTCAGGTTACTGTTTGCTTCCATACTTGTTTCCTTTCTCTTTTACTATTCTTTGTTTGTTGTTTCTGCTACTGCATGTGTTGATGTGGTTATAAACTTGGTGTCTACACAATTCTCTCTGCAGAGATGCACGGGTTATGTGGGATCACAAAACTGGGCGCTCAAGAGGATTTGGCTTTGTTTCTTTCCGTAATCAGCAGGTATACTCTTATTTATCACTGTTTAAATGCCTGTAGTTGACTTCTTCTTTTTTAAAAGCCTGTAGTTGACTTCTTCTTTTTTAAAAGCCTGTAGTTGACTCATGAATTATCCATCAATTTCTGAGGTGGGACTGGGGCATGTTGAGTATTGATTTCGCTAATCGTAATAGTAAACAGACTCGGAATTGGTAATGGAAGGGAGTCAACTGAACCTCGTTTTTGATTTCTGAATTTGGGCAATGCTTCTAATAATGTTGGGACCAGCCTGCAACATTGAGAATTGCCAAATTGAGCTACTGACTAAAGCCCCATAATAGAGTTGAGCAAAATATTCAACATTGGTTTTTATTAATTTTCAGAACATGGTCAGCTTTGCAATCTAAGATTACTCTGATAACTGCAGCCTGACCAGGGCAAGTTTATTTGGCTGAGCTCATAATTGATTAGCCAGTTATGGGACCGAATCAGCTATCCATGGTTCGTTATTCATTGAAACCTGATTATCTATTTATTTGTTATTGTTTTGCAGGATGCTCAGAATGCTATCAATGACTTGACTGGTGAGGCATCTGGGGTTTGCAAATTTTGGGTTTGTCAGCATGCTTGTACATGGTATTTTTCTTTGATTTTACTATGCTCCTGTCAGGTAAATGGCTTGGAAATAGACAAATAAGATGCAATTGGGCTGCTAAAGGAGCTGGCTTTGCTGAGGAAAAACCCCAAAGTGAAAACCAAAATCAAAACATGGTGGTCCTGACAAATGGTAGTTCGGGTAGCATGGGTACGGTATCCTCCATCTTCTCCTTTCTATTGAAAGTTAGGGCTATTATTTCAATGCCAATGACAAACGACAAACCAGTCTCCCATCTCCTTTCTGTGTTTGTCATTGGAATTGACCATTTGGTGGACCTACCAAACCGTCAATTCCACTGGTATTGATTTGACCCTGTACTGAATGATGTTTAAAATGATGAGTACTACCCACCACGCAGCACACGGTCTGAAATTTCATGGTCTTGCATTAATGAGCTATAGCTTAATGGCAGTCAGCAGCTGTTCAGACTCTTGATCCAGATGCTTGTACATGGACACCCATAACTGAATTCAGTAGAGCTTTTCATCCAATTTGTGCATGTATGAGATCTCTAACCAAGAAGGGTGTGTGTCAACTGACGAATGTTCTCTGCTTCCATTGTCACTTTGCAGACGGAGGAGGTCAAGAGAATGTAAGTGACGAGGCCCCTGAAAACAACCCTGCGTTTACAACTGTCTATGTTGGTAATCTTGCACACGAGGTAAAATAGAAGAACTGAGACATCGTGTTGGTTGCATGGTTTGTACAATTGAGAGAAAAAAAAAATGTCCCTTAGATTGATGGCCCACACTTTGCAGCATGTCTATTTTTATCATCTGTGCTGACATTTCCTGTTTCAATGGCCAATTCGTCAGGTGACTCAAACTGAACTCCATCGCCAGTTTCATTCTCTTGGGGCTGGTGTCATTGAAGAAGTGCGTGTACAGAGAGATAAAGGTTTTGGATTTGTAAGGTATCACACACATGATCAAGCAGCCCTGGCCATTCAAATGGCCAATGGAAGGATTGTCTGCAGCAAGTCCATGAAAGTAGGAAGCTTTTTCTAACTCTTTGAATTATTTTGGTTCCCTGAATCTTGGGGCCGGAATCAAATAAATGGTTTTGGTTAATGCTCATGCAGTGCTCGTGGGGCAACAAGCCAACTCCACCGGGAATCTGCAGAAATAATTTTTTAGATTTTTTCCCCAAAGAGAATAAATTCAGCTGTTACAGGGCCGTGTCAGCCGATGCAGCCTTGATCATATCAGCCAGCAAAATAAATCACATTGCTTGCAAGCTGAGTGATGTTGCCGTCTGCTTGCTAGGTGGAGATAACATCTGTGATAATTTCTCATGCCTAGTGTTCTATTTCATTCTGCATTTAGAAGGGAGAATGACCAGGAATTTTGAAATATTTTTGTCTAGTTGATCTTCTTGACCATTGCATTTGTTATTGCTTCCTGTTTAGTCTGCCCTCATTATTATTTATGATGTGCACCTCCTCCCAATGCAGGAGGGAGATTACTCCATAGCTATGGGTTTGAGCACATGCCCACTCTGTTTAATCTGGAAAAGGCTGGATTGATTAAGAAGCAGGTGCAGTGGCATCTATCTGAAACTGAAATTAAAGTGTTAATATGTCTTCTATTTTGTCCATTTTCCTTGGATCTTTATGCATTGCCTTTATTTGTCTCACACACTACCAGATACTATTTCTTCCTCCTTGTATCTGAAATTGTTGTAAATAATTCTCTTTATTGGAATCGAAAAGCAACTGGCTGACAATCAAACGTGCGCTGCAGCTTGTAGTTGAAGATACTGACACTGCCAAGTATACATTCTGTTAGTTTATATTATTTATCACACAAACACACATTTTGTCTTACCGAAGTTAGATGACTTTTCCTATGAGTGATGTCCTTCAAGCATGATGCATGGGCATACCCTCATTATATTTTTGTCACTAAATAGGCATAATATATGTTTTCAGGATCAGCTCAACATGAAATGGCTCATCCTAGTTGATTTGGCATCAGTGGCCACCGATAATAGTCACCTATGCAACAGGTACTCATTGTGACTTTGGTGTATGCATCTGTCAGTAATCTGTGTGTTTGTCAGTATGGATTTTTTTGAGACATAACCTAATTGTTTGTCAGTATTCCATACTGAGGGATTGACACACCAAAGAGAATAAATTCAATTTTTGTTAAATGGTGTCTTAGGACTAATTTTCTAAAAACATTCTCTCTTCTTTTGGCTGATCGATTCTTTTTTCTTTTCCCTCCAGGAATCTGAATGCTTACCCCTGATTGAATTTCCAAACTCAGTAACAGAATGGAAACCAACCAATCCAATCTTCTCTCCCTTCTCAACCTACTTCATCGAGGAAGTTGATCTAGCTGAAGAACTCAATCGAAACAGCTGCATGTCACCTTCTCCAAGACCTATAAACTGCTCAGAGACATGTTTATGCCATCTGAAATGGCAGAATATGCACGCAGGCTTATTGCTGGGAATCCATCATTGGGAGAACAGATTATGGTGTGATTTTATTTTGCAGTTTAAATTTAATACCTGACTTTTTTGAGTTCTTTGCCGAACTCAGAGAGAGATTTCCATCTTATTTCCATGGTTTCTCTGTTTGTGTTGAGATTTCAAGTCTCTTGGACTGAGGGAGAAAACCAATCTCTTTTTCTTCTTTCGTTTTCTTTTTCTTTATGTTTTTTCATGTTTTATGGATTGAGATTCCAAGTCTATTTGACTAAGAATTGAAGACTCTTTTTGGGTTTTCTTGGGTTTTATTTGAGAGGAAAAACCCATTAAAATATTGTAACTAATGTTGTGGATCTGACTGACTATGCACAAGTTTATGAATGTGTTAAAATAAATAATTTAGCCTCGATTATTGATAAATGATGTTAGAAATTGATTTTAGCCTCAATTGATGTCAACAAAGGCTAAATCTATCTTTAGTCTCAGTTTTGCCTTAGTTACTTAAACTGAGACTACAACTCCCGTGGCTAAAGGCATTAGCCTCGGTTGTTGAGAACCGAGGTTAAAAATAGATTTAGCTTCGGTTGGAGGCAATTGAGGCTAAAATTTGGATTTAGTCTCATTTGAAAACAATGGAGGCTAAAATTTTGATTTAGCCTCATTTCGAGAAAATTGAAGCTAAAAAAGTTTTTAGCCTCATTTGAAGAACTGAGGCTATAAAAGTCATTTTAGCCTCGGTTGCTAAAACTGAGGCTAAAGCCTTTAGCCACGGGGTTTTCAACCTCGGTTTGATAATCGAGGCAAAACGAGGCTAAAGGCTTTAGCCTCAGTTTTTAACCTTTTTAGCCACAGTTTTGAACTGAGGCTAAAGCCCCCTTTTCTTGTAGTGCAATGATGATAGACACTGGTTCTATGGTCTGGATCATGAGACAATTGGGTTCCTATAAACTCCATGCACAAGAGAGAAGTTTCCTAGCGGACACTAACAAACTGAGACTTATTAAAAAAAAAAAAAAAAAAAAAAAAAAAAAAAAAAAAAAAAAAACATATATAATATTTGTTACCTTAATGTGAAGGTTGATTATCGTGATTGAGCTCCATTGTACAAACTGGTGCATCTGGACACTTTGACTATAGTGCAAATTTAAGAAATATGTTCACATAAACAAATCCAACTATAATTTTGAGTATAGTGCAAATTTTTTTTTTTTTTTTTTAATGAAAATTCTTAACCGACCTTTCAGAGGGGATGGTGTCAATATCAACACTCAGTTTTAGCAATGATGCAACCTCCTCAGCTATCCTTTGCTTCTCAACAGAAGCTGGTCCAAAGAGGACTTGGGCAAGAAACGATGTTGTCAAAGAGTATATGCAGTCCTCTTCTTTTTTAAAAAATTAAAAGGGAAAAAGGAAAAATAGAAAAAATCACATGATGATATGCCTGACCATATTCTTCCACGGAACATGTGACTTGAATGGATCTTTTGGCAATGAAGGCTACAGACGATCAGCTACCAGAGCTGAAAATCTGTGTAATTTCTGGAAGCTGCACCCTTATCAGAATAAGCATTTTCCAAGCCAACAACAAATGGTGACCAAGCCTGAAAACAAAAAGCAGAACATAAGTGTAGTCAATCCACAGAACAAAAGTACTTGTGGATCAAGCTGATATTTGTGTTTTGCCTTCATTAAGGTCTATGTGAGCTAATTAACTCACAATGGGCTTTATGAAGTTTTTAATGGTGCATGTTCAATCATCACTCTTTCCTTTGGTGTGGTCCACTTAAGATTTGAATCTGCCTTCTGTTTGGGCTCATGCCCCAAAATGAGTTGGAAAAATGGATGGATGGCATGGAAATTCTCCAGTGGAAGACATGAGCCGACTTTGATTGGGCCCCAACTGAGCCCAGCTCTAAAATTAATAAACTCCCTAATTCCTAGGGTGAATGTTTCTAATTAAGCCATTGATTGGGCAGACTACACACGCAAAGGCATTTAGAAAAACAAGTCTGCAAGAAAAATGCATGTATTTCCACTTTTCTTTTCTTTTTTTTTTTTTCTTTTTTTTTTTTTTTGTTTAAAGAAGCCGACAATTTTATCAAAGGGATTTCTTCCAATCCTTAAATTAGTATCCATCATTCACATTAGGAAGGAATGGATAACTCAGCAACATAATGGCAGAAACAGCAGAGAAGTTCAGTAGATACTTCTAATCAAACAAGACAACTTCCTATCACAAAACATCGCGTCTCAAACTCCCATTTTTAATGTCTAGAGGACTTGCTCTTGCTTCTGATATCTCATCATGTCTTGTGATTTTCCTTAAGGAGCTTAATTTCTTCCTCTGCTTCCAGTAACTTCTTGTTGAACGAATTGACCTGTCAAAGATGCATGTCAAACATACCAAGCCAGTCTTGCTCAAAACCATTGACCTTTTCTTCTATTGCAAGACGCAGGCTCCCATTAGGATGGAATGGATAACTCAGCAACATAATGGCAGAAACAGCAGAGAAGTTCAGTAGATACTTATAATTAAACAAGACAACTTCCTATCTAATCCTCACAAAACATTGCGTCTCAAACTCCCATTTTTAATGTCCAGAGGACTTACCCTTGCTTCTGATATCTCATCATGTCTTGTGAATTTCCTTGAGGAGTTGATTTCTTCCTCTGCTTCCAGTAACTTCTTGTTGAACGAATTGACCTGTCAAAGATGCATGTCAAACTTACCAATTTAGGCTCCCATCCACTTCTCCATCTGGTTCTCAAAATAAACAGCACCAAAAGCCGCAAGGAAATAAGAAATGGATACACAGTGATGGAAATTTAATGCAAATACATAGAGATCTAAATGAAGCAGATTCAATTGATTTTTGGGTTCAAGTGAGTCTTGGCATGCATGTATGCCACGTGCAGTGGGCTAGCCGCTGCACATGAGTGAGGGTGATTTTACTTTTTCTCTCAGATGTTGGTTTTTTTTTTTTTTTTTTTTGTCAAACTTGTAGTAAGTGGTCATCTAGTATGAGTTTGTGCTCTTAGTTTGTCATTATGTTCTAATCAAGAGGAAGACAGTAGTGACAAATAAAAAATCAACAAAAGCCCAAACAACAAAAAGGAGATAGTGCTGAGAAAGAGCCCAAATTATGCTTCATGTTACACAAAGAAAAACCATTTCTCACCCAGTCCAAATTCTGTTTCCATGCCAGCAATCACCAAAGTAAGAATGAACCTCGGCTTCAAATTTCCGAAATCCCTGTACTTCCTCTAGGTCCAGGCTTGAATACCTGTTAAAAGGGGTGACCCCTTCAAGTCAGTAGCTCAGGAACTTCATCTCAAAGAAATCCATAAACAGTAATCTTGACGAGACCAAGAACAATTTAATATAATAATGTTAGTTGACACATTTAGAAGAATAATCAGTAATACCGTTGGTTGGCAAGTGATTTGGCTTGGGTCTCTAGTAAGGGGATGTGAAGAGATCTTGACACATGTTCCTTCGTCCGTCCATTATCTGGAGGATGGCTGACCATAAAATACAACTTCTAGCATCTAGAGTTGCAGAAACAAAGAAACACAACAAACCAAGGCCCACAGTTTAAAAGAGGAAATTTCCCAGAAGAAGATACAGCAAAGTTCAACCAGAAAAAAATAGTTGTAGCATCAAGAGTTGCAGAAACACGCAACTAAAGTTAATTGAGGAAATTTTGGGAAGATATAGTAAAATTTTGCTGCATTGCACCATGAGGTTGCTGGTTAGATCCCAACTAACCTCCCAAATGCATGTGTGTGCACATACACGTAAAAGGTGCATTTGGTTGCGCCATATATCATGAAATTTTGCACTTAATGATGAAATCAAACTGAAGTTTCTAGAAGGATAAGTGAGAAATCCCCCATTCCAAAAATCCTCAAGATCCCTAAAATTCTAAAATCCCCAAAGTCCTAATTTGTAATATCAGAAAATCCCCGATTCGGGGTCCACATTCAAATCTGTAAGCCCTAAAATTCTCAAATCTCTAAATGGGGGTCCACATCTAATCGGGTGTAAAGAGCTAATTATCAGAAGTAGATAGCCACTTCGAGGGGGCCGAGTCCTCCTATTACGAATATTAAATAAACTTCTGGATCCATTTTCATTAACAACAGCAACTTAAATAACATGACAAATAACCAACAGCTACTTACTGAAATTAATCAACACGTAACAACCCAAAATAACAACTACTGCATAACCAACTAGCAACCCACGGATAACAAACCACTATCCGCATGACCAGACTATAATTAAATACCCAAAGACTCGGACAACACATGAACCCCACTACTAACAGAATAGACTAAGTCAAATAAGCTAAGCATAAGAGGCCTCACGTCCTAGGCCAAGCCCACAAGTAACAGGCCCATGACAATCCTTCCCCCATCAGAAGACCTTGACCTCAAGGTCAGGGAAGTCTTTTTGCAGCTATTGGAAGTCAACCCAGGAGGCATCATTGAGCCCAAGTCCTTTCCATTTGACAAGCAGTTCACTTACAGCTCGTCCTTGCCTCTTCTTTATACGCCGCTACAAAATTTCTTCAGGCTCAGCTTGCGGCCCACCATCAACAGCTACCGGAGGAATGGTAGAGACCAGCACATTCCGAGCGCCCAGCTTCCGTTTCAAACACGATACATGAAATACGGGATGTAGGAGAGAGGTTGATGGAAGATCCAATCGGTAAGCGACACTCCCAATCCTCTCTAGGATCTGATAAGGACCATAAAATCGAGGAGAAAGCTTCAGATTGCGGTGCTGCACAACCGAGTGTTGTTTGTACGGTTGGAGACGCAAGAAGACCCAGTCACCTATTTCGAACTGCCGTTCAGTACGTTTTAAATCAGCAAAACGCTTCATCTTTTCTTGTGACAGGTGTAGGTTTCCCCTTAAGAGGCGTAAAATCTTGTTCCGACGTTACAATGTGTCTTCCACAGACTGAACTGCTGCTGTCCCCGACGAATGAGCCAACAATGGCGGCGGTGGGTATCCGTAAACTGCCTCAAATGGTGTAATTTTAGTAGAAGCATGAACATTCGTATTATACCACCACTTTGCAATAGGCAACCACCGAGACCAATCTCTTGGTTTATCTTCGGAAAAACACCATAAATAGTGCTCCACACACTTGTTAACAATCTCCGTTTGACCATCTGTTTGTGGATGATAAGCGGAAGAAAATTTGAGCTCAATCCCCTGCAATTTGAACAATTCCTTCCAAAATAGGCTAGTGAAGACGGGATCCCTGTCACCAACAATAAAACTCAGCATGCCATGGAGTTTGAAAATATTGGCAATAAAAATCTGAGCAATTTTAGAAGCTATGTAAGGGTGCGCAATTGGAAGGAAATGCGCATACTTACTAAGCCTGTCCACCACAACCAAAATCACACTAAACTTGTTAGAAAGAGGCAGCCCTTCAATGAAGTCTAAGGAAATATCCGACCATACTTTTGTAGGAATAGGTAAAGGTTGGAGGAGTCCCGCCGGATGAAGATTTTCTGTTTTGTTGCGCTGGCAAACATCACACTCTCGAATGAACGTTTTGCATCCTTTTTCATACCCTTCCAGTAATAATTGGCCCTAGCTCGATGAAGAGTTTTATGAAGACCCGAGTGACCTGCTTGAGGGCTCCCATGAACCAAATTAAGCAACTGCTCCCTAATAGCAGTAGAGTCACGAATATATAGCCTGCCCTTGTAAAACCACAAGTCATCCTTTAAATGATATTTAGAGACATCAAGGAGATGGTTTGAAAAATCAGAGATGAGTTTCTTTAATTTTGGATCCAAGGAATAGGATACACGCAAATCTGAAAGCCAACTAGGAGAAGGAAAGGACAAGGCAGCCAGCTGGCTAGGTGTATCTTCAAATTTCCTGGATAGAGCATCTGCCACCAAATTGTCTTTTCCCTTTCGGTATTCAACCACAAAATCAAATCCCAACAACTTAGTAAGCCATTGTTGTTACATTGGAGTACCCACCTTCTGCTCAAGTAAGTACTTGAGGCTTTGATGGTCTATTTGTATTCGAAAAGTCTGCCCCAACACATAACACCGCCATTTCTTCACTGCTAGTACTAAAGCCAGCAACTCCTTTTCATATGTGGAGGGGTGCAAGGCTTTGCCATGAATGGCCTGACTCATAAAGGCAATGGGCCTGTCCTGTTGCATTAATACAGCACCTACACCATAACCAGAAGCATCACACTGAATAGTAAAGGGTTTAGTGAAGTCAGGAAGAATTAAAACATGGGGGGTTAGTAACAGCTTCTTTAAGGGCAATGAAAGCATCTTTGGCAGCAAGATTCCATTCAAAGGAATTTTTTTTTAAGTAGAGAAGTCAGGGGGGCAGCAATAGATCCATATCCTTTTATGAATTTCCTATAATACCCCGTAAGACCTAAGAAACCCCTTAAGGACTTAAGAGTGGAAGGAAACGGCCAGTTTAACATGGATTCAATTTTTTTAGGGTCAGCCCGGACCCCTTCTTTTGAGATTAAGTGACCCAGATATTCAATCTCAAGACACCCAAAAGCACACTTGGATTTGTTTGCAAAAAGATGATGTTGGTGTAAAATCTCCAGCACCGTGGCTAAAGGGTGTCGATGTTCTTCCAAGTTGGTGCTATAGATAAGAATGTCATCAAAGAAAACTAAGATGAATTTTCTTAAGAAAGGTTTAAAAATATGGTTTATGAGAGATTGAAAAGTAGCCGAGGCATTTGTCAACCCAAAGGGCATTACGAGAAACTCGTAATGTCCATCATGTGTACGAAACGCCGTTTTTGGGACATCATCAGGATTAACACGAATTTGATGATACTCGGAACGTAAATCCAACTTGCTAAAAATAGTTGCCCCATGCAATTCATCTAGGAGTTCATCAACAGTAGGAATAGGAAATTTAGCCTTAATGGTTTCTTTATTTAAAGCACGATAATCAACACAAAGACGCTAACTGTCACCCCTCAAACTCGGAAACCAGGCTCACAAAATTTTCGATCGCCGAATCCGGCGTCGACAGCCTCCGTAGTACCCCATTCTCAGCTCCCGATACCCATATACCAAGTTCCGATCCTGGGATGCTACGAGGAGGATTTCTAATATGATTTGATTTATAATGAGCATAACCACAAGCATAACCCATGAACAATAACCATAAGAACACCATCACAAATTTCACTATGATAAAAAACTTTAAGTACAATGCATAGGAAAGGAAAATACAAGATAGTGCTAATAACAAACTCCAGAAACTTGGCTGCACACTCCAACTGCGGCGAGTCTACGACTGCATCCTGGCGTCACCTGCACGCATCAATCGTGCATAAGCTTATGGAAAGCTTAGAGGGTGGTGTAAGTGTATGTGCAATATGAGCGTGCTCAGAATGTAAGGTCAGAGTAATGCGGAATCATGCTGATGAGTACATAAATGCAACCAGCCGTACCAAGGCTATGCAATACAAGATATGAGTGCAATCGGCCATACCAAGACCATGCGATGCAAGATGCAGCTCAAGCATACCAATCCTCATCCAAATCCTCATGTCAATACAGTTCTTAGTCTGGATAATCACCGGGGTTTAGTACACTCCAAATAACATTGTCGCTCTCCAGCCGCACAGTCCAAGCGAGCGTAAGAAACCTCACTATCCGCCTAGCCAATAGTCTGTCAATACCCATCCGGCACGTCGATAGCGAACCCATTCACGAGCTAGTCAGACTCAGCCTAGTATTTTCCCCTACCCTCGGGCGAGTAAGGCCACACCCCTTTCCAACCGACCACGACACAGTAGGAGACACGGCCTCCTGATATTCGGCCCTCATGCGCTCATAAATCCACTCGGTCTCGACGTTGGAGTCATCTTCTGGTACCATCGAGTTCAGAAACTTTCACCCTGGGACATCTATGGTGCCCTAATTGCTTAGAACACAGTTTTCGGTGTCCAACCAACCACCCACGGTGTGTTTGTGGAGGCTATGGCCCTGATGTCGCTAGGGCATATTACAATCACACAAATGCAAGTGCATGTATCACACTATCAGTCATGCAACCATCCCGCATGAGGTACACACCCATGTAGACAACTCCACTTGTCAGGGAGCCCGTAAACAGTCTACCTGAAGGCATATGCTATGATCAGTCACTCCTCATACCAAGCATACATATGATGCATATGATCATGAATCATGCATCTATACTAAACATGTTATATAGTGATGGGCTTGTGCATAACGGATATGGGCCTAGACGGCCTACTCACTACAAGTATGGGCCTATTCATGGGCCTTAGGGAGTGTGATAATGCACACATTTAACCAACATTATCCTTACAATGTGGACGTCAAACCAACATTGTTCTCAAGGCACTACTTATTATAAACATCATTATTTACACCACGAAGGGATCATACATTGCAATGGACCTAATTGCACCCGATTGGGCCTTGAGTACATCAATTGGGTTGTATCATATGGGCATTATATTCATCAAGTGGGCGGTATCATTGGACCGCACCAATGGACCTTATGTACATTGCAATGGGCCATAACTCATGGGCTTTGCATATATCTCATTAGTCACATAACATGGGTCTCAAATATAACAAGGTGAGCCTAATCATATGGGCCTTAACACATCAACGTGGGCCTCAATATTGGGCCTAAAAATTCATCAAGATGGGCCTAAACACATCAACCCATATGTATCCAAGTGGGCCTCCATAATGAGCCTAAAAATACATCAAGACGGGCCCAAACACATGGGCCCATAATTGCCAAAGTGAGCCTCATGTGAGGCCCGCCATAATGTTTATTTTCCTATCCAATCTGTTGATAAGGTCACATGAGTAGGGGGCCCACCATAATATTTATTTTCCATCTGCCTGTTGACAAGGCCATGTGGCAAGGGGCCCACCAAAATATTTTTTTTCCATCCACCTGTTGATAAGGCCATGTGGCAAGGGGCCCACCAAAATATTTATTTTCCATCCACCTGTTGATAAGGCCATGTGGCAAGGGGCCCACCAAAATATTTATTTGAAATCCAACCTATTCATACGGTTATGGGACCGGGGCCCACCGTGATATTTACTTGCCATCAAACCTGTTCATATGATCACGCAGACCAGGGACCCACGGTGATGTTTATTTCCATCCAACCCATTCAAAAGGTCACGTGGACCAGAGTAGGGCCCACTGAGATGTGGTTCACAAATCCAGCCCACCTAAACTGTGTGTCCCACTTGACTGAGGGTTCAGACCAAGTTTCAGCAGCATCCAAACTTCAGGTAGGCCCCACCAAGTAATTTTATATGTTTTAGGCATGTTTTCACATGATTTTAGATGGTATGGCCCACCTAAGTTCCGTATACGGCTGATTTTTGGGATACCCCATAATTTAAAGGGGAACCATCAAATGCACGGTGCTGATGGTCGAAACGCACCATGGTGGGGCCCACAGCTGGGGCCGTGAGGCCCAAATGGCCCGTCCGTCCGTCAGCCAGCCTGTCACGTTACTGTGGCCCAGCATGCAACAGCAATACTGTCGCGCCGTAGTAGAAGTAGCAAGTGCCACCCTTTTTTTATTTCGTGGGGCCCGCATCAGCAAGATCCAACCCGTCCATTGTTTGAGTCCCACAAAATTAGGGGTCCACACCAAGTTTCAAGTGGGTCCAAGCTTCTGGTGGACCCCAGCAATCCTTTTTCCCGAGTTTTAATGGAAACACTAGTATTCTCGATCCCACGGCTAGCCAGAAAATCAGATCAGCCTCATTTTTCGGCTTAATGTCTAAAATGGGCTGGAGAATAGATTGGACGGTGTGGATCACATACATACATCAAGGTGGGGTTGCATGAGCAGCCCACCCCAAAAGGTAAAAAAAAATTTTTTAAAGCTTGGAAGTACACGCCCATGCAGTACGCACGCTCCATATTAGCAAGCCCGTCTAGCGTCCAGAGACGCTGGACGGCACTGAGAAACACATGCATTGTGGTGGGTCCCACATGGTCGTGGCCCACCCATCAAGGTGGGTCCCACGTGGATGTGGCCCACCTGATATTTATGGTTTCCTCCATCTTAGCTCGCTAATGGGCTGGATGGTGTAGATTCAACCCATTCATCCAATGGGTCCCACATGAACTATATGATTCATGGTGGGCCTCATCACCCTTCATCATTATCACCATTCGTATAAAGAGAGAGAGAGAGAGAGAGAGAGAGACGGTGATAGAGGGGAGGGACCCCACTACTATGGGCCCTCCCTTGATACAATACATAGATCAAAATGGGTCCCACCTACAAGTGGGCCCTTAAATGGAAATCAACGGTGGATCACCCACCTCTTGTGCTCCTCCTTACTCCCTTAGCTTCCTTAGCTCCTAGCCTCCTCTTTCAATGGTGGTTGATGATGATCCAACGGTTGAGATGGGAGATGTGAGAGTAGGGGAAAGTGGGCCACACTTGGAGAGGGAGAGAGCTTGGAACATATGGAGTTTGGGTTGCTTTGGATTGAGTTGTGAGAAATGAGAGAAAATGAGAAATGATGGATTAAAGGGATGGATGGAGTGGTGTTTGTAAGGAAAGGTATGAGTTTGTTTGAAAATGTGAAAAAGTGGAGTGGTGAGGTGAGGGAGAGGTTTGACTTGTGGAAAAAGGGAGAAAGGCCACTTGTACTTGTTGTTGGGTGAGGTGGCATAAAGATAAGGTGGTGTACTTGACTTGATTTGATGGGACATCTCGTAGAGATTCCCTTAAAGTTTGCAACGCGCGGCGTTTCTTCGGAATGAACGCAGACCGACATCTTCTACCTTGGGTATCGGATCGGTGCGTGAGTTGTAGCGTTGGAACCACGGAGATGGCGTGGTCGCCAAGGTATGAGTTTCGGATCGAGCCGCCTTTAGTAGGCAGGACTCGAATAGGATCGCGCGCAACATCGAAAACTGGTCAAAGATTGCCGAAATTCGACCGGTAGGATCGCGGAAGCTTACGGAACGGTATGGACTAGGGTACGGGTCTTACGACTCTCCCCTCCAAATAAAAATTTCATCCTCAAAATTTACTCAATCATCGTAACTAGTCATAACTCATAATAGAAGAGGAAACAAGGTATCGTCATATAAAATCGAAGGCAGCATACAAGATACAGTATATGATCAATCACCAAAGAGATGAGGATAGCACTCTCGAATCTTGGCCTCGTGCTCCCAAGATGCCTCATCAACAGAATGATGACCCCACTGAACCTTCACTAAGGGTATGACCTTAGTTCGGAGGACCTGCTCCTTCCGATCAAGGATACGAACTGGCTGCTCAATGTAAGAAGCGTCCTCACAAACCTCTAACGGCTGCCAATCAATAATAGGAAAGATGTCTGACCCACACTTCCTTAACATAGAGACGTGAAAAATGTTGTGGACACCAGACAACTGCGGTGGTAAGGCAAACCGATAGGCCACAGCGCCAATGCGCTTAGTGATCTCGAAAGGTCCTATGAATCTCGGGGCAAGCTTGCCCTTTGCTCCAAATCGAACCATGCCCTTCATGGGGGAGACCTTGAGATACACATGGTCCCCTACATCAAACTCCAAGGGACGACATTAGCGATCAGCAAAACTCTTCTGCCGACTCTGAGCTGTGCGCATCCTCTGCCTGATGATATCAATAGCCTCTGAAGTCTCCTACACAAGCTCGGGACCTAGGAGACGCCGCTCTCCAACCTCGGTCCAACAACTCGGAGATCTGCACGGTCTGCCATACAATGCCTCAAAAGGAGCCATGTCAATGGTCGCCTGATAGCTGTTGTTGTATGCGAACTCAGCCAATCGCATAAAATAGGCCCCAAGGTACGGAGCCATTGAACTCCTAACACAATATCACAGCCACCCAATGTCAAAACATAAAAATCTGTGCAAAAAGTGTTTCCCTGCATTTGAAATTGAAGATCCATACATTTGCCCGTACTGAATAAAGTGTCACCATTTGCCACTCTAACCAAGAGTCCTACTGTGGATTGTGATTGCAGATGCGCTCGGTGTTGAATGGAGGGGTCCAGAAAATTATGTGTACTCCCAGTATCAATGAGAATCACTACTGCACAATCGTTGATATGGCCCAGAATGCGCATGGTTTTTGGGCTTGGGGAACCAACCAGAGCATGGATAGAAATCTCGGGAGCGGGTTCTGTATCAACTTCTACCCCTTTCAAGGGAACTTCTACTCCTTCTAGAAGTGGTGGTTGCTGCACGGGTCGTGGCTCGTCCTCCTCTGAGTCAGCCCATTCTATGATAAACAAACGGGCTGATTTGTTTTTATGGCCCGGCCCCCATTTGTCATCACAATTGTAACAAAGTCCTTTTGCCCGTCGCTCCTTCATTTGTAATGGGGACAAACGTTGGACCGGAACAATAGCCTTTGTATCGGAGGTGGTGTTGGTAATAAATGGGCGTGTGGGAAGAGAGCTCACCTGTGAACCCCGCAGGAAGGCGGCTACATTTTCCTCCTACATTTTTGCCATACCAAAAGCCATTGTGAGGTTAGAGGGATTTAGCATACAAACCATGAACCGAATATCCTCCTGTAAACCGCTCAAAAAATAACTGAGCTTATATGGTTCTGCCAACCCTTTAAGCCGATTAGATAAGACCTCAAATTGTGACTTGTAAGCCTCCACGGTTGTAGTTTGTCGGAGCCGTGTAAGGGCCTCCATTGGATCATCCAAAAGGGAAGGACCAAATCTGGTGAGTAAGGATTGAGAGAAGCCATCCCAACTAGTGATCCCACCTAAAGCCTCCAAATCCTGAAACCAAGTGAGGGCTTTACCCTCCATATGAAAGGAAGTCAAAAGGACCCGATGATGAGGGTTAGTTTGATGATAATTAAAAAATTGATTAGCGCAATAAATCCAACCATTAGGGTCGTCGCCATCGAATTTAGGAAAGTCGAGACGAATAGCCCTTATTTGAATTCCACCATGCTCTTTAAATAAAGGATTTCCCCGCTGATAGGATGACCCAATGTGAGAGTCTTCCTTATGCTTTCCTTGCTGAATGACCAAGGTCTCCACATTAGTTACCGCCAGTTGTAATTGTGCTGACAAGTTTTCCACGGCCTGTTGCAAGGCTTCTTGATTTTGGTGTTGAATTTCCTGTGTGTGCCGAACTGCAACCAATGATTCAGCAAGGTGGGATAAGCGAGTATTGTGCCCTTCAGCCATGGACCGAACAGCTTTAATACCACTTGTAAAGAGCTAGTTATCAAAAGTAAGTAGATAGCCAGCCGAGTCCTCCTCTTACGAATATTGAATAAACTTCCGGATCCATTTTCATTAACAACAGCAACTTAAATAACATGACAAATAACCAACAACCCACTACTTACTAAAATTAAGCAACACGTAACAACCCACAATAACAACTACTGCATAACCAACTAGCAACCCACGGATAACAAACCACTATCCGCATGACCAGACTATAATTAAATACTCAAAGACTCGGACAACACATGAACCCTACTACTAATAGAATAAACTAAGTCAAATAAGCTAAGCATAAGGCCTCACGTCCCAGGCCAAGCCCACAAGTAACAGGCCCATGACATCAGGAATCCACAAATTACTAAGTCTCCTAAATCCATAAATCAGCATTGAGATTGAGAGAGATTGGTACCTCTTTGGATCTTAAGGAGGGCGTGCACGGGTAGGGAGGGTGTCGTTTCGGCTCCCTCCCTTCTTTAGATGAAACACACACACACACACACACACACACACACACACACACACACACACAGAAAGGAGGGTCGAGAGAGAGAGGATTAGGGCACGCGCGAGAAAGAGAGGAGGGTCGAGAGAGAGAGAGGAGGTTGGAGAAGAAATCAGATTGCGTATTGAGTTACTCAGTACGCTTTTATCGTACTGAGTACACTGTGAATGTATGCAGTTTATCCAATCCGTTCATCCATTGTTTCATCTAACTTTAGACGTTGAACCAAAAATTGAAGCATATTCAAAGCTCAAGTGGACCATACCACGGGAAACAGTGAGAGTAATGATTTTGACCGTTGAAACCTTTCGAGTGGCCAAAGCGATCTTTATTTGCCATCCAACATGTTCATAAGATCACAAAGATCTAGATGAAGTGAAAACAATAATATCAGATTGATCCAAACTTTTGTGGCCCCCCAGAATTTTTTAACGGTAGACACTCAATTCGCACTATTTCCTGTGGTGTGGTCCACTTGATTTTTCGATATACTTTATTTTTGAGATTGGGACCTGAAATTAACTGTTAAAATGGATGGATAGGGTGGATCAAATACATAAATCACGGTGGATCCCATAGAGTTTACTCAGTACGCAATCCACTTTCGGTGGAGAAAGACAAAGGGTCGAGAGAGAGAGGAGGGTCGAGAGGAAATCGGATTGCGTACCGAGGAACTCAGTACGCTCTTATCGTACCGAGTAAACTTTGTTTGCCCCACCATGAATGTATGTGGTTTATCCACGCCGTCCATCTGTTTTCTCAGCTCATTTAAGTGGTTGAGACCAAAATTGAACCATATCCAAAGCCGAAGTCGACCATACCATAGGGAAACAGTGGGAATAATGATTTCCACCATTGAAACCTTGTTGGGCCCCACATTGATGTTTATTTGTCATCCAACCTTAATATAAGATCATAAAAACATGGATGAAAGGGAAAACATAAATATAACCTTGATCCAAAACTTTTGTGTCCCTCAATATTTTTTTAACGGTAGATTTTTAATTCACACTGTTTCCCTCAATTTTTCACCAAGGTGAAATGATAAACTTTTATCCTCGGTTTCTCAACAACTGAGGCAAAATAGTAAATTTTTAACCTTCATTTTGCAACAACCAAGGTAAAATAACGGACTTTTAGAACTGAGGCAAAAAATGAACTTTTAGCCTCAATTCCTTAGCAACCGAGGCTAAAAAAACACATTTAGCCTCCATTTTTTCAACCGAGACTAAAAATTTGTGGCTAAAGGCCTATTTTCTTGTGGTGATCATGGTCAGCCCTAAGAAGGTTTCAACGGTGGGTGTCACTATCCCATTCTTCTATTGTTGTGTCCACCTGAACTTTGGATCTGCCCCATCAGTCAGATGCACCATTCCATCGTGGCCATGGGCTTAAAAATAAAGTACATTGACTTGGGTGGGCCACACCACATACTATAGTTGAGAGGGGTTACCCTCCCATTAAAACATTCATAATAATTTATTAGGCCCACCTAAATGTGGTTCACCGATCCAGCCCATTCATTATGTAGGATGATGGGTAAGACCAAGTTTCAGCCACATCCAAAACTCATGTGGGCCCCACCAAGTGCTTTTATATCCTTTAGGGATATCTTCACATAGTTTTAGATGCTATAACCCACCTGAGTTTCGTGTATGACAAATTTTTGGGATATCCCATAACCTAAAGGGGACACATCAAATGCATGGTGTTGAGGTTCTACACACATGATGGTGGGGCTCACACAGATTGACCTCACTGGACGTTCTCATGAAATTAACCTTATAACACTACAAGAAAAGGGGGCTTTAGCCTCAGTTCAAAACTGAGGCTAAAAAGGTTAAAATTTGAGGCTAAAACCTTTAGCCTCAGTTTTGCCTCAGTTATCCAAACTGAGGTTGAAACCCCCGTGGCTAAAGGCTTTAGCCTCACTTTTAGTAACCGAGGCTAAAATGACTTTTATAGCCTCGGTTCTTCAAGTGAAGCTAAAAGAACCTTTTTAGCTTCAGTTTTCTTGAAATGAGGCTAAATCAAAATTTTAGCCTCCGTTATTTCCAACTGAGACTAAATCCAAATTTTAGCCTCAATTGCCTCCAATTGAAGTTGAATCCATTTTTAACCTCAGTTCTTAACAACCGAGGCTAGAGCCTTTAGCCACGGGATTTTCAGCCTTGGTTCTCAACAACCGAGGCTACATCCAACCCTCAATTACAAATTGAGGCTAAAAATGTTTATTTTTTTAAATATTTATTTAAACTACTAATCCATTCATTTAATCCACTCATGAAACAATCAATCATGAAAACCACAATACCAACAAAACAGTTAACAAAGTCTATTTAAAGTTTAACTTAATCAAACTGTTACACAACATTAGGTTCCACAAATAATACAAAGTCATGGTCGCGCCCGTCATCACCGGTGCCATCATGCTTGGCGGACCCTGAGATAACACTGCCCATCCATCTTCTGCTACTTCCAGACCAGCGTCATCATTGCCTCCACCAGCATTCTCCATTTGGATTGTGCGTAGCAGGCCCTGCAACCTCAACAGCTAGCTCTGGCCTGCTGGTTGTGTGTGCACGTAGCGTGTGGCCGTCAAAACACTAGCAGAGGGACACCCAGAGTCAGCGTGAAGGTTGGAGAGGGCACTGAGATCGAGGTTAGGGAACTCGAAGAAGTGGTAGTGCGGGCACTTCACATTCAGTCGGAGCCACTCGTCAATGCATTCCACATGGAAATTGTGGGCACAAGGGAGCCCCCGAACCTGCACATGCTCGATCAGGACTCATTCTCAATTTTCTAAAATAAACAAATTTCAAAGTAGTCAGGATTCATGATAAAAACATCGGCACAAGTTTAATGCTGGCTGCCAACCTGACAGGCTGACACAACCATCCTTCTTTATTCTGGCTTGGACTAGCAATGAGAACACAATACCCAATGCTCTGTACAACTTGACCAAGAGTTGCGACAGCCACTTCACGCTTTACAACAGCAGCTCTATCCAAGAGGGCTTCAACAATTACTAGCATCGTTAAGATATTGCTTCATTCCAAAACCTCCCTATAACAAGGACCACAACAAACGAATAAAGATCACACCATTACTAATAGTGAAAAAACATTCATGTGGAAACATGACTGGTAAGTGATTATCCTCACATCATGTGGTTCCCAAAGTGTAATGCAGCATATACACCCTGTTTTTTTTTTTTTTTTTTAGTGTAATGCAGCAAGCATGTTAACCTCTATGAAAGGAGGTAGATACCAAAATGACAACATGATCATTACTTGTTACAAATTAAAGTAAACAAGCAAAAACTCCTAGAGCAATGCTTCGACAATTTAACATCAAAATAGAACCTTTTCATCATTCCTTTTCATACCACCCACATAAAAGGCAAGCTAATTTAAAGTATCAGACTTGATGAAATTGGAACTTGTACCGTAGCACACTGCGTGATTCAAAATATAATCCAAAAAATAGGGAAGTAAACCCACTACCCTAGCAAGCTCCCCAACAGTTGCAAGAACTCCAGTGACAACACCAGTATTAGCATTTGGCCCGGTGCCTTCCCTTAGCTTCACCACAAGTGCCTGAAATGTGACAACCTCACTAGATGAGATGACATACATTTAGCTTGTACTAAGGACCAAATCACCCGAGTTGTTAACCTTAAAGGAGGGTCAAATTTGATATGTAATATTTTTTCTTCTTTCATCAGAGTAAGCAGACGAGCGTAGGATGGACAAGTAAGTATAAAGGAAAATTCCATTATCATTTAGAATATATAAGAAGATGCCCATAATGACTTATACAAATCAACGTCTCGAATATAACAAATACAAGAATCCACATGATCTAGTACAAGAAAATTAACATAAGAATGTAAACATAAGCCGCAAGACTGCGCAGCTCCTCGAGGTAGATGTAGTCATGCAACCCTGGCACATGTACCCGACTCCTCATCAGCCTGAACCTGAAAGTCACTTAAGACATCTGTGCTACCTATACGGTTATATATTTGATGGATGAGTGGCCAACTCAATGTGAACTCTCCTTAAGATTACACATCACTGCATTAGGTAAGCATAGTTATAAAATAAAGCATACAAAACAGTACATGATGCAGATCTTATTATGTGCATGGATGTATGGAATGCGTTCACGCCCCGGGGATGCTCATCCGTGCGGACAGGGCCGCCGCCCATGCAATGCGTTCACGCCCCGGGAATACTCATCCATGCGGACAGGGCCGCCGCCCATGCAATCATCGAACCTGGGAAACATCAACCAGTCGGAAATAATATGTAGCCCACGTACGATAGCAATAGATGCTGGTCTGTGCGATGTATGCATGTTTAGCCAGTCTATTATTAATCCAATTACACTCAGCAGGTTTAATAATCTCAAAGGTTACTATGGGGAGCTCAGAGCCCAGCATAGGCCGACAGCTCAGGCATAGTGTCCTATTCCACCATCCCTGGCTTATGAGGCTGCCACCTTAGGATGTTTAATGGAAACCCATCGACTAGTGGTCAGTCATATTACAGTATGTGGGGCTTACCATTGTATGGTTGTACAGTATAAAACATCGAACCCAGATAGGAAAAACATCAAAACAGAACCATGTAGGGCGAGTATCAAAATATGCCACATAGGGCGAATACCAAAACTATACGATGAAAACCATCCTTCAAAACATTGGGCATAACAACCCTGGATGGTAGGCCCATATCAATGATCCATCTAGATTACCACTCAATAACCACCAAGCCGAAGGTCTATTACAATCATAACCAATCGGGTTATATCCTAAGTATGGGTGTACACATATAGGTGAGGGTTTCCCACCGATGTACCAGTTTAAGTTCCATAAGCAATCCACAAACAATCCACAAGCATGAATAAATATGCAAGGTAAACATTAAGCAAGCAATATAGCAATTCAATTCCCACCGGCTAACACATGTGATTATAAGAGAGAGAGAGATATCAATTATAAATTTAAATAAAAACTATAACTTAAGCTAATGAGAAGATGGAAAGCTCAAGGGGAAGAATCATCACCTTATAGTTCGAGTCGCCTACTAGTGTTGCTAGAGAATGTGCGTTTTCCTTAGAACCAAACCCTATCATAAATCAGGATGTATAATTAGATCCAAGTTCTACATACCACCTAGGGTTTAAGATCATAACTTAGGGTTATCTTTTTTAGGGTTTTAGGATTTTATCCTATGGTCTAGCCCCATACTTAGGTTTTAGGATTTGAATCCTAACTTATTATTATTAATATTAATATTATTATTATTATTATTGTACAATGGGTCAGATAATATTCATAGTACGAGTACCAATCCATCCACATTAGTAATGATGGTGCATAAGCTCATATTTGAATGTACTGCCATTATTTAATATCTTTATAATGACTAATACTCTCTTGAGTAATATAAGTAATAATATCTACTAATGGTAATACAATAGGGACTAATTATATTGACAAGTATTATACTATTCCCATGATAACTGCTTTCAAATGCTAATAGTCAATAATAGTGGATCTAGCCATGATATTAGACACTGTGATCTACCATGAGTTATGAAGTTCTACAGTTAGCTCAAACCTAATACATTGTTTAGGGTCAAGGTCTTAACCAAGGATTTTAGGGTTTTGATGTGGGATTTGGGTTTTATTTTAGAGTTTAGTTGTAGCTAACTCTAGGATTTGAATTATAGTTGGTGTACAATAATTTAAGTGTTGATTTAAATAGTTAGAAAATAATTATCGATCTTAGTTTATAATCAATATAAATTAACATAGTAGTAACAATTATTATGATGATGTTAAATACTACGATCCATTACTTAAAGGATAATATTTAAGAGAGATCATTAAACTACCACCATTTGATAATCATGATTTTTAACAATTCCAATGAAAGAAGATGGGAGGTTGGCATACCTCCGATGGCCTGTTGGAACGTGGCCCACTAAGATTTGTAGTGGGGCCCACTGTAATACATGGTGAGGCCCAACGGATGTGGCCCACACGTTGATATGGTGCGGCCCACAGAGATTTATAGGGTGGCCCACCTATTTCAAACTGGGTGCGGCCCACTGCTTCATGTGGTGAGGCCCACCTGTTTCAAACAGGATGCGGCCCACTGAGTTTTGAAACTCAAGTGCGGCGTGGCAATGGTGGCCCTGTTCTCTCCCTCTCATCCTTCCTGCAACACACGTCCACATCTGGACTCGGCAACTCGACCCCACCCAGCACGACTCAAGCAGACAGGCCGACAGGCGGAGTGCGCCACCAGCAGCAACAGAAAATGGATGCCCAGGGTCGATCTGACCCGAGCTGCTCGACTCGGCAGCAAGTCGTGGTGCAATGCGGCACCATGATTCCACTCCCTTTTTTCTTCCTTTTTCTTTCTCTCCTTCTTCTTCCTTTAACAACTGTTAGGACTTGCAACAGGGATGTCCAGCAACCCTGGACCTGACCCAATCCAACTCGGACCGAAGCATGCCCGATAACTCACAACCCGACTAGTTGACCCAGCTCAGTTCGAGCAAGTGCAACAACGCACCACGCACTCTCTCTCTCTCTCTCTCTCTCTCTCTCTCTCTCTCTACACTCTTTCTTTCTTTCTCTACTTCTCTCTTACTGCTGCTAGAAACGTCCAATGGCCGTCAAAGTTCAGACAGACGGTGCGGTTTGGCTGAGGGAGACAATCCGTCGTTAATGGCAGACCTCAAACGGAAGCCCCATCCTCCAATCGGCTCCTTACAAATGATTCCTATGGGTCCTATAAAGCTTCCAGATAAGCTCTTTCAAAGCTTGGAGAAGCTTTAGTCGGTGGGTTCGCTAACAGAAGGAAACGATGGGTTTTCTCAAGCGGCTACAATAGGTGGAGAGAGAGAGACGTTGCTCGATCTTCCCTTATTTATAACGAAACCTAGCCTTCTCCTGGTCCGTTGGATTGACAATAAACGCTCCAGATTGGATCTGGTAGAAACTGTCTCTGAAAACGGTGGGTGAATTTGAAACTGTTGTGGTTTTCTTTGCTAAACGGCTACTTAGAATGGACGGCCGAGATTGCCTGGTCTTGAACAGTGGAGATGCAAAGGTGGGACGTCACACGGATCGCCCTGCCTGCAACACAACAGGTTTCTATTTCTGGGAACTTTATGTTTTTGGGACTGTTTACGTCAGTTCTCGTGTGTACACGTGTGCCGGAAAATGGGATACAATAGTGGAGTTTTGGTTGTGCTTGTGTCCTCTGTCAGATGGACGGTTTGGATTGCTCACAGGGTCGGTGTAGGTGGGCCGTTGAACGTTCTAAACGGACTCTGTCAGTCGGCTGTGCAAACGAAGAGAGAGAGAGAGGAATCCTTCCTCTTTCAGCAAAACGCGGGTCAGCCGCGTCTGACCGAGCACCCTGGCTCAGTGCACGCCCTAGTGTGCACATACCCATCAAAGTGGGGTCGACTGGGATGTTTTTGAGAAATCCACTCCATCCATGATTCTCTGTGGGCCCATTTGGGTCACCTGGCCGGAGATGAGGAAATTCCGAAGCTTGGGTGGGCCATACTCCCAACTTTACTTATTTCTAGCTCTAATTGTAGATTTTGGTTAGTTTAATGGTTAGATCACCTCAAAACTAAACGCCAATGGTTAAAAGAATTCTAATGATCCTAAGGTGTGTTCGGGCATATTATAGGGGTCGATCTGTAACTCAGATGGGCCAACCTTTAATCAACATGTGCCTGTATTCACGTTTAACCAAGGGAGTGTGCATTAATTTCATGACTTTCAAGAACGGCTGAAGAAAATTTAGGTGGGGCCTACTTGTGATGACTTATGGGGATCCATTCCATTCACCGTCTTTGGCACACCGTGCTAACCCATGGTTCCAAATTTGAAGTAGATCTGAACTTCAGGTGGGCCGCACGATCCTACCGAGTAGTGAGAATTCACACCGTTAGAACTACAACGGTAACTCACGTCAACGGTGCCATGCATGTAGTGTTACCATATTTACAATTTTACCCCTTTTCTTTTTCAAAACTTCTATCATGAGTCTACCCTCCAAATGTGATGAAATTTGACAGGTAATCGTTATTTTTCACGCTCTTTCGGTCGCCCAAATTTGAGCTATGATCTCTCAAGGATGACTAAGATACCACTTCAATGGACTATACTACTCCAGGGTTTCAATGTCATGTTTATATATGTCTATTTGTAGTATTATCCGGTAGCTTGGACCTGTGTTCTAAGATCTTCAAAATGACCGATTCATCCTGATATTCAGGTGGCCCATTTGGCAGATCCAAACATGATGGATGGTCAGATGAGCTTCTAAAAATAAGAGGACTTGATGATTAGAACTTTATCCTTGTATGTAGGTGAATGTATGGTCAGTTTAGTAAATGGATGGACATAACATAGATTTTTGGAGTGATTAGGGGTAGGGCTTATATAACGTTATATTCGAGCTACTTTCTTTACTCATGAAGGTTTGTCAGATTCTGATTCTAATAGTGGGCGAAGCATATTCATATGGCGTGAACAAGATGGACGGATCAGAATCTTGATCTAATAAGTGTACGAACGGATGTAGAGGTCAAGTAGCTGATTTACTATGATCTAAGGGCTGAAATTCGATATTTACGGTTAATTTGTGATAATTGGGCATGATATAAAATTTTACATGAAATGGACCGTGAGAATCATGTGATCTAGTGTTCAGGGGACTAGGTTAGTAGCAATTTCATAATTATTGCCGATCTATGAGTTTTGGGAAATCTAATGACTCCACATGGTTATAAACACGTTTCTAAGTAATTCTTACAAAAGAACGTATATCTAAATCATTATGGATAGGGAGTTATTCATCACATCATCTAAGGGAAAGTATACGTCAAATCACGTGATGGGTGAGCTTGTCTTGAAATTCGACGGTCAGATGGCTTGATTTATGAATGAAGATCACCCCCAACGCTTAACCTAGTGTCAGGGAAAGAATGTAAGGTTAGAATAGTTGGATTGGTATCGTACATATGTTTGTGTCACGTTGAATCTTATGGTAATGCTCGAGGACTTTCGATGCCAGAGCATCGAAAAGTTCGGGGAGTTACACTTAGTCATCCTTAGGAGATCAGGGTTCAAATTTGGACAATAGAAAGAACGTGAAAAATAAAGACACCCGTCAAATTTCATTACATTTGGATGGTGGAGTCGTGAGTTATGGACGGTGGAAGTTTGGATAAAATAAAGGGTAAATTTGTAAATAAGTTGATACCATGTGCATGTCAGTGTTGCACAAGAATCTCAATTGAAGTTTCAACGGTGAATGTTCTCGATGCTCGATCAGGTGGTATGGCCCACCTCATGCCCTAAATTAACATAGCAAGTTGGATAAACGAAGCAGATCCTCGAAGGAAATAATTATGTGAGCCCCACACAATACCACAGCTAATCACGTCAACCACGTGACTCTGTTATGTGATTTTCAATAACGTTTAACCATTATGAAACACCCACTCATCACATGTATTGTAGCCCACTCGGAGCTCGGATCTACCCCATCTTTTGGCCCATGGCCTAACACTAACCCGAAGAATTAGATGGACGGAGTAGATCCATCAATATATCCTTGTGGACCCCATGCTTAGACAATGCATGTGCATAGGGAGTGGACACCCGCACCACACCAAGACCAGAAATTCGGTCAAGGAGGTCTGACCCGACTCATTTCAAAAATTTATTCCCCCCCCCCCCCCCCCCCCGATGTACGATTGGACATCGCCCGTTTGGGACAATCTATGGCCCACCTGGATGGACCAAAAGAATAATCCAAACTGTCCATCATGTTCAGGGTGAGGGTCTGACCAAACCCCATCCGGTTTCGTGCACTGTCACACGTGTGCATGCGTACAATCACGAGTGCAACAATGCTGTGCGGGGCTGGATTGGTTGAAAATAGGAAGATTCGGTTGCTCCTTGCTTTCCACGCTAGCAATCCGCGTATGTTGCCTCAACAGCATCCCATCCCTCCACTTGTTGCCATCAGAGCCCTCCAAACTAGGGCTTCCCTAGCTATAATTCGAGTTTTCCACTCACCGCCGCTGTTGGGAATCAAACCAATAAGAAATGTTAATAGCCATTCATTTAATGGGTGCCACAATGATCCTGAGACAGATCCAAACTGTTCACACATTGCTAATTGTAAGATCAACCACTTAAGGGTGACCCGCCATTAGTGGCTGGGTCATCTTCTTCATTAAATTAGAAAACCCACCATCTTCTAGTGGGCCCCGTTTGCTGATCTAAAACGTTTATTAGGTGTACCATTAGGCCAGAAATCCATCCGTATGGACACCTTATAGCCTTGCACGAGGGATTCCACACGCTCAGCATTTCTTGAGGCATTTAACTTGAGTGAAAACCCAATTTGTAGCTAATCCATTGATTAGCATTCGAAACCTTTATATGGGGATAAGAGCAACTTATAAAAGCCACCCTTCTAGGGCTTCCTTTCAAAAAAATTTAATAGAAAATGAAATTGGGAGAGAGCCGTGGTGCCGTCTTCTAGCTGTCCGCTGCCGCACCGAGTTGCAGAGTCGATCGAGCCATAGTTCGATTCAGGGTTCCTCCCCTGTTTAGAGAAAACGAAGAAGAAGAAGAAAGAAGAACTGGGGGTGCGAGCTGCTTCTCATCCTGTCACACCCACTCGACTCGCTATCGAGTTGTTAAGCTGGTCCGGGTCTGCTGGACGTGCTCCAGATGGGAGCAAGAAAGAAAGCAAGAGAGAAGTAGAAGAAAGGTAAAGGAAGGGAAGGTCAGAGGGTTAGATGAGAGAGAAGAAGAGCATTGAATGAAGGTTGTTGCTGATTGAGTCGAGTTCATGACTCACTGATCCAAGTTGTCGCGGAGTCATCGGTCAGATCTAAGCCAGGATCTAGTCCGAGTGCTGTTGGAATTCCGGTAGAGAGAGGGAGAAAGCAAGGATGAAGAGGAAGAAGAATGAGATGGGGAGAGTTGCAGTCTATTGGGTCGGATCGGGTTTGACTCGGTAATCTGATAAATTTTATCGAGTCAATAGCCAAGTAGACCCGTTCTAGCCACTACAGGATGTGGACTGGGTGGTTCTTCAAACTCAGAACCAGTTGTGCCAACAAGGGATTACATCACTGGTTGAACTTCGTTCCAAAACGAGTTTGATTAGTTTTAGACCCGCTGAGTTGACTCAGCGAATCGAGCCACTATTACAGCAATGAGTCTAGCCAGGTGAGGGTTGAGTTTCAGTCCAGCGTGGCCAACATTATTGCGGAAAAAGCCAGGTTGAAGAATTCGACTTGGTTTGAAGTTGAGTCACACCACGACTCACATAAGCAAGTTGATTTTAGAGTTTTAGCTTAAAAATTCAATATAGCGATCATCTAACTATGTTATTCTTATTTTGGAATTCAAATCATCTTCTTTAGGTCATAGATTCATACTTAACTTCCATACTATTTAAATCTCTAAGTATAATCTGATAATGTTAAGGAATGATGTGGAGTTCTAACTGAACAAATAGTCTAAATTGCAGTAGGATTGGATTCACGAACATGTGCAACCAATTCCAACAGCACGGGAAGTCAATCCGACTCTTGAAAGGTGAGGATCACCCTTCAAGCTTTCCTTCATCTTGATAGTTAGTTTGTTCATTCATCTTCGTTCATTTTTCTTGTTGATTGCTCAATGTGATTCATCACTCTTATTGATTTGATTTCTTATAAATGATTGATGATTTGGAATTTAATTCCATATTTGAACATGCGATGTGATTTAAATACTTCTATTCTGATTTAAAATAAATGCTTCAAACATGCTTACGCTAGCGATATTAGACGTAATTTAATTTGTTACATGTGATTACTTGATAGAATGCTTGAAGGTCCTCAAATTAGTGGCCATTGTGTCTAATAGGCTAAAAGGAATGTTTGTTATGGATTCACCGTCTCATGAATCATTTAGGCCCCTGTGGCTTTTAGGGAACCCTTCTAATCGAATCATTAAATTGAACATTTGGCCCTTGCGGCTTTAATGGAATATTTGCCCTATGAGGCTTTAATGGTTTATTTTATATAACTTTGCAGTGGTATGTTGCACTTGTAGAACTATGATTGACCATTAGTTGTGTAGGTTACCTTTAAATATCCTATTTGTTAGTCTTATGAGTCATGGATGGTGGAATGGGATACTATGCCTGAGCTGTCGGCCTATGCTGGGTGACAAACCCCCCATAGTGACCTTTGAGCTTTCTTAAAATGATTGTTTGAAATAGGAGTAATAATGGTTGGGCTAATCATGCATTTTCATGGCATATATTATGGTCTTTTTTGGGTGGTTAGTTCTCCTTGGGCGTACCTTTGTGTACTTTTCAGGTGATTAATTCTACTTAGGCAATCTATTTTATATGGTCTTTTTCGGATGGTTAGTTCTCCTTGGGCGTACCTTTGTATACTTTTCCTGGTAACTAATTCTCCTTGGGTGATCTATATATTATTATGGTCTTTTCCGGGTGGTTAGTTCTCCTTGGGCATACCTTTGTGTACTTTTCTCGGTGACTAGTCCTCCTTGAGTGATCTATATATTATAGTATTTTTCGGGTGGTTGGTTCTCCTTAGGCGTACCCTTGAGTACTTTTCCAGGTGGCTAGTTCTCCTTGGGTGACTTTTTACTAGCTGGATGTGCATCCCTAGTTCTGTGTGCAAGAGCATGCATCCATGCATTTAAAAAAGATTATTTTGTGTGATTTATTTAATTAATACGTATCTGATGAACCTTATCTGATTTCCATGATAATCATTGTGTAATATTTGTCGTACACTGTATTTGATAACTATGCTTAATTATCTTGATGATATGATAAATCTTGGGGGTTATACCTCACTGGATAGCCGTTGACGCTATCCAACCGTACTCAGTATGCAGGAGACGTAGATGACGCACATGCTAACATTTATATGGAATACGAGGAGCCAGATGACCTTGCGACTCTTTATTCCTGGCTTCATCTGTATTTACTTTGTACTGTTATGCATTGTAAAAACTTAAGACATTGATTTGTATAAGTTTTTGGGTAACTATTTGAAATCTTGATTATGTACAATTGGACTCCCTCTTATAGTTGAATTGCTCATATTCCGCTAGTTTATTAACTCTGATAAAAAGAAAAAAAATGCACGTGGAATTTGGGTGTTTTCAAAGGTTAACGCTCAGGTTTTTAGAACACGAGTAGTGTACTCGGGTTTCGAGAATCGGGTTACAAGATGGTATCAGAGAGAGTCTAGATAAACCTTGCCTTTGTGAAACAAACTTATACAGACCTTAAATGTCTTAAGTTAGGAATTTGAAATTAGAGATTTGAATCTAAGTGAATCTTACCTAGACTTAGGAAAAATTTTGAGGATGTTGAAACCCAAACTTAGGTCCCCATTATGAACTATTAATTGTCTAACTTAGAAATCAAACACAGGCTCCCTTGGGAATAATTGGAATAGCCTTTTGAGCTTATGTGAAATTTTCCTAAAATTAAGGAAATTTTGGGATTTTGAAGGTGGGCTATTTGAACTCAATAATAAAAACTTTGGTTCCCCTGTAAACTACTAAGATAGTTGTTTAAAGTTAAGGATTAAACTTAGGCCCAGTGGGAGAACAAATGCCCACTATGATGAAATTAAAATCAAAGAAGAATGTTTCTTTGACTTGACTCTCAAGGAAATAATCTTTAGAAAAATAGAACTTGGACCACCTCAGTTTAGTTATTTGAACCAAGAAATTAAATTTAGATACCATGGGAGGACAAGTGCTCACTATAATATGAGTAAGGTCATTAAGGATATTTTCGAAACTTAACTTCTAAAGAACATCTTTGAAAATCTAGGATTTAAACTTTTCCCATAATTTTCCTTAGTTGTAATGACATGGTCAAAACACTCAATGAGTGAAATGAAATTAGACATCGTGGGAAAATTCTCAACCACCTTGTTGTACATTACATCAAACATAAGCACCCCTAAAACATCAGAAATTGCACTAGAAATTGCAATTTAAATTCCCTAATACACCTCTATAATTAGGAACAATATTCCCCACAAGTTCCTGCGAATTAGAAATAACTAGATGTAAATTTTTTTTTAAAAAAAAGGGAAATTTTCCATCCTTAGATCGCACGTTAGAACTAGATTCGAGAGTCTTGATGTTGACAAGTATTAGAATAATTCTCAAGTTATGGATAATACTAAAATGGTTTCTAACCTTTAGTGAAACCTAAACACCTCAGTTAATTCTGCAAAACCAGAGACTTAAGGATTGTAACAAAATTTAGATATAGCTCATTATGATTTCACACTTAGACATATAAGAAATAAGATACGCCATTAAGACAAATCTTTCTACTTATAAGATTAATAATTAGGGTGAGCGTTATCGAATCTCGAGGACGAGATTCTTCTTTAAGGGGGGTAGATTGTAACACCTCGAACTTTTCAATACCCGAGTATTGAAAGTCCTCAAGTGTTACCATGAATTTAACCTAATATGTATACGTGTACGGTACCAATCTAGCTACTTGACGTCTACATCCATCCGTACACTTATCAGATCAAGATTCTGTTCCATTCATCTTGCTCACCCCATATGAATATGCTTAAACCACCATTAGAATTATAATCTGAGGAACTTACAACATGTGGAAAAGTCACTCGAATCTAACAATATACATGTCCTACCCCTAATCACTCAAGAAACTCACTTTATGTCCATCCGTTTACGAAACTAATTGTACATTCACTTATATACATGGTCAAAGTGCTAACTATCAAATTCACTTATTTTTAGCAAGTCATCTGACTGCCCATCATGTTTGGATCCGTCAAACGGGCCACACGAACATTACGGTAAACCGATCATCATGAAGATCTCAGAGTATAGGACTAGACCACCCGGCGACCCGTCAATTAGATGTGTACAAACATTATTTTAAATTACGAGCGTATTAAATATTAAAAGAGTATCTTAATCATCCTGGGAGATCAGGGTTTGAATTTGGACAACAGAAAGAACGTGAAAAATAAAGACCACCTGTCAAATTTCATCACATTTGGACGGTGGAGTCGTGAGTTACGAACGATGGAGGTTTAGACGAAATAAAGGGTAAAATTGTTAATAAGTGATACCATGTGCATGTCACTGTTGCACGAGAATCTCAATTAAAGTTTCAACAGTGAATGTTTTCGATGTTCAATCGGGTGGTATGACACCTAATTACTGGAATCATTTCATTTTTGACCTCATGCTCTAAATTAGCATAGCAAGTCAGATAGACAAAGCAGATCTTCGAAGGAAATAATTATGTGGGCCCCACAGAATACCACAGCCAAACACGTCAATCACGTGACTCTGTTATGTGATTTTCAATAACGTTTAACCATTGTGAAACACCCACTCATCACATGTATTGTGGCCCACTCGGAGCTCAGATCTACCCCATCTTTTGGCCCATGGCCTAACACTAACCCGAAGAATTAGATGGACATAGTAGATCCATCAATACATCCTTGTGGACCCCATGCTTAGACAGTGCATGTGCACAGGGAGTGCACACCCGCACCGCACCAAGACCAGAAATTCGGTCAAGGAGGTTTGACCCGACTCATTTCAAAAATTTCTTCCCCTGCCCCGACGGACGATTGGACATCACCCGTTTGGGTCGATCTATGGCCCACCTGGATGGACCAAAAGAATAATCCAAACCGTCCATCATGTTCAGGGCGAGGGTCTAACCAAACCCCATCCGGTTTCGTGCACTGTCACACTTATGCATGTGTACAATCTCGAGCGCAATAGCGCTGTGCACGGCAGGATTTGCCGAACATAGGAAGATTCGTTTCCTCCCTCCTTTCCACGCTAGCAATCCATATGCGTTGCCTTTGCAGCATCCCATCCCTCCACTTGTTGCCATCAGAGTCGTCCAAACTAGGGCGTCCTTAGCTATGATTCGAGTTTTCCACTTGCCTCCGCTGTTGGGAATTAAACCATTAAGAAATGTTAATAGTAGTTCATTTAATGGGTCCCACAATGATCCTGAGACAGATCCAAACCGTCCACGCATTGCTGATTGTAAGATCAACCACTCAAGGGTGACTCACCATCAGTGGTTGGGTCATCTTCTTCATTAGGTCAGAAAACCCACCAACTTCCAGTGGGCCCCATTTGCTAATCTAAAATGTTCATTAGGTGTACCATTAGGCTAGAAATCTATCCATATGGACGCCTTATAGCCTTGCACGAGGGATTCCACATGGTCAGTATTTCTTGAGGCATTTAACTTGAGTGAAAACCCAATCTGTAGCTAATCCAATGATTAACATTTGAAACCTTTAAACGGGGATTAGAGTGTCTTATAAAAGCCACCCTTCTAGGGCTTCCTTTCACAAATAAAATAATAGAAAATGAAATTGGGAGAGAGACGTGAGTGCCGTCTTCTAGTTGTCCGTTGCCACGCCGAGTTGCGGACTCGATCGAGCCATAGTTTGATTCAGGGTTCCTCCCCTGTCAAGAGAAAACGAAGAAGAAGAAGAAAGAAGAACTGGGAGTGCGAGCTGCTGCTCATCCTGTCACAGCCACTCGACTCGCTATCAAGTTGTTAGGCTAGTCTGGGTCTGCTGGACGTGCTCCATATGGGAGCAAGAAAGACAGTAAGAGAGAAGCAGAAGAAAGATAAAGGAAGGGAAGGTCAGAGGGTTAGACGAGAGAGAAGAAGAGCATTGAATGAAGGTTGTTGCTGATTGAGTCGAGTTCATGACTCACTGATCCGAGTTGTCGCGGAGTCATGGGTTGGATCTAAGCCTAGATCTAGTCCGAGTGCTGTTGGAATTCTGGTAGAGAGAGGGAGAAAGCAAGGATGAAGAGGAAGAAGAGTGAGATGGGGAGAGTTGCAGTCTATTGGGTCAGATCGAGTTTAACTCGGTAATCTGACAAGTTCTACCAAGTCAATAGCCAAGTAGACCCGTTCTGGCCACTACAGGATGTGGACTGGGTGGTTCTTCAAACTCAGAACCAGTTGTGCCAACAAAGGATTACATCATTGGTTGAACTCGGTTCCAAAATGAGTTTGATTGGTTTTAGACCCGCTGAGTTGACTCAGCGAGTCGACCCACTGTTACAGCAATGAGTCTAGCCAAGCATGGGTTGAGTTTCAGTCCAACTTGGCCAACATTATTGCGGAAAAAGCCGGGTTGAAGAATTCGACTTGGTTTGAAGTAGTGTCGCACCACGACTCACATAAGTAAGTTGATTTCAGAGTTTTAACTTAAAAATTCAATATAGCGATCATCTAACTATGTTATTCTTATATTGGAATTCAAATCATCTTCTTTAGGTCATAGATTCATACTTAACTTCTATACTATTTAAATCTCTTAGTATAATCTTATAATCTTAAGGAATGATGTGGAGTTCTAACTGAACGAATAGTCTAAATTGCAGTAAGATTGGATTCGCGAACAAGTGCAACCAATTCCAACAACACAGGAAGTCAATCCGACTCTTGAAAGGTAAGGACCTCCCTTTAAGCTTTCCTTCATCTTGATAGTTAGCTTGTTCATTCATCTTTGTTCAGTTATCTTATTGATTACTCAATGTAATTCATCACTCTTATTGATTTGATTTCTTATAAATGATTGATGATTTGGAATTTAATTCAATATTTGAACATGCGATGTGATTTAAATACTTCTATTCTGATTTAAAATAAATGCTTCAAACATGCTTGCGCTAGTGATATTAGACGTAATTTAATTTGTTACATGTGATTACTTGATAGAATGCTTGAAGGTCCTTGAATTAGTGGCCATTGTGTCTAATAGGCTAAAAGGAATATTTGTTATAGATTCACCATCTCATGAATCATTTGGGCCCCTGTGGCTTTTAGGGAATAATCCCTTCTGATCGAATCATTAAATTGAACACTTGGCCCTTGCGGCTTTAATGGAATATTTTCCCTATGAAGCTTTAATGGTTTATTTTATATAACTTTGCGGTGGTATTTTGCACTTATAGAACTACGATTGGCCACTAGTTGTATAGGTTACCTTTAAACATCCTATTTGTTAATCTCATGAGCCAGGGATGGTGGAATGAGCACTATGCCTGAGCTGTCGGCCTATGCTGGGTGATAAACCCCCCATAGTGACCTTTGAACTTTCTTAGAATGATTATTTGAAATCGGAATAATAATTGTTGGGCTAATCATGCATTTTCATGGCATATGTTATGGTATTTTTCAGGCGGGTAATTCTCATTGGGCGTACCTTTGTATACTTTTCTGGGTGACTAATTCTCCTTGGGCGATCTATAGTTCTCCTTGGGCTTAATTTTGTGTACTTTTCCGGGTGACTAATTCTTCTTGGACGATCTTTATATTATTATAGTCTTTTTCGAGTGGTTAGTTCTCCTTGAGCGTACCTTTGTGTACTTTTTCGGGTGACTAGTCCTCCTTGTGCGATCTATATATTATCATGGTCTTTTCCGGGAGGTTAGTTCTCCTTGGGCGTACCTTTGTATACTTTTCCGGGTGACTAGTTCTCCTTGGGCGATCTATATATCATAGGCCGACAACATTGATTTAAGTGATCGGTAGATCAACAATATGCGTAAAACCGCCAAACTACATGTGTCGTCGATTTAAGTGATCAGTCGATCAACATTGCTGAAGCAACTCTCGATCGATGGAGCCTACAAAGTTCGAGCCACCGAACATGGTCAAAAGTGTCCAGCGAGCAAACAACGTAAATTGGGGAATTGCGATCAATCCACCAATTTGGTGGATCAATCGATGACACTTGTTTAAGCATAAATTAAAGGTAACCTATCTTCACGTTATCCTTACCTTATCAAAATCATATTCAAATTGTCAAAAGACTCACACCATACTCTCTATTCTTGAGCCAAGTCATTCGAAACGTGTCTTTAATGGAGAAGACTAGGGTAGGAACCTTTCATCCATCACCAAGTCAGTCAAGACTATGGTAGTCATCTTTTAACTGATTGGGATGTAAGTTTACCTGTTAGGCCCACTTGGAGCGAGTTGTCATAACAGTAGACCTGGTCTGCTCCAATATCACCCTAATTGGGGGATTAGATGATCCCAGTCAATCAAATAAGGATCTGGAAATGGGTAGTAAGAATATTATTACTATCCATTTTGTATGTCTTTCATTCTACAACTGTAATATTATTATTATTAGTTATATTGTATGCATATTTTTTTCCTATTTAGTGGTGCAAACGCTACTCAGTCAGTATTTACGGACGTGATAGAAATAGCAAGTCAAGAACATGGCAATGTCGGATGGTCTTAATCCGATCGGTGCGTATGCTTCTTGCTTCAAACTTGGTTGGCAGTGCCTTCTGTGGAACATATGGTAAGCAAATTGTCTGTAAACCTTACTTGGCCCAATAAAAACTCTAGTTATCACCCTCAACCTTGATTGGGGAGAATCTCGAGTCGGCTTAAGATGGAACAAGTCAGTCCTAGTCTTTTAACCATAGTTGCCACTCTCACTTTCTATCATTAAGTTAGGGGTTGTTTGGTGGGCTCCAATGAGAGAGACTTCTGTCACATAATCAAGCACATTTATATAGCTTTCCAACTGAAAATGACATCCCTTACGCGGAAGCTATTTCTTGACTGCAAGAGAAAGCTAGTTTTCTTCCTCCTTTTCAGTAAAAGCTACTATTTTTTTTCTTTTTGTAGGTATCATAATTGGTAGTGATGCAACCAAGGACGGGATGAGGTTGATCACCTTCTTACTTAGCGAATAACTACTCTGAGTTTACCACAGAGCTATCTGGACTCCTCACAAAGCTTCCTTGAATCCACTAGTGATTAAAAAAAAATAGAAATAATTTCTAACAAATTCAAAATAAATTGATTGATGCCAAAAAAAAAATGAAAAAGTGAAAAAAAAAAAAAAACAAAATTACAATCCTTTAAATAATGACCTTAAACCTATGAAGGAGTTTTAGATTTAAACACCCTTAAAACGTGAATTACTATAAATAATAAACTTACTATTAATACACGGTTACCATTCCTACTAGACTTCATGGTTTTCGGCCACAAATAATAAGTGTCCAATTTAGCCTAATGAAGAAACAGCCCAAACCTGTTATGGACATGGCCCAATGCCATCCTCACCATCTATCACGCTCAGCCAGGTCATTATTAGATGGGCTCTGTCAAGAGTTAAGAAAGTTTGTTTAACTTAGGAGTGCCTTCTTTGGAACATATGGTAAGTAGATTACCTGTAAACCTTATGTGGCCCAATAAAAACTCTACTTATGCACCCCCAGCCTTGACTGGGGAGAATCTCAAGTCGGCTCAAGATGGAACAAGTCAGTCCTAGTATTTTAACCTTAGTTGCCACTCTCACTTTCTATCACTAAGTCAGGGACAATTTGGTGGGCTCCAATGAGACAGACTTGTATCAAATAGTCAAGCATCTTTATCTAGCATTCCAATTGAAAATGACATCCCTTACTCGGTAGCTATTTCCTGCTTGCAAGAAAAAGCTACTTTTCTTCCTCATTTTCCAGTAAAAGCTATATTCTTTTCTTTTTTGTAGGTATCATAACTGGTAGTGATGCAAGTAGGGACGTGATGAGTTTGATCACCTTCTTACTCAGGGAATAACTATTCAGAGTCTACCACGGAGCTATCTAGACTCCTCACAGAGCTTCCTCGAATCCACTATGGATAAAAAATAGAAATAATTTCTAATAAATTCAAAATAAATTAATTGATGAAAAAAAAGAAGCAAAATTACAATCCATTAAATAATGAGCTCAAACCTAGGATGGAGTTTTAAACTTAAACACCCTAAAAACACGACTTACTGTAAATAGTAAAATTACTATTTATACACAATTACCATTCCTACTAGACTTCATGGTTTTTGGCCAAAAATAGTAAGTGTCCAATTTAGCCTAATAAAGAAATAGCCCCAAACCTATTATGGACATGGCCCAATGCCATCCTCACCATCTATCACTCAGCCAGGTCATTGTTAAATGGGCTCTGCCGAGAATCAAGCACGTTTGTTTGACTTGGTTGGCAATGCAATCCGTGGAACATATGGTAACTAAATTGTCTGTAAATCTTATGTGGCCCAATAAAAACTCTAGTTACTCACCCCCAGCCTTGACTGGGGAGAATCTTGAGTCGGCACAAGATGGAACAAGTCAATCCTAGTCTTTTAACCATAGTTGACACTCTCACTTTCTATCATTAAATCAGGTTCTGTTCGGTGGGCTCCAATGAGAGAGGCATGTATCACATAGTCAAGCACCTTTATCTAGCTTTCCACCTGAAAATGACATCCCATATGTGGTAGCTATTTCCTGCCTGCAAGAAAAAGCTACTTTTCTTCCTCCTTTTTCAGTAAAAGCTACTATTCTTTTATTTTTTGCAGGTATCATAATTGGTAGTGATGCAAGTCGGGACGTGATGAGTTTGATCACCTTCTTACTTAGGGAATAACTACTCCGAATCTACCATGGAGATATCTGGACTCTACACAAAGCTTCCTCGAATCCATTGGATAAAAAATAGAAATAATTTATAATAAATTCAAAATAAATTAATTGATGAAAAAAAAAAAAAAAAAAGCAAAATTACAATCCTTTAAATAATGAGCTCAAACTTAGGATGGAGTTTTAAACTTAAACACACTAAAAACGTGACTTACTATAAATAGTAAACTTACTATTTATACACTGTTATCATTCCTACTGGATTTCATGATTTTTGGCCAAAAATAGTAAGTGTCGAATTTAGCCTAATAAATAAATAGCCCAAACCTGTTATGGACATGGCCCAATGCCATCCTCACCATCTATCACTCAGCCAGGTCATTCTTAAATGGGTTCTACTGAGAGTCAAGCACATTTGTTTGATTTGGTTGGCAGTGCCTTTCGTGGAACATATGGTAAGCAAATTGTCTGTAGACCTTATGTGGCCCAATAAAAACTCTAGTTACTCACCTCTAGCCTTGATTGGGGAGAATCTTGAGTCGGCTCAAGATGGAATAAGTCAGTCCTAGTCTTTTAACCATAGTTGCTACTCTCACTTTCAATCACTAAGTCAGTGTCTGTTTGGTGGGCTCCAATGAGAGAACATGTATCACATAGTCAAGCACATTTATCAAGCTTTCTAACTGAAAATGACATCCCTTATGCGGTAGCTATTTCCTGCCTACAACAAAAAGCTACTTTTCTTCCTCCTTTTTTAGTAAAAGCTACTACTCTTTTATTTTTATTTTTTTGCAGGTATCATAACTGGTAGTGATGCAAGTAGGGACATGATGAGTTTGATCACCTTCTTACTCAGGGAATAACTACTCAGAGTCTACCACGGAGTTATCTGGACTCCTCACAAAGCTTCCTCAAATCCACTATGGATAAAAAATAGAAATAATTTCTATTAAATTCAAAATAAATTGATTGATGAAAAAAATAGCAAAATAACAATCCTTTAAATAATGAGCTCAAACCTAGGACGGAGTTTTAGACTTAAACACCCCAAAAACGTGACTTACTGTAAATAGGAAACTTACTATTTATATATGGTTACCATTTATACTAGACTTCATGGTTTTCAACCAAAAATAGTAAGTGTCCAATTTAGCCTAATAAAGAAATAGCCCAAACCTGTTATGGACATGGCCAATGCCATCCTCACCATCTATCACTTAGCTAGGTCGTTGTTAAATGGGCTCTGCCGAGAGTCAAGCACGTTTATTTGACTTGGTTAGCAGTGCCTTCCGTGGAACATATGGTAAACAAATTATCTGTAAATCTTATGTGGCCCAATAAAAACTCTAGTTACTCACTCTTAGCCTTGATTGGGGAGAATCTCGAGTCGGCTCAAGACGGAACAAGTCAATCTTTAACCATAGTTGCCTCTCTCACTTTTTCTCACTAAGTCAGGGTCTGTTTGGTGGGCTCCAATGAGAGAGATATGTATCACATAGTCAAGCACATTTATCTAGCTTTCCAACTGAAAATAACACCCTTTACGTGGTAGCTATTTCCTGCCTGCAAGAAAAAGCTACTTTTCTTCCTCCTTTTTCAATAAAAGCTACTATTCTTTTATTTTTTGCAGGTATCATAACCGGTAGTGATGCAAGTAGGGACATGATGAGTTTGATCTCCTTCTTACTCAGGGAATAATGTAATGCCCTGGTTTTCAAAACTCGAGTAAACAACTCGTTTCCAAAAATCCGGGTGTTAGCTAAACAAATTAACATAATCAGAGTACAATAAGATAAAACCAAGCGTAGGGAACTATCATATAATCAAAATATCAGAATCCTGGTCCACACAGTTGGGGACCTTAAGTACAAAATTGAAAGTTTCAAATGTATCAAGACAACTAAAAAGGGAATAATTATAATTACTGTTTAAGCCCATAGTATTCTGCCACCTCCGGAGGCGGTTCCTCCTCGTAGTATCCCTCCTCCAATTCTGCCACAACGGCATCGAAACCTGCACCATAGCCGTCCTCGCCTAAACCTACATTCTCTGTACGTTTGAATATTCGATGAATGAATGGCCAACTCAGTGTGAATTCTCCTAAGATTACACACCGCTGCCTTAACTAAGCATGGTTAAAAATAATAAGGCATTCAAAACGACACATGATGCAGTCTTGTTTAAATGCATGGATGCGTGAACGCATATAGACCCGGGAATGTTCATCCAGTCGGACTTGGGCTCATCGCCCATGCATATGACTGGTCACCAGCGTAGCACATCACATACGTACATCATGTACAGCATAATGACCAAGCCATCGTACATCACGTACGTGGGTCGATAGTCGATGGTCTAGGAGCTAGTGAAACGATACCCCAATAAGCCTAAGGGCACATGCTACAGTATATAGAATTAGCTACCCGTCATCGCTCGTATGCTATATATACATGATTAGTCAAACCATTATTATTCCAATTACAACCAGCCAATTTAGGCAAAACTCAAAGGTCACTACGAGGGGCTCGTCATTTAGCGTAGCCGACAACTTGGGCATAGTGTCCCATTCCCACTATCCCCAGCTCATGAGATTTCCCACCTTAGGATGTTTAATGGATGCCCATCGACTAGTGATGAGGGTCGAATATTGCATATCAGACCACAACTATTGTTTAATTTTACATACATGATAATGCTTAATTGAATATTTTAATCGTGTTTTTGTTGTAAAGAGTAATTAAGAGCGTGGACTGAAAAAGAGTATTAAAAGCATGGGTTTGACATTCCGAAGTCATCAGAGCAAGGGACGTACTCCAGAGGACCAATATTGAAGAATTTACATGCCAGGGATCCAAGAAAATCAGGCCGTTCACGTTAAGTGGGGCCCGAAAAACGTCCAAAATGCAATATCACAGTGTTCCAACCATCCATTTGACTCAAAACTTCATACATGGCCTGGGGGCCATAAATTAACCGTACACATTAAAATTCATCCATTGGATCACTGAGGAAGTGGAGCAACAGACAGATCAGCCCCTAGTATCATGATTTGCGTCCCGCCTGAGAACTGGATATGCTTCAAACTTGAGTATAACCCATTAAATGATGTGTCAAAATGAATGGACGGAGCGGATTATGGATACAAGTATCCGTCAGACCCACAAAAGCATTAATTGTGCAACGTGCATAGATGCAACGGACATGCACCAAGAAATCCAAAAGTCGGTCAGCAGGTGCTGACCGACTCTCCTTCTCAAATTCAAAAACGGCACTTGGCATTTCCTATTTTAAACAGAGACTTACAGTCTTCTGTTGTGGGCTACCATCACGAGTCAGAGATCCAATCCGGACCGTCCATCAGAGTCCAAGGAAGCCTCTCATTACTGTCTAGGTGGCAGAATCGAAAAAAGACACTAAAGATTGTTTTTTAACCATTCAAAATCTAATTGAATGATAGAGGAAAATATCGGGTGGGCCTCATCAGTAGAAGATAAAAACTACATATGTTCGTCCGAATTTTCATCCTTTATCTAATGGACGGCTTGGATTTCTCCATAGACATCAAGGTGGGACCCACCGATTGTCACAGCAGCAGCGTCCGTTTTGCTAGCTGCGTAATGAACGGACTGCGTCCGTTTTGCGGAAGTTTGTGAGCCTCATCCATTGTTCAAATGGACAATCCAAACTGTCTATTAGATTCCTATGGCCCACCTTACCAAGACCTAGTGACAGAATTTGGAGAAGTAAAGAGAATGGGATCTTAATCGTTCAAAAGCAGGACTAACGGTAGACCAGAAAATCAGGTGGACCTCATCAAAGGCAATCCAAAAGCAGTCATTTCCAGCTGAAATTTCATGTACAATCCAATGAATGGATTGGATCTTGTGAGTAAGACCAAGAAATGGGTCCCACCAACATCCAGCGTCGGTCAGTGGCCCTGTTACGCACGTTGCTGCGTAAAGAGTCTCCAACCGACTATAACCTTCCACCGCCTCCAGCAGCTATAAAAGAGAGTTTTGGAAGTAGGAAGGAGGAGGATCGAGAGGTAGGGGGTGAACGCCAGGAAGAAAGATCCAGAGAGGAGGAGAGTTTGGAAGAGAGAGAGTTTATTTTTATTTCCTTTATTTTTATGTTTTTTCTAGCTTAATCATGTTTATGCTAGTCTAAATTTATTAGCTAGGGTTGAGATGAAGCCCCTAATTTGAATAACTCTGGTTATATGTTGATTTTACCTTGATTCGATTGGTTTGTTTCTTTCTCTAGTGTGCTTGATTGGTTTAAATTATGTACTTCTTCATCTATAAACTTGACCAGAGTCTATATATGGATATTGTCTGGATGCTTATTCTAGGTGCTTGTGTCTGAACATGAACAGGTTTCCTATAGAGGGAGAAACATGGTGCTTTAATGAATTATACACCCTATGTGCCCGACCAAGGACATGAGATGTGTTATTCATTGCATTGCTTTAGGAGATTAGACATTTTGTATGCCCGACTAAGGACACAGATTGTGCTTTCTTTATATAAGTTATATCAATCTAGATTAGGGTGAATTAACAGATAAAACAAGGGATAGGATAATTAGGGGTGGATTCGAAAGTCCTAGTGCTCTCTCTGATTGAATTTTCTTCCCTGTTCTCAATTGTTTTTTATAGAATTGTGCTTAGTAACTCACTCCATTATTTATTGGATTAGTTAAGGAGAATCATAGATTTGAATTGTGATGACCAGTCCTTGTGGGAACGATCTCATAATACGTACTGTATCTACATCTGATTCGTATACTTGCGAGTTTAAAAATCATTTAAATCATGTTGGTTTAAATAAAACAACAAGTTTTTGGCACCGTTGCCGGAGACTGTTTCAGTCCAAATTGAATTTAAGATTCCTTCTTATCATAATTCATAGCTTAGGATTGTTACTAACTTTAGATTAGTGGTTTCTCTTTATTTTATAAACTAACCATTGCTTAGGATTTTTTTTTCTAACATTAGTTTAGGATGTCGAATTTGTTCTTGTTTTGATTTTGTTTACAGGAATTAAGAAAGCTAATAATAAAATTTTCTTCAAAGAGAAGGAGGAGCTCTCAATTCTTTAGACATCAATCATCTCTTTTTCTGGGTTCTTTCTTCCAATTCTTACTTACATAGTTTTATCTTGTTTTTAGGAATTTATGTTTTTTATTTCTAGTTTTATTTCTTTTAGGTTGCAGTTTAGTTTAGTTTAGTTTTCTTTCTACCTTGCAATAACTTAGTTTATGTTAGGACGTAGATCTCTGAATATAAAACTAGCATCTGTTGATCCTGAAATAGAAAGAACACTTCGTGGAAGATTGAGAAATAATCCTATTGAAATGGCGAATGAGAATGAAGTTAAAGCTCTCAGAGATTATTCAGCTCCTTTCCAATTTAATGCGCCTTCTTGCATAGTGTTGCCAGCCACTACGGCAGCGCACTTTGAACTTAAACCTGGGGTCATACAATTGTTGCCATCCTTCTATGGTTTAGATAAGGAGGACCCATATCATCATGTGAAAGAATTCCTGGACATTTGCTCCACCTTTAAGTTCCAAAACTTCTCAGATGATTCGATCCGCCTACGCCTGTTTCCTTTTTCTTTGCAGGATAAGGCGAAAGTATGGTTAAATTCTCTAGAAGTTGGATCTATCGCTACATGGGACCAACTGTCTAAGAAGTTCTTAAACAAGTTCTTCCCCGTTCACAAAACTAATGCCCTCCATAGAGAAATCACTAATTTCACACAAAAAAAGGGTGAGCACTTTCATGAATGTTGGAAACGATGGAAGGACTTACTTCTTAAATGTCCACACCATGGTTTTGAGAAGTAGCAACAAGTTCAATACTTATCTGACGGTCTGACACCCCAGAACCGTCGCATGGTTGATGCCACTAGTGGAGAGTCGTTCATGACCAAAAGCGATGTCGAAGCATGGAATTTCTTTGAAACTTTGTGCGAAAACTCCCATCAATGGGACTATTCAAATAGAGGTGAAAGAAGTCCCCAACCACAGAAGAGAGATGGTATATATGAGATAGGAGTCACGCCAAATCTCTATGCCAAGATTGATGGCCTGATAAAGAAGGTTGATGCTCTGATGTTGCATAATGGACCTCCACAAACAACTCAAGTTGAGGCATATGCCATATGTTCTAGTCCTACCCATCCTACGCAGTCTTGTCCATCTAGTGCAGCTTTCCCAAAACTTCTCTCTAAACAAGTACATGCAATGAACACTTTTCAAAGACCTGGGAATAATCCTTACTCAGAAACATACAACCCAGGTTGGGCTAGGCATCCAAATTTCTCTTGAAAAAAAGGACCACAACAAGGAGAACCATTTAGAAATCCTCCCGTGCAACCTCACCCTCAAGCTGGCAATCAACAACTTCAACAGTTTTCGCAATATCAACAAGGTCCCTCACAATTACGGAAACCATATCTTGAAGAAACACTCAATCTTTTTATGCAGAGTTCTCTCCAATTCCAAAAAGACATCCAGCAAACCTTACTAGCCAACCAGCAAAGCTTACATGCAAATGCGCAATCCATTGCCAAGCTGGAAGTACAATTGGGTCAACTAGCTATCGCATTGAATGAGAGAGAGAAAGGTAAGTTCCCTGGCCAACCTGTGGCTAATCCAAAGGGACAGTATGAGATTGGCTATAATTCCAACTAAGAGCAATATCGTGAGCAAACCAAATCGATCACTACCCTTAGGTCAGGCAAATAGATTGACAACAGAATAGAGATGCCTATGGATGAATCAAATTCCAAAGCAGAAGATCAAGATGAAGCAGAGAGACACACTAATGCATCTAAAGTCCAAAAGCTCTCTGACTCTCCAAGAGCCACTAATGTGCCACCTTATGTACCCAAAGCACCCTTTCCTCAACGTGTGGCACCAATAAAGAAAAGAAACAACTTTGATGAAAACTTGGATGTGTTTAAAAAAGTGCAAGTCAACATTCCATTACTTAATGCTATCAAGCAAGTCCCTGCTTACGCTAAGTTTCTTAAAGATTTATGCACTCAAAAGCATAAGTAGAATGTTCATAAGAAAGTCTTCCTTGCAGAGCAACTCAGCTCCATGATTCAACATAACACCCCTCCTAAATTTAGGGATCCAGGAGCTCCCACCATTTCTTGCGTCATAGAAGATCATAAGATCGGGAAGGCATTGCTTGATTTAGGGGCGAGCGTCAATTTGTTATCATATTCGGTTTATGAGTAGCTAGGACTTGGTGAGTTGAAACCGACTAAAGTAACATTACAACTAGTTGATAGATCTGTCAAGGGGCCCCGGGGTGTTATTGAAGATATGCTAATCCAGGTTGATAAGTTTTATTTTCCAGTGGATTTCATCGTCATAGATACTCAGCCTGTCCGGAATCCGACTAGTCAGATCCCGGTCATCTTGGGTCGTCCATTTTTGGCCACATCTAATGCTATTATAAATTGCAGGAATGGAGTTTTGAAGTTGTCCTTTGGTAACATGAATATTAAACTCAATGTCTTTAATGCTGGACAACAATCCGCAGATTTGGAAGACATATTTGAAGCAGACATGATCGAGAGTCTAGTGCAGGACTCCTTCCTTAAATCTTTTGAAGATCCACTTGAGACCTGCTTAGCATAATATGGCATAGATTTTGACATAGATAGTCCCATCCATGAAGTCAATGCACTGCTCGACTCTACCCCTATATTGGAGACTGAAAGATGGAGAGCGAAAGTGGAACCTCTTCATCCCTCTGAGTCTAAACCAGGCCTATCTATTAAGAACTCACCTGCACTTGACCTTAAACAATTACTACAGATCTCGAGTATGCATTGTTAGGTTCCTCTGAGACTCTACCTGACATCACAGTTTCTAACTCTGAGAAGGCAAGGGAGAGCAGGTTGCTTAATGTTCTTAGAACATATAAGGCAGTAATTGAGTGGAAGATAGCAAAAATACAGGGAGTATGCCCCACTATATGTATGGATCATGCTGCGGAAATATCACTTGAATTACAAAGGAGGCGTAATCCTAACGTGGAAGAAGTCATTCGAGCAGAAGTCTGTAAATTATTAGACGATAGTATCATTCACCTCATTTCAGATAGCACAGTTAATGGGAACTCACATTACTTGTCTGGGATTGGTTAATCAAGGTGTTGAGACAATTCAGTTGGCAGACCCAAGCTATCAAGATTGATTAATTCATGGTCCATGGGTACTTACATTGCTCGTCTAGCTGAAGACGTTAAACTTAGCGCTCCTGGGAGGCAACCCAACCTTTTATTTTCTTTTATTTCCTTTTCCTAGTTAGTTAGTTCAATGTTTGTGGGTATCATTTCTGCAAACCCTCACAAGACTACAACTCGTCCACTAGGGACAACCTAGGGGTTTAAAGGCTTGTTGCATACGCTAAATGCAATCGAGAGCACCTACGAAAGTGGTATAGGTAGGATCTTCGATTTGTGATTTTACTTTTGTTGATTTCTCTCTTGTGCTCACTTTTACGTTGATATTTTTTGAGGAAGCCTCTTGATTCTCCGTCCAGGTACTATCTTTCCCTCACTCCTCTTTTATTTTCGTTGTCCCATGTGCATCGCATGCTTATTTCTGTTACATTGAGGACAAAGTATATTTTAGGTTGGGGGTGGGAGATTAGGTTACCTAATCAGTATTTTCTTGGTCTTGAACAGAAATTGTGAAAATTTTTAAATTTTTTGGAAATTCTTATGAAGTCAAAGTGATGTTGAAAGATAGTTGTGATTTTAACATTACAAGATACAGAATGTTAGTAATTTACGACTCTTGGATTCAGCCATCTGTTAGATTTCACAGTTAAGTTTGAATTATTAAACCATGATTAGAAGTTTTAAACATTGATTGAGTCATGATTTCACAAGAAACACATCTTGCTTACACATTAAGGTTTCAGTTTGATATTGAATTGTAACTTGGTGATCCCTAAGCATGGAAGGAACCAACCTGGGAAATATGTATATCATGTTCAACAAGAAGAATGAAAGAAAAAGGAAATACCCAGCTACAAAATAGCTACCTGCGGAAAAGGTTGGGCGATTGAACTTCACCATAGATTTGCTCCCTATTGGTGTAGATTCGATTCCCCATGGTTGACATGTGAGAAAAGTTAGGTGACAAGTTTTCACCATAGGTTTGCTCCCTATAGGTGAGAATTTATATCTCCTTCTTGGTGTTACTTTTAATAGAAAAAATCAAAAGCTGAAAGAAAGAAAAAGAATATTTTATGAGGCACATTTTAGTTTAGGTTTTGGATGTCCTGAATGCTCTTATTGGTTACCAATCATATCATGGAAATTGACAATTGGATCTCTTAATGATCATAAGCCGAGATTATACTATACACTCATGGAACTCAATGTTTAGAATGTTCTAATTGATGGATTAATACTTTGAACTTGATTATGAAGTTTACTGTAAGCTTGATTCCAGGGGAAAATTCTGCTCACCATTCATGATTCTTAGAATTCTCACATCTCGACTATTTGTTCACATGTCACTTGGGTTTATAGGAATTGCCATTTTATTTCTGAAAATATTTTTTGCATGTTTTGCTCGGGATTAGCAAAATGCTGGTTGGGGGTTGTGATGAAGGTCGATTATTACATATCAAACCACAATTATTGCCTGATTTTACGTACATGATAATGCTTAATTGAATATTTTAATCGTGTTTTTGTTGTAGGGAGTAATTAAGAGCGTGGACTGAAAAAGAGTATTAGAAGCGTGGGTTTGACATTCCGAAGTCATCAGAGCAAGGGACGTACTCCATAGGACCAATATTGAAGAATTTACATGCCAGGGATCCGAGAGAATCAGGCCGTTCACGTTAAGTGGGGCCCGAAAAATGTCAAGAATGTAAGATCACAGTGTTCCAACAATCCATTTGACTCGAAACTTCATACATGGCCTGGGGGCCATAAATTAACCATACACATTAAAATTCATCCATTGGATCACTGAGGAAGTGGCGCAACAGATAGATTAGCCCTTAGTATCATGATTTGCGTCCCGCCTGAGAACTGGATATGCTTCAAACTTGGGTATAACGCATTAAATGACGTGTTAAAATGAATGGACGGAGTGGATTATGGATACAAGTATCCGTCGGACGCACACAAGCATTGATTGTGCAACGTGCATAGATGCACCGGACGTGCACCAAGAAATCCAAAAGTCGGTCAGCAGGTGCTGACCGACTCTCCTTCTCAAATTCAAAAACGATACTTGGCATTTCCTGTTTTAAACAAAGACTTACAGTCTTCTGTTGTGGGCTACCATCACGAGTCAGAGATCCAATCTGGACGGTCCATCAGAGTCCAAGGAAGCCTCTCATTACTGTCTAGGTGGCAGAATCGAAAAAGGACACTGAAGATTGTTTTTTAACCATTCAAAATCTGATTGAACGATAGAGGAAAATATCAAGTGGGCCTCATCAGTAGAAGATAAAAACTACATGTGTCCATCCGAATTTTCATCCTTTATCTAATGGACGGCTTGGATTTCTCCATAGACATCAAGGTGGGACCCACCGATTGTCACAGCAGCAGCGTCCGTTTTACTGGCTGCGTAACGAACGGACTGCGTCCGTTTTGCGGAAGTTTGTGGGCCCCATCCATTGTTCAAATGGACAATCCAAACTGTCTATTAGATTCCTATGGCCCACCTTACCAAGACCTAGTGACAGAATTTGGAGAAGTAAAGAGAATGGGATCTTAACCGTTCAAAAGCAGGACTGACGGTAGACCAGAAAATCAGGTGGACCTCATCAAAGGCAATTCAAAAGCAGTCATTTCCAGCTGAAATTTCGTGTACAATCCAATGAATGGACTGGATCTTGTGAGTAAGACCAAGAAATGGGTCCCACCAACATCCAGCGTCGGTCAGTGGCCCTATTACGCACTTTGCTGCGTAAAGAGTCTCCAACCGACTACAGCCTTCCACCGCCTCCAGCAGCTATAAAAGAGAGTTTTGGACGTAGGAAGGAAAAGGATCGAGAGGTAGGGGTGAACGCCAGGAAGAAAGATCCAGAGAGGAGGAGAGTTTGGAAGAGAGAGAGTTTATTTTTATTTCCTTTATTTTTATATTTTTCCTAGCTTAATCATGTTTATGCTAGGCTAAATTCATTAGCTAGGGTTGAGATGAAGCCCCTAATTTGAATAACTCTGGTTATATGTTGATTTTACCTTGATTCGATTGGTTTGTTTCTTTCTCTAGTGTGCTTGATTGGTTTAAATTCTATACTTCTCCATCTATGAACTTGACCAGAGTCTATATATGGATGTTGTCTGGATGCTTATTCTAGGTGCTTGTGTCTGAACATGAACAGGTTTCCTATAGAGGGAGAAACAGGGTGCTTTAATGAATTATACACCTTATGTGCCCGACTAAAGACATGAGATGTGTTATTCATTGCATTGCTTTAGGAGATTAGACATTCTGTATGCCCGACTAAGGACACAGATTGTGCTTTCTTTATATAAGTTATATCAATCTAGATTAGGGTGAATCAACAGATAAAACAAGGGATAGGATAATTAGGGGTGGATTCGAAAGTCCTAATGCTCTCTCTGATTGAATTTTCTTCCCTGTTTTCAATTATTTTTTTTATAGAATTGTGCTTAGTAACTCGCTCCATTATTTGTTAGATTAGTTAAGGAGAAACATAGATTTGAATTGTGACGACCAGTCCTCGTGGGAGCGATCTCGTAATACGTACTGTATCTACATCTGATTCGTATACTTGCGAGTTTAAAAATCATTTAAATCATATTGGTTTAAATAAAACAACAACTAGTGGCCAATCTAATTCAATATGTGGGAATTACCATTGTGTGGTTATATGGGAATGAATCATCGAAGCCACGCTGGTCAAATATCAAATCTTGGGACAGAAACAAGTCAGAGCGGTAAAAGGTCATACGAAGTAAATACTAAATTGAAATGGTATGACAACGTTAAACTAGGGCGGTAAAGAATTCATCCCCAAGACTATGTAGGCGAAAAACCCATGGATGGTAAACCCACATTAACATTTCACTATTAAAGATAACTTCCAAGTCGAGGTTCAATTTCTAACACATTCCGTTGTTGAGGGTCAAATATTGCATATTAGACCCTAGTTATTACTTGATTTTATGAACACGATACGGTTTAACGACCCATTTTAATCGTGTTTGTGTTGCAAGGTGAATTTAAGAGCTTGGACTGAAAAATGGTACTAAAAGCTTGGATTTAACGCTCATAAATCACCAAGGCAAGGGACGGATCACAGGAGACTTTGGCTAGTGGGCCCCACTCGTCGTCCGAATCAGTGATCAAAGCCATTCATTCACTCTCGGGGGTAGGCATGACCCTTGCCATGATGGACTTTTGGTCCCTTGTGTCCGTATACATGTGGATCACTAGCAAACTCAGGATGAATGGCGAGTTGATTTGATACAGTGGACCACACTAAAACTCAACCAAAACCACTCCTTTTCAACTGAAATTTCACCAGGAATCCAATGAACAGGGTGAATTTTACTAAAAACATCACTGTAGGGCCCACCGAACATGTCAACGTAAGAATTTTCACAAGAAACGCACGTCCACTTTTTTTGGATGTTACGGGGAATTGTGGGCCAATGTTTGTGGTCGAATGGGTGATCTAAATCGTTCAGAACCTTCAGAGGGGGTTTTTACCCCAACCAAGGAGTCAGAATCCACGTTTGCAACGATCACTGTCCCAAAATCTCATCCAAACGCAGCTGTTTTCGCGCTTTTGCTACGTCACCGCCTCTTGCTGCGAAAGCGGAGTTGGTTCTCCACTCTAAACTGCCCATGGGGCCTATAAAAGAGAGAGAGAGAGAAGGACGTGGGAAGGCATGCTGGGACGTGGAGAAGAAGGAAGAGAGAGAGAGAGAGAGATCACGTGGAGTACGGCTGATTAAAGGAGTTTTTCTTCATCCCTTCTCTTAATTTCTGTTTATGATTTTTTTTTTTTTTTTTTTTTTTTTTGAGATTCAAGCCTTATCATGACTATGTCAGGTTAAACCTCTTAGCTAAGGCTAAGAGGTGAATCTTGTAGCGTGATGGGATGTTTTTTACGGTTTGATTGATGTTTAAGTTGAGTGCTCTTTAATTTTAGTTTGATTATAAGAGATACTTTTAGTTTTTATGGTTTGTTGTCACTTAAATTACAATAGATCTGCGATAGCTTTCAGTATGATCTTTTCATTATAGGAATTGTGAACTTGGGAACCCTGTTGTTCACCATGTCTCATGAGCATGGTTGGGTGATGGAATCCTTCCTAACGTTCACAATTCCCTTAGATGGATTGTGGATTGGCTAACTTCTGTTGTTTGCTTTGTCTCATGGGCATGGTTTTGTGATGGAATCAAGTCTAATTCACATCCCTCTCATCTCTTGAAAACTAGATCAAAAGGAAGTTCATATTTGTGTTTTAATGGATTATCTTCCAACTGGATGAAGATAGGACTCTAAATCCAGTTGTGTTCTTGAATCAAGCGTAGATCTCCCTAATCTCTACAAGTGGATCCTTGGCACCCTAGTTTCCCACCTTTGAATTTCACAAGTCTTAGTTTAATATTTCACCATTACTCTCTTAAAAACCTCTGATTTAGATTTCATCTTCGCCTAGTTCTGGTTCGAGTTACTTTCAGATTATGTACAAGGTTTAGTCCTTGTGGATTCGACCTCGGTCTTATCGAGATTATTACTACATCACAACCCTATACTTGGGGTGTGAACAAGTTTTTGGCGCCTTTGTCGTGGATTGACGGTTATGTTTTTTTGGGATTAGCTAGCTTTAGAATTAGGTTAAGATTAGGATTTTTCTAAATTTAGGTTTTTTTATTTGATTTCTAGAAACTAACCTAATTTTCCTATTTTGTAGGACCCAGATATAGGCTTTCTAAATTGGTAATCTCTTTCTAATTTTCTTCCTTTTTATTTTTAGGATTAGGTTTTATTTCTATCTTTAGAAACTTTTTTGTTTTAGGTTCTCTTTTGTTTATAGAAACTAACTTGTTTTCTAATTTAGATTTAGAACCTTCCTGATTAATTTTTAGAAACTAGGTTAGTTATTTCTTATTTTTAGAACTTTTTCTAGTCTTAGAAACTAACTCATCTTTTTTATTTTTATTTTTTTAAAAAAACTTTCTTATTTTAGAACTTTTCTTTTTAGAAACTAACTTACCCTCTAATTTAGGTTTAGAACTTTCCTAACTTGTTTTAGAAATTCTCTATTTTCTTTTAGGAATTTTTCCCTTTTTAGAAACTAGTTTACTTTCTATTTTAGGAACTTTCTAACTTTAGACTTTTTTAGAAACTGACTTGACTTGTTTTGTTTTGTTTTGCAGGTTTTTAACTTAGGAACTTCGAATTTGGTAACTTCTTTCCAACTCTTTTCTCTTTATTTCTAGATTTTTATTTATTTTCTTATATTTTAGGTTTAGTCTAGAATCTGAATTGAGGGCTGCAAGTGTTTCATGCCCAAGTGGGTCCGTGACAACACTCGACATCTCTTGACTAAAGGTGGATTGGTTGAGGGGTTGACTATCCATCGTAAGACTAGACACCGCTCGAGATCCCGAGAGTTAATTGAAGTGATGGCTGCAAACCAACCTCTTCTACCACAACCTAGGGTGGAAGACATCCAGGATGAGAATGAGGTGCATCAAGCACCCCCGCCTCGTACTTTACAAGATTATTTACAACCGGCGAGGGTGAGCACGCCCTCATGTATGGTTTTTCCTGAGAATACGGGACACATGGATATCAAGTCAGGGGTAATCTAACTTCTTCCTAAATTTCATGGGCTTGAGTCAGAAAATCATATTTACACCTGAAAGAGTTTGATGAGATCATAACCACTTTATATTTTCCAAACGTATCTGAGGACATAGTCAGGCTGAAACTCTTTCCCTTTTCTTTGAAAGAGAAGGCTAAGACGTGGTTGCATTCACTACGTCCTAGATCTATTGGCACATGGAATGATATGCAAAGAGAGTTCATAAAGAAATTTTTTTCACATCATAAAACGAACACCCTTAGAAAATCAATCATGAACTTCACGCAAAAGGAGGACGAAACATTCTTCCAATGTTAGGAAAGGTTCAAGGATCTTGTCAATTCATGCCCACAATACGGTTTTGAAATATGGCGCATTATACACTTTTTCTATGATGGACTGACATCTTCCATGTGCCAATTGGTTGAGACGGTGTGCAATAGGAAATTCATGAATAAAAATATCGATGATGTGTAGGACTACTTGGATAGACTTGCTGAAAACGCACAATCATGGGACACATACCCCAAATCAAGCACCATGTTTAGGCCGACTCAATCTAAGGAGAGGGGTGTAATGTATCTCTTTAAAGAGGACGATGATATCAATTCTAAAGTGACTAATCTCATAAGGAAATTCGAGACCATGGAATTATAGAAGGATAAGGTTAATGAAAATGTTTGTGGTATTTGTGATGGCAACATTCACGCAACTGAAAATTATCCAACAATACCTGCCTTCCAAGGGTTGCTGAATGAGGAATCCAATACCGTGAACAATTATCAAAGACCTTTCAATGGACCTACCTCCAATACATACAATCTTAGTTGAAGAAATCATCCAAACTTCAGTTGGAGGAATGGACAAATGTTTACCCCTCAAGGTTTCCTCAATCAAATTCCAAATCAAGTGAAACCTCAAGAGGATCCAGTTCAAAAACATATTTGAGACCAAGAGCTACTCAACCAGGACATCAGAGCGGCTTTGGGATCACTTATGACATCTATTCAAAGAATAGAGTTGCAATTAACAATTAGGGGAAAGGGGATGCTTACTGCTCAACCTCTCCCCAATCCTAAACCGCAATATAAGATAAGTGATCCAAGCTCTTCAAATCAGATGGAGCAAGCTAAGTCTATCACCACTCTTAGGAGTGGAAAGATAATTGATAAATCTATTCCGGTAAGGGCTGAAAAGCCTAAGGACCTAGAAGAGGATAACGATGATAGACCTAGCATTGCTCCACAAGAATTAGAACGGAACCTCAAGGGAAGACGGTTGCTCCATTTCCCCAATGGTTGGTTGAACCGAAACCTCTCTCGAACTCTTAGGACATTCTAGAGGTGCTGAAACAAGTGAAGGTCAATATTCCTCTACTTGATGCCGTAAAATAAATACCTTCATATGTCAAATTCCTGAAAGACTTGTGCACGACCAAAAGATAGCATAGTATTCAAAAGGAAATCTTCTTGACTGAGAAAGTGAGTGCCACCCTAAAGTAAGATATGTCGTAGAAATTCAAAGATCCCGGTAGCCCAACCGTATCTTGTATAATCGGGAACTACCGAATTGAGCACGCACTTCTTGACTTAGGAGCAAGCATCAATCTGATTCCCTACTCGGTGTACAAGCAGTTAGAATTGGGTAAATTAAAACCCACCTTAACCACATTACAACTTGTTGATCGCTCAGTTCATGTACCAAGAGGAATAATATAGGATGTGTTGGTCCAGGTTGACAGATTCTACTACCCTGTAGATTTTATCAATCTGGATACCGAATCCATCAGTAACATGAGCACTCAAATTCCCTTCATTCTTGGTCGCCCATTCCTTCCCACTTCAAACGCAATTATCAATTGCAGGAATTGTGTCATGAGTATGTCTTTTGGGAATATGACATTGGAGTTAAATATCTTTTTCAATACAAGCAGACGGTTAGAGGATGATGACGATTTCCACGACATTAACATGATTGACTCTTTCGTGGAAGATAGAGCGCCTCTGACCTTATCCTCTGATTCTCTAGAGACGTGCCTGGCCCACTCCCATGATTTTGATAATGACATGATTAGGAAGATGGTTGTCATGCTTGATATTATGCCGGTACTTGAAGTTAACCGGCGGAGGCCACAATTTGAAGAATTGCCCCAAACCGAAGAAGTGCCTCTGCCGTCTAACCTTAAGCCACCGAAGCTTGACTTAAAATCTTTGCCCTCTGATTTAAAATATGTCTATTTAGGTCAAGATGAGACATATCCGGTGGTGAATTCTGCCCACCCGGAGAAAGAATAGGAGAGTATGCTCATATCTACCCTCATTGAGCATAAGGGAGCCCTTGGATGGACAATTATGGACCTTAAGGGAATTGACTCTTCGATTTGTACTCACTGCATTTATCTTGAGGATAATGCGCAGACTTCTCGGTAACCACAATGTAGATTAAATACAAACATGAAGGAAGTAGTTAAAGCCGAGGTTCTTAAACTATTGGATGTGGGTATCATATACTGTATATCCGATAGTCAATGGGTGAGTCCAACTCAGGTAGTTCCCAAGAAGTCTGGAATCACCATCGTAGCCAATGCCAACAACGAACTCATAACAACTAGAGTTTCTATTGGTTGGAGAATGTGCATTGACTATAGGAAGTTGAATACTATCATGAGGAAGGACCACTTTCCTTTGCTCTTCATTGATTAGATCTTGGAAAGGTTAGCTAGTCATTCCTATTATTGTTTCCTTGACGGGTATTTGGGCTATAATCTGATAGAGATAGCCCCTAAAGATCAGGAAAAGACTACGTTTACATGTCCCTATGGCACCTTTACTTATCGAAGGATGCCATTCGGACTATGTAATGCCCCTGCCACCTTTTAGCGATGTATGATGAGTATCTTTTCTGATAAGGTGGGGCAATATCTAGAGGTCTTATGGACGATTTCTCTGTCTTCGGTCCATCTTTCAGCGAGTGCTTAGAGAGTCTTAAATGTGTACTAAAAAGATGTGAAGAAAAGAACATGGTACTTAATTGGGAGAAGTGTCATTTCATGGTTCGTAAGGAAATTGTCCTTGGACATATCATCTCGTCTAAAGGAATCGAGGTAGATAAGGCCAAAATTGATCTTATCTCTAACCTACCTCCACCCAAGAACATACAAGAGGTTTCATCCTTTTTAGGACATGCCAGGTTTTACAGACAATTCATAAAGGACTTTAGTCTCATCTCTCACCCTTTATATAATCTACTTCAAAAGGATGCACCATACGAGTGGAATGAACAATGCTAGGAAGCGTTCACTAAGTTTAAAGGCATGTTGACCAGTGCACCTATCATACAGTCACCCGATTGGAGCCTGCCTTTTAAACTTATGTGTGACGCGTCTGATTATGCTCTTGGGGTAGTTTTAGGCCAGAGAAAAGATAAGAAACCTTACGTTATTCATTACGCGAGTAAGATTCTAAATCCTGCCCAAGTGAACTACTCGACTACAGAAAAGGAACTCTTAGCCGTAGTGTTCTCTTTGGACAAATTTAGGTCCTACTTGATCGGATTCAAGATCATCATTTACACAGATCATGCGGCGCTCAAGTTTCTTCTTGCTAAGAATGATGCTAAGCCTTACCTAATAAGATGGATCATTCTACTCAAAGATTTGGATTTAGAAATTAAAGATAAAAAGGGAGTAAAGAACGTAGTGGCTGACCATCTTTCCCGCGTTAATCCCTCTTATTCCCTTGAGATGATACATATTAATGACATGTTCCCTACCGAACAATTGTTCAGAGTCTCTCATTCACCTTGGTTTACTAATATTGCTAATTATCTTGCCACTGGTTTTATACTGACATATTGGACTGTGCAAGATAAGAAGGAATTTTTCACCAAGGTGCGCAACTTTTTCTGGGACGATCCATATTTGTTTAAATATTGCCCAGACCAAATCTTAAGGAGATGTGTGTCAAATGATAAGCATCAGAGTGTCATCTCCTTCTGTCACTCACAGGCCTGTGGTGGTCACTTTTCTGTTAAAAAGACCACGGCCAAGATTCTGCAGTGTGGCTTTTACTGGCCCCCTATGTTAAGAGACACTCATGAGTTTTTCAAGGCTTGTGAGCGTTGTCAGAAATTGGGAGCATTGTCATGTCAAAATATGATGCCCTTGAACCCTATTCTTATTATAGAGGCATTTGATTGCTGGGGCATCGATTTCATTGGACCATTCCCCCAATCCTTTGGAAATCTATACATTTTGCTCGCCGTAGACTACGTCACTAAATGGGTTGAAGCAATTCCGTGCCGGAACAATGACCATCGCATGGTCATTAAATTCTTAAAAGAAAACATCCTTTCTTGGTTCGGAATGCCTCAAGCCAACCTTAGTGATGGGGGCTCACACTTTTGTAGTAGACTATTCAAGAGTATAATGAAGAAATATGGTATCTCTCATAAGGTGAGTACTCCATACCACCTACAAACAAGTGAACAAGCTGAGATTTCCAATAGGGAGATCAAACACATTTTGAAAAAAATAATTAACCCCGATCGTAAGGATTGGTCCATTCGATTTACCAATGCCTTATGGGCTTACCGTACCGCATTTAAGACCCCTATTAGAATGTCTCCCTTTAGACTTGTCTATGGGAAAGCTTGTCACTTGCCTGTGGAGTTGGAACATAGAGTCTACTGGGCGATCAAAATTTTGAATTTCAATCTGGACAATGCTGGCTCGCTACGCAAACTTCAATTAAATGAACTAGAAGAAATCCGAAATGATGCATACGAGAACTCGAGAATTTACAAGGAAAGAATGAAGGCGTTTCATGACCATCGCATTCTGCAAAAATCATTCACGCCAGGTCAGAAAGTCCTTTTGTATGATTCTTGGTTACATCTCTTTCTAGGTAAGCTCCAATCTCTTTGGACCAGTCCTTTCACTGTTATCAATGTTTATCCTCATAGGGCTGTCGAGATTCAGAATCCAAACAATGACAATGAGTTTAAAGTAAATGGACATCGATTAAAGCCATTTGTCAAAAAATTTGATTCAGAGGACATGTTCATGCCTCTAAATGATCTTGTTTACCAGGATTGATCTCCTAATTTGACGGAGGTATAGATCGGTTTATCGCTTTCATAGGACTAGGGTAGTTTGTTTTTATCATTCTAAGTTAGTCGGCTTTATGCCATTAAGTTAGTTTGCTTTCTAGTTGTTTTAGAATAGTTTACTTTTTTTAGATTAACTCTCATGCCGAGCCGCCTTCACGCTAAAATCTCTTTGGGAAAAAGCCGCTTAACTCCATCATCAGGTACTATCTTTCCATCACTTCTCCTTCACTTTTGTTGTCTCATTTGCATTGTATGTTTTTATCTTTTACATTGAGGACAATATAGATTTTAGGTTGGGGATGGAAGATTAGGTTACCTAATCAGTGTTTTCTCAGTCTTGAGCAAAAATTGTGAAAATTTTTAAACTTTTTCTGAAATTTTTTGTGAATTCACAATGATTTTGACAGCTATCTTTAATTTAGACATATAAGATACGTAATATTGATAATTTATGACTCTCGGATTCATTTATCTATTAGATTTCACATTTAAGTTGAATTGTTAATCCATGATTAGAAGTTTTAAACATTGATTGAGTCATGATTTCACATGTCACACCTAGCTTACACATTAAGCTTCAGTTCGATATTGAATTGTTAACCTGGTAGTCACTAGACATGAAAGAACCAGCTTGGGGAATTTGTCCATCTTGTTCAAAGAAAAAAATAATACTTAGCTAAAAACAGTTGTCTTCGGAAAGGGTTGGGTGAATGGTCTTCACCATGGGTTTGTTCCCTATAAGTGATGATTCGATTCCCCTCATTGGCTTTACCTTTAAAAGGTTGACATAGGGTGAAAGCCATCGATGAAAAAATCAAAAGCTAGAAGAATAAAAAGGTTGAATTGTAAGGCAAGTTTTGGTTTGGGTTGGGATATCCAGGAATGCTCTATTTGATTATCAATGTTATCATAAAAATTGACGATTTGACTCTTAATGATGATTAGCCGAGATTACACTATACATCCATGGAACTCAATGTTTAGAATTATTTAATCGATGGATTAATACTTTGAACTTGACTATGAAGTTTACAGTGTGCTTGAGTCCAGGAGAAAGTAATGCCTAACATTGATGAATCTTGGAATTCTATGATCTAGATTGCTTTTAAAAAACCACTTGAGTTTATAAAAATTTATCCTATAATTCTCAACTTATTTTTCGCATACTTTGCTCGAGACTAGCAAAATGCTGGTTGGGGATTGTGCTGAGGGTCAAAAATTGCATATTATACCCCAGTTATTACTTGATTTTATGAACATGATACAGTTTAATGGCTCATTTTAATCGTGTTTGTGTTACAAGGTGAATTTAGGAGTCTGGACTGAAAAATGGTATTAAAAGCATAGATTTAACGCTCATAAATCACCAAGGCAAGGGACGGATCCTAGGGGACCGAGATCAAAGAATTTACACGCCAAAGATCCGAGAAAATCAAGTAATTAAAATCCAAGATGCCTGAAAGTCATCCTGAATGCAAGTTCATAGGGTTCCCACCATCCATTTGGCTCAAAACCTTATATCTGGCCTAAGGACCCTAAATTAACCGTACACGTCGAATTTCAGCCATTGGATCCATGTGGAAGTAGCCCAACGGACAGATCAGCCCATAAAACTCTGATTTGGGGCCCGCCTGATATCTGGATATGCTTCAAATTTGGTCTCAACCCTTCAAATTAGATGGCAAGGCAAATGAATAAAGAGGATTTCTCATAAACATCACGACGGGACCCACCTGCAGGGCATGCGTGTGCATAGCACACGTGCACACACTGTGCACCAAAGCAGGGAGATAGGTCAGCGGACGCTGACCTGTCCTTTCTTCTCTCTCGCGTAGGAACCGCCAGCGGCGGACGTGATTTGTCCAGTTTTGGATAGTGGGCCCCACTCGTCTTCCGAATCAGTGATCAGAGCCGTTCATTCACTCTCGAGGTAAGCATGACCCTTATCATGGTGGACTTTTAGTCCCTTGCATCCGTACACACGTGGATCGCCAGAAAATGCAGGATGTACGACAAGTTAATTTAAAATAGTGGACCACACCAAAACTCGACCAAAACTACTCCTTTCTGACTGAAATTTTGCCAGGAATCCAATGAACGGGGTGAATTTCACCAAAAACATCACTGTAGGGCCCACCGAACACGTCAGCGTAAGAATTTTCGTAAGAAATGCACGTTCAATTTTTTTGGACATTGTGGGTTGTTGTGGGCCACTGTTTGTGGTCGGATGGGTGATCCAAACCTTTCAGAACCTTCAGATGGGGGGTCTTTACCCCAACCAAGGAGTCAGAATCCACGTTTGCAACGATCACCGTCCCAAAATCTCATCCAAACGCGGTTATTTCCATATTTTTGCTGCGTCACCGCCTCTTACTGCGAAAGTGGAATCCATTCTCCACTCTAAACTGCCCATGGGGCCTATAAAAGAGAGAGAGAAGCATGTGGGAAGGCATGCTGGGATGTGGAGAAGAAGGAAGAGAGAGAGAGATCACGTGGAGTGCGGCTGGTTAAAGGAGTTTTTCTTCTTCCCTTCTCTTAATTTCTGTTTATGATTTTTTTTCGAGGTTTAAGCTTGATCATGACTATGTAGCATGATGGGATGTTTTCTATAGTTTGATTCATGTTTAAGTTGAATGCTCTTTGATTTTAGTTTGATTATAAGAGATACTTTTAGTTTTTAATGGTTTGTTTGACTTAAATTACAATAGATCTCTGATAGCTTTCAGTATACTCTTTTCATTATAGGAATTGTGAACTTGGGAACCCTGTTGTTCACCATCGTCTCATGGGCATGGTTGGGTGATGGAATCCTTCATAACGTTCATAATTCCCTTAGATTGATTATGGATTGGCTAACTTCTGTTGTTTGCTTTGTCTCATGGGCATGGTTTTGTGATGGAATCAAGTCTAATTCACATCCTTCTCATCTCTTGAAAACTAGATCAAAAGGAAGTTCATATTTGTGTTTTAATGGATTATCTTCCAACTAGATGAAGATAGGACTCTAAATCCAGTTGTGTTCTTGAATCAAGCGTAGATCTCCCTGATCTCTACAAGTGGATCCTTGGCACCCTAGTTTTCTACCTTTGAATTTCACAAGTCTTAGTTTAATATTTCACCATTGCTCTCTTAAAAACCTTGGATTTATATTTCATCTTCGTCTAGTTCTGGTTTGAGTTACTTTCAGATTACGTACAAGGTTCAGTCCCTGTGGATTCAACCTCAGTCTTACCGAGATTATTACTACATCACAACCCTATACTTCGGGTGTGAACATCTGTCTCGTTACATCCTAAGTGTGGGCTCACATACATAAGTGGAGCTTTCCCACTAGTTGATGTAGTGAATTAGATTTTTTAAGCGACTTACAACAATTCATTGATATGTGAAGGTGTATGGGTACAACATATAAGATATATGTACACATTAGGTTCATAAATAGATCATAAGCAAAATGTATAAGTTATCATTTGGAATTTGGATGAAAGCTAATGCACAAATGACTATTGCATGTGAGTATGATGTACAAGCTATCAATTATAATTTTAAATGTAAACAATCTCTTAGGAATTGATAACAAATATAAGTGATCGTAACTTATAAAGTGACGTTGGTATTTATATTGAAAACTATTCCTTAGGATAAATTGGTAATGGAAAGCTTAAGGGGAAGAAGTCATCACCTTAGGGCTTTATCTGTTCGTTAGCATTGTCGCAAGGCACGCACACTCCTAGGGCCGAGTTTGACCTTAAATTGTTCATCCATAGAGTTAGATTCAAGCCTTATTTTATGTGTGGCTAAGGTCACACTCTCGAGTATGGTTCGGGCCCTAGTTTCTATCGCCCATCTCGAGTAAATTTCATCTAAAATCCTTAACAAGAGTGGGAAGAGGGTTTACCCTTCTTTCCTAAGGTGGAGTGGTCGGATCCAACCTTACTAAGCGAATCCTCAACTACAAACTAGAGTTGACCCAACAAAGGGTGTGTCGTTGTCCCACTTGATGTTCAAACCTTAAATGGGTTGAGACTCAGTGAGTTACCGAGTTTGCAACGCTCGAGAGCTGAAGTGAGCGAACTCACACCAGTCATTCGTTCGACGTTGGTAGCATGAGGCTGTTAAGGTGGACGGTCCTGAACGGACATCTATATGGACCAGCGGCTGGTTCACACGGTTCATTGAGTCTACCCAACTCGAGTTGCTTCACCAACTCGACTCGATAGCAGGCCACTCGATGGACTCGAACCGGTGTCCCAACCTGGTCCATTGGCTCATGGCAGAGGATGAGTAGGAGCCAAGTCGGGTTACTGGGTTGATTCTCCTCAAGTTGTTGAAGCTGAAAGATATGCCACTGCATCGTCTTGAACTGAGTCACCCACCAAATAACTCGATAAGTTTGAGTTTGGGTTCGCTCGAGTGACCAGCGGTAGTAGATGGGATGGGTTTTGGTCCAAAAACCGATCAGGGACATGGGGGTCCCAAGCCAGGTCCTGCACGAGTGAGTCAAGCCAGCCCAACATAGCACTGTGGGTGAGTGAGGGTCTGACTCAACTGCCATGGTCAAGAGTTAGACCAACTGATCCCGACCATGATTCTAGGCTTACTGCCCTGGCCTAGAGAATGATGGTTCCACCGTTGTAGCTGGTCCAGTTGGTGAATCCATTCAATCAACAGAGTGGTAGTTTGGGCATTACCTAGACTGTTTTAAGTGCTTGCTGAGTCGACTCAGAGCCTTGCACAGCTGCCGCAGTAGCTTGGATAACACCACACCTGCGGACGTTGATTCCAACTGTTAGGATTACATGCTAGCTAGCAACCTGTTTTAAGACTGAGTCAACTTATGGCCCTCACCTGGTAGCAATAGCTCTGCACCAAAAACACGCTGAAGCAAGTTCAGTGGTGAGTTGCACCCTATAACTCTTCCTTCCTTTCCTCCTTTCATGATCGAACTGTTGGCATCTGGCGAGTATGGATGAACATTTGGAGAGCCCTGGCTACGGAGTTCTTTCCTTGAGTTCCCGTGAAGGATCCAAATCCCATGACTCGGTGGAGCAGCAACTCGTTACACCTGAGTGGACTGGGAATGGACCAAGTTGAGCTAACTCGCAAAGCTCAGCGCGGCACCGATTTCTCTCTCTCTCTCTCTCTCTCTCTCTCTCTCTCTCTCTCCTATTTCTTCTCCTATTTCCTCTCCCTCTTTTTCTCCCTGATTATCTGGTGGGAATCCCAAGGCGAGCGGGCCTCTTGTATAAGCCTAGGGCATGCTCGAACTATTCCATTGGATGGTCGAGATTAGGTGGCCGAATTCACATGCTTCTTCTCTGATTTTCGGATGCATGGGATCTATCCATCACAAGGGATGGATTTCTACCGCTGTGACCCACCGAAAAGCATCTTTTTATCTGAAATGAGGCCCACACCATCACGATGGATTTTCGATTTATCGGGGAAGATGACGTGGCCGTTAATGGCCGATTTTTATTTATGGTCTAACCCATGTCATTTAGTCCGTTTGAATTAGTTGGATGGGACCACTAATCATCATGGGGGCCACTAATCCCACCATTCATTGCAGTTTCTTTATTTCTCGTGAGAATTTCTGCCTCTCATGGTCTTCTCGTGAGACGAGAAGATCCTGCCGATAGAGCCATTGCTGCCCTAGAGGGGATGTGAAGATCGCCCCACGTGGCTTCGTGGGAGGTTTAGATCGCTCCGGCGAGATTTCCCGAAGTGGAAATCCTCCAGCAACCTTTTTTTCCAACGAGAGGTTGTCTTGCCCTTTTCTGGCGTTGGAAGAAGGGCGTGGATTCACACATGAGGGACTACTGAGATGGAGAGAGGGGATGCACGCGGATTGCCCTTATGGCAGCGAGGAGGATTATCTCTTTTTGGTAGGGGAATCACGCACGCACCTTCCATGGCCACGTCTACGCCCTTATTCGAGTGCATGGGGTCACGCTGACGAACGGTTCAGATTATGATGGTGGGCCTCAACTTGAGTGGATTGGTGTCATCCGATTTGAATTCAAGTTGGTGGGAAGTCGGCGAGGGAGAAATCTCTCTTTTACGAATTCTCTTGAGTCGAACATTGTTTGACCGAGCTGGTAGGTTCGGTGCGCGGCTAGTGCATCGCCCCTAGTATGTACACCACTCCTGTGTGGGGCCCACTGAGATGCACTTTCTAGAGCCTCCCCATCCATTCGGTTTAGTGGTCCCCATAAGGGCGTCTGACAAAAAACTAGGCAGATCCAAAGCTCGGGTGGGCCATCCCTGTCACGCCCCAAACTTAGAAACTGGGCTCATAAAATTCTCGATCACCGAATTCAATGCTGACAGCCTCCGTAGTACCCCATTCTCGGCTCCTAGCGTCCATACGCCAGATTTTGATCCTGGGATCCTACAAGGAGGATTTTCCAATGTACATTTAACTCGTAATAAGCATAACCACAAGTTACCCAAATCACAAAGACAACATCATCATCACATATCCATTAATATAAACATTTGAATACAGTGCTGAAAGGGAAATACATATATCAAAATCAAAGCTCCAGAAAGACCACTGCACACTCCATGCTCAATGCTGCTATAACCTAATGCCACCTGCATGCATCTATCGTGCATAAGCTTATGGAAAAGCTTAGAGGGTGGTGAAAGTGTGTACACAAGGTAAGTGTCAAGTATGCAATACAATGCCACAAATCATACAATATCGAAATAAGAGGAAATACTGACAAGATCATGAATCATACGATATCAGAGAAAGTGAAAATACACTGGTAAGTCCATGAGTGACATTGGTCGTACCATGGCTATGCGATGCAAGGCATGAATGCTAACGGCCATATCAATGCAGAAACATGGCAACCCAAAATGTTAAATGCTGCGGATGCAATACAATATGCTGTGCGAATGAAATGACCAAGCTGTAGTGAAATTGGGATGATAGTACATAGTATCGTAGACTATGGGGTCCATCACAAGGGACTTTTATCCAAACCAGTCTCATACCTAAATTTGGATAGCCAAACTCAATATAGTAGACTCCTGATCTCAGGTCAGTCGCACGCCCCAACCAAAATCCTTGTCATTGTGAAGGTACACAATAATTAGTTACGCACCACCAGCCCCAGTGGATAGTGAATGAATGAATGAATAGTATGCAACTTCTACTCAATAAGTCCACATATCAGTAAAGTTCTTCTCTAGGAAATCACCGGGGTCTAGTACACTCCAAACTAGATTATCGGCACATCGTACGCAACAAGGTGAGTGGAAGAGACCTCACTATCCACCTGCTAATATCAGGCCCGACTCGTTGATAGCAGACCCATTCCTCGAGCTGGTCAAACTCAGCCTAGCTTTGCCCCCTCCTCTCGGGCAGGTAAGGTCGCACCCCCTTCTAACCGACCACGACACAGTGGGAGACGCAGCCTAACGGTATACGACTCTTATGCTCTCATGCATTCACTCGGTCTAGACGTTGGAGCAACCTCTAGAACCAAGAAGGTTCTGCGAATTTCACCTAAGGATATCTATAGCACCCCATGTAGAACAGATTTTTGGTGTCCCATCTGACCATCCACGATATGCCTGTGGAGGCTACAGCCCTGATGTCGTTAGGGCGTACGGTAATTATAATCACACAATGTGAGATGCATGAGCCACATAGTTCAATCATGTATCAATCTTGAGCATATTGAGCGCTCATGTGGGACAACTCCGCCTATCAAGGAGTCCCATAAAGAACCCGCCCTATGGCATATGCAATGGCCAATCACATCTCATAATAAATATGCAGATGATGCGTATGGGCATGTATCATGATGCTATATTATCACATACTCATAATCGGTATCGATAACCGGTATCGGTAATCGACCTCGATGAGAATGGACCTAACAAGGCTTAAGGGAAGGTCACAAGGTGGACATTCAACCATCATTGCCCATCAATGTGGACATTTAACTAACATTGCTCCCAAGGAGTGGCCCACATAGAGCCAAACGTATTGTGGACCCATGGCCTCACACAAGGACCTAATACACATCACTATGGGCCTCACTCATGTGCCACACATACATCACAATGGGCCTCGGCACATGAGCCATAAATACATCACGTCAAGCCTTACTCAAGGGCTGCATATACATCACAATGGGCCTTGGCATATGTGCCATAAATACATCACATCGGGCATTACCAATGGGCCGGAAATACATCACAATGTGCCATGACATATGGGCCGAATATACATCTCAATGGGTCTTACCAATGGGCCAGAAATACATCACAATGGGACACAACATATGGGCTGAATATACATCTCAATGGGCCACGATCCATAGGTCTCAGTACATCATAATGGGCGGCAACCCATGGGCCTCAAATACATCAACTGGGCCGCATCAATGGGCCGCACTAATGAGCCTCATATACATCGAGTCGGGCCTTATCATATGGGCTTCAAATACAAAATAGGTTGGCCCCATCACATGGGAAAAAAATACAAATAGATGGGCCCCGCACATGGGCCAAGAATACATCATGATGGGCCTCACCAATGGGCCTCAAATGGGCTTAGACCACACCAAAAATCATTTCACTAGTTGCAGGTGTAACATGTGTATCACTGTACACTATCATTCTATGGGGCACATGGCCACTAATGATGATCAGCACTGTCCACCATTGGACTTGCAAATCAGTACTGTCCAACCATTATCCATGTAAATCAGCACCATCCTGCCATTGTCCATGTAAATCAGTACCATCCAAACATTGTCTATGTAAATTAGCACCATCCAAACATTGTCTATGTAAATCAGCATCGTACAAACATTGTCTAGCACCATTCAAACATTGTCCAGCACCGTCCAAACATTATTGTAACACCCCGTACTTTTCAGTACTTGAGTGTTACCGGGAAATCTAACTCAATATAATCACAAATCTAATTCCTCTAAATGTTCACACATTTTAGCCCAAATATGACTGTCGAGAGTAATATTCAATCCTAGAACAAGTTATCCATTCGTTGATTTTGTAGAGGGATCACTCTGATCACAAGTAAACTCCGTTTTTAGGATTTTAATCACCCTATTAGACTAATTACTTTGATAGATAGATCGAAGTATCTAGTACGAATCATAGAAGTCCCTAATCATAAATCATCTTTAAGGTTGGGACCCGAATTGTCATTCATCGTATCCACACTATTCAACTGGGAAATCCAACACTAGACCAAACTCATCCGTAACTAGTAAGGGACGTTATCTAATCATTGGATTAACATGGATCGACGGCTCAAAACCAATCAGATCGTTGGACTTCAAGAGCTTATAAGTAACTACTAGGAACTTTATTTAAATTAGTTGTGGCCCATTGATTTACATAATCCACCTTGGGTTTGCCTCATCTTTAGTCTAAGGCCCTAATTAGGAGATCCAAAGTGAGTGAATTTCATTAGACATCAACCCTAGACCCACTCAGACCGGGTGGGATCACGTAGATGATGAACTGACCACTAAATTGACTGAAATGATCAACTAGACATATAAATGAATAGATGTAGCCCACCTGAATTACCCCGCTCTTCATCCGATACCTTAATAGGACCAGACAAGACTGATGTACGGATTGGATCTCATTCATATTCATCAGGGTGGGTTCCACGGCAACTGCATGTGCACAAGTGTGCGTGTACACGAGACACACCGTTCGCAAACCTGGTTAAAGCAGGCTCTGACTCGATAAATCCCAAAAAAGAGAGGTCTCTCCCTCTCATTCCTGCTAGAACCCGATTTAAACGGGTACTGTCCGTATACGTCAATTATGGGCCACCATCAAGAACTGTTTCGTTGATCCGAACCGTCCATCTACTTCAGACAGGAAATTCGACCGGACCCTAGCCACTTCTACTGTTGAAAACCGTGTGCTTGCACATGATTTTTGGTGTAAGACGACAGTGGTGCGGTGCGTTGCCAAAAGCAGAAATTGTTTGCGATAGCTAGTAGCGCACGTGCCTCTTCATCCGTAAATCTCGACCATCCAGGTAAAAGGATCCCAACCCTCCGTTTCCACCCCGTTATTAGGACTTCCACTACAATGAGAAAACCGCCGCAACCTAGAGACTTAGAGCCGATTGAGCTTTTGTTGTTGTCCATCCAAATGGTGGGTCCCACAATGTTCAATGATCCAATCCACGCCCTCCATGTGCACTGCATCATAAGCTTACCCATCATATTTGAATTTGTCATGAGAGAGCTCGTCATCTTCCCCGTTCAACAGAAAAACCCATCCTCTGGGATGGGCCATATTTTACTGATCACGGACATCTGTGAGGTGGGCCAATGTCCTAGAAGTCTATCTATGCAATTCGATCGTAGCCATACTGTTAGAATACCATAAGATCACCTCTGATCTTATTGGCTTATACGATTGAACCTGTAACTAATCCCACCGATTAATTAGAATAGAAGCCTCTAGAAACGGTTTAACAAAGCTTATTTAAGGTTGATGTTTAGGGCATTCTTTCCAAAGAGGGAAAGCTAGAAAGAGAATGATAAAAAGGAGAATGAGAGGGCGCCGTTCTCCCTGCTGCACTGAGCCAGTCGACTCAGTTCGAGATGCTGCGAGCCCGGCCTGAGTCCAGCACTGCTTCCGGCCTTCCTAGCAGAGCAAGAGAGAAGAAGAAAGAAAGAAAGAAGAAAAGAGAGAAAAGGGGGTTGGGTGATGCTGCACTGTCGGCGAATCAACGGATTCAACTCACTGGACAACAGAGTCTGGGGCAAGTTCGGTCATGTCTTCATTGAGGAGTTTGAATGAGCGCGGGACTCCAATAGGCCGAGAAGAAAAAGGCGAGGCGATCTTGAGTGGAGTCTGATTGGTGGCCATTTCTAGAAGATCTCCAGCAAGAGGAGAAAACAGAGAGAAGCAATAAGGGAGAGGAACCGCTGTCCCTCTGCTACCGTGGCGAGTCGGATGGACTCAACTTGTCGAGTCGGGCCGAGTTCAGTCTAAGCTAAGCGAGTTGGAGCTAGGTCCAGACCCTTTTAGGGGAAAGAAGGATGAAGAAAGAAGGAAGCCAGAGAAGCAGAGAAAGGAAAAAGAAGAAGAAAGAAGTAGGAGGAGATAGGAGAAAGAAAAGAGAGGGAAGAAAGTCGGGTCACTCACTTGAGCCGACTCGCCGAGTCTGATAGAGATCATGTCTTTAATCATCTATTAAAATCTGTCTGGTAAGACCCCCCATATCCAGCCATTTATCCATGTTCAATCCATGGAATTAACTCAATTAGCACCAAACCTAGCTAGTTAGTGTAAATAATAGAACAACCGAGTTGCTGACTCGCTCAACTCACTCAGTTTGGGTTGGATTGTCCAGACATTGCTGGACATTCCAACAAGAATAGAGGAAAAGCTTAAGAAAAGAAAGAAAGAAAAGGAGAGGAGAAGGAGAGAGGGCGTATGCGAATACCTTGACTCATTGGTTAACACGCAGGGCCGATTTGAGTTGACTCAGTTGGTGCTTGGACCCAAATCTGAGTTGGGTTGACTCAGTGGGATAAGTCAGAATCATCTGCATGTCCTTAGTTCCTAAATTTATGATAGTTGAAAGTATTTAACTCTAAATTTTATTTGAGCTTGTAGGAATTCTAAATGCCTCTTGATTAGGACCGAGCCGAACCTCTTATGATTCCAATTGACTGGAACTCAATGCTAAGAAGCACACACCATCTAGCAACATGAATCAAACCATAAGGTGAGGGATATCCCACATGGCTTCATCATTTCATGGAATTCTAAAATAATTGTAGAAAGATTTTATAATTGTACAAATAGTAGTTGTGTTCCTTTAACTTTGAATCAACATGAATAGACATGTGGGACTGCCTTAAGTTGTGTTACCCCAATATATCTTATAAGAATTGTTTTAAGATCACCATGCCATATTGGGAACTGCTTGTGTACATGTACATTCCTACTTGTTGCACATTCATCATGCCACATTTGAAATTACATATATACATCTTCTAGTTACATTAAATGTAAGAGTCCTTGCTTCCACTACAATAATAAGCTTGCTCCATTTCTCATTATATGGGTTAGAATTGTTATAATTTGATATAAACGAATATCTCTCTTCTTAATATGTGTAGTAATCATGTTACTATCCAAATGTGTTTGAAATGTCATATTTGGGCCCTCCTTTTGACCTTGGGAAAGTAAATGAATTTATATTAAGTTCATATTTGAATGCTAGATATCCTTTTAAAAGACTACAAGTCTTGATTATGCTTACGAGAGTAATCTTGTCAATCCTATGGAATGTGCATGAGCATCATGGTGCATGACATTCACACATGACATATGAGCTTTTCCGGGTGCTCAATGTAAGCCACATTCTGTTCGATTTACTGAAAGTTCCAACACTTTAGTTTAACTCACAGAACCTGTGCATTTGGGTCACTTTGGGTCTTTTCATGAGTCTTTTCCGAGATTTGTAACACCCCGGATTTTTTCCAACCTAGAGTTAGAAGTCCTTAGGCAATGGATCAATCCTAATACTCGATTAACTTCTCAAAACTCAATCCAAAAGTCTCAAATCCCAATGTCCGTCAAAATCTCACATTTCCTTTAAAAATCTCACCTTTCACTACCTTATCCTTCAAAATTTTCTAAGTGCTTTCATATTAGACACAAATCTTAAAGTGTAAGTGATGTTAATCAATACTTAAAATAAAAATTACTATAAATAGTAAATAAATAAATAAAAGGAATTTTTAACCATCAACCTTTTGGAATCTCATGAAATAAGTAGGCTATTTGGATAGATCATCTTCTCCTACCCCAAAAACATGTATTGCATGTTAAATAACTCATCCTGAGTTATAAAATACACCTATTTTGAATATCGAGTGGCGAAACCACCCCAGATAGCACAGCGAGCGGTGAGGGGCTCACCAGTTTAGCGAGGCCTCGTCCATACAGTGGGCCTGGGCAGGCCGCAGTTCATCGACTGGCCCGTTTTCGGCCACATTTTCTACAATTTTGGTCTAACTTTAAAAAGTCATATCTACTTTGTTATAACTTCGATTTAGGTGACTCAAAAGCTAGATTGAAGCTTAATAAGCCTAGTTTCATATAAAAATAAGTGAAAAATATAATAAAATATTTAATCTAGCTTAATATAGGTTGTTGTGGCAACTATCCGAAAATTATTAGTTTGGACCGCTGCTGCTTCTAGAATTTTTAGAATTTTTCTACAAGACGAAATCTAATGAAATTTGATGGCGATGAAGTAGACTTGAAGATAAACTACTAGAAAAATAATTAAAGTAATATACTAATTAAAAATGTCAGAAAGGGGCGTAGGACTTCCCTAAGATCTTATTCTATCATAATTAGGGCGGAATTTGGTTAAGTATTAAACTAAATAATCGATGGATTTAACTTAAACCACTTTAAATACAAACTGTAAGACCCAAAACTTGTAGAATTATTGACGCTATATTACCCTAAAATCTAGAATCCAACCCTATACCCGGTTGCTCTTGGGAGTACTTCGAAACTCCGTATCGGACCTGGACCGCATGTCGAAAGTCCGATTTCCCCAAAACTATACCGTTATGACCACCTTGCTGGGCTTGGCAACCAGCTCGGAAATCAAGTTCTAACAGTATCCATAAACGCACAACTTGAGCTCGGAGCGAAGTGTGTGAGAAACGTGAATATATTTAGAAATAAAATCCGGATTTAAGTAAACTGAGTCGTGTCATTTGCAGGCCAAATATAAGGATTCAGACCATCGAAATCTAACCCAAATACATCCCCGGATCAGGAAAAATTTTTCACACATATCAATGTACTTGTGGCCCTGATCGAGTATCGGTGACCGTTGAACTGAAACTGGTCCCCAGCGGCCGATCCACTGATCCGATCAAGTCGAGATCTTAACCTGACCTAGATCCAATGTCAGGGAGCTTAAGTCTGACTGCACATAGAAAAGGGGCCTCCAGAAGTGCTCTGTTGGATCGAAACAGCCGATCTTTGACTATAACTTAAGTATACCTTGGCCCTGGGGTCATTCTCATCAGTTCTAGCCCTATATAAGGGCCTTAAACCCTCTCTCTCTCACTCCATATAATTTTGCAACCCTAGGAGAGAAAAGAGAGCAAAGAGAAGGAAAGAGAGAGAAAGTGAGAAAGAGTATAGGCGCTTCTTCCTGGGATTTGATCCCACTACTCCATGCACTTGTTTACGATGTCTATATCGCAAATCTGGCGTTTCTGACAATGTACTTGGGTAAGAAAACCTAACCCTAATCTATTTTAGGGTTTTCAATAGTGTAAGTGATGAAATAGCTAACCTATTTCATGATTCAGGTAGCTGTTGTGCCGTAGATAGTGATGTGTGTTCGAACCGCGTCCAAATCGGGTATACCGATGAAAGGTGTGGACTTTAAATGTATAGATTATGGTTTTCAAGGCTTTCAATGTCGGTTAATGATATATTACTGACATGGATGCTATTTCACATGCAAAATGCGATGTCCGTTTCATTTTTCAGTTATACGTGAACTATGTTAAATATACTATATTTCATGTATTTGTAGAGAAGACCGTATACGTATGAAACTTGAATTTGAGTTTTCCATGATTAACCGCCGTCTACATATGTTAGAGGTATGTATAACAACTCCTGGGCGAAAGGGATTACCCTAATACACGTTATATTAACATACGTCGCGTATGTTGTAATGTGTAGCCTAAGTGTTTGTGAAAATGACCGAATGAGTATAGACTTGGCATACGTGCTCGCCATGACGATTTGTCGTGAATATAGGATTGTTGTATGGGCGACAACCCTTTGACGAAAGGACTTGCCCTAATATGTATGATATCTCATATATTATATATGATGGAATGTGTGTGCTAAGTGTTTGTAAAACTGTTTGTATGAGTAAGTACTTGTAAAGTGTTCTTTAAATGGGTGTTGAGATAGGATTCTCAATTGCCTTAATGATGTGTATGATTTCCTCCATGCACGTCATATTCTGATCTCTGTTGTTTATGATTTGAATATGTGAGGATTCATGTTTATATTGTATTTCAGAACATGTTCATATGATGGTATGATTTATAATATGATCCATTACTGCTTTGATCATATCATAGGTTATCATGTTGAAATTTAATGTGATTGAGACTATTATATAGTCCAAGCAATCGGTAACAACTCTTAGATGGGTGGCTGATGTTGTTTCGCCACTCGAGACGTGCCCGATGATTTCGAGTCGTGCTTCGGTTGACAACAGTGGTTGGCCACACAGAGTGTTTACGCACTTCATGTCGATCAACTTAAGGTTTGCTCGTAATAGTCTAGCTCGTCAAGTAACCCGATTGACCCGATGTATGTTCACCATGTATGGACGCTCCTACTTAAACCTAAGGTACCAAACTCACCATTGAAAAACCCTAGTAACCGTGGTACCTCGATTCGCTAAGACTTATGAGCCGGACATGGTGGTATGGGACACCATGGTCGAGTTGTCGGCCTACGTCGGGGCAACAAGCCCACCCGTAGTGACCAGTGAGTAACCAAAGCTCGTGAGCCGAATACGGTAGTATGGGACACTGTATTCGAGCTGTCGACCTACATTGATATGGTGACGAGCCGTTTGTAGTGACCTCGAGTGTACTCTGAGTTTACGTGGAGGCGACAACCCTTCCGTAGCAACAAGAGTATAAACTAGGCCTGCACTGTCAGGTGACGAGCCCTTCGTATCGACCTAAAACCGCAACATCGTATGAGATTAACTAGGACTGACGACCCTAGAATGGATCCTTGTTTGGGAATGATATAAGGGAGGTACCTTAGATTCCCAATCCTGCTATATGAAAGGAACTAATAATAACTCGGTAATCACGCTCATAACATCGCACTGCATGTGCCCCGAGTTGAAGAGCACAGAGGGAAGAAAGCATACCACGACCGTAAGATGGTGTTGCATGAGGGAGTGTAGGCGTGGGCATGCATCATGAATACACTTCATCCTTGCATTAATAACAGTATTTAGGAATGTCTGATATGTCTGCTTTATCATTACTGCTTGACTGAATTGATAACATGTTAACATTTGCTTTATTGTTCCACTGAGTTGATCACTCACTCCCACTTTACGAGACGGTGTTGTACACACTAACCAGACTCTGTCTTAGTTGCAGATGGAGACCCAACTAATGAGGCGGAGCCAGACTTCGCAGACGATGAGGATGCTTTCTCATATATGCAGTATTCAGGCGGGTCTATGTTGACCATGTTCTGGTCGACGAGGTTATAGGGATGCTGATTAGATGTCATTACACTTGTTATTTTACACTTTTGAAACACCCATGTATATTCATTTTGTTCATTTTTGGAGTATACATATAGATATTTAACCTGGTAACATGTTCACACTCTAGAGACTTACAACAATTTATATATGTTATATGTATCTACACAGTCTTCCGTTTGCATAATTTAACTATCTCTGGAGTATGATATGTTGTTTTGGTATAATCTCACTCATGTTTAATACACTAATATGAACAACATTCAATCATCATTATTTGTGTTGCATAAGTGATGCGTTGGAACTCGGGAGCTAAGCTTCTGCTCGACCCCCGATTTTCAGGGCATTACAAGATGGTATCAGAGCATGATTTAGATTAAATTGGACCTGGGTTATGGTCACACAACGTACGCTGACGCATTTAGACCTAGGTGGGTGTGAGAAAAATGTAGAAACAAGCTTAGGTTTCCCAATTTTACCAATTGGCGAAATTTACTGAAAACAATCGTTGAGATCGAGTCTGTACACATCCGTGATAGCTTGGGACGACCCCAGATGACCCCTAAACCATTAATCGATGAGTTTAGACTACGATTTACCCCATCACAGCCTTCAACAATCGATAAATGCGAATATACATCTGAAAATACTCAAAGTGACCCGAAACGACTCAAAATAGAGTCGAGGGCCTAACGGAGCATGGCCAGGGGGACCCAGGATGGGACCCACACATTTTTGGGACCCAGGGGGTGGGAGGACCTTGCCCCATCGGCGAGCCATTACTAGTTTGTCCAGAGATCTGCGAGGCCCTCGCCAGTTCCGTGAGGCCTCGCCGCCTAGCGGGCCGGTTCAGGCCGACACCTTTAGGGCATTGTGTGGCCCACTGATGTGTGTTGGGTCGATTTAAACCCCTCCCAATACTCCCCCTCTTCATAACCTACCCCTCCAAGCTCTCTTTTTCTCAAGAAATCACCCAAATCTCCACCCAAACCCCCCTCTAAGCACTTCTTCTTCCATTTTCGTACACCACTCACACTACCCTTTTCAAATCTCTCTCTCATAGTTGTTTACCTTCTTCATTTCCTTTCATGTGAGCACAAAACTGACATTTTGTGTCCCATAACTTTCACAACCTCCAAATGTTGGGACATTTAGGGCCCATTCGGCCAACTGCATTAAGTGAGATTAAGGTGGATGAAATTGTAAAAGTAACAATAAATGCATGTGTAAAGTATTGTCTTTGAATTGGTTGTATCCCATGTTTTCCAATACCATATTTGGAATGTATGCAATTAAAAGTAAATCCGGAGCCTTCCTTTCAAATTACACTTGGAAATTGATCATCATGGTATTTAAAAATCTCATTTCACGCTTTCCAACACAAGGCTCATGTTACAAAGCCTATAAAAATTAATTTAATACCATCCCACCCTCCTTCCAAACATGTCATTCCCAATCCCGAGGTGGGATTAGCAATGCAATCCCATGTAATACAACTTAATACCACTGGCCAAACAGGCCCTTAGAGTTTTGGGACCTAAAGTGGATACTCCTAGATTTTAAGAAACTTCTGACAGTATAGGAAATCCAATAAATTGATAACATAAAACAGAGGACCTCCTTAGCTGGTATGGTCATATGTGATGTGTTCGAGCGCAGTTAAATTCAAGTTCGGGCAACTCAATTCCAATCAGACAACTTCTGACCCTAAGCGATAAAACAATTTCCTGTATTTGAAATGGTACGAAATCATCTAGCATATAAGCGTAGACTTTAGATTACAACTATTGGATTACTGTTCACTCCCCAAGTATAGGGTTGTGATGTAGTAATAAACTCGGTAAGACCGAGGTCGAATCCCAAGGGACTGAAACCTGTACGCTATCTGAAACTAAGTAGAAATAGAACTAGAATGAGATGAAGTCTAAACCAATTATGATTTGAGGAATAATGGTGAAATAATAATCTAAAACTTAGGAAAAATCAGAGAAGGAAAACTAGGGATTCGGAGGATCCACTTGTAGAGATCAGGGAGATCTTATGCCTGGATTAAAAATCAGGAAAATTAACTGAACTGCCATTGATATAGATTTCAAGAGATGAAAGGTATATGAATTAGAATGGATTCCATCACCAAAACATGCCCAGGAGACAAAGCAAACAACAGAATTAAACTAATTACCAACCAATCAATGTATGAAGGTTAGAAAGGGGTACCATCATCCAACCATGCCCAAGAGACGATGGTGAACAACAGGGCTTCCTGACGTCATAAACATAAAGAGGAAAAGAACATGCTTAAAGCCATTGCAGACCCATTGTAATTTCAGTCACAACAGACCATTAAAGACTGAAAACATTCCCTTAATAAAAACCCAAATCAACATCAAATTCAGTCTAAATAAAGGCACAAGCAAAGAGGCATCCCATCACGCTACAAGCTTCACCTCTTAGCCCTAGCTAAAAGGTTTAGCCACACATAGACATGGTGGACTAGATCTCTTAAAAAAAATAATAATTAAATAAGACAGCAAAAGAAAAAAATAAACTCTTTTTCTCTGTCTCTCTCTCTCCTCACGTCTGCCCCAAGCCTCCAGATATCCCTCTCGTCTGATTCTCTCTCTCTTTTATATGTAGCAGGGTGGAAAGACTTCATCCAGAAGTTTTCCTTACGCACCTGGACGAACCCGGAAACTACAATCCTGTTATGACACTGTTTGCGTGTAAACCTGTGCTGAATTGAAAGTGGGGCCCATTATCGAGTGTCGCTGTGAAATCCAATCCGGTCATTGAAATGCCCTTGAAATTTTAGTAAAGAATGGGTGTTTTTTTCTTGAGTTTAGTGTGGCCCACGGAATCTGTAATCACACCGTTCGTCTTTCTATTGAACGGTTGAAAAATCGATTCCTTGATGTATTCAAATTACATCAGCTAGGCGTTGGTTGCGGTTACCTCAGGAAACGGATGAACAGTTTGGATTGTCCGTTTGGACAATGGATGGGGCTCACAGCGATGAACCGCAAGTCCCGAAAACGAAACAGAGACTCCGCACACACCTTCTGCCGTGATTGTTGAGGTCATGACTGATACAGACAGATAAATCCATTCCGTCCATTGGACTCCTCGTAAAATACCGTTAGGAAATGGGGAGATTTAATTGATTTTGGTATGGCCCACTGAGAATTTTATTCAACCGTCCATCCTCCACTTCAGACTTCCTGTACATGCAGTGTTCACGAAAATCTGGCCACAGATCAGAGTGTGGTCGGTTTGCTCTCACGAACTCACTGAACGGTGTGGATCATCAAAATGTAAGATGATGATGGTGGCCCGCTCGGATCGACCGCAGCTCTGTCGCAAACAGAGCTCGCGCGTCTTTCCGCTGTTGAGGTCGGTGGGCCATAATCAAAATACTCAGGGAAAATCCAACCCGTCCAATGAATTTACAACGAAAAACCACTTGGAAGTGACTTTATTTGGGTTATATTCTGGATGGCCCATGAAATCATCTACTCCACCGTCCGACCTTTGTTGTACAACAGTTCACGTGGGTGAACGTGCATGAGGTCGAACAGACACCTAGGTGTGGGTTTTTCCCTCTTTCTGGACTCAATAGACGGTTCAGATCAGCAACACAGGCAACGAATGGGGCCCACTATTCAAAATCAGCGGACGCTGGTGCATTCGCTGCTTGTGCGCTCAAAGGAAGACGAGTCAGCCCGTCTTTGACCGAGCTAATCGTCCGGTGCGGCTCGGGCATCGAATGACCCATGTACACGCGATGTACATGCGAGGTCCACTGTGATGTTCGAGTAAAATCCGTACCGTCTATCCGTTTTTCCACCTCATTTTACGCGTCGAGACCAATTGTGAAGCATATCCAAGTAGCAGGTGGGCCCCAGATTTGATAATTTATGGGCTGATCTAGCCGTTAGGCCACTTCCACAGAGATCCAGGAGCTGAAATTCGACGTGTACAGTTCATTTATGATCCTCAGCTCATGTATAAAGTTTTGAGCAGAACGGATGGTGGGAACCCTGTGATCTTGCATTTTGTCTGACTTTCAGGCCACTTGAGCTTCAGTTTCTCGATTTCCGCAGATCTCTGGCGAGTAATTCCGTCAATTTTGGTCCTCTGGAGTCCTTCCCTTGCTGTGGTGATTTCAGAGCATCAAATACACACTTTTAGCACCTTTTTTTGTAGTCCCCACTTACAAATGTACCTTGCATCACAAACACAATTAAATTAGGATTTTAAACGGTATTATGTTCGTAAATCTAAGCAGTAACTAGGGTCTGATATGCAATATTTGACCCTCAACACAACCCCCAACCAGCATTTTACTAGTCCCGATCAAAGTATGCGAAAAAATAAATTGAGAATTACTGAACAATTTCTAAGTATTCGAGTGATTTAGAAAAACAATCCTGACACGAGAAATCTAAGATTCATGAATATTGGGCATTCTTTCTTTTGGACTCAAGTTCATAATCAAGTCCTAAGCATTAATTCATAAATTAAAAAAAATTCTAAACATCGAGTTCCATGGGTGTATAGTGGAATCTCGGCTTACCATTATTAAGATTCACTTCTTTATTTCAGGATATCATTGGTAATCAAGAAGAGAATTCATGATAACCAAGACTTAAACCCAACTTGCCTCATAGATCTTTTTTTTTTTTTTTTTTATTCTTCCAGTCTTTTGATTTTTCTATTAAAGGTACGCCAAGAGGGAGAATCAAATTCTTACCTATAGGGAGCAAACCTATGGTAAAGACCGTATACCCAAACTTTTTTTTTCACATATTATCCATGGGGAATTAAATCTACACCTATAGGGAGCAAACCTATGGTGAAGATTATTCACCCACCCCTTTTCCAACGGCATTTATAATTTTTTTTTCTTCAATTGATCATGACGAACAATTTTTCAGCTTAATGATTACCAAGTTAACCCTTCAATATTAAAATGAAACCTTAATGTGTAAGCGAGATGTGTCCTGTGAAATCATGACTCAATCAATGTTTAAAACCTCTAATCATGAATTAATAATTCAAACTTAACTGTGAAATCTAATGAGCAACTGAACACAAGAGTAGTAAATCACCAACATTCCATATCCTGTAATTCTAAATCAAAGATGGTCGTCAAATCACTTCGAATTCACTAGAAAGTCCAGAAAATTTTAAAAATTTTCACAATGTTTGCTCAAGACGAAGAAAACATTGATTAGGTAACCTAATCTCCCACCCCCAACCTAAAATCTACATTGTCCTCAATGTAAAAGATATAAGCATGGAATGCACATGGGATAACGAAAGTAAAAGAGAAGTGATGGGAAGATAGTACCTAAATGATGAATCGTGAGAGACTTTCCAAGAGATCTCAACATGAGAGCGGGTGAGCACGAGAGAAAAAGCAAGAAATAAAATCCTACCTATACCACTTTCGCAGGTGCTCTCGATTGCATTTAGCGCATGCAACAAGCCTTTAAACTCCTAGGTTGCCCCTAGTGGACGAGTTGTAGTCTCGTGAGGGTTTGCAGTAATGTTACCCACAAACATTGAACTATCTAGGAAAATAAAATAAATGAAAAAGCTGGGTTGCCTCCCAGGAGCGCTAAGTTTAACGTCTTTAGCCAGACCAAAGCAACTAGTCTAGTCCTATGAAAGCAATAAACCTACCTATACCTCCATCAGACTAGGAGATCAGTCCTGGTAAACAGGATCAGTTAGAGGCATGGACATGTCCTCTGAATCAAATTTCTCGACAAATGGCTTTAAGCGATGTCCATTTACTTTAAATTCCTTACCATTGTCGGGATCTCTTATCTCAACGGCCCCATGGGGATATGCAGTAACAATAATGTAAGGGCCGGTCCAACGAGATCGAAGCTTACCCGGAAAGAGATGTAATCGAGAATTATACAAAAGGACTTTCTGACCTGGCGTGAATGATTTTTGTAGAATATGTTGGTCATGAAACGCCTTCATCCTGTCCTTGTAAATTCTCGAATTCTCGTATGCGTCGTTCCGAATTTCTTCAAGTTCATTTAATTGAAGTTTGCGTAGCGAGCCGGCGTTGTTCAGATTGAAATTTAAATTTTTGATTGCCCAGTAGGCTCTATGTTCCAACTCCACAAGTAAGTGGCAAGCCTTCCCATAGACGAGTCTAAAGAGAGACATTCCAATAGGGGTTTTAAAAGCAGTACGGTACGCCCATAAGGCATCGGTCAATCGAATTGACCAATCCTTACGGTCAGGGTTAACCGTTTTCTCCAAAATGTGTTTGATCTCCCTATTAGAAATCTCAGCTTGCCCACTTGTCTGTGGGTGGTATGGGGTGCTCACCTTATGAGAGATACCGTATTTCTTCATTAAACTCTCAAATGGCCTATTACAAAAGTGTGAGCCCCCATCACTAATGATGGCTCGAGGCGTTAGAATCGGAAAGGATGTTTTCTTTTAGGAATTTAATGACCGTGCGATGGTCATTATTCCGACATGGAATCGCTTCGACCCATTTAGTGACATAGTCTACGGCAAGCAAAATATATAAATTCCCAAAAGATTGGGAGAATGGTCCCATGAAATCGATGCCCCAGCAATCAAATGCCTCTATGATAAGAATGGGATTCAAGGGCATCATATTTCGATGGGACAATGCTCCCAATTTCTGACAACGCTCACAAGCTTTACAAAACTCATGAGTGTCCCTGAACATAGTGGGCCAATAGAAGCCACACTGCAGAATCTTGGCCGTGGTCTTTTTTAAAGAAAAGTGACCACCACAGGCCTGTGAGTGACAAAAGGAGATGACACTCTGATGCTCATCGTCTGGCACACATCTCCTCAAAATTTAGTCTGGCAATATTTAAACAAGTATGGATCATCCCAGAAGAATTTGCGTACCTCGGTGAAAAATTTCCTCTTATCTTGCGCAGTCCAATGTGTTGGTATGGAACCTGTAGCAAGATAATTAGCAATATCAGCGAACCAAGGTGAATGGGAGACTCTGAACAGTTGTTCATCAGGGAACATGTCATTGATATGGGTCGCCTCAAGGGAATCAGAGGTATTAAGGCGAGAAAGGTGATCAGCCACTACGTACTCTACTCCCTTTTTATCTTTAATTTTCAAATCAAATTCTTGGAGTAGAAGGATCCATCGTATCAGGCGGGGCTTAGAATCATTCTTGGAAAGAAGATACTTCAGTGCCGCATGATCTGTATAGATAATGATCTTAGATCCGATCAAGTAGGACCTAAATTTGTCCAAGGCGAACACCACGGCTAAAAGTTCCTTTTCCGTAGTCAAGTAGTTCACTTGGGCAGGATTTAAAGTCTTACTCGCATAATGGATGACGTAGGGCCTCTTATCTTTCCTCTGGCCTAGAACCGCTCCAAGAGCATAATCAGAAGCGTCGCACATAAGCTCAAAAGGAAGGCTCCAGTCGGGTGGCTGCATGATGGGTGCAGTGGTTAACATGCCTTTAAGCTTGGTGAAAGCTTCCTGGCATTGCTCAGTCCACTCGTATGGAACAACCTTTTGAAGAAGATTACATAAAGGACGAGAGAGAAGACTAAAGTTCTTTATGAATCGCCTGTAAAATCCTGCGTGTCCTAAGAAGGATCGCACGTCCCTGATGTTCTTGGGTGGAGGTAGGTTAGAGATAAGATCGATTTTTGCCTTATCTACCTCAATTCCCTTGGACAAGATGATATGTCCAAGGACAATCCCCTTATGAACCATGAAATGGCACTTCTCCCAATTACGTACCAGATTCTTTTCTTCACATCTTTTCAGCACACATTTAAGACTTTCCAAGCACTTACTGAAAGATGAACCATAGACAGAGAAATCGTCCATGAAGACCTCTAGATATTGCCCTACCATATCAGAAAAGATACTCAGCATACATCGCTGAAAGGTGGCAGGGGCATTACATAGTCCAAATGGCATCCTTCGGTAAGCAAAGGTGTCGTAGGGACATGTAAATGTGGTCTTTTCCTGGTCCTCAGGGGCGATTTCAATCTGATTGTAGCCCGAATACCCGTCAAGGAAACAGTAATAGGAATGACCAGCTAGCCTTTCTAAGATTTGATCAATGAAGGGCAAAGGAAAGTGATCCTTCCTTGTGACGGTATTCAACTTTCTGTAGTCAATGCACATCCTCCAACCAGTAGTGACTCTAGTCGGCACGAGTTCATTATTAGCATTGGCTACGATGGTGATTCCGGACTTCTTAGGAACCACCTGAGTTGGACTCACCCATTGACTATCAGATATAGGGTATATGATACCCACATCCAATAGTTTAAGAACCTCGGCTTTGACCACTTCCTTCATGTTTGGATTTAGTCTACGTTGTGGTTGCCGAGCGGTTTTCGCATTTTCCTCAAGATATATGTGGTGAGTATAAATCGAGGGGTCGATTCCCTTGAGGTCCGCTATCGTCCATCCTAGGGCTCCTTTATGCTCAATGAGAGTAGATATGAGCATACTCTCCTGTTCTTTCTCCAGGTGGGCAGAGATCACCACCGGGTATGTCTCATCTTGACCTAAATAGGCATATTTCAAATCAGAGGGCAAAGGTTTTAGGTCAAGCTTCGGTGCCTTGAGGTTAGACGGTAGAGGCACTACATCATTTTGTGGCAATTCTTCAAATTGTGGCCTCCACCGGTTAACTTCAAGTACCGGTGCAGTATCAAGCAAGGCACACGTCTCCCTAATCATATCATCATCAAACTCATGAGAGTGGGTCAAGCACGTCTCTAGAGGATCAGAGGATAAGGTAAGGGGTGTCCTATCTTCCACGAAAGTATCGATCATGTTAATGTCGTGGACATCGTCATCATCCTCTCGTTCTTTGCCGTTATTGAAAAAGATGTTTGACTCCAATGTCAAATTTTCAAAAGACATAGTCATGACACCATTCCTGCAATTGATGATTGCATTTGACGTGGCAAGGAATGGGCGACCAAGAATGACGGGAATCTGAGTGCTCATGTTGTTGATGGGTTCAATGTCCAGGATGATAAAATCTACAGGGTAGTAAAATCTATTAACTTGGACCAACACATCCTCAATAATCCCTCTTAGTACAGGAACAGTTCGATCGGCAAGTTGTAGTGTAGTTAGGGTAGGTTTTAACTCACCCAATCCTAACTGTTTGTATACCGAGTAGGGGATCAGATTGACGCTCGCTCCCAAGTCAAGAAGTGCATGATCAATTCGATGGTTTCCGATTACACATGATATGGTTGGGCTACCGGGATCCTTGAATTTCTGTGGCACGTCTTGCTTCAGGATGGCACTCACTTTCTCAGTCAAGAAGATCTTCTTTTGAATGCTTTGCCATCTTTTGGTCGTACATAGGTCTTTCAGAAATTTTGCATATAGAGGAACCTGTTTTACGACATCAAGTAGAGGAATGTTGACTTTCACTTATTTCAATACCTCCAGAATATCCTGAGAGTTAGAAAGACGTTTTGGTGCAACCAACCGTTGGGGGAACAGAGCAACTGGCTTCTCTAGAAGTTCCGGTTCTAAATTTTGTGGGACATCACAAGATCCATCATTATTGTCCTCTTCTGGTTCTTGAGGCTTTTCAGGCCTAACCGGAAGGGTTTTATCAATGATCTTCCCACTCCTAAGAGTGGTGATGGATTTAGCGTGTCCCATTTGATTTGAAGAGCTGGGATCATTTATCTCGTATTGCGGTTTAGGATTGGGGAGCGGTTGTGCGAGAAGCATCCCTTTTCTATAACCGTCATACGTGAATCTATTTTTTGCATAAAGTCTGTAAGTCCACGCACTGCCTGAGTCAGCTCTTGTATGGAATTTTGAACCGGTTCTTCTTGAGGTTTCCCCTGATTTGGATTTTGATTGAAAAAACTTTGAGGGGTAGCAGTTTGTCCATTCCTCCAACTAAAATTTGGATGATTTCTCCAACCAGGATTGTATGTATTGGAGGTAGATCCATTGAAAGGTCTTTGATAGTTGTTTACGGCATTGGCTTGCTCATTCAACACTCCTCGAAAGGCAGATATAGTAGGACAATTTTCAGTTGTGTGAATGTTGCAATCACAGATGCCGCAAACAATTTCATTAACCTTCTCCTTCTTTCCTTCCATGGCCTCGACTCTTCGCATGAGATTAGTCACTTTAAAATTTACATCGTCCTCTTCTTTCAGGAGATATACTCCACCTTTCTCCTTAGATTGAGTTGGCCTAGGCATGGTGTTTGATTTTGGGTAATGGTCCCATGATTGTGCATTCTCGGCAAGTCTATCGAGGTAATCCCATACCTCGTCGACCTCTTTATTCATGAATTCTCCATTACACATTGTCTCGACCAGTTGGCGCATGGAGGATGTCAATCCATCATAAAAAAAATTTGTAATGCGCCACATTTCAAAACCGTGTTGTGGGCATGAACTGACAAGATCCTTGAACCTTTCCCAACATTGGTAGAATGTTTCATCTTCCTTTTGGGCGAAGTTCATGATTGCTTTTCTGAGGGTAATCATTTTATGATGTGGGAAAATTTTCTTTATGAATTCCCTCTGCAAATCATTCCATGTGCCAATGGATCTAAGACGCAGTGAATGTAACCACGTCTTAGCCTTCTCTTTCAAGGAAAAAGGAAAGAGTTTCAGCCTGATTGTATCCTCGAACACATTGGGAAAGTATAAGGTAGCTATGATCTCATCGAACTCTTTCAAATGTAAGTATGGACTTTCTGATTCAAGCCCATGGAATTTAGGAAGGAGTTGGATAACTCCTGGCTTGATGTCCATCTGTCCTGTGTTTTCAGGAAAAATCATGCATGAGGACGTACTCACCCCCGCCAGTTGTAAATAATCCCATAAAGTACGAGGCGGGGGTGCTTGATGCACCTCATTCTCATCCATATGTTGAGGTAATGCTTGAGGTTGATTTGCAGTCATAACCTCATGTACTTCCACATCCACATGTTGAGGTAGTGCTTGAGGTTGATTTGCAGCCATAACCTCAATTAATTCAGGGGAATTCGAGTGGTGTCTAGTCCTGCGATGGACAGTCAACCCCTCAACTAATCCTCCTTCAGTCAAGAGACGTCGAGTGTCGTCACGGGCCCACTTGGGCATGAAACACTTGCAACCCTCAATCAAATTCTAAACCTAATCCTAAGAAAGAAAAATCTAGAAAGAAAGAGAGGGTTGGGAGGAAGTTACCAAATTGGAGTCCCTAAGCTAAAGACCTGCAAAACAAAACAAAATAAGTTAGTTTCTAAATAGAAGAAATTTCTAAAGCAAATCCAATCTAAAGAGTTAGAAAATCTAGCAAATCAGAAAGAGTTTACCAAATTAGAAGTTCTATCTTAACAACCTACAGAATAGGAAATATATTAGTCTTATGAATTAAATAAAAAAAACAAAATTAAAATTAGTAAAATCCTAATCTTAAACTAACTCTAAATCCACTTAATTTCAGAAAATCGTAGCCGTCAGTCCCCGGCAACGGCGCCAAAAACTTGTTCACTCCCCAAGTATAGGGTTGTGATGTAGTAATAAACTCGGTAAGTCCGAGGTCGAATCCCAAGGGACTGAAACCTGTACGCTATCTGAAACTAACTAGAAATAGAACTAGAATGAGATGAAGTCTAAACCAATTATGATTTGAGGAATAATGGTGAAATAATAATCTAAAACTTAGAAAAAATCAGAGAAGGAAAACTAGGGATTCAGAGGATCCACTTGTAGAGATCAGGGAGATCTTATGCCTGGATTAAAAATCAGGAAAATTAACTGAACTGCCATTGATATAGATTTCAAGAGATGAAAGGTATATGAATTAGAATGGATTCCATCACCAAACCATGCCCAGGGGACAAAGCAAACAACAGAATTAAACTAATTACCAACCAATCAATGTATGAAGGTTAGAAAGGGGTACCATCATCCAACCATGCCCAAGAGACGATGGTGAACAACAGGGCTTCCTGACGTCATAAACATAAAGAGGAAAAGAACATGCTTAAAGCCATTGCAGACCCATTGTAATTTCAGTCACAATAGACCATTAAAGACTGAAAACATTCCCTTAATAAAAACCCAAATCAACATCAAATTCAGTCTAAATAAACGCACAAGCAAAGAGGCATCCCATCACGCTACAAGCTTCACCTCTTAGCCCTAGCTAAAAGGTTTAGCCACACATAGACATGGTGGACTAGATCTCTTAAAAAAAATAAAATAATTAAATAAGACAACAAAAGAAAAAAACAAACTCTTTTTCTCTTTCTCTCTCTCTCCTCACGTCTGCCCCAAGCCTCCAGATATCCCTCTCGTCTGATTCTCTCTCTCTTTTATATGTAGCAGGGTGGAAAGACTTCATCCAGAAGTTTTCCTTACGCACTTGGACGAACCCGGAAACTACAATCTTGTTATGACACTGTTTGCGTGCAAACCTGCTACTGAATTGAAAGTGGGGCCCATTATCGAGTGTCGCTGTGAAATCCAATCCGGTCATTGAAATGCCCTTGAAATTTTAGTAAAGAATGGGTGTTTTTTTCTTGAGTTTAGTGTGGCCCACGGAATCTGTAATCACACCGTTCGTCTTTCTATTGAACGGTTGAAAAATCGATTCCTTGATGTATTCAAATTACATCAGCTAGGCGTTGGTTGCGGCTACCTCAGGAAACGGATGAACAGTTTGGATTGTCCGTTTGGACAATGGATGGGGCTCACAGCGATGAACCGCGAGTCCCGAAAACGAAACAGAGACTCCGCACACACCTTCTGCCGTGATTGTTGAGGTCATGACTGATACAGACAGATAAATCCATTCCGTCCATTGGACTCCTCGTAAAAAACCGTTAGGAAATGGCGAGATTTAATTGATTTTGGTGTGGCCCACTGAGAATTTTATTCAACCGTCCATCCTCCACTTCAGACTTCCTGTACATGCAGTGTTCACGAAAATCTGGCCACAGATCAGAGTGTGGTCGGTTTGCTCTCACGAACTCACTGAACGGTGTGGATCATCAAAATGTATGATGATGATGGTGGCCCGCTCCGATCGACCGCAGCTCTGTCGCAAACAGAGCTCGCGCGTCTTTCCGCTGTTGAGGTCGGTGGGCCATAATCAAAATACTCAGGGAAAATCCAACCCGTCCAATGAATTTACAACGAAAAACCACTTTGAAGTGACTTTATTTGGGTTAAATTCTGGATGGCCCATGAGATCATCTACTCCACCGTCCGACCTTTGTTGTACAACAGTTCACGTGGGTGAACGTGCATGAGGTCGAACAGACACCTAGGTGTGGGTTTTTCCCTCTTTCTGGACTCAATAGACGGTTCAGATCAGCAACACAGGCAACGAATGGGGCCCACTGTTCAAAATCAGCGGACGCTGGTGCGTCCGGCTGCTTGTGCGCTCAAAGGAAGACGGGTCAGCCCATCTTTGACCGGGCGACCGTCCGGTGCGGCTCAGGATCGAATGACCCATGTACACACGATGTACATGCGAGGTCCACTGTGATGTTCGAGTAAAATTCGTACCGTTTATCCGTTTTTCCACCTCATTTTACGCGTTGAGACCAATTGTGAAGCATATCCAAGTAGCAGGTGGGCCCCAGATTTGATAATTTATGGGTTGATCTAGCCGTTAGGCCACTTCCACAGAGATCCAGGAGCTGAAATTCGACATGTACGGTTCATTTATGCTCCTCAGCTCATGTATAAAGTTTCGAGCAGAACGGATGGTGGCAACCCTGTGATCTTGCATTTTGTCTGACTTTCAGGCCGCTTGAGCTTCAGTTTCTCGATTTCCGCGGATCTCTGGCGAGTAATTCCATCAATTTTGGTCCTCTGGAGTCCTTCCCTTGCTGTGGTGATTTCAGAGCATCAAATACACACTTTTAGCACCTTTTTTTGTAGTCCCCACTTACAAATGTACCTTGCATCACAAACACGATTAAATTAGGATTTTAAACGGTATTATGTTCGTAAATCTAAGCAGTAACTAGGGTCTGATATGCAATATTTGACCCTCAACAATTACCGCTACTCATAAGTTAAGGCTAGGCTATTGGTTATACTAAGGAATGTAAAATACTGATTATGCTAAGATAATCGAAAGATAGACTTAGTTACTTGGCTTGATTAGGTTAGAGTGAGACCTCGTTCATTTGCTAAATCCCCTTAATACTTATAGGCTTCCTTAATGACTCTTAGGAAGCTTGTTTGATTAGAAACTATTCACGCTTAGAGAAAACTTATATACCCCTTAGATTTAACGTTAGGTCAAATCAATACACCCATTAGACTTGTCTTCCCAAGGACTTATTACAATCGGAAGCACGGAGTAGAGGAACTGTATATAAGCGAAGCATTCGCAGTTTGAATTGAATTCTCAATCCTGGTAGTTACCACTGAACTTTATGCTCTGATCAAGTAGAAGATCGGGATCAACTAGGATTAAGAACTGATACGACAAACTTTCTATCCTATCTAGGCAGAAGGTCTACGTATCCGGCTCAGACCCACTACACAACTTTTCTTCCGTATTGGCCCTATCACTCACAACCAAAAGTTTATTACTTCGTCTTTGAGAAGTGTTAAGAACCTATAGCCAATAGAGATTTTTCTTTTAGGCTCAAGAAATGTCTCAAATGGGCAATAAACAGTTAGGAATTTGTCCCGAACCACAGACCATTCTGACATCCATATTGTGCATATGAACTTAGAAGGATAGTCTGCCCGTTAACCTATTTTGTCCAAATTCCTTGTGTACTAAGGATGTATAGACTCTCTTACGATATTAAACTGGACATGATTAAAGAGGGTAAGTCGGGACCGTAGTAAGAGTCCTTTGGTAGAATTAGGCATCTTACCACAAACTCACACCCGCCCATAGAATCAACCACAATACCCATCATTTTAGCTCCTTTCTATAACCATAGGTACCAATGTCATAGTACACATTATCAATGGGAGGAAGACCAATGTATGGAGAGATCATTTCCTATTTCATGTCAAGGATAAGTCCTAAATTACACCTTGTTCCGACATACGGATCAGGATACAGATTCTTGAGCCTTGAGGGTAGAAATAATTTTTAAGGGGGGTAGAACATTATGAGCCCAATCTAGTTAGGTCAGCTAATATATCCATTGGATCAGAGTGGCGCAGCAAAAGCGTGGTGGGCCCCTGCCCCATTGGCCCAGGATTGAAGGAAATTGATCCAAGTTATACGTAAGGTTAGGTCGCTAATTAAATACGCTCTGAATCTTTCTTAGAATGTCAAAAATGAAGTCATTGAAGTAAAGCAATTAGGGTTCAAGTATTTTACCATTCATATTAAAGAATAGGCCTAACAATTGGTACGAGCCGAATTATAATAGCCGAGGGCAGTGTATCTGAAATGTACTCGTTGAGTACGAACTCAATAGGAGCCTTAGCCAATTTTAAAGCGAAACCATTTTAAAAGAGGGTAGACTAAAATAATCCAGATTAGGCAAAGGAAATAATTAAATCTTTACTCATTACCCTTAGCCAATTTCGGGGACAAAATTATTTTTAAGGGGGGTAGATTGTAACACCCCGGATTTTTGCCAACCTGGAGTTAGACGTCCTTAGGCAATGGGTCAATCCTAATACTCGATTAACTTCTCAAAACTCAATCCAAAAGTCTCAAATCCCTATGTCCGTCAAAATCTCACATTTCCTTCAAAAATCTCACCTTTCACTACCTTATCCTTCAAAATTTTCTAAGTGCTTTCATATTAGACACAAATCTTAAAGTGTAGGTGATGTTGATCAATACTTAAACTAAAAATTACTATGAATAGTAAATAAATAAAAAAGGGATTTTTAACCATCAACCTTTTGGAATCTCACAAAAAAAAGTAGGTTATTTGGATAGATTAGCTTCTCCTACCCCAAAAACATGTATTGCATGTTAAATAACTCATCCTGGGTTGTAAAATACACCTATTTCGAATATCGAGTGGTGAAACCACCCCAGATAAGACAGCGAGCGGCGAGGGGCTCACCAGTTTGGCGAGGCCTCGTCCATGCAGCGGGCCCGGGCGGGCCCCAGTTCATCGGCTGGCCCATTTTCGGCCACATTTTCTACGATTTTAGTCTAACTTCAAAAAGTCATATCTCCTTCGTTATAACTTCAATTTAGGTGACTCAAAAGATAGATTGAAGCTTAATAAGCCTAGTTTCATATAAAAATAAGTGAAAAATATAATAAAATATTTAATCTAGTTCAATATAGGTTATTGTGGAAACTGTCTGAAAATCATTAATTTGGACAGCTGCTGCTTCTAGAATTTTTAGAATTTTTAGAATTTTTCTACAAGACGAAATCTAATGAAATTTTATGGCGATGAAGTAGACTTGAAGATGAACTACTAAAAAAATAATTAAAGTAATATACTAATTAAAAATGCCAGAAAGGGGCGTAGGACTTCCCTGAGATCTTATTCTGTCATAATTAAGGCAGAATTTGGTAAAGTACTGAACTAAATAATCGATGGATTTAGCTTGAACCACTTTAAATATGAACTGTAAGGCCCAAAAATTGTAGAATTATTGACGCTATATTACCCTAAAATCTAGAATCCATCCCTATACTCGTTTGCTCTCGGGAGCACTTTGAAACTCCGTATCGGACCTGGACCGCATGTCGAAAGTCCGATTTCTCCGAAACTATACCGTTATGACCACCTTGGTGGGCTTGGAAACCACTCCAGAAATCAAGTTTTAACAGTATTCAGAAACGCACAACTTGTGCTCGGAGCGAAGTGTGTGAGAAACGTGAATATATTTAAAAATAAAATCCGGATTTAAGTAAACTGAGTCGTGTCACTTGCAGGCCAAATATAAGGATTTAGACCGTCGGAATCTGACCTAAATACACCTTCAGATTAGAAAAAAATTTTCACACATATCAGTGTACTTGTGGCCCTGATCGAGTATCGGTGACCGTTGAACTGAAACTGGTCCCCAGCGGCCGATCCACTGATCCGATCGAGCTAAGATCTTAACTTAATCTAGATCTAATGTCAGGGAGCTTAAGTCCTACCGCACACAGAAAAGGAGCCTCCAAAAGTGCTCTGTTAGATCGAAACAGCCGATCTTTGGCTATAACTTAAGTATACCTTGGCCCTAGGGTCATTCTCATCAATTCTGGGCCTATATAAGGGCCTTAAACCCTCTCTCTCTCACTCCATACGATTTTGCAACCCTAGGAGAGAGAAGAGAGCAAAGAGAATGAAAGAGAGAGAAAGTGAGAGAGAGAATAGGCGCTTCTTCCTGGGATTTGATCCCGCTACTCCATGCACTTATTTACCATGTCAGTATCGCAAATTCGGCGTTTCCGACAATATACTTGGGTAAGAAAACCTAACCCTAATCTATTTTAGGATTTTCAATAGTGTAAGTGATGAAATAGCTAACCTATTTCATGGTTCAGGTAGCTGTTGTGCCGTAGATAGTGACGTAGTGTTCGAACCGCGTCCAAATCGGGTATAGCGACGAAAGGTGCTGACTTTAAAAGTATAGGTTATGGTTTTTAAGGCTTTCAATGTCGGTTAATGATATATTACTAACGTGGCTGCTATTTCACATGCAAAATGCGATGTTCGTTTCGTTTTTCAGTTATATGTGAACTATGTTGAATATACTGTATTTCATGTATTTGTAGAAAAAACCGTATACATATGAAATTTGAATTTGAGTTTGCCATGATTAATCACTGTCTACATATGTTAAAGGTATGTGTAACAACTCCTGGGGGAAAGGGATTACCCTAATACATGTTATATTAACATACGTCGCGTATGTTGTAATGTGTCGCCTAAGTGTTTGTGAAAATGACCGAATGCGTATAGACCTGGCATACGTGCTCGCCATGACGATTTGTCGTGGATATAGGATTGTTGTATGGGCGACAACCCTTTGACGAAAGGACTTGCCCTAATATGTATGATATCTCATATATTATATATGATGGAATGTGTGTGCTAAGTGTTTGTAAAAATGTTTGTATGAGTAAGTACCTGTAAAGTGTTCTTTAAATGGGTGTTGAGATAGGATTCTCGACTGCCTTAATGATGTGTATGATTTCCTCCATGCACGTCATATTCTGATGTCTGTTGTTTATGATTTGAATATGTGAGGATTCATGTTTATATTGTATTTCAGAATATATTCATATGATGGTATGATTTGTAATATGATCCATTACTACTTTGATCATATCATAGGTTATCATGTTGAAATTTAATGTGATTGAGACTATTTATAGTCCAAGCAATCGGTAGCAGTTCTTAAATGGGTGGCTAATGTTGTTTCACCACTCGAGACGTGCCCGATAATTCCGAGTCGTGCTTCGGTTGACGACAGTGGTTGGCCACACAGAGTGTTTAAGCAGTTCATGTCGATCAACTTAAGGTGCGCTCGTAATAGCCTAGCTCGTCAAGTAACCCGATTGACCCGATGTATGTTCACCATGTATGGACGCTCCTACTTAAACCTAAGGTACCAAACTCACCATTGGAAAACTCTAGTAACCGTGGTACCTCGATCCGCTAAGACTCATGAGCCGGACATGGTGGTATGGGACACCATGGTCAAGTTGTCAGCCTACGCTGGGGCGACGAGCCCACCCGTAGTGACCAATGAGCAACCAAAGCTCGTGAGCCGAATACGGTGGTATGGGACACTGTATTCGAGCTGTCGACCTACATTAATATGGTGACGAGCCCTTTGTAGTGACCTCGAGTGTACTCTGAGTTTACGTGAAGGCGACGACCCTTCCGTAGCAACAAGACTATAAACTAGGCCTGCACTGTCAGGTGATGAGTCCTTTGCAGCGACCTAAAACCGCAACATCGTATGAGATTAACTAGGACTGACGACCCTAGAATGGATCCTTGTTTAGGAATGATATAAGGGAGGTACCTTAGATTCTCAATCCTGCTATATGAAAGGAACTAATAATAACTCGGTAATCACGCTCATAACATCGCACTGCATGTGCCTCGAGTTGAAGAGCACAGAGGAAAGAAAGCATACCGCGACCGTAAGATGGTGTTGCACGAGGGAGTGTAGGCGTGGGCATGCATCATGAATACACTTCATCCTTGCATTAATAAGAGTGTTTAGGAATGTCTGATATGTCTGCTTTATCATTAATGCTTGACTGAATTGATAACATGTTAACATTTGCTTTGTTGTTCCACTGAGTTGATCACTTACTCCCACGTTACGGGACGGTGTTGTACACACCAACCAGACTCTATCTTAGTTACAGATGGAGACCCGACTGATGAAGCAGAGCCAGACTTCGCAGACAATGAGGATGCTTTCTCATATATGCAGTAATCAGGCGGGTCTATGTTGACCATGTTCTGATCTACGGGGTTACAGGGATGCTGATTAGATGCCATTATACTTGTTATTTTACACTTTTGGAACACCCATGTATATTCATTTTGTTCATTTTTGGAGTACACACGTATATATTTAACCTAGTAACATGTTCACACTCTGGAGACTTACAACAATTTATATATGTTATATGTATCTATCACAGTCTTCCGCTTGCATAATTTAACTGTCTCTGGAGTATAATATGTTGTTTTGGTATAATCTCACTCATGTTTAATGCACTAATATGAACAACATTCAATCATCATTATCTGTGTTGCATAAGTGATGCGTTGGAACTCGAGAGCTGAGCTTCTGCTCGACCCCAGATTTTTAAGGCGTTACAGGATTAGACTCTCCTTGGGCGCACCCTGTGTATTTTTTCAGGAGATATCCTTGGGCACACTCGTCTGAATGGCCTTTTTCAGGTAGTTAACCTACCGTGGGCGGTCTGTATGGTCTTTTCCAGGTAGTCTACTACCGCAGGCGACCCTTTATTTTGACAACTGGATGTGCATCCCCAGATCTATGACTTGATCATACATTCATACATCCATACATTGTTTATAATTTCATGATTTATCTCCTTATAATTGGAATATGTTGATTTAAACTGTTTTGGAATAACATGATATGCATGAATCCTTACAAAAAATTCCCACTGAGTTTTCACTCACTCAATCATGCGGTTGCACCAAATAAACGCAGGTTTCACTACAAGAAATATGGTTTTTACCTACGAAAATTGTTTTCGTAGGTAAAGATGACTTTTACAAATGAAAATTATTTTCATAGGTAAAAGCCTACTTTTACCGACGAAATTTAGTTTCGTAGGTAAAAGTCATCTTTACCTACGAAAATTTTCATAGGTAATGGGTCTTTTGACTTTTTCATTTTACACAAGATTGAAAACTATACTTTTACCTACGAAATATAATTTCGTAGGTAAAACCCATATTTACCTACGAAAATATTCGTAGCTAAATGGTGTTTTCAATTTTTCAACTAAAAAGTTACTTTTACCTACGAAATTAAATTTCGTAGGTAAAACCATTATTTACCTACGAAAATATTCGTAGTGAACGGGTCTTTTGAATTTTTCAACCAAACCAAAAATCGATTTTGTAGGTAAAAATCCATTTTTACCTACAAAAATATTCGTAGCTAAAAGCCATCTTTACCTACGAATATATTCGTAGCTAAAGGGTGTTTTTAATTTTTAAAGAAACAAAAAATGGAAAACTTTACTTTTACGTACGAAATTATGGTAAAACCCATATTTACCTACGAAGATATTCGTAGATAAATGGTGTTCTGAAACATTTCAAATTTTCACCCACACCAACAAAGCGAAAATGTGCGAATATGGGTTTTTGAATTTGCTTTTACCTACGAAGTTGGATTTTGTAGGTAAAACCCTTTTTTACCTATGAAAATATTCGTAGCTAAAGGGTCTTTTCAATTTTGAATTTACCTTTACCTACAAAATCAAATTTTGTAGGTAAAACCCATATTTACCTACGAAATATTCGTAGCTAAAGGGTCATTTGAATTTCAAAAAGTTTTGAATTTACTTTTACCTACGAAATAAAATTTCATAGTTAAAAGCCATCTTTATCATAGTTAAAGGGTGTTTTTTAATTTTTTTTAAAAAAAAAACCAAAAAATGGAGAACTTTACTTTTACCTACGAAATATAATTTCATAGGTGAAACCCATCTTTAACTTCTTAAGTAAAAATCATCTTTACCTATGAAACTATTCGCAGCTGAAGGGGTTTTTGAATAAAAAAAAACGAAAACCTTACTTTTACCTACAAAATATAATTTCGTAGGTAAAACTATTCGTAGCTAAAGGGTCTTTTGAAATTTTCACAACAACCAACGAAATTACTCGTAGCTGAAGGGTCTTTTGAATTTTTCATACTTTCACATACGAATTTTAATTTCGCTAAAAGGTAGAACCCATCTGGTGCATTCGCTGAAATTGTTAATCAATCTTGTATGCCCAATATCTTTCTCATATGTAACCTGATTGAGGCGAGTAACTAGTCAAATTGAGAGTATTGATCAGTAAAATAGAGTGAATGCACCAAACATGTAAAATGGGCCAGATATTCTGGTTAAAATTGTGACCCAACTTACTGACCTCGTGAGACCTAAGAATTGATGTTAGTAAGTTTTGTGGGCCCAATCATGATGTCTGTCGAACATCAACACTGTGGATTTTATGTCTCCCCTTTAGGTTATGAGATATATCAAAAATCATCGGTAAATGAAACTCAAGTAGGCCATACCATTTAAAACTATGTGAAGACATCCGAAAAAATATAAAAGCACTTGGTGGGGCCCACATGAGTTTTGGATGCGGTTGAAACTTGGTCTAACCCCTCATCCAAGTGGGACACATAATGAGTGGGTTGGATATGTGAATCACATTTAGGCAGGCCCAATATATGAATCACATTTGCTCGTTACCTTTACTAGAGTAAACTCTGTGGGGTCCACCATTATTTATTTATTTTATCCACTCCATTCATCTATGTTAACAAATAATTTGAGGTCTAAAGAACAAAAAGGAAGCATATCCAAAGCTCAAGTGGACCACACCACAGGAAATAGTGTGATTGAACCTATACCATTTAAAATTTCTTGGAAGCCATAGAAGTTTTGGATCAAGCTGATGTTTGTGTTTTCTATTTATTCATATATTTTTGATATTATGAACAACCTTTATTCCTTTTTGGACAATCTGATCCGTCCAGATTGAAGAGTAAATAACTTCAGATGTTTAAATCAAAATTCACTCAAATTGTTGATCAATCTTGTTTACCCAATATCTTTCTCATATACAGTATGATCGAGGCAAGTAACTGATCAAATTGAGGGTAATGATCAGTAGAATAGAGTGAATGGACCAGATATGTAAAATGGGCCCATCATGATGTGTGTCGAACATCAACACCGTGCATTTGATGTCTCCCCTTAACTTATGAGATATCTAAAAAATCATCCATTACGAAACTCAGGTGAGCCATACCATCTAAAACTATGTGAAGATATATTTTTTAGATGTCTTCACATAGTTTTAGAAGGTACGGCCCACCTGAGTTTCGTAACGGATGATCATCAATACCATTATTTAGATCATCGATATTATATGATCCAGATCAACTAAACCACCACGGATATTATGATCTAGACCATTCCAATCATCAATATAATTATCCATACCATCTAGACTTTTGATGCTATTACCAAAATCATCTTGACCATGAATATTATGATCCAGAGCACAATTGATATTATGATTCAAGCCATTGAAATCGTGGGAATTATGATCCAAACCATCTTGACCATCAATAATGTGATCCAAACCATCTAGACCATTGATTATATGATCTGGACCATTCAAACCATCAATATTCTGGTCTAGACCATCCGAAAAATTGATATTATGATCAAGACAATCCAAACCATTGATTTTATGATCTAAACTGTAATCTGTGGATATTATGATCGAGACCATCCAAACTATTGATATTATGATATAGTCCATCCAAAACATTTATATTATGACCTGTACCATTCATACAGTCTATTTTATAATCTAGGTCATTCAGACTATCAATATTATGGCATGTACCATCCAAAACATCTATATTATGACCTGTACCATTCATCCAAGTTGATTTTTGTTTTTTCCCTTCATCTGGCCCTGTATGACCTAATCAACATATTGGATGTCAAATAAACAATACAGTAAGCCTTAGGAGGATTTTAATGATGGATATTCAATTACTATTGATTTCATGTGGTGTGGTGCACCTGAGATTTCTATTGTGGGGTCCACTACAGATTTTTATCTATCTCATTCTTTGGCTCATGACGTAAAATGATATCTCAAAATGGATGGACGGTGTGGATATAGCAAATACACCATAGTGGGGCCCACAAAACTTGGTGGATGTTGGTCGGTGCTCTATGGGTCCCACCATGATGTATGTGTTTCATCATGTCGTCCATCCATTTTTACAAATCATATTAGGGCTTGACGCCAAAAATGAAAGGGATATAAATCTCAGGTAGACCACACCACATGAAAACCATAGTGATTGGATATCCACCATTAAAACCCTCCTAAGGCCCACTGTACTTTCTATTTGACATCCAATCTGTTGATTAGGTCATTAGGGCCTAGATGAAGGGAAAAAAACATATTAGATTGATCCAAAACTTTATATGGCCCCCAAAAGGTTTTTAACGGTCGACACTCATTCAACACTGTTTCCTATAATGTGGTCCAGTTGAGATTGAGATATACCTCATTTTTTATCTCATACCATAAAATGGATGGCAGGGATGAAACACATACATCATGGTGGGGCCCACAGAGCACCGACCACGTGAATGTATCCCGCTCGTGAGAGAGACTTAAGTCTCTCTCACTCTCTGACCTCTCCCACTCTCGCACCCTCTCTCACTCTCGCTCTCAGTCCTCTCTCTCTCTCTCTCTCTCTCTCTCTCTCTGTCCTCTCTCCACCCCGCCCCTCTCTCCATCGCGCCCTCTCTCTCTGTCTCTCTCGGTGCTCTCCATCTCTCCACCGCGCCGTCTCTCCACCGCCCTCTCTCCACGCATCCTCTAAAGCTCGGTTGACCGTGATCGGGGCTCCAACTCAAACAGGTATCTCTCTCTCTCTCTCAATCTCTCTCAATCTCTCTCAATCTCAATATCGATTGAAACGATTTGGGGATTTAGGGATTTGGGGATTTAGGGATTTAGGGACGCTTCATTCATGCAATTTCGTGGTTTTCTTTTTCGTCGTTTGGATCTTCTTCTTCTTCTTCTCCTCCAAACGATTTGCTAATAGGCGCAACTGCTACATCCCTGGCCGACCGGTTAATGCGAGAAATACAATGAAAATAGGATACTGTGGGATCGCTGTCTTCTGTAGTGGGTTCTTCGTTTTATTTATTTTTTTTTTTTTTTTTGTTTGAAAAAGAGGCTTTGTGAAGGTAATTTTAAAAAACTGGAGGATATCAGTGAATTTCAGTGGATGGTGAAAGAGGACATTGGAAGATTTTTTTTTTTAATTTTAATTTTTAAAATTTTTTATTGGCATTTTATCACATATATATATTTTTCAAATTAGAGGAATTAAGTGAATTGTAATTTTTGGGATGTTTAATTTACAACAAATTCCTCTTCTTCTTTTTTTTTTTGTTGTCACTGATCAAATAGAAAGATACAGAATTTGTTTTTCCTGTTTTTTTTTTCCATGTCTTCTTGTCTGTCTGTCTTTGTTTTTTTTTTTTTTTTTTTTTTGTGTGTGTGTGTGTAACTGAGCAAGTAAGAGGCGCTAATGCAATTTCTGCATGGGCAAATTGAAGAAGCAAGCAATTCCTGGCACATGCCAACCTGGCACTGTTGGAGATCACTGCCATTCATCAGATGGGGCCTAGCGTTGTTATGTTCTGGCTTAAAAATCAGGCCACTGCCATTCATTGTATGGCACATGCCAACCTGGCACTGTTGTGTGCATTGCCTTAGCATTCCTCTCAGCATTGTGTGCATTGCCTTAACTCACTTGTTCCGTGGCAACCCCTAGTGGAGCCCACTTGTTGCAACCCCACGCGTGTATGAGACTGAGAGAATTCCTCGTATTGGGTTCAAAACCATTCATTCTTGCAAACATTCTTCACAATTTTTGAAAGTATATTATTTAATACATATAGCTTTTAAGAAGTAGCTTGCATTACAAAGAACAAACCCACTCTGATATCAATTGGCTCAAACTACAAGCTGCATGTATAAGATATACAAACAATGAAGCCTCTAGGGACAATTTGTGTGGTGGGTAAATCCTTGAGTTTTTTGTTTTTGTTTTTGAAATTTCTTTTAATCCAGAAAGGGTGTTTGGATGCTAAATAATGAAGTGAAACAACTGTTGGAGAAGGCCCTAAAGAAATTCCATTCTCCAATTGTTTCCCTGACAGGCGAGAAAAGCAGAATGCCCCTAGTGGAGTTCAATGTTTTCTCAGTTCTCATACCCTGTGCCAAGCACATACATGATCTTTAAGAACAGATTCATGCACCTGTTATTGCATGAACTGGTTTCATTGTTAATGCCATATTCTTATCAAATGCCTGGATTATGCATATGTGCATGTGTTCTGGACTCTCTATCTTGAGAAGGCGCTGGGATATTGGTATTTGCTTGGATATCATTGGACACTGGTTAGATCTAATGAATGTTGATGGATGGATTCCACGTGAGCAGATATTGGGTGCTGAAGCCCTAAGGTAATCTATGCTAGCTTGCATCAAAGTGTCTGTTTGAGCAGTAAATACAAATGTTTTATTCTATCACAGTTTATATAAATTACAGGTACACTTTCTCTGGAATATGTGCAGTAAAGTTCCGGAGGAATTTGTTCCTCAACTTCCAACTAATGGAAATCCTCCAATTTTATTCCTAGTTTTACATGGTAAGGTTTATCATTTACATTTGTATTGTTGTACTTTCAGTTAGTGCATGTTTATGGTGTGCAGTTTTGGGGTTTTGGAGTCTCTTCATTAACACTATTTCTGTCGATCTTGTTGAGTGAAAATCATACATTTCCAACATGGATCAAGATAGTTGTTTCTTGTCCTAGTGCTAAACCATGGACTTTTCATATTAAAATAAAAAGGGTAGAAAAAAAATGGAAACTTAGAGAGAAGAGAAACAAAAAAGGAAAAAAATGGAAAAGACAAAACACTAGAAGAACTTATTATTCATTCCTTGAAAGTACTTGTTCATTTCTCCTTTTAGTAGATCTCAAAGTGAAAGAAATATGTTAAAAAGAGTCCACCCCAATCCACCAAATTTGGATTAAAAAACAAAGAAAGAAGAAGCAGAAATTAAGTCAATAGAGTCGATACAATATTGATCCGTTTGACATGCAAAATAGGATGAGATGATTGTTTTCTTAGGATGTAGAAGGTGAAATCTACTATCATCACATGTCAAATTGTACTTGAGGGATAGCTGCCGTATCTTTAGGGCGAGCCACTCACTCTGTTAAGCATGAAGGGCGCATGCATAAATGTTAGTAGAATAATAATTTATCATTAAAAAGCAGACCACTGTTCTATTGGAACTGGGATGCATGCACATAATCAGATGTGGGATGTGCTTGAATTGTCTTTTTATATTTTGGTCAAGAAATTGATAGATATAGTCTATATATCAAGATTTTTATTTTATTTTTTTATGAATTTCAATTTTAACCAGTGGCTTAATTCTTCCTTTTTTCCATCTCTTGGTGTATGTTTTATTTGTGTAGTTGATACTATTTTAACTATATCTTCTAAAGATTGTAAGACTGAAAAAAATAATCTTTAACTGAGTTCAATGTTTTAAAACTTGGATGAGACCTCAACCCATTTTTGTGGGTGGTTCGGTCTGATTATGGGTCCAACTGGTATGGTCTTCTCTGGTACATTTTGGCAGTAGAACATGTAGCTTGAAAGGTTTTTATTTATTTATTTTAAATTATAAATCAGACTGGAGAATCTTTGTTGTTTCCTTGAGCGTTTTTGTGTTAATATCTAACCAGATGTATTCTCCTTACTATAGTATATAAGGACATTCTTTAGTGATTGGTTTTAGAAAAGGTTGAATTCATCTTATATTTATAACTTTCCAAAAAAAGAAAAAGAAAAAAGAACCCTCTATGTTTGGTACTTATTGATTATTTAGTTTCATACACAAAAGAAAAAGAAAGCTTCTTTACCATATGGTACATGATATTTATTTTTATTTTTTATTTTTATTGTATTTATTAGTATATGGTCATTATCATCTAATATTATATATATGGTTGCATAGATTACTTACTATATTCAGATTCGTGAGTAAAGAATCTGAACTTCTTTTTCATTTTTCTTTTTTTCCCTTTGCAGAAATCCTTCCAGGATCTTCTCTGGAAGCAGGAAGGTGATCGAGCTATGTGGGAGTACCCATTTGCTGTAGCTGGTGTGAACATCACATTCATGCTCATTCAGATGCTTGATCTCCAAGCTGGTTAGTATTTTCCTAGCTTCACACGCATGCGTGCACCTATGAAACCTCCATATCATTAACAACATTGCCTTCTTAACTTACAGCTAAACCTCGGACAATGATGGGGGCAGTTTTCTTAAAGCTACTTTCGGGTATGTGAAAGTGCTTTCTAGTTTTATAGTAGTTTGTTTCAAGTTAATATTCTTGTGCATGCCAGATAAAATTCAAGTTGCAATTATATGTGCAAGTGATTAGAATAAGAATATTGCGAATGCATTTGTTTATTTTGGAATTGTGTGTAGTACTCTCTGTTTCTTTTTTTTTTTTTGGAAATTTATACTCCACGGCAAGGTATCAATAATGGTAATGGTAGCCGTAATGGCCAGCTGTATGGCTGTTATGATATGGGTCGTAATGGCCGTTACAGCCCTGTAATGGTCGAGATTTTTTTAAAAGGAATGTATCGGCCCGTATCAGCTGTTCCAGGCCTTTTTTTTTTTTTTATCAATCAGGCATTATGCCCTGTATTGCATAACGTGCACTACTTTTACTGTTATGCAACGGCTGTTACAGCCATTGCATCACCATTTTTTAATACCATGCTCTGTGGTTCATTGATGTGCTAATTTTCATTTCTAAAGTTAATCATACAATGCGTGTACTTGATTAAAAAAATCATAAAAACTAATCAAGGATCAGTGGCATAGCATGGATACTAACTGTTTTTAGGAAAATTTGTGTTTGATAGATGCCAGTGTTGTTTGGAGGGTTATTCTTTCCAATGTCTTGACAAATTAAGGCTTGCATAGATTAATTAGAATATGATGTTTGGATGGAGCTCGATGCTGTAGCCTTGAAGTGATTTTAGTTGATCTCTGTTACCTTAAAGTGTATAGAGGGAGGGAGGGAGGGAGGGAAGGAAAAAAGAGAACCTGTTTTAGAGAGCTGAGATGGGGTTATCAACCTTGAGTTTTGAGGCATTGAGCACTTCCCAATTGAGCCAACAACCCAACCCCTAACCTGGACTTCCATAGGTTGGCCGTCTCACAACCTTGGGCACCGCAGTTCAAGTCCCAGCTTTACCTAACAAAAGGTTACCTGGACTGTTCTTCCTCCCACATGTGGGATGCTAGTAGGATCATAAGGGCCGCTGGTATGACTTTGCAAAATTCCTTTTCTACACTTGAAAAAATAAATGCTATGCAACACTTAAAAAATAATAATAATAATAATAATTTAAGAAAGGGCGCATGCCACGGGGATATCATTGATCTTAAAAAATTTACAGACATTCGGGAGGGACCCTACAAAAAATCGGCGGGCCACACATATCATATATCCACAAACTATTCTTGACAAAAGGACTAAGAAGGACCTCCAAGGACCTCCACAAACTATTCTATACAACACTTAAATATAATTAAATTTGAGAAAATTAATGAAAATGATTGCAAAATCATCAAAGTAGGCAGCCAACTCATTTGAAAAAGTAGGTTCAATTTCTTCTTCTTTTCTTTTTTGGCTGTGTTCTAAGGGAGCGTTTGTTTTTTCATTTACATATCTATTTACTGGTAAACTAAAAATTATTATTTACCAATGTAATTATGGCATTGATTTTGAAGTTGATGTTGACAATGAGCATGTTTGAAAAGTTTTCCATTAGTGGCCCACTTGAGTAGATTGTAGCTATATGGGCCTCCTATGCGACATCCACTATGTTTGTTAGTCTTACTAGCTCTTGTTATAACTTTTTCTATTTGTGGCCCACTTGAGTTTTGGATCCACTTGTGGCTGGGCTCATGTCCTAACTTGAATCCGTCGAATCCTTGCACCAAGTGGATTTTTAATGGACATTACGGGAAGCCTACAGGAGCCCTGTATGCTTCTGCCCACGAATTGGATTTTTCCTGTCCTAAGGAATCTCGATTCCTACAGAGCTTCTACCTACGGTCTCCCTGTATGCTGGGGCGCATGAAAGCCATGTCCTATGCAAATTGCACGGAATCCATGTTACATAATTCAGTCTTACCCTAATCTTCATGAGGCCCTTAGTAATGTATCACTTATATCCACACCGTTTATCCATTGTGCTTGCCCATTTTAACACATGATTTACAAAATGAGGCAGACTCAAATCTAAAATGGGCCACACCAAAAGAAACAGTGGTGATTGAACAACCACCACCAAAACTTTTTTGTAGTCCACAAAAGATTTGGATCATGCTAATATTAGTGTTTACCTTTATCGATGTGAGAATCAACCTACGAATGGGTTGTCATATAAACATTAGGTGGGCCTTTGGAAAGTTTTTGCATGGGTGTTTCAACTCACTATTTTGTGTGGTGTAGCTTAATTGAGTATTTGATTATCCTGATTTTTTACATCACACTCTAACAACCGTGGGTGCCAGTCCACATCTGCAAACTAAGCTCTGCACAGGAAAGTTTCCTGTTTGGAATGAATAGGGAACTAACTCAGCCTCCTCTATATTATATTTCTATAAATTACCAATGTGTCAACAAAAAGTTTATTTGATATGAAAAAGTATACTGTTTCTACATCATACGTAATTCACCAAATTCCCACTTACATTCTTAACAATAAAGTGCGTCTGCAAAATGATTTCAAAGTTATAATTTCTAAACGAAACTATTCTTCAAATTATCTATCATCCAGGCTGATTCAGTTGCATGCAATGAGTTTTCTGATGAGTATGGCACCTTTTTGGCCATTTTTGTTTTGTGCAAATCTTCTATTCCTGTTTGTTGAAGAAAATATCGTACTAAATATTATATATTATGAATTTACTGATCTAAAAATACTATGAACTTGGTTTAGTCTTGCATTATCCATTTTGTAAATGTTTTCATCAACTTGTTTGTTTATCTGTATTATGACAATAAAGAATCTGTGCCCCATATTCTATTGATGTCTTGTTGAATTCAGTGGTTATCTTCATTACACTTCTATGTCGGATTGGTGTAGACCAGCTCAAGAATGATGCACTTGCATGATTTGTTTTGAGAACTGATTGCGTGCAGACAAATATACCACAACTGGTGGGGTACTGTACGATCTTTCCTTCCAAAATGCCACTTGTATAGGACATCGAAATGATAGGCCCCACCATGAGGATTATGCTTCTAGAAAACCCAGGCTGATTCACTCACTTTATTGACCACACCTTAATGTCGAGTCAGACTATCTGTTTTTGATTGATTACAGTGGTATGTCCATCTGATGCATGAAAAGGACAGATTTTTGTTCCAACTTTCAAGTGATCCTCCTGGTGGGTCCTATTGCATTCAGTGTTGATGCCACACAAGTGGTATTTTTGTGCCAAAGATGGTACGGTGCCACAAGTTGTGGTGAAAGTACAAACGTGGGAAATAATTCTTTCATTTTGTTTTGTGCTGCAGGTCTCCTTGGAGATATTTTCTCCCTAATTCACAATATCTTGGAGGTACTTCCCATCTGAATTTATGGCATATAAGCAAGTTGGTTTTCATCATGTGCTTCTAAAAAAGTTGTCTTATCATATTGATTTCAGACCAGGGTATTGGTTGTTATTGCTGGTGAATGCTTGAGACTTCTGGTTTTCCTGAACACAATGTCATCATGTGCTTCAATTGTACACATATATAACCAGAATGTCACATGTAAATGATGTATATGGATGGATGGCATGGATAAGCGCATGCATCAATGTAGGGCCCACATGTGTAGTGGATTTCAAAATTCACGGAAATCCTGCATAGGACCAAATACAATTCTGCAAAGAGGAAAAACAGGGTGATGTATTTTCTGATGCTGTTTGGATCTGTGTGTGCGCATGTAGGTCGTCTCAAGTACAACCAGTTGGACCACAATTTATGGTCCACCCAGCAGATAACTTCCAATCCTTCCTGTGTGTGCAATATCCATTCTGTTCCAATAGGTTGATCCCACCATGAGGATTGCCTTATGCTAAAATAGGTCACACTTGTGTTTTGCTATTTATCAATGGTGAGACATTGTTTTTTATGGGATAGTACACCTGATTAGATGGGGTTGATTATTGCACTAGGTGATCCTTGTGTGTGTGAGTGTGTGTACTGTATATAAACATGTGTGTGTGTGTGTGTGTCAGTGCTTCTGAGATATGAGGATCCAAGAAATAGATTTAAATGTTTTAAGGCTCTTACATCCAATGATTCGAATGTGATCACTTTCAATCTCAAGCGTCCAACCATTGTTGCCTTGACCCGAGTTGGCTTGGTGCCATGATTTTGGTGATCAAGCTGCAAGCTGTTGAATCCAAATTCCAAGCCGGCTATGAAGGTGTATACTGGAACTGGTTGGTAGTCTTGATCAGTAGTGAATTCACAGTCGAAACACTTGCAGGGAGAGCTGAGGCAGCTCCAAGCTGAAAGAGGAGTGCCATGGGAGATTGTTTATGTGAAGTTGGTAAAAAAAGGAAATGTTCAATGTTCTACCAAGCAGAAAGAGTTCCTAATTCAGCACAAGTACAGGTTAGCCTGTAATTTTCAGCCCACGAGCAGGATCCATCATGAACGACCTCAATAATTGTCTGTTTTGTTAGGGAATCCCACATGATTGTGATTTAGTCTAAAGTTGATTTTGGCGGGCCCCATGCCATCCACGTAGGATTCGCTGCACTAAATGCAATTAGTTCTTTTTTCCTATAGAGACATGCTCCAGTGCTTTCACATCGGTGTAAGAGTTAAGAGTGCTCCTAATTACTATTGGATAGGTCCGGCTTAGATTTCATGTACTAAAATGCAAACATAGAGGGCGAATGTGGGGTCTAGGTTGCTCTATAAGAGATCTTGAATGCAGTGAGTATCTCTGGTTTTATGGTTTTACTTGTAGATTCCTGTATTGATTACTCAAGCATGACAGTTATATGCATTCTTTCAGGTGGATGTTGCATGTGTAAGGATTGGAGCTGCATATTTCAGATTCAAGCATCTGGTACGTCTCTTGTCAAGAATGCACATGATTGGAGTGGCCTGTCCATTTGGATAGGCCGTATTTCTGTATTTGCTCAAAATTGATTGAGCAGACCCGGATGTGCGTCGGAGCTATCCGAAAGAGCGGGGGTCCCTGGAAGGTGGGAACCGTTGTTATGACCATGATGAAGCTGTCCATTTCCTATGGACGGCATTGAAGGGGCCTGGCCATTTGGACAGACCGTGTTTATGTATTTGCTCGAAATTAATGGAGCAGACCTGGATGTGCGTCGGAGCTATCCGGATGAGCGGAGGTCCCTGGAAGGTGGGAACCGCTGTTATGACCATGATAAAGCTGTCCATTTCCTATGGACGGCATTGGAAAGGCCTGACCATTTGGAGAGGCCGTGTTTATATTTGTATTTGCAGGGACCATACTCGAACCCATTCTCAAATCCTATAACCTATAACCAAAACCTATAACCTATAACCTATAACCTAAACCAAAACCTATAACCTAAACCTAAATCAAAACCTATAACCTAAACCCGAACCCATTCTCAAATCCTATAACCTATAACCTAAACCAAAACCTTAACCTAATCCTATAACGTAAACTCAATTCCCTAAACCTTAACTTATAACCTAACCTAAACCTATACTTATAACATAAAACTATTTCCAAATCCCAAACCTATAACCTAAACCTAACCTTTCCCTAAACCAATAACCTAAACTCAATTCCTTAAAGCTAAACCTACACCTAATCCTAATCTCAACTCCCTAACCTAAACCTAAACCTAAACCTAAACTTGAAAACTCAAACTTAAACCCAATCCCAAACTCCGAACCCGATTTCCTAAACTTAAACCATAACTCATTCTCAAATCCAAAACCTATAACCTAAACCAAAACCAAAACCTATAACCTAAACCCAAACCCATTCTCAAATCCCAAAACCTATAACCTAAACCAAAACCAAAACTCAGTAACCTAAACCCGAACCTTAACCTAAACCTATAACTTATAACCTAAACCAAAACCTACAACCTAAACTAGAACCAAAACCTATAACCTAAACCCCAACTCATTCTCAAATCCCAAAACCTAAAACCTCAATGTGTTCTCAAATCCCTAAACCTAAACCTACACCTAATCCTAATCTCAACTCCCTAACCTAAACTTGAAAACCCAAAGCAAAACCCGATCCCGAACCCGAACATGATTTACTAAACCTAAACCTTAACCTATTCTCAATTCCCTACAGCTATAACCTATAACCTAAACCTAAACGTAAACCTAAAACTTAAATGTGTTCTCCATTCCCTAATCCTAAACCTACACCTAATGTTAATCTCAACTCCCTAACCTAAACCTAAACCTAAATTTGAAAACCAAAACCAAAACCCGATCCCGAACCCGATTTCCTAAACCAAAACCATAACCGATTCTCAATTCCTTATAGCTATAACCTATAACTTACCTATAACCTAAACCTAAACCTAAACCTAAAACCTAAATGTGTTCGCAAATCCCTAAACCTAAACCCACACCTAATCCTATTCTCAACTCCCTAACCTAAACCTAAACCTAAACCTAAACTTGATAACCCAAACCTAAACCCGAACCCGATTTCCTAAACCTAAACCATAACCGATTCTCAATTTCCTACAATTATAACCGATAACGTAAACCTAAAACCTAAACCTAAACCTAAACCTATCACCTAAATGTGTTCTCAAATCCCTAAACCTAAACCTACACCTAATCCTATTCTAAACTCCCTAACCTAAACCTAAACCTAAACCTAAACTTGAAAACCTAAACCAAAACCCAATCCTGAACCCGAACTCGATTTCTTAAACCTAAACCATAACCAATTCTCAATTCCCTACAGCTATAACCTATAACCTAAACCTAAAACCTAAATGTGTTCTCAAATCCCTAAACATAAACCTACACCTAATCCTAATCTCAACTCCCTAACCTAAACCTAAATCTAAACTTGAAAACCCAAACCTAAACCCGATCCCGAACCCGAACCCGATTTCCTAAACCTAAACCATAACCTATTCTCAATTCCCTACAGCTATAACCTAACCTATCATTAACCTAAACCTAAAACCTAAACCTAAATGTGTTCCCAAATCCCTAAACCTAAACCTACACCTAATCCTATTCTCAATTCCTAAGCTAACCTAAACTTAAACTTGAAAACCCAAACCAAAACCCAATCCCGAACCCGAACCCGATTTCCTAAACCTAAACCTTAACCTATTCTCAATTCCTCTACAAATATAACCTATAACCTAAACCCAAACGCAAACCTAAAACCTAAATGTGTTCTCCAATCCCTAATCCTAAACCTACACCTCATGCTAATCTCATCTCCCTAACGTAAACCTAATCCTAAACTTGAAAACCCAAACCAAAACCCTATCCCGAACCTGAACCGGATTTCCTAAACCTAAACCATAACTGATTCTCAATTCCCTATAGCTATAACATATAACCTACCTAAAACCTTAATGTGTTCTCAAATCCCTAATCCTAAACCTACACCTAATGCTAACCTCATCTCCCTAACCTAAACCTAAACCTAAACTTGAAAACCCAAACCAAAACCCGATCCCAAACCCGAACCCAATTTCCTAAACCTAAACCATAACCGATTCTCAATTCCCTACAACATAACCTAAAAACCTAAACCATTTCCTAAACCTAAAACCTAAATGTGTTCTCAAATCCCTAAACCTAAATCTACACCTAATGCTAATCTCAACTCCCTAACCTAAACCTAAACCTAAACTTGAAAACCCAAAGCAAAACCCGATCCCGAACCCTAACCCGATTTCCTAAAACTAAACCTTAACCTATTCTCAATTCCCTACAGCTACAACCTATAACATACTTATAACCTAAACCTATAACATAAACCTAAAACCTAAATGTGTTATCCAATCCCTAATCCTAAACCTACACCTAATGCTAATCTCAACTCCCTAAACCTAAAACTAAACCTAAACTTGAAAACCCAAAGCAAAACCCGATCCCGAACCCGAACCCGAACCCGATTTACTAAACCTAAACCTTAACCTATTCTCAATTCCCTACAGCTATAACCTATAACCTAAACCTAGACGTAAACCTAAAACTTAAATGTGTTCTCCATTCCCTAATCCTAAACCTACACCTAATGCTAATCTCAACTCCCTAACCTAAACCTAAACCTAAATTTGAAAACCAAAACCAAAACCTGATCCCGAACCCGAACCCGATTTCCTAAACCTAAACCATAACCGATTCTCAATTCCTTATAGCTATAACCTATAACCTACCTATAACCTAAACCTAAAACCTAAATGTGTTCTCAAATCCCTAAACCTAAACCCACACCTAATCCTATTCTCAACTCCCTAACGTAAACCTAAACCTAAACTTGATAACCCAAACCTAAATCCCATCTCGAACCCGAACCCGATTTCCTAAACCTAAACCTTAACCTATTCTCAGTTCCCTACAGCTATAACCTATAACCTAAACCTAAAACCTAAACCTAAACCTAAACCTAAAACCTAAATGTGTTCTCAAATCCCTAAACCTAAACCTTCACCTACACCTAATCCTAATCTCAACTCCCTAACCTAAACCTAAGTCTAAACTTGAAAACCCAAACTTAAACCCGATCCCGAACCCGAACCCGATTTCTTAAACCTAAACCTTAACCTATTCTTACTTCCCTAAAGCCATAACCTATAACCTATAACCTAAACCAAAACCTATAACCTAAACCTATAACTTTAACCTAAACCTAAAATCTAAACCTAAACCTAAACCAAAACCAAAACCTATAACATACCTAAACCAAAACCTATATCCTAAACCTTAACCTATAACCTATAAGCTATAACCTAAACTTATAACCTATAACCTAACCTTAACCTAAACCTAAACCTATAACCTAAACCTATAAACTAAAAATTAAACCTAAACCTAAACTTAAAACCTAAATGTATTCTCAAATCCCTAAACCTAAACCTACACCTAATCCTGATCTCAACTCCCTAACCTAAACCTAAACTTAAACATGAAAACCCAAACTTAAACCTAAACATGAAAACCCAAACCTAAACCCGATCCTAAACCCAAACCCGATTTCGTTAACCTAAACTTTAACCTATTCTCAATTCCCTAAAGCTATAACCTATAACCTATAACCTAAACCTAAACTGTTACCTTTTAACCTTAACCTTAACCTTAACCTATACTTATAAATTCTAATTTACTTGATAAAAGTTCATTTACGGTTAAATTATTTTCTTAATATGTTTATTGCCTTAATCTATTATTTACGAAATTGCAGGATAATTTTGAATTGGATTTGAGTGTTCTGCACATTTTCTTTACCGGCGACGACATGATCAAAGAGCGATTCAAGGAGTACCGCTCCTTGTTACACAAGCAGTACAAGCAGTGCATGAGTAGCGAGGAGGGCGCATTGTCCGCACCGCCGCACCTAATTAGATTTTTTGTATTTTATCTACGATGTTAAATTTATATGTATTTATGCATGATGTAGTTTATGTTTGGATGGATTTATTTATGTACTTTGGAGTCAAATGGATGTGAATGTGAATATGATAAAATATATTACATAACAGGTGTATATCAAGAAATATATTGTAACAGGTGTATATTAGGTGCATATCAAGAATTTTGTGTGGGAAAAAAAATATAATAATTTTACCTACGAAAATTTCCGTAGGTAAAAGTCTCATCGAAGTTTTTACCTACGAATATTTTCGTAGGTAAAAGTCTCATTCAAGTTTTTACCTACGAAAATTTTCGTAGGTAAAAGTCTCATCCTAGTTTTTACCTATAAAAATTTTTGCACCTATGATATCATTCGCAGGAAAATGTTTGGTAAATATTTTTACCTACAAAAATAGTGGTAGTTAAAAGTTTTTTAAGTACTGTTACCTACGAATATATTTGTGAGTAAATGTCTTGTAAATACCTTTTAGCTACAAAAATATTGGTAGGTAAAAAGTCCTGTAAATATTTTTCGCTACGAAATTGTTGGTAGGTAAAAAGTGTTTAAATATTTTTAGCTACGAAATTATTGGTAGGTAAAAAGTCTTGTAAATAATTTTAGCTACAAAGTTGGTGATAGATAAAAAGTCTTGTAAATAATTTTAGCTACGAAATTGGTGATAGATAAAAAGTCTTGTAAATAATTTTAGCTACGAAATTGTTGGTAGGTAAAAAGTTTTTTAAACATTTTTAGCTAGTAAAATATTCGTAGGTAAAAAATCTTTAAATATTTTTAGCTACGAAATTTTTGGTAGCTAAAAAGTCCTATAAATATTTTTACCTACAAAATTATTCGTAGGTAAAAAGTTTTGTCAATATTTTTTCCAACGAAAATTAGCGTTGGTAAAATGTTTTGCCTATGAAATATTTCGTCGGCAAAAGTCTTACCTTTACCAATGAAATTTTTTTTCGTGGGTAAATGGTTTCCCCCTCGGACATTTAGCAAGGAATTTGCCAACGAAAATTTTCGCGGGTAAAACTTTTTGCCTACGAAAATTAGACTTTTTTCTACGAAAATTTTCGTTGATAAAAGTGGCTTTTCTTGTAGTGTGATGATGGGTGGAGACCCCTATGACGGGATCCCAGGGACGGCTGAGGTGGAGATTGACAATGAGTACTTTATATGAATGTAGTCGGGCCATTGGAGCTTACTGATATTTTCGAGTTTATTTGCTTTCATATTTCAGACTATATGTTTTATTTGAGTTGTAAAAATATTTCCCCTATTATGGGATTTCATTTTGCTTCCCTTTACTTGTATTAAACTACCTTGTATTACTCTCAAGATTCATGGTTCATGCAATGGTCATCTTACTTAATGATTTTGAGATTTGCTATTAATTAGATGCATGTTAGTCCATTTTATAACGTAATACTCGGGTTCTCAATGAGGAACAACTATCCTCGGGTTTTGAGAACCAAGGTGTTACAATTGTCCAGCACCGTCCAGGACAATCTGGATGGTGTGGATGAAATAAATACATCATGGTGGTGTCCACCATGGAGATACAACACAAACATCATGGTGGGGCCCACAAGTGCCATCAAGGCAGGCCCCACAACTTGCTAAATAGCTGGGTGTGCGGTACACAGCCAATCCACATCCCACTGTCCCATGGATTGGACGGTGTGGATGGAATACATCATTACAAGGTGGGCCCCACACGCTGCCATGGTGGGGTCCACGTCCAATAGATGGATGGTAAGGATATAACATATACCTCATGTGGGTCCCACACACGCAACAGCGTGCCTACATGGCACCGTCCAGATGGACAGTGTTATGTAAAATACATGCATTAAAGGTGGGTCCCATGTGGGGCCCACCAGATATAATATATAATATATAATATATTATATTATATATATCATATATAATATATAACATTATACATAGTCCAGCATCCAGGGGGGTTTGGATGTACGTCTAACGGACGGTCTGGATTGCAGCAGCTATACAGCTGCTCGTCTCCATGGCAGGTGGTCCCATGTATCTGAGGGCCACACGTGTCATCAAAGTGGGCCCACGTCCCTTGTTGGACGATGTGGGTGCCACACGTGCAGAGGTGGGGTCCATGAATGGACGGTATAGATAAAACACATGCACCACACATGGGTGGCCCACAAAGCTTTAGATCAAGCTGCTATTTGTGTTATCCTTCATGCAGGCACGCTAGACGTCTAACGGACAGACGGCTTGGATGAAATGCATACGATAGGTGGGTACCACAAATGTGTGGGCCACACATGCCATCAAATTGGGCCCACATCCCGCATCAAGCCGATATTTGTATTTTTCCTTCAATCAGGTCCGTCCAAACGGACCGCCGAGTGGGCCCACTCGGTGGACGATATGGATCATACATCACAGTGGGGTCCAAAACACATGAGAAAGAGAGAAAGAGAGAGAGAGAGAGAGAGAGAGAGAGAGAGAGAGAGAGAGAGAGAGAGAGAGAGATCGGTGAGAAGGGGAGGGACCTCGCCACTATGGGCCCTCCCTATACAATGCATACATCGAGATAGACCTAATTCAAAAAAATGAGATCAAAACTATGAACACTCACCATTTTCGTTTCTTCTTGGTCCGATGAAATCCCTAACTCCTCAGCTTCAACTTTAACGGAGGATGATGGAGATTGGACTGTGGAAATGGGAGATGAGGGGGTAGGAAGATGGGCCACACCAAGCTCCTCTCATGGAAGCTTGGACGTGGGTTGCTTGGAGAATGAGAGAGAGAGATGAGAGAGAGAGGTTGTAAGAGAGAGAGATGGGTGAGTGATGGGTGAGTGATGGGTGTACTTGGTTGTAAGAGAGAGAGTTGACTTTGGGGTTGCTTAGGATGGGGTGTGAGGTGATGTGTACTTGACATGAAATGTAATTGATGAGATTGATTTAAAAGCTCTCTCTTAGGTTTTGCAACTACACGACATTTTTCCTCGAACTAAACACGGGCCCACATCTCCTGGCCTAGGTATCACTTCGGCACGCAAGACACGGCGTCAAAACCGCGGCGACAGCGCGGTCGCAAAGGTACAAGTCTCGGGTCGAGCCAATTTTGGAATATGGGACATGACTCGAGGCTGCGCACAAATGCTGATTACATGTCGCGTGTTACCGGAATTCGACTGGGAGGACTGCGGAAGCCTACGGAACGGTACGGGCTAGGATATGGGTCTCACAATCCCCCTATGCTTTAAGCTTTTAGCTATGGAATTTTGTCAATCCGATAGTCAAGCTACACATCAACGGTTTAGAAAGATCCTAGGGACCATTGGTGCATTTAGGTCCAGCTATTTTGTTTGTTGGGGACTCCCAATAGCATCATTTGTACTATTACCCCTTTATATTCGTGTAAGCATTGATGCTTACTTATCTATTCATCCATTTCTAGGACTTGCCTCTGATTAGGTTTGTCGACATTGAGCCACTTGTCCAACCTCAAGCACTTCTGTTTCTCAAACAGCTTGTGGTCAGGTTTTATAAGTCAATGGTCGACTTTGGAAGGTTGGCCATTAAATCGATCCATATAATGTTGTGGATCTGATGATGGCGGTCTAGGAATCGAAGTTGTTAACGAGTGGCTTAATTTTTCCTCTAAAAGGTTTCAATGACTCATCCAGGCATTGATGAACAGTTGGACGACTCAATGAACGACTGAAAGTCGTTTCTACTGTTTTGAGTTAGACTAGAATCATCCACTAGTTAGATCCATGATTATACTAATTCCCAGGTTTTAATGGTAACACCCGTGTATTGAGGGTGCGGGGTGTTACAAATAACTACTCAGAGTCTACCATGGAGCTATCTGGACTCCTCACAGAGCTTCCTCGAATCCACTATGGATAAATAATAATAATAATAATAATTTCTAATAAATTCAAAATAAATTGATTGATGAAAAAAAAAAACCAAAATTACAATCCTTTAAATAATGAGCTCAAACCTAGGATGGACCTTTAGACTTAAACATGCCAAAAACGTGACTTACTGTAAATAGAAAACTTACTATTTATACATGGTTACCATTTCTACTAGACTTCGTAGTTTTTGGCCAAAAATAATGTGTCCAATTTAGCCTAATAAAGAAATAGCCCAAACCTGTTATGGACATGGCCTAGTGCCATCCTCACCATCTATCACTCAACTAAGTCATTGTTAAATGGGCTCTGCCAAAAGCCAAGCACATTTGTTTGACTTAGTTGACGGTGCCATCCGTGGAACATATGGTAAGCAAATTTCCTGTAAACCTTGTGTCCTAGTAAAAGCTCCTCACCCCTAGTCTTGAATGGAGAGAATCTCGAGTCGGCTCAAGATGGAACAAGTCAATCCTAGTCTTTTAACCATAGTTGCCACTCACTTTCTATCACTAAGTTAGGTCGTTGTTTGGTGGGCTGTAGTGTTAGAGACTTGTATCTTTCGAAGTTAAGCACCTTATCTAGCTTTCCAGTGACTTCCAACTGAGAATGACATCTTTATACGCGGTATCTGCAGGAAAAAAGCTACTTTTCTTCTTCTTTTTTCCAGCTAATATTCTTTTCTTTTTTTACGTATCATAAATGATAATCTTTTTATCTACTGTTGTAACTACTTGACATGGTTATTTTTTAGTTATGTGCATTCAAGGCTGTTTGTTTTTTTGCTCCTATCTTGCGGTGCAAGCACTCGACAGTATTTACAGATGTTATAGAAATAGGAAATAGCAAGTTGAGAACATGGCAATGTCAGATGGTCTTAATCTGATCGGTGCAGATCGGTGCAGATGCTACTCTGGCTTCTGAGTTTTGATTTGGGTCTTCTCTTGTGGTTTTTTTTGCTGGCATTTATTGTGTGGTGGTGTTTTTCCACAACGGTCCCACCCTATCAAAATCACAAGTCAAATTGTCAAAAGACATAAAGACACTCTCTACCCTGAGTCAAGTCACTCCAAACGCGTCTTTGATGGAAAAGACTAGGGTAGGAACCTTTGATCGTGAATCACTAAGTCAGTCAAGCAAGTGAAGAATCCATGCATCTAGAGCTTTAGCAAGTGCACGTGCTCATACATGTTGCCACTCATGCCAAAGTTTCCATGTTCATTTGAAAATCCTAACCCCGTAAACAATAGCATGTGGATGTCATTATGTGGAGCATAAATGCTAAAGATCTTTGATTAGTTACTCAGACACTAGCCCAACAACCTAGAACAGAAAATTAATAGAATACAACCGAATTCGAGCTCAAATCAACAAATAATAGAAAATAGCTTGAAAGAGGTAGTGAATGTTCCATCTTTCAGCAACCTTATGCTTCAATCATATGTTGTTGTTTTGCTGGAAGCGGATTGCGTACTAAGTAAACTCTGTAGGCCCAACGTCGTTCATGCATTGTATCAACTCCCTCCATCCGTTTTATCATATAAATTTATGGCTTTAACCCAAATATTAAGTATATAAAAATCTCAACTGGACCACACCACCTGAAACAGTGTGAATTGAAGTCTACCATTGAAAAGTTCTTGGGGGCCCACAGAAGTTTTAGATCAAGATGATATTTGTGTTTTCCCTTCATCTATGTCTGTGTGATCTTATGAACAGTTTGGATGACAAATAAACATCATTGGGGACTTTGGAAACGTTTCAATGGTAGAAATCAATACTTCCACTGTTTCCTATGGTATAGTCTACTTGAGCTTTTGATATACTTCAATTTTGAGGTCAACCCCTACAACGATTTGAAAAAACGGATGGCCGGCGTGGATAAACCACATGAATTCACAGTGGTGAGCCCAACAGAGTTTACTCAGTACGCTTATCGTACTGAGTAACTCAGTACGAAATCCGATTTCTATTTTGCTGTTGGAATACGGAAATAGTTCCTCCGCGTTTCGGTCACGGACTCCAATATGCGCATTCTGCCTGCCTCTAGTAATGGCCCATCGAGTGTAGTGCGATGTGGCCTTTTTCCCGATGCTCCTGGTATGCCCTGGTCGGAGAGTGCTCGATCCACTATGAATAAAAAATAAAAATAATTTATAATAAATTTAAAATAAATTGTCAGATGAAAAAAAAAAAGCAAAATTACAATCCTTTAAATAATGAGCTTAAACTTAGGATGGAGTTTTAGACTTAAACACCCTAAAAACATGACTTACTTCAAATAGTAATATTACTATTTATACACAATTACCATTCCTACTAGACTCCATGGTTTTTGGCCAAAAATATATAGTAAGTGTCCAATTTAGCAAAATAAATAAATAGTCCAAACCTCTTATGGACATGCCCCAATGCCATCCTCACCATCTATCAATTAGCCAGGTCATTGTTAAATGGGCTCTGCCGAGAGTTAAGCACGTTTATTTGACTTGGTTGGCAATGCAATCTGAGGATCGTATGGTAACTAAATTGTCTGTAAATCTTATGTGGCCCAATAAAAACTCAAGTTACTCACCCCAAACCTTGACTGGGGAGAATCTTGAGTCGGCTCAAGATGGAACAAATCAGTTAATAGTCTTTTAAGCATAGTTGCTGCTCTCACTTTCTATCATTAAGTCAAGGTCTATTTGGTGGGCTCCAATGAGACAGACATGTATCACATAGGCAAGCACCTTTATCTAACTTTCCAACTGAAAATGACATCCTTATGCGGTAGCTATTTCCTGCCGGGAAGAAAAAGCTACTTTTCTTCCTCCTTTTTCAATAAAAGTTACTATTCTTTTATTTTTTGCCGGTAGACTTAAAAGACACTCTCTACCGCTGAGTCAAGTCATCCCAAACGCATCTTTGATGGAGAAGACTAAGGTACAGTAACCTTTCGTGAATCACTAAGGCAGTCAAGCAAGTGACGAATCCATCTAGAGCTTTAGCAAGTGCACAAAACTTCTCCACACGTGCCCGTACATGTTGCCACACATGCCAAAGTTTCCATGTTCCTTTGAAAATCCTAACCCTGTAAACTATAGCATGTGGACGTCATTATGTGGATCATAAATGCTAAAGATATTTGATTAGTTACCAAGACACTAACCCAACAACCTAGAACAGAAAATTAATAGAATACAACCGAATTCTGGCTCAAATCAACAAATAATAGAAAATAGCCCAAAACCGGCAGTGAACTACTGTTCCTTCTTTCGGCAACTTATGCTTCAATCATATGTTGTTGTTTTGCTGGAAGCGGATTGTGTACCGAGTAACTCAGTATGCTAAGCGAACTGAGTAAACCCTGTAGGCACAATGTCATTCATGCATTGTATCAACTTCGTCCATCCGTTTTATCATATAAATTTACGGCTTCAGCCCAAATATTAACCATATGCCACTGAAAACAGTGTGAATTGACGTCTACTGTTGAAAAGTTCTTGGGGGCCCACAGAAGTTTTAGATCAAGCTGATATTTGTGTTTTCCCTTCATCCATGTCCGTGTGAACTTATGAACTGTTTGGATGACAGATAAACATCACTGGGGCCTTGGAAAGGTTTCAACGGTGGAAATCAATACATCCACTGTTTCGTATGGTATGGTCTACTTGAGCTTTTGATATAGTTCAATTTTGGGCTCAACCCCTAAAATGATCTGAAAAAATGGATGGACGGCGTGGATAAACCACATGAATTCACGGTGGGCCCAACAGAGTTTACTCAATCCGATTTCTGTTTTGCTGTTGGAATACGGAAATAGTTCCTCCGCGTTTCGGTCATAGACTCCTATTTGCGCACTCTGCCTGCCTCTAATAATGCCCCATCGAGTGTAGCCCGATGTGGCCTTCTCCCGATGCTCCAGGTATGCCTAGTCGGAGAGTGCTCGACCTCAAGCTACCACCATCTCTATCATTTGCAGAATCTCCATGATAAAGCATTAAGTACTTGACATCGAATGAATCAGAAGTGCATATGTGGCTCGGCAATAGTAGATGATAGACATTGTCGTTGATCTCCACAATGCATCGGCACTCTTGATCATGTTACCAAGCATATCATTAGAGTTTACAGCACATGGCCTAGATATGACTCAAAAACTGGAGGAGATTGACACATATTTTGGTCTTTTTGGTGTGTGAGAGAATCTAGGTGTATGGTGAGAGAGAGAGAGAGAGAGAGAGAGAGAGAATCAATCTAGGTGTAGGCCCATGGGGCCCACAAACCGCTCTCCCCTAGGACCAAATACAGAATTCCTCTGTTAAATCTCTGAAATCCATCACTCAAATGGGCCAAGATGGGGACATCGACAAACATGAACAATGAGATATAATAGTAGGTGTAATCAGCTGGATTCAATAGCCAAAATTTCTCAAAGAGATTACACCGAAGATTGGATTCGATAAAGCCCCTTTTCTAGTATACCATGAAAATCAAGGCATAGGCAGGTCAGGTACAACCCAAGTCTAGCTTAGGTAGTCTATTGATGTAGAGCGTGTCGCAGACACTTTCATGTCCAAGATGGACCAGAGAAGGCCCGATCAGAGGTGGAAGTGATCAAGACCGTCAGAACTCTAAAACAGGCACATCTCACAAACCGGAATGAGTTATTCGACGTACCATATATGATTTTGGGGTAGGAGAAGCTACTTTAGCCACCCAACCAGCTATGCAGGGTTGCCCAAGCCGAATTTGCGAGATTCCACCAGATCAACAGTTGAAAATCCTTTTTAATTTCATTTTTACTATTTATATTAATTTTTAGTTCGATCATAACTCTTCATCCTTTGAGCTTTAGGAGCTGTGCCCAACATGAAAAGAGCTTAGAAAATTTAGGAGAATAACGTGGTTATACCAGATGGGACACTATTTTTGGCCGAAAACCATGAAGTCTAGTAGGAATCATGACCATCTATAAGTAGTAAGTTTACTATTTGAGGTGTTTGAGTTAGAATTTGATTCCGAAACTTCTTCCTAGGCTTGGTATCACTATTTAAAGGATTATAAATTCATTTTTATCATCAATCAAGCTATTTTTGAATTTATTAGAATTTATTTCTAGTTTCTATTTCTCATCGTGGATTTGAGGAATCTCTGTGAGGAATCCAGAGAAGCTCAGTGGATTCAAAGTAATTATCCCTTGAGGAAGACGGTGATCGACCTCATTATGTCCATCCCTGTGTCATCTATTTATGTAGTTATGGGTAAATTTTGCATGACCATGTATAGTATGTATAGAATTTACTGGTTGAGAAGAAGACATGCATTCATCTTACAGCTGCACCCACAGTTGTATACCAAGCTGTAAATACACTGCATATTGCTTTGGTCTATATACATATGAAAACAACAAAGTAAGAAAGTATCCAAAGGTAAGAGCAATCTAATCATTATAGATGCCAAGTAAAGTAAAAATATACACAACATAGATAAAAGGAGCTCAATTCACATAGACAGTTACATAGATAAAAGGAGTTCAATTCACATAGACAGCTTTTGAAATCCAAAGCAAAGGCACATTGTGCTTATTCTAATGGACTCCAATTTAATGGATAAGAAAGACAGAATTGGAGACCATCACAAACATATAATGTAGCAAACATTCTTAATGACATAAATTTGGAGGCTTATGTCAAGAAAATATCATCTTCTTTCCCTTCCTCGAGTTCTGCTATAGTTGTTAAATTTGCCACATGGGTTATCTCAGGGGTAGTTGTGTCAACATTTGGTGGAGCAGAGGTGGCAAAAGGATTTGGTGGCATCATCAAGCTTTCCATGCTTCCTTCTAGCATTTGGACCACACTTTTTATAGCAGGGCGATCACCCGGGTACCACTGTATGCACCAGAGTCCCACAGTTGTTAGTTTCTTTGCTATATTTGCATCTTCAACTGCAACGATGTTGAGTCCCAGCTCTTCCCCATGATGTAGACGATTATAAATCCATTCAGGAAAGTACACTTGACTGGTGTTTTTCACCGTAACATCAATGGTCTTCCTTCCTCCAACCATTTCTAGCAACAACATTCCGAAACTGTAAATATCCGACTTGTAGGAAACATTTCCAAAGTTCCTAGAGAACACTTCAGGTGCAATGTAACCCATGGTTCCTCTGGCAGCAGTCATTGATACAATACTCTGTCCCTTGGAGCATAACTTTGCTAGACCAAAATCAGATATCTTGGGATTAAAGTTATGGTCTAGCAATATATTGTGAGGCTTGATATCAAAATGAAGGATGCGTTGGTCGCATCCTTGGTGAAGATACTCTATCCCTCTAGCAATGCCAATTGCAATATCTTTAAGCTTCTCCCAACTTAGCAAAGGGTTTTTGGCGTCTGCTGAGAAAATGTATTTTTCTAATGATTCGTTTGGCATGAATTCATAGATGAGTGCACGCTTCAAGTTGTCAGTGCAGAAGCCCAGAAGACGAACCACATTAATGTGGTGAATCCTACCAATGGTACCCACTTCATTAATGAAGTCTTCTCCATCTCCCCCTAACTTTTGTAGGATCTTCACCGCAACCAGATTTCCGTTCGCAAGCATTCCTTTGTAAACACTTCCATAACCTCCTTGACCTAATTTGTCTTTGAATTGATCGGTCATCCTTTTCAGATCAGCATAAGAGTATCTTGTGGGCTTCAGAGATTTATAATCCTCCAGAAATTTTTCAACCTTGAGCCGGTTCTCTCTATCTTTCTCCCTTTCTAACTTCCATGAGTGGTAGAACTTCAAGGTAATCAACGATGCTACTAAGATAACGAAGGAGCCTAGGCTCACACCTGCACACATAAGCATGGAAATTACTTCCTAAAACATGTGGAACTGTATTGAGATGTCGCATGCATGTACCAAGTGAACAATTGATAAAGTTGGCCACATTGAGGATAGGCTACAGTTCAAAAATCACACCAAATGGACAATGTCAGGGTCCTCTGAACTCCCTTTTACTATCTGATCTATTGCAGCCTTGTACAAGAACTTTGATTGGATAGTTACCTCATCCAATCAGTGTGTTTCTGAACATTTTGCAAGTAATTGATCTGATAATCATGTGGTTGTGATTTTTTCATGGTGACCCACCATGAATGGGCTGGACCAAATGGGTAGTCTAGATGGTACTTAATTTCACAATTAAATCTTAAGTACATCATACACTTCTGTCTTTTTATTTGTGGCCCATAAAGTTTGAGATGGATCTAATGGACTGTTGGGATCTTTTGGTTGGACGGTCCACTTTCCCCTACCCAACTGGGAGCATTACAATATACAGTGCCCGGGAAGCGTTTGATCATTTCTCAGTGTCAAGAAAAAAATTTGCATAGGTAGATGGAAAGGGTCCAGACAATCAGCCACCATGTAAAAATCTCAGCTATCAGATAGTTCTATTGTAAAGTCCTTTGGCATTGGACAACAATCCCATTTCTGAATGTTATAAAGCTTGAAAGTTAGTGATCATTAATCACACAAAGCCCAGGGGCAATAGTTAGATCAAGAGCCTGAAAGATGGAAGGTTGGACCAAATTCGACCTAACCAAACATTTCACAGTTATTGATCAATAGCAAAGGTCATCAGATAGGGTCATGTTTACTAAATAGATGGGTCTTGGGCTAGCCCCAACCCAACCAATTGCGAATCCTATTCCCAATATTATCAATCTGTATTATTTTAATATCAAAAGTAGAATAGTTTATAAGCCAAAATGGGTGTAAATATTAATTTCCTAAATATATACTCTCCTTCAGTCCATATATGCAGCGTATATATATTCTTGTTCATGTAGTCCATAAGAACAAAAGGAGCAGTGGTTTTACCTATAATTACATGCTTTTTCGATGGACCTGCAAAAATGAGCGCACAAAGTTAGCTCCATTGCAGTTGTGAATTCCGTTGGTGCAAAGGTGTCAGGCATTAACCCCAGATCAGATATAGCAATGGAAGAAACAGGATATGGTAGAGCCATCTCTCTACAGTGCATGGTGCAGCGTGATGTGCAAATTGGGTCCGCCCATATGTAAGGCCCTAGTATGGATGGTTTACTTATTATACAATCCTATCCATCTAATCTATGGCCATTAGATCTAGTGAAAACAGAAAACAAAAACAGTTAGCTGTCAAATTAAAAGCAAACATCCCATTGATTAGACTCTCCTCATCGATGCATTGTTTGAGATCTGGACAGTTCTTTATCACCTTCCTTCATATAGACTATGAGGATTTCTCTGGTAACTGTTAATTTCACCACTGCCATGTCAAAATCCAGCTTAAGTGACCCTAGCCATGTGAAAAAATGTCGCTGGTCTCTTGTAACCATCCATTCCCTGAGACATCTATTGGACTGTTATGATCACCAAATCAGTCTTGAGAAACAAAGCAATAGATGCTGGGGCATGCCAGAGAGACTACCTTCTTCCATGATAGTGTTTTTCTGTTACAATTTACTTGGATAGTCCGTTCTGAAATCCACTGATCAGAGGGTTAGTAGTTTCAGCTAAGTTCCATTTTGGCTGGATGGCCCATGATGAGTGGGCCTCATCAATATATCAATGGACTCTCCATGTTTCTGTACCCAAGTGACAAACACCACCCCCCCCCAAAAAAAAAAAAAAAAAAAAGTTCCTGCACTAAGAAATTGTCAAGATGGGATTGGTCACTATGATCCGGACAACAGGTGTGCATCTTCAATAGGATATAAAAGAATGAATAGATTTATGATGATGAAAATTTGGCTGAAAAGTCTAATCATAACAAGAAAACAGGGGCACATATAAGAAGAAGATTTATATTATTATTATGGAAGGAAGAGAAATGGGAGTTGATATTAAGAGAAATGCGCCAGAGCTATCAGAGAACTATAAGCTATAGTGTTCATAGTTGCATTAGGACATATAGACTGCCGAATCCATCGATTTGGACTGTTCATCAGGTCTAACACACATTTCCCACCCATGGTTTAGAAAAATGATGGGTATAGAAAATAATGCTGAATTGAGGATGGATTAGGTGATACGATCAGTCTATTTTTTTTCATGGAAGGTCAGGAAATGTGTTTGGAAAATAATGGAGAGTCGAGATTGAACAATTGGAGCTTCCAGGTGAAGCTATGCAACTACAACTTTTGGTTATCTGAGAACAGTGGAGAATTTCTCTTTCATTAAAATACCTTCATTGCACTTATAGTAACATGTAGTCTCATTAGATTGAGTCTTGTCTTTGAATCCGCAAACCCCTCCTTTGGCTTCATCACAGCCACTGCATCCGGGCATGTCCCACTTCAGATGAAGAAGACCATCACCATATCCATACCAATACCCATATGGAACTTCAACTGTCTCTGTGGGCTGGCAAGTCGAGGGCAAACTTTCCACCTCCGTATAATAAGATAAAAGGAAAACATCATGTTCCCAGTCGCTCATGCAAGCAATTTTTTTACGAAATCGGAAATCAACACCCACCGAACAGTTGACAAACGTCACGTTGGTCATTTCGTTAGCGTAGTTGAAAGGAGAGGAGGAAAGATTGAGATGGTGGAAGAGTAGTCCCGAAACGCAACCATTGGAGTCGACGATGCTTAGTCTCTGATAGGCGTAATCGATGCGTCTCACTTCAACTTCTCCTGTAGATGGAAGGTGTAGGACAGTGTGATGGCCCTTGCACGACAGCTCAAAGCCGCTGGACCATGGGCCTTGCTGCTGAGAGCCCTGTTTTCGGAAGGGGAATCGGATTTTAGGGCCGTGCCGTGAGCACCTGGTAGTTGAGCAGTCGTAATTTGGTGAAAGTTCAGCGGACTTGAAAGATGCAATGGTTAAGAAGCGGAAGACAGAAAGGAAGAAGAAGACCTTCAACCAACCCATTGAAGTGATTTAGAGAGAGCTATGATGAAGCTTTGTAGCCTTCCTATTAAGATGCTAGGAAAAGTCCAATTGTGGTGAGGCGGAATTGCATTTGGTCCCGCACCGATTCCATCCGATGTATGCTTGGAGATGACGGGAAGAACAGGAATCGAATTGCATTTGGTTCCACACGAGTGATCCGGTGGATTTTGAAATCCACTACATAAGTGGCCCATTTGATGCATGTGTTTTATACACGCCGTCCATCTATATGCCCCTGTATATGTGGGCCCCATTGATGCATGTGTTTTATCCCGTGTAAAATTGACCGACATTAAGACCCACAGCAATTGTGAAACTAGTCTGTTAATTAGAATTCCATGGTCCACCAAAGATGAGTTTTGCTTAATATAATATTTTTTCAAATATAGAATTTAATCTTTAACATGAGATTGTAATATTTTTTCAAATATAGAATTTATTCTCAAACATGAGATTGAATGGTTTTTTTTTTTTTTTTTTTTTTCTTTCTCACTTTCTCTTTCGGTTAGCTGGTTAGTACACACCCTACTCTCAGTTCACACCTCACTGTTAGTCACCCCCGGAATTGATACCAAGACCTCAGTGTTGAAACTAGATATCTTCACTCAGTCTACCACTCGAGCTACACTGGCAATCATCGAAATAACAATGTTAACTCCATCTAATGCAATACCATCCGTGGCATAGATCACCTTAAATTTGGATCTACTAAATTGAGCTAGAAAAATGGATGGATGGTGTAGATAAAACACACATATCATGGTGTGGCTTATAAAGCAAGAGGGGCAGTAAAATTGGGAAACGGATTAGGTGCACCCTGGTCTTACCCAAGACTGCACCGCCCTTACCATGGGGCAGACCTTGATGCATGTATTCTACATCGTACACAAATTTTTGCCGGATCATTTTACGGCATGAGCCCAAAACTGAAGTAGATCCAAATTTTTGGTGGACCATACCATGGGAAACAGTAGAGATTGACCATTAAAAACTTCTTGTGGGTCACAATGTTTTTTGGATCAAGATGATATTTGTTTTTTTTTTTTTCCCTTTCATCCAGGTTTGTGTGACCTTATCAATAGATTGGAATAGCAAGTAAAACATGAACCTTAGGTAGGCCCTAGGAAGAATTTTTTGGTGTGGCATCCAACCAGCACTATTTCCTACAATATAGCCCATATGAGATTTGGATTTACTTCATTTTTGAGCTCATGCCCTAATTTTAGATGAAAAATGAGAGGATAGCATGGATGAGGATTAGATACATAAAGGTGGGCCCACAATAAGGGCCAAACCGTCTTAGGTGAGGCTAGGGTGCACACCTAATTTGCTCTTCAGAAGCCTGGGTCTTGTGGCTTAACCACCAACCAAGTTGGCTCACTAAGTTGGTCAACTCACACGAGTCGCTTATGACTTGTTACTTAAACTGTCGGATTGGTGACTACACACGCAGATGCCACAAAGGTCCCGTTTGGATACCACCAAATAAGTTACTTTTAAAAAAAAAAAAACTTATAGCAGTAGATAAGTGACTTAGTTAAGATAGATATGTTTGGTTTATGATTAGTTATAAATTTTTTACTTAAAAGTATTTAATCACTCTAGTTTTTTTTTTTTTTCAGCCTTTCTACTTTTTATGGGTTGTTGGAGAAAGGCCAAGGACATTAAAAAAAAAAAAAAAGACAAAAAGACAAAAAGTGGAGAAGTAGATAAGTATGTTGTTTACCAAATATATTTATCTTCTTATTAAATAGAAACTAAGATCAGTTATTTGTGCCATAAATAACTTATCTTAAGCAACTTATGATTCAAACGGGCTCTAAGGAGTCTTTAGATCTTAAGTTACTTATGCCTTAAATAGCTTATATTAGTTTTTAATTATTAAGTTAATGTGATTAATTAACTTTAAGTTTTAAAAAAAAAAGTTACTTATAATTAATCTTAAATCAAACTTATCTCAAATAAGTTACTTATCTACTGTTGTAAGTAGAAAAAGTAACTTGGTGATTTCCAAACGGGCCCTAAAAGAACAACGCAGTCCTTAGTCCAATAAATCTAAGCATATACTACCAGCAGAATCATACTTTTACTCTGACCCGAGTGGTCTAAAACATTTGTTTTAGCCTGTAAGCTCATAATGTATATGACCTCCTTAACTTGCAAAACTTAGTATATGCCCCTTATATTTCTAACTCATCTGGTTGCTTCATGTAGATCTACTCTTCCAACTCCTCATATTGAAAAGAAGTCTTAACATCCATCTGTTCCAGATCAAAGTCATATTGGACAACCAGTACCAACATAAACTTGATAAATACTTACTTGACAACTAACGCGAATATCTAACTGAAGTTAATACATTCTTTCTGAGCATGCCCCTTCACTACCATTCTTGCATTGTATCTGTCGTGTTTCTTTCCGTAAATTCACTTACACTCGATCGCTTTATGCCCGATGATAAGCTTCACTAGCTCTCATGTCACATTCTTGTATAGAGAATCAATCTCTTATTATATCGCCACCATCCACTTCCCAACATTTGAATCATCCAGAATTTCCTGGAAGGTAGACAGATCCCCCTCATCTATAATAAGGGTGAATGCAATGTTCAAATCATCTCTGTATCTTGCTGGTAGTTAATGATCTCTAAGTAGATTTCTCATCGAATGTAGCTGCTCTATTTGTTATTGTACCTGTTACTGATGCTCAGCTTCAACCTGTGTTTCACCCTTGTCAATTTCATCGTTTATCAACGCTAATTTTTTTGATTTCTTGTGTTCTTCCTTACAGAACAAAAAATCTTCATCAAACTTGACATCACTGCTAATCGTGATCTTCCATGTGACCCAATCATACAGCCTGTATCCCTTCACACCATCATCATAACAAAAAAAGATATATTTCTAGCCCTTTGGTTTATCTTATCTCTCTCAATTGATGGTACATGAGAGTAAGCATCACAGTCAAATACTCGCAACCCCGAGGAATCAACATCATGACTAATTCACACTTCTTCTGAAATTTCACACATAATCGACATAAACGGGAACCAATTAACTAAGTAACAAGTTGTGTTAACGGCCTTAGTCCATAGCTTTTTACTTAATTCAACGTTACTCAACATACTCTGGGCTCTCTCAAAGATAGTCTGATTCATCTGTTTTGTCACATAATTTTGCTCTCGTGTGTTCCTGATTGTGTTATGCCATACGATCCATTCATCTTTACAAAATTGGTTGAATTCCTTTGAAGTGAATTCACCCTCATTGTCTGTCCTCAGAATTTTCTACTTTTGCCCTAACTGTTTTTCTATCATCGTCTTCGATATTATGAAGGTAGCAAAAACATCTGATTTGTATTCATAAAGTACACCCAGACATTTCTAGAATAGTCATCTATGAATAACACAAAGAATGATGACTCCCCTACAGAAACTACGAGCGATGACCCCCATACATCAAAATACACATAATCATGAGTACCCTTACTAACATGTTTTCCATATTTAAAAGATAATCATGATTGTTTACCATATAAACAATGCTCGCGTATATCAAAATCAAAATTTTTAAATGCAAGAATCAAGGAACGATCAAAAAGTACCTTCATGCAACGCTCGCTCATGTGGCCTATACATGCATGCCACGAATTTGCCGATGTGGACTCTACTATAAATGTTACAGCTTCATTAGATACGGTATTCTCGATTAACTCGTAAAGGTTACTGCTACGTTGTACTTTCATCACCACGAGTGTCCCCTTTGAAACTTTTAGGACACAATCAAAATCATTAAATTTATACCAAATTGCCTCAAGAGCTCCTAATTCTTATATAAGTCAAGAACGTGTCTTATATATATCAGAATATATTTCATCTAATTAAATATCCTGATGTGCACCAATCCAATTACAATAACCTTACAGGCAATATCACTGTCAATAAACATTTGACCACAATTCTCCAATCTCAACGCAAGATTATGTGATATGACGCTCTACATCGTAAATTCAAAGCTCAGGTGGACCAAACCGCAGGGTCAATATTTCTCACCATTGAAACCTTCCTATGTCCCATGAAGTTTATTTGTCATATGATTGAGGTCGCACATACCTGGATGGAGATAATTAAAAAATAATAATAATAATAATAAAAGATTGATTCAAAAATTTTGTGGCCTTTAAGCAGTTTTCAATGGCAGATGTTCAATCCTCACTGCTTTGTATGACGTGGTTCATTTGAGATTGGGATCTGCCTCGTTTTTGGTACCGTACATTAAAATGATCTCCTATGATGCATGGACAGTGAGGATATAACATATACATCATGGTGGGTCATAGGTAACTTAAGTTTCGTCAACACACTGCGGAGGTTGGTGGTGTTTGTCGCATCACGTAATCCTTTTACACTATATATACCTTGGTTACATAATCTCTTGAAAGATTTAACTCTGGAAATCATTACTTTTTTTTTTTTTTTTCGTGGAATAAGATGGAAAAGAGGATACTTCTTATGGTGTTGCTACCGCTTCTTTTGGCAGCAGTGTTCGTAGCTTGCAAAGCCCAAAAAATCGGAGGTTGCTCTTCTTCATGTGGTAACATCTCCAACATCAGATCCCCCTTCCGCTTGAAAGACGATCCTCCCAACTGCGGCTACCCTGAATACCAACTTTCTTGCGAAAGCAATCGAACTGTATTGTATATCCATCCTAAGAAATTCTGGGTCGAGTCGATTGAGTATAAGAATCAGAGCATCCTAGTGGTTGATTCCAGTCTACAAAGTGACTGCTCCTCTATCCCTCACAACTCCGCGGCAACACTAGACATTTACGGCACCGGCACATACAGCTATGATTACATTTGGTCGGGCCCTCCAGAGAATACCGTATTCGTAAATTGTTCCTCTCAGATGGGTAATGATGATCCTGATTCATACATAGCTACAACGAGTTGCTTCAATACCACATCTGGGGCATATATCTATGTACTTGGGCGTTCGATGAAGGTGTATGAGCTCCATACATCTTGCAAAATCATAGGCCATGCCTTAGGAATGCCAAAAAAGGAGAGAATCGTAGAGTCTAATTATAGAGAAATTCATGATAGATTGATGAAGGGTTTTCAATTATTTTGGGGTTATTCTCTCGCACGCCGCAACTGTACGAGTGGCGTAGACTGTTCGCGGAAAAAGGAACCAGGCGGTGTTTCATACGTTGCGTGCAACTGTTCCGATTACCATGATTGCCCTAAATTCTACGAATCTTGGCATTGTAAGTTCTTAATACTTACCCACCCGTCCCTAGCTAGGAGGGGCCACTGTGATGTATGGGTTTTATCCGCACCGTCCATCCATTTTTTATTTATTTATTTTTCCATATCATTTTAAGGTAAAAGCCCAAAACTATGGCAGAACCAAGGCTTTAGCGGGCCACACCACAGGAAGCAGCGGTGTTAATGACACCCACCAATGAAACCTTCCTATGGCCCAACGTGATGGTTAATTGCTGAGGTCACATAGACCTGGATGAAGGGAAAAACAGAAATATCAGCTTCATCCAAAACTTCTATGGCCCCTAAAAAGATTTGGACGGTAACTGTTTGATCTTCACTGTGTGGTCCGCTTGAGCGTCGAGCTGCCTATTTTTGGTATTCGCTGCCTGCTTAATATTGAATCTAGTTGATTTTTGAATTTTCACTTCATCCTTATGAATCGTACTTGATTAATGGGTTTGATGAAAGATACGCACCATGATAACCCAACAAGCAAACCCATGGATGTCATCCTATCCCCATTATTCCTTGTAGTGTGGCCAATAACCTTCAATTTTGTTATTTCGTTTCTAAATTCATCTACAGATAATGATGGCCACAATCCTCTGTTTAGGTTTAGATTCTTACAGCGAATCCATCTAGCAGCTCATACCATAAAAAGGCTCCGATCAAACATATGTCTTACACAATTGTTAGGCAAAACTAAGCCCATATCAAATATGTCTCTTTTTCTTTACAAGTTAACAAACCTAACAAAACTCTTGTAATTTCTCAACCGTTATCAATGCATTTCCCACTTCCTCTACAACTACCAAATCTCTTGAAAATTCATCCCTATCTGGTTTAAATCTAAACTTTTTTTTTTTTTCTTTTTTTAAAACTCTCTCACGAGAATCTTCCAAATTTTAGTACCGACATCAATCTAAGTGCCAAGAAGGGAAAAATAATGGAACACCAAACATTGGAGAAATGGATGTCCTTAATCTTGTCGATTCATCATTTAATTCCATTTGAGTTTCTCATCATTTTGTATTTGTTTTTGTTTAAAGTGTGCATCAAATCCTGCTTTAAAGCATTCATAGAATTTTCATAGCTTGTGGGTTCTCTGCAAATTAATATAATCAAAATATATTTATCAATTTTGGAATTTGGATCTTGCAGAAACTCAAATGGGTGTAGTTTATTCTTTAATTCACCCTCAGAGAAGAGAGATACTTGACCACTATTATTTTTGAGACAAGATCCATCCACTCTCTGCCCCAAGAATTGGGATATTTTTAAGACGAGATCCATCCAGTCTGCCCCAAGAATTGGGTGGTTTAAACTCAAAACCATGCTCTCCCCATGCGTGGCACAGGCATTGTCTTGTTCGCTGCATAAACAAATAAAATGCTGACTCGATCATGGTCATTGCATTGGTCAATTGCTTTTTTACTGTAGTGAATTTTGTTATTTACTGCCATTAACTTGAAAGGGTCTATTATTTTCACATCCTCATGTGATTACTTGTTGGACAATGCAGGCTTTGTAACTCTCATGCCGCGACGTTTCACCGAATCTTTCGCAGCCGATCTCATTAGTTTCTATTTCCCTGGTAAATCCTCAGCCCCTTTCTCCAAAGACATTTCCATGGGAAGTTTTGAGTCCTTTTCATCCATATTTAAGCCAGGAGTTATGTGACACATTCATTGAATATTTTGTAACCTAATGAAAACCTTGCATGCGCACTAAAATCCCAAAATGTGGGCTCCACTGAGTGATCCTTGGTTGCCCAGTCAACGACTTTTGTGTACTGAATTTGGAATGTTAGCTGTCATTTGAGCTTGCGTTTGACCGGCAATTGATGATAATGATCACTCAGTATCTCTAATTTCATTTCGTGGGGTGGTTCAAACGTAAAGACTACAGTATTCGTAAATTGTTCCTCTCAGATAAGCAATGATGATCCTGATTCATACATAGCTACAACGAGTTGCTCCAATACCACATCTGGGGTATATATCTATGTACTTGGGCGTTCGATGAAGGTGTCTGAGCTCCATCCATCTTGCAAAATCATAGACAAAGCCCTGGGAATGCCAAAAAAGGAGAGAATCGGAGAGTCTAATTATAGAGAAATTCATGATAGATTGATGAAGGGTTTTCAATTAACTTGGGGTTATTCTCTCGGATCTCGCCACTGTCCGAGTTTATACTCCTGTTAGTGGAAAAATGGACCAGGCGGTGTTTCATAGGCTGCGTGCAACTGTTCCGATTATTGCGATAAATTGTACGATTCTTGGCATTGTAAGCTCTTAATACTTACCCACCCGTCCCTAGCTAGGAGGGGCCACTGTGATGTATGGGTTTATCCATACCGTCCATCCTTTTTTTTTTTCCATATCATTTTAAGGTAAAAGCCCAAAACTATGGCAGAACCAAGGCTTTAGTGGACCACACCACAGGAAGCAGCGGTGTTAATGATACCCACCAATGAAACCTTCCTATGGCCCAACGTGATGGTTAATTGCTGAGGTCACATAGACCTGGATGGAGCGAAAACAGAAATATCAGCTTCATCCAAAACTTCTATGGCCCCTAAAATGATTTCGACGGTAACTGTTTGATCTTCACTGTGTGGTCTGCTCTGCCTATTCTTGGGCTTGTACCCTAAAACTTCGCGTGCCTGCTTAATGTTGAATCTAGTTGATTTTTGTATTTTCACTTCATCCTTATGAATTGTACTTGATTAATGGGTTTGATGAAGGAGACACACCATAATGGCCCAACAAACAAACCCATGGATGTCATCCTATCCCCATTATTCCTTGTAGTGTGGCCAATAACCTTCAATTTTGTTATGTTGTCTCTAAATTCATCTCCAGATAATGATGGCCACAATCCTCTGTTTAGGTTTAAATTCTTACAGCAAATTATCTAGCAGTTCATACCATAAAAAGGCTCCAATCAGACATATGTCTTACATAATTGTTAGTCAAAACTAAGCCCATATCAAATATGTCTCATTTTCTTTACAAGTTAACAAACCTAAAAAAACTCTTGTAATTTCTCAACCGTTATCAATGCATTTCCCACTTCCTCTACAACTACCAAATCTCTTGAAAATTCATCCCTATCTGGTTTAAATCTAAACTTTTTTATCTTTTTTTAAACTCTCTCACAAGAATCTTCCAAATTTTAGTACCGACATCAATCTAAGTACCAAGAAGGGAAAAATAATAGAACAGCAAACATTCAAGAAATGGATGTCCTGAATCTTATCGATTCATCATTTAATTCAATTTGAGTTTCTCATCATTTTGTATTTGTTTTTGTTTAAAGTGTTCATCAAATCCTGCTTTAAAGCATTCATAGAATTTTCATAGCTTGTGGGTTCTCTGCAAATTAATATAATCAAAATCTATTTATCGATTTTGGAATTTGGGTCTTGCAGAAATTCAAATGGGTGTATTTTCTTCTTTAATCCTATTTTCCATCCTTTGTTTCACCCTCAAAGAAGAGAGATACTTGACCAATGTTATTTTCGAGACAGAGATCCATCCACTGTCTGCCCCAGGAATTGTGTGGTTTAAACTCAAAACCGTGCTCTCCCCATGTGTGGCCCGGGCATCGCCTGGGTTTGCTATATAAACAAATAAAATGCTGACTTGTTCATAGTGATTGCACTGGTCAATTTCTTTTTTACTGCAGTTAATTTTGTTGTTTACTGCCTTTAACTTGAAGGGATCTATCATTTTCACATCCTGATGTAATTTCTTGTTGGACAATGCAGGCTTTTTTAATACCATAAACAAAATTCCTATCGCATATCAATCTCTCATATATTTCTGTGTGCTATTGCTTGGTAAATCCCTAGCACCCTTTTCCAAAGACGTTTTCATGGGATGTTTTGAGTCATTTTCATCCATATTTAAGCCAGGAGTTATGTGACACATCCATTGAGTATTTTGTATCCTAATGAAAACCTTGAATGTGCACTAAAATCTCAAAATGAGGGCTCTACTGAGTGATCCTTGGTTGCCCAATCAGCGAAATTTGCACTTGCATTTGACAGGCAATTGATGGTGACAATACTCAATATCTCTATTTTTGGGTAACACCCCATCCAATGCACAATGGGTTTGTTGCATTCATGTAATCCACCATACTCTTGAGTCTTGACTACAAAATTCTTCACTTTTGTTTGCTTATGTTATGGCTGGTACCATATATAGTTCTCAAACTCACTGACTCGACTGGGTGGGATTTCGAGCCGAGTCACCAGGAAACTCGAGCTGACTCGATTACTCGGTCGACTTGGCATGATTTGGCATGACTGGGTCGCTTGCCTTATGAGGTAGCATGTGGGATTAGATTCAAACACCCAGTGTTAACCAAGGGAAGCAGCGACTTCAACCACCGAAGTATACATGATGTAGTTGCTTTGTGTTATATATGTTCTATATTACTTGTACTAAATTTAACTATTTTAAATATCTACAAAAAATTCTAATATTTTCAATTATTGAGTATGAGTTGGGTTAAGTCTTCAAGCCAACCTGACCCAACTATAACAGTGAATCAAGTCGAGTTCTCTAAGTTTCTGAATTATGACCGGTACCGGACCATCAAGCTATTATGTAGCATACTAGTAACACCATCTAAACATTTCAAGTACAGTAACAAAACTGGGGTACTTACTAACCTACTACAATTTCCATGTTTTTATCTATGCCAAATAGTTTTATTGGCAGGGAGAACTTCCATTGGAGTAGTGTGCCTTCTTGCCTTACTGGTATATAAATTACGATGGAGACATATATGGATGGACACCACGGTAGAAGAGTTCTTGAGCAAGTACAGATGCCAAACGCCTGCAAGGTACTCTTATTGGGATATTCGAAGGATGACCATGTGTTTTAAAGAGAAATTAGGCCAAGGAGGTTTTGGCTCCGTTTACAAAGGAAAGCTCAGAAATGGCCCACCCGTTGCAATCAAGATGTTGTCTGGTAAGTCAAAAGGCAATGGGCAAGAATTCATCAATGAAGTTGCAACGATCGGAAGGATTCATCATGTCAATGTGGTCCGACTCATTGGATTTTGCGCGGAGGGATCCAAAAGGGCTCTTATCTATGAGTATATGCCTAATGGCTCTCTAGAAAAATATATATATTCCCATGAAGGTAAGAGCAGCCCTTTGAGTTGGGAGAAGATGTACCAGATTGCATTGGGGATAGCACGCGGGATTGAATATCTTCATCAAGGTTGTGACATGAAGATTCTACATTTTGACATCAAGCCTCACAACATTCTCCTAGATGACAACTTCAACCCAAAAGTTGCCGACTTTGGGCTCGCAAAGTTCTACCCAACAGATGAAAGCCATTTATCAGTCACAGCTGTAGGAGGAACTCTAGGATATATGGCTCCTGAACTATTTTATAAAAATACCTGCAGGCAGGTCTCATACAAGTCTGATGTTTACAGTTTCGGAATGCTTTTAATGGAAATGGCTGGTAGAAGAAAGAATGTGAATCCATCTGCAAACCCAAGCCAAATTTACTTCCCGTTGTGGGTATATGACAAGCTCGATCAAGATGGGGAGATGGGAATGGAGGATGCTGCTGAGGATGAAAAGGAAATTGCAAAGAAGATGGTTATAGTTGCATTGTGGTGTATACAGATGAAACCTGCAAACCGTCCTTCCATGAGCAAAGTTATAGAGATGCTAGAAGGTAGTGTGGAACTTCTGCAAATGCCAGCCAAGCCTTTTCATTCTTCCCCACAAAGGGTTCCTGATGAAGATCATGCAACTGATACAAATCCCACAGAATCATCGAGTATTGAGGAACTGGGATTGCTCTCGGAAAATTATGAGCAATCAAATAACTTAGATGTGATTATAGATTAAGTTGTGATACTTGGACTATCAAAAAAAAAAAAAAATTAGATATTTGGTAGAATCTTAGAATCCCTGTGGTACAAGTACGTATAATGATGTATGTGCTGGTTTAATCTTAGTTCTTTTCCTACATATGTAATGTTTTTTTAATGATATAACTTGCAGGCATTAAAGGTCATCTTTCCCTATACTGACTTGATGACTTATGACTAATGATCTAATTAAATGTATGGCATTCGATAGAGTGAAATGGCATAACGGGATTCGTGTAGCTGATCTTGATTAATTGAGATGAAGACTTAGATTATTATTTCCTAATAATTGTAGGATGGTTAGGATGGTCTGCTCGAGGCGATTGTCAGGTAACACATGCAATCAAAAGTTGGCTCAGTTGATGGATGATTTATAATGATGTGAATACTCCCCCTTTTTATAAAAAATAATATGGATCGAACCATTTTCTTAAGGATTGAGTGGACGGTTTGATTATAGGAATTCAAGCAATTAAAAGTGGGGCTCACATGATGAACAATCTAGATTGATGGGTTGACCCATTTTTCTACAAACAATGTGGTCCATCAATTTTCCCAGGAATTGATCGAATGGCTAGGATGGTCCAATCATAGTAAGCCTACATGACAGATGGTTCAGATTGATGAATAGAACAATTTTACTATAAAAATTGTGGCCATCTATTTTTGTAGCAATTGATCGAAAGGCTAGGATGCCCATTGATAGAAAATTTTGTGGATCACTTGCAATAAAAGTAGGCCCACCAGATGAGTGGTCCATATTGATGATTTGAACCATTTTCCTATAAGCAATATGGAACTTCCATTTCCCCAGGAAGTGATGGATGGTTAGGGTGGTCTGATCAGAACAATTCTTGAGGATCAAAGGCAATCAAAAGTGGAGCCTGTATGATGGCGGGTCCGGATTAACGATTAGATCACTTTTTACAAATAATGTGGACCGTCCATTTTAGTAGCAATTGATATGATGGTTAGGATGGTCTGATCAAAGGGATTCTTGAGGAACACGTTGCAGTCCATTTCCCTACTATCATTACGGACCATTCATTTTCCTAGCAATTGATAAGATAGTTAAGATATTATGTCGTCCGATCAAAAGCAATTGTTGTGGATCACATACAATTAAAAGTGCGGCTTAAAAGATGGACAGCTCAGATTGATGGTTAGAACCATTTTCCCACAATAAATATGATTATCCATTTTCCTAATAATTGATCAGATGGTAAGGGTGATCCGCTCAAAGGAAGCAAGGAAAACCCAATAAAAAGTGTGGCCCACACGATGGACTGTCCAAATTGATGATTAGACTGTTTTTATATAATGAATTTAAACGGGCACCCCGGTGGATCCCTGATTGTGGGGCCCACCATAATGTATTTTACTTATATCCACGCTGTCCATCCGTTTCACTAGCTCATTTCAGTTGATGAGATAAAAAATGCAGCAGATCCAAATCTCAGGTGGACCACACCACTGGAAAGAGTGGTGATTGACCATCAAAAACTTTTTGTGGGCCACAAAAGTTTTGGATCAACCAGATCGTTTTGTGATCCCTTCGTCCAAGTATGTGTGACCCTATCAACAGGTTGGATGGAAAATAAACATTCCGGTGGCCCTGAGAAAGTTTTTAATGGTAAGCATTCAATCACCACTGTTACCAGTAGCGTGGTCCACCTGAGATTTTGATCTGCTTCATTTTTTTGCATCATGCCCTAAAATGAGCAGGTGAAACGGATGGACGGCAGGATATAAGGAAAATACAATGAGGTGGGTCCTACTATCAGGGATCCGCGGAAGCCGTTTCCAATTTAAACGGACGCGGATTTCCTGCGGAAGTTGCTGCGCAAGATTCTAGGTGGGGCCCACTACGATGTTTGTGAGAAAGCCACTCCATCCATCCGTTTTTAGAGTTCATTTGAGGACATGCGACCAAAAATGAAGAGGACGAGTCACACGAGAGGAAACAACGTGGATTTAGTGACCACCGTTGAAACAATTATATGGCTACAAAAGTTTTGTATCGGTATAATTTCTTAGTTTTTTCACTTCATCTTAGTGAAAATGACCTTATAAACGGTTTGGATGAAATATAAAAATCAATGTGCAGAAGGTTCCAACGGTAGGAATTCCTTTCCCCACTGTTTCATCTCGTATGGCCCACTTGAGTTTTGGATCCTCATCATGTTAGGTATGGTGCCCTAAAATGAGCTCAAAAAACGTATGGACGGGTTGGATTTCTCACAAACATCACAGTGGGCTCCACCCAGAATCCTTGCGCAGGAACTTCTTTCGCATTAAATCCGCGTCCAATTTAAACCCGGTGTCCCTCTACCCAAGGCAACGAAAGGATAAAAACCCCTCTCCAATAAAAATTAAAAAAAAAATCCAATAACCATAGGTAAGGCAACGAGAGGATAAAAACCCCTCTTCAAGAAAAATCAAAGAATCCAATTAACCCGAGCGAAATGCTGATGATGTCGAGGCTAAAATCTCTCCACCCCTTGAGATCCCTGCCCCACCTTCTCACCTCAAATTCCCACAACCAACCGTCCTTTCACCGGTCATTCTCCCTGTCCCACCTGTCATCATCATCATCATCATCATCTGCACTCCCTTCAGCATCCGCCGTCCGATTCATCAGTACGTGCCGACGCCGAGAGGAACCCAACTTCCACTACAATATACCTCCGTTCCTCGACGAGATAACTCCACCCGCCAACTGGGGGATCGTGAGGGTCCCTGAAAATCAGGCCTACGTTGTCGAACGGTTGGGATGGTTCCGGAAGACCCTCTATTCGGGCATCCACTTCCTGATACCAGTGGTGGATAGGATCGCCTACGTCCATTCCTTGAAGGAAGAGGTGTTCCTAATTCCAAATCAGTGTGCAATTACCAAGGATGATGTCCGCATTTTAATTGACAGTGTTGTTCATGTCAAGGTAAAATTTATCTCGTAATTCCGTCGGTTGTGCATGTCTCCATTACTTTCTTGATTTTGGCCAGATTTGCAGATAGTCGATCCGTTGCTAGCATCATATCACCCCGGCAATCAGATCCTTGTAGTTGCGACTCTGTCATGTGGGATAATGCTCAGAAATCTCAGGAAAATGAATCTCAACGAGATTCTTGAGGAGATGGATACTCTGAATCTGAATGAGAATATCTTGAATTCAGTTAATGAAGTTGGTACTGGTTTGGGTGTGAGGTGTCTGCGACATAGGATATGGAACATATCTCCTTATCCAAAGTTAAGTGAAATTATTGAGATGCAACAGTACGGGGGGAGAGAGAGAAAAAGTTCAGCTATCCTAGAATCAGAAGTTTCCTTTGTTAGAGTTAAAGAAGAAGTAAAAGCTATCTTTACAGAGGTACAAGCAACTGCAAAAGGAATTTCTTTGCTATCAAATTCCATTAAAGTGGAGGTGATGGGCATCCCAGACAAGACAAAGATGAAAGCCCTGCAACTGTTGCTCCACCACCAGTTTTCTCTTTGGAGAGCCCCAAGAACCAAAGGTGATACGGGGTAAATGGCCTAGGATTTTATTAAGTGGCATTTGGTAAACTGAAAAATAAAGTCTGAAAATTAATTTTAGTATGGAAAAGTTGAAGTGCTGAATTTTACTATTTATTCAAGTGCAAATTTTGTTTAGTAAACAAAAAAAATTGGATTAAGACGATTGTTGTGTGATCCTTTCATCCAGGTCTGTGTGACCTTATCAACAGGTTTGATGGCATATAAACATTACAGTGGGCCTCAGGAAGTTTTTAATGGTGGGTGTTCAATCACCAATGTTTTCTTTCCTGTGGTGGGGTCCACCTGAGATTTGGATCTGCCTCATTTTTTGAACCATGTACTAAAATGAGGTGGAAAAATGGATGGTTGATATAATTTGTAGAACCATCAATTTGGACTGTCCATCTTGTCGCTCCACTTTTGATTGCATGTGATCCTCAAGAGCCATTTTGATTGGACCATCATAGCCATCAAATCAATTGCTATAGAGATGGTGTTTATAATCAATTGCTATAGAGATGGTGTTTAAATTTTTAGGAAAATGAGTCAAATCATCAATCTAAATCTTCCATCGTGTGGACCCCACTTTTGCTTACATGTCTTTCTTAAGAATTGCTTTGATCAGACCATTTTAACCATCCGATCAAACGCTAGTAAATGGTATTGATTGCACAAGAATGGATGTAATCATCAATCTGCACTGTCCATCTCATGGGCCCGACCTCTAGTTCCATGCGTGTCTAAAGAGTCCCTTTGATTGGATCATCCTAACCATCCAATTGATTGCATGGAAAATGGATGATTCAGATAATTGTAGGACAATGGAACTTATCATAGATGTGGGTCATGCCTCTGATTTCGTGTCTTCCTCAAGAATCTCTTTGATACGATGATAGTCGTAGCCATACCGGCCGATTGCTTGGAAACTGGAAGGCACGATGATTTTAGGAAAATACATCTAATCATCAATCTAGACCATCTACCATGTGCAACTGTTCAAATCACTTTGATTGCTTCATCCTAACCATCTAATCAATTGATAAGAACATGGACAGTCATACTTGATCGTAGGAAAATAATCTAATCATCATTCTGGACCATTCATCATATAGGCCCCACATTTGATTGCACGTTTTTCTCAAAAATTCCTTTGGTTGGATTATCTTAACCATTCAATCAATTGCTAAAAAAATAGATCATCCATATTGATAGTAGAAAATTGATTAGATCTACAATGGGAAGCGTCCATCACGGATCCCGGGCCTACTTATTAATTTTATGTTTCCTAAGAATCCTTAGGATCAAAACATCCTTAGCATTCGATCAATTACCATGAAATGGATGTCTGATATTCTTTGTGGGAGAAAGGTCTAATATAGACCACTTATCATGTGGGTCCCACCCTGGGATCACATTATTCACTGGTCAAGATGACTGGAGATGCTAACATTGATTAGAACATCAATAATCATTTAATTCGAGAGTTAACTTTAACTATATTTTTTAAATCTTGTTATTTCACCAATCAAACATTCTCTGTAAAGCTTCGCAAAATTTAAAAAAATTAAAGAGTAAATTTGAGAAAATTGCAGCTGTCAAGTCAGAGTTGTGATCTTTTGATTCCAACTTGAATGTAGAGTTGGTGGAATTTAAGCCCTAAGACCCTCAACATGAATTCTACAGAAACTATTGTTTCATTGAAATTTTATTTTAGTTGCGCATCCAAATCATTTCCATGCTGTTAAAGAGTTTTTTTGGGCTACGTTTGGTTGCACCATGTGTAAGCAAAAAATAAATTACAAAAATGTGAATGATGTAACACTGAAGAATGCAAATCAATAGGTATTGTTATCCACAAAACAACAAGCATGGCCCAGATCTAAACATGTTGGAGGCCTGCGCAGTGCCTGAACATTAGCCATCCAGCCATTTATTCCATACAAATCAAAAGCAGATAGCTACTGACGAAAGCAGAATCGGAGTACAGAGCAAGATGTCCTCACCAAGGTTGGTCGTATTCAACAGGAATTGCAGGAGAGCTGATTAGTCTCACCCCCTTACCGTGGTGTTAGTGTGGGGCCCACCTTTATGTACGTGTTATGCATCCACTTTGTATATCCGTTTTTTTTTTCAGATTATTTTAGGGCATCGTCCCAAAAATTAAGCAGATCCAATTATCAGGTGGACCATACATAGAAAACAGTGTTGATTGACCATTAATGGGCCACAAGTTTTAACACTAGAAATATTAACGTGCCTTAAGAAGTTTTTAATGGTAGGGCGGTCAATCACCACTGTTTATTATGGTATGGTCCAACTGATAATTGGATCTGCTTCATGTTTTGTATAATGCCCTATAATGATCTGGAAAAATGGATGAACAGCATGGATATGTATTACATACATCAAGGTGGACCCCATGGCCAGGGTCGCACCTAATCCGCTATCGAAATTGCAGAACCTAAAGAGAGGTGCTCCATTGCTCCCTGGACAACGTAACTTTAAAAAGAGTACTTCTTGGGCCTGTTTCAGTAATGTATGGACTGTAGTTGTACTCTCATGTATGTATTTCCAGTCTACAACATGAAAGGCTAGGATCTTCAAACCTGGGTGATTTTATGGAATGGTCCATCCACAGTAGGGCCTGACAGAACAATGTTCTAGATCAAAGAACCATCAGCAAAATATTCAGAGCAGACCGACTTCCAAATGCTCCAAAAAAGAGACTTGTAAACATGAGAAAACACAGCTAAGATGATTCAGACAGTGGGTAAGTAATAAAGAGGGCACATGGTCCATAAAAGGGCGTAATGTAAAACTGCTTTCCCTCAAGCTGATCCTTACATATCATGTTAGTTGAAAACATGAAGAAATAATTGAAGAACACAGAAAATCCGTCTCTTCAGGCTGACAAGATTCAGATTGCGAGATTCAGATTATCTCATTTACACTAAAATCCCATTAGCATTTCAAAATCTAAGCGTATGGAAAAAGCATATTCAGCTACAATAACCACTCAGTTCAAAATTTCAAGTCCTACTCAACTAAGTTTCCCGCCTAGACCTCCGCGGCCGAGGGGCAGCAGCATCTTCTTTCTCATTTTCATCCTCCTTTTCACCACTGCTTCCTTGATTGTCAGCCTCCGAAGCTGCAGAGTTCTTTGTTTCCATTACGACCTTTGGAGTAGCCTAAACATAAGATGACGACATTCTTAAGACAAATGTTTTGAATTCTCCTTTTAACCATACAGCACAATTTATTTACAAAAAATAAAATAGAGAGAAATAATGACATGATGGAGAGAGACGCAGCATAGTTTAAACACTCACAGCTGGCTTCTTCCCACCGAAAAGAATCCTAAAAAAGACTGTTACAATCACCACCAACATAGAGATGAGAATGCCAATTGTCAAATTAGGCTGCTTCTCTCCTTTCTCGATGACATCCTGCAAAACAAGGTTCAATGCTGTGAGTAATCTCTTTAAGTAAAACCTTGATTGCAAGAAACTAGGGATGTTGAATATTGAATAATTATGTAGCAGAAAACCCTTCCGACAAGACCGACAGAAATTCAAGACAGAGAAGCTAGCAAAACATTCACACTTCACAATAACCTAATGAATTGCAGCAATCAATGATGCAGGACTGAACAATCAGAGGAGCACTTACAATGATCTTGATCTTATATGCTTCCAAGAAGGGAATGTCTGCTATCCGGTAGAGGACATCAAATACCTTCTTCTGCAAGACCCCCAAAACCAATGTCAGGATCGTAACCAAAAATTACAACGAAAAAATAACAAGGAGGGCCAATAAACATGTAACAGAAACATCACCTGGATGCCTGCAAGCCCATCTGAAGCAGCCGCTGCTGCTTCCTCTGTTTTCTGCTTTTCTTTCTCAACTTCGAACTTAGGCTTCCATGACGTCTCCCTGACTGATTCAGCAACCTTCTCATCACTTGCTATCAAAATATTGTCAAACAGGATCCCGTCTTGCATTGTCCAAATCTCAATGCCAATGGCTGCAACAGGCTCAAAGTCAGGTTTCTCAAGTTCAAAGTAATCAGGATTTGGAATCTGTTGCGGCTTCCAAATGCCCTTGTAGCTAGGATTATCAATCAGTGGGGCATGCCATTTTCCCTTGTAAGCCGGGTTTCTCTTCATTGGCTTCTTCCACTCCCCACAGCCAGGGGCTGCCTCACACTTCGGGTTATCGATCTTTGGAGCCTCCCATTCACCATCCTCTTCATCATCCCAATCTTCGGGCTTCGTGGCTTCAGGATCATCAATTTCCTCAGGCTCATCATCCAGCCATCCCTCTGGCTTCTCAGCTTCCTCATCTTCGATCTCCATTGGAGCATCCTCATCCCAATCTTCAGGCTTTACTGCAGCAGAGTCTGGAACCTTAGCCCTCTCATCCCAGTCCTCAGGCTTCTTATCATCTGGATCTGGGATTGTCTTGGCAGGAATGAGTGGAGGCTCAAAATCATCAGAAGAAAGAAAATTAGCCTTTTTCTTCTCTTCCCCATCTATCAAAATCTGCACCTCGTTATCGGGTTTCAATATCGCAGTGTACACATGAGACAGCTTGTCTGATGGGACAGAGGGAGGGTACTTAAGATGGTGCTCAACATACTCCCCGGTCTTGGGATTCTTGTGCTTGAGGATGAAATGCACTTTGTTCGTTGATCCACACTTATCAGGTCCAAACATGATAGAGTATGGCGACTCATTGTCAAATTCCTTGGACTTCCATCCAGCCTCCTGGGGTCGAAGGTATTTCAAATAAGCCCCTCCACATTCAAGCCCATTCTGGAGACGGGTCTCAAATTGCAGCACAACTGTTCCATCCTTGAGATTCACTGGCTCCTCAAGTTCTTTCACTATTGCATACTTCTTTGCCTTCTCACTCACAAGAAGACCATAATCGTCGTGACCCTCACTCTTTGAGTACTTCCATACGCCTAAAGTGAAAGAACGAAGCAGAGCATCCAGTGTTAGCAAAAAAGCCAAAATCAGGTCATAGTTTCTACATGTGAACACCAAAAAGGGGGGGAAGAAAAAGGAATCTTGCAGATTAAGCATATAAAAAATCAACTGAACACAAGGCAGGCCCAAGGTATATGAACCAGCTTTGCGGGCTGTGACACATACCAGACCACTCTGTACTAATTGAAATGCCAAATGGTGGGATCAAGCCTCATCTTCAAAATGTTACAATGCACTTGTGCAAACATTAAGGTCCCAGATACCGTGCAACATTACACATGAAGCAGCTAAATCCAAATATTGGCCAAACTAACAATGCAGGCTGAATCGACCAAGCAGAATGTTTTATTTTATTTTTTTATTTTTGAAAGGTAAGAAATTTATTAAGAGCAGAAAACTAGTAGACAAGTTGAGATGTTTCTCCTTTCTATAATCATTTTTTCTGTTGGAAGTAGTGTATAAGCTTGTGGGTTATACTCTAGCCAAAGACAAGTTAAATAGAGCTTGCATTAGAAAATCAGCTTAACAGAATCATGCCATATATAATCAACAAGAAAATATGAACATAATAAACCACGCAAAAGCATAAGTTCCCAAGATATCTTTAAAAATAAAATTAATATTAATAAATATTTATCCTGTGAAACAGATTACCATGGTAAAAAATGCACAGAAAGTGAATGTAAAACCCGAGTTCCAGAACCATTAAAAACTAGTACACAAATTACCTTATTTCATCATTCACTTTTTAATTCCTTTCTGCACCTAAAAATGATCTTAGCTCATTTTACTTAACAGAAGTTATGTATTAGAGACCTTGACCTACAATACATAACCACTTTTAACATAAACCATTATGTATTAGAGATCAAAATCTCCAGTACATAATCACTGCTAATTAAAATGAGAGGAACTCATTTTAGGCATCTACCAAACAGGGCCTAAGAGGACATGATAAACCATGCAAAAGCATAAGCATTGTTGGAAACAACATTTCCCCATATATGCTTAGGAAATGCTAGGATTCCCTACCAAATTAAACTGCAATGAACATATAATAACAAGATTGTCTTCTTTGCGTCTATATTTAGTGGAGCTTCAAATTTACATTACTTTCAAGTTGGGACTTTAAGGAACATACAATGCAATTTGAGGGTTATCAGCTCATGTCTCATTATGAATACTAGGATGCATCTTTTCTTTCTTTTCTTTCTTCTTTTTTTTCCTTGAATGGTGATGAATGCATTAATAAATAGTCATTCCCTCTGGGTGAACTGAAATTTCACAATTCAATTCACATGTGCGCAAAGTTGAAAATCAGAATTGAAGCCCACATCAAAATGGCCCCAAACCCAATACATATAAGTACATATCGGTGGATAAACACTAGCATACATCCAGGCCACACAAGCTGGCTGGTCAAAAAGAAAAAGATCCAACCCATCCAACGGTCATGATCAAGGAGGATCCAAACCATCCAATTAACTACATTGAGATTTGAACTTTGAGGGTCTAAATTGATCTAATGGAAGACCAATAGTAATAGTGTGTGATATGGTCCACATTAGTAGTCGTCTATTTAGTTGTTAGAGTTGAGTTTGGTTGAACCAATTTTCTTTTATTAGTTTCGTCAGATACTTGGTGCACCACAGTTGGGGCATCAAATGATGTCTGGATGATATGAAATTGGTCCCATTTGAGCTCTAGAGATATTCCAAATCTTCAAAAGTGGAAAAGAAATAACCGACGAAAGAAGAGAAGGATGCAAACCAAGTGTGGATCCTAAGGAAGCAACACTTGAAACTACAAAGGAAGAGGTTACTAGTGACAACGTCCCAATCCAAGGTGATGCTCATGAGGAATCATCCATTAGATTGATCAATGGATCCACAAATAGCCTTATTGATGGATTAACAGTGGGATCAGATGGACTGATTAATAGATAAATCAATAAGAATTGATGAATTTGAATTGTAGGATGAAACAATGGAAGACTCAAGCATCAAGTTCACCCAAAGGAAGCTGCTCAACAATCACATCAGTGAATTCTAGGGTGAATATCCAAGTTGTTGCTTTGGTCCTTTCTCAACAACGATTGAAGGACACAGATCAAAGGCGAGAATAGTAATAAAGATGCTACCGTGACAACCGAAAGCCAACATACAACAGCGAACAAAACCACGATCGATGTTCCAGCCATCCAAGTCTTCCAATCCACTCTCGCAAACAAAATTGAAGTCGACACCAAGACATGGAGGACCACGAAGAAGTGAAAGAAGGAAATGTGAGATATAGGACGCCATCATATTAACAATATCCCAATACAACGCAGAGACCTTCATCAGCTACCACCGAAACTAGAGGACGATTTTGTTTTAAAGTCGAGGGGAATGTTGCATCCAGGCCACACAAGTGGGCCAGTCAAATATCTGACACATCTAATGGTCGTGATCAAGGAAGATCTAGATCATCCAACAGTCTACATTAAGATTTGAACAACTTTGAGGGTCTAGATGATCTAATGGAAGACCAATGGTCCTAATGTGTGCCATCGACCATAATACTAGTTGTCTGCTTAGTTATTAGAATTAGAATTTGGTTAAACCAATTTTCTTTTATTATTTTTGTCACATATTTGGTAAGCCACTTTACATGTATCAAATTATGTCATGGAACATAATACTAGTTGTCTGCTTAGTTATTAAAATTAGAATTTGGTTGAACCAATTCTCTTTTATTATTTTTGTCATATATTTGGTAAGCCACTTTACAAGTATCAAATGATATTTGAATGACATGAAATTGGTTCCATTTGAAAGCCTGAGCTAGCTTTTCACAAAGCCCAAGATCTTGAGATTCTGATACCATTTAAGTGAGCTATGGCCAATTTATATACTCTATAGGGTTGTGGCGGGATTCAAGGATATTTTAGTTATTTTTAATATTTTAATGAAATATATGATTAGTATTAAAAGTAATAGATCGTTAGGATTATATTAGGATTTTCTCTTGCTTTAAGAAAGATTGTGTATATATGTAAAAACTCTTTTCTACGGAATTATGATGGAGAGAAAAAATATATATTTTTCTCAAGCTATAGCATGTGGTGCTTTCCCATTGGCATGTGTTGTCTACTGTAGAAGAAGAGCAGGGGTTGACTGCAATTACTAGCATAGTGGCTGGTAGGTTGTTGGATACTATTCCGCAACCCTTATTTTTATCTTTTCATCGAGTCAGCAAACAAATTTAATAATTTGACATTCAAGAAAGAGTATGGGTGGGTTTCTTGTTCTAAGTCCGCAAGATGGAGGTGATTGTTTATAAGACAGCTAAATTGGATGTAAGTGGGTAGATTTATTGTTCCAAATACTTCGACTAAAGTGATTGGTCATTTTTTGTCCGAAATGTAAATATTGTTTCGTTGCCTTGAGCCTTTGGTGCTCTTTTTGATAAATTTCCATTACCTCTAATAGTTAAAAAAGAAACACACACACACACACACACACACACACACACACACACACAGAACGAGAAAGAAAAAAGTATGTATCCAAATTCATATTCTCTTTATTTGATTTGGTTACATCAACTACATAGCAGGTAATGGACACTAACAAATGGCCTATGGGTATGAATTTTTACCAATTAGGTGAGGTTTCATCAATATATACCAAAGTAGCAACCAAAAAAATTAATACATGCGAAAATGGGTCACATAGGTTTTTAAATGCAACACCAGTGTTGTTAAATGCGACTGCATATTCGCATATGTGAATTCCCATATGCATATCGCATATGCCATCACAGTACATATGTGATGCATGCGATCGCATATCTGCCAACTGTTGGCACATTATTTTATTTTTATTTTTTTATTTTTGCAAAAAATCAAACTTTCGTTAGTAGTGTAACTTGTAACTATAAGTTGTGTAAGTATATTGTTGAATGTAACTTAGTGTTAGTGTAACTAAGTTGTAACCTATTGTAGTGTAACTTATTGTAACTAAGTTGTAAATTGTAACTTGTAAGTAGTGTTAGTGTTATAATGTATAAATAATAAACATTAAGATGTAACTTCAAATTGTATTAGTACAATAAATAGCTTATTGATTGTTTTGTTACTTAACTATGTTGTTGAATGTTGAATTTGATGTACTTCATTCATTTTTCTAACAAGTCACAAACTAATTTTATAGATGTAAAATTACTATATTAGTTATCTATTGACTTAGGGAAGCTTCTCCTAAGTTCTTGTATTTTTCTACATTTTTTTTCAATTTTCTCCTTATTTTTTGTTTTATTTTATTTTCAAAAATAAAAAATATGCGACCGCATATGCGATTGTGCGATCACATATGCGCACAGGCATATCCGATCACACAAAACCACATATGCATGTGGTTTGACAACATTGTGCGGCACCCCTTGGAAACCTCATGGGCCCAACTTTCAGCCTGATCCAAAACTCTGGTGGGCCATGGCAAAGAGAGATGCAAATCAAGGGAGGAAACTATTTCCTTTAGCCATGGCCCACCAAAGTTTTGGATCGGTCTGAAAGTTGGGCCCATGGGGTTTCAAGGGGTTCCGCATCACGTGGACCATTCAGATTTTGTGCCCATGACACGTGTGCAAAGGTGTGCGCAGGTGACCATTTTTTAACCATTCGCAAACATCAAAATGCAACAGAGAAACCATTTTCAAATTTTCACCTACTGAAAACAATAATACAAAAATTGGGCTGTATAATATCATGGGTTTGCCAAACCTAAGGGTCCAATAGCATCATGTCCAATTGTCCATAGTACGTGCACCATACAAGTGCATCAATCCAGATAGTCCAAATTTTGAAACAAAAGCAGAAAGAGCTTGGTCCAAAAAGAAACCAATCCGAAAATCCTCACCATCCATTCAGTCACCATCAAACAGAGCTAAAACAAAAGGGCCAATGGTCCAAACTCCATGGGTGAAATCAGAACAGTCAGATCGACCAATCAATGCACGTTAAAGGTTATGCTTGTTCCCACAATGCAGCCCACAATAAGGGCAGTCTAGATTGGCATACTCTTCTGCCACAGATATAAGGGATGCATTATGTGTTGCTGACCCTACGTTATAGGTATCAAACTCACTAAAATGCTGACATACATTTTTATTTTATTTTTTTTATTTTTTTTTTTAAACCATTAAAAACCCTAATACATAGCAAATCCTCGTACAAAGTAAATTAGATCAGTAAGATCAACCAATAAGCCAACAATGGGCCCCACAATAAGGACAGTATAGATGTGCAACCTCTTCTGCGTCAGATACAAGGGATGTGTTACTGTCACTACCTAATGGGTATCAAACTCACTTGAAATGCTGGCATACATAAGATCCATTGAAACCCTATTACATAGTAAACCAGGAAGTAACGAAATACAGTTTTACTATCTGAATTTCCCTTTTCTGAAATTCCGATCAAAGATGACAACTCCAACATCATCTAAACCAACCACTGGTAAGCAAAACAAATCTAGTAAAAATCATCAACAAAACGCAATAAAAAGGAATTCCGGTATCCCCAAATCTGAAATCGTACCTTTGTACTCATCTTTCTCCGATACGATCCATTTCCCCTCAAATGATTCAGCGAACGGCTCATAAAAGAGCTGAGGAAACATTCCATTTTCAGAATCATGAGGGAAAAACCACAACCAAATCGCTAACATGAAATAAAATTGAAAGAAAAAAAACACTCACTATATCAGAAGCGCACAGCTTAAATGCGAGGCAAGAAATCAAAACCAGAAGAAACTGGAGTTGGATCCGTTTCCGTTCCATCATTCAGATCGAGATCTCGTAAACCTAAAAAGAAAACCAACGGTCAAGATCAAAACACTAGTAAAAAGATTGGAAATCCTCCAAAACCCTAACCAAGCTCTGTCGATCTGCGATTTCAGAAATGGAAGAACAGGCCGGGAGGTGAGGTAGAAAGGAAAGGCCTTGAAGTTTTGACGGTGGATAATAGAGATCTTACCGAGAAATCGACGGTCGAATGAGAAGCGATCGCCGATCTTGAGGTATTCTTCTGCCGCTGGCTGGAGAGAGCGTAATAAAGTGATGGCTACTGAATAGCTTCGACCAATGATAACATGCGCCACGTTTATCCAGCCAATTAAATGATGACACGTCATCAAAATTCACGGTTGGACTCTTTTACCCCTCTCTGAATCATAAATCATTTCCCTTACGGCAGCGAATATCTCAACGAGCCAGTCCAGCCCGTGCGTCTTTAGGGCCTGGCCCTTCTCCAGGCAAGCTTAGGCTGAAATATCAGGCCCGAAGGCTGGGGTTGGTTTCAAGCCCATTTCTCAATTAAGTCGGTTTGAGCAATAGCCCATTAGCCGGGTGTGTTTGGTCTTTCGAATTGAATGGTATTGAATTGTATTAGATGGGATTAACATCATTATTACAAAATAATTGTATGTCTGGAAATACCATCGTATTGTAGCCATCAAATTTCATGTTTGGGATAAAAACTTTTCTACAAGAAAACACCCTATTAAGTAAAATCATGTTTGGTGGACCATGGAATTGTAATCAACAAACCAAATTCATAATAGATGTTGTTCACTTGAACACATATATAACCAAAATGTCACGTGTAAACTGTGTATATGGATGGACGGCATGGATAAACACATGCATTAATGTGGGACCTACATGTGTAGTGGATTTCAAAATTCACAAAAATAATACATGGGACCAAATACAATTCCATGGGACTAAATGCAATTCCATCCCACCTAATTCCAAACTTTCCCATCCTCTCCAGATGCTGGATGGAATTGCATGAGACCAAATGCAATTCTATCCCGACTAATCTCATCTAATACCTTGCACCAAATGCCCCTGGCCTTCTCTGGACAAGCTTGGGCTGAAATATCAGGCCCGAAGGCAGGGGTTGGATTTAAAATTCAAGCCGTCGGTTTGAACCGTATTCAATAGCCCATCAGCCTAGCCCATTGATGTTTGAAAGGCCATTTTATAATATACCCGGCACATAAAAAAATCAGTATTTACTCCTCATCTTACTAAGTCCAACCACCCATCTCATCTCTCTCCATGGATGCTCTAATCAGACTAACCTTTGGGCTCAGGTTTAATCTTGGTATAAGCATTTTGGGTTAGGATTGGGCTTATGTTGAATAATGTGGGCTGGTTTTTGAATAGAACTTGGCCTAACCCTAACTCAGCCAGTTGACATCCTCAGTCATAAGTGTCTTCTTTTATCATCTTTTGGGTACCCTTATGTGTCACTGTAACTTTGTCTGAGGGTGCGTTAGAATGTGGGCCGCTGCCGCATTGAAGATAACTCATGGGGTGTGGTTTCCACTGTGAGATGACACACGTCCCAAACATTCGTTACATAGCTGTGAATGTGCCTTGGAAAAAATGGGTTGTTGTGAACGCTACTAACGAATAGGCCTGGCCATGCATAATCATCATAGCGCGCACTCAAGCCTATTTGTCTCAGCCCATCTGGGCTTTTCTTTGGAGGTTAGGCTTAGACAAATATTGGCACGGTCTAAATTTAACTGTTGATAGTGTTTACACTCATTTTTCGATGCCCTGACGTGAACTAATAGGTAAACAACGTGTTTTATATAGTCAAAATCGTACTCACACATGGAAAAGATTTACATATGATCTTTTTTTAGCATCATGCATTCTGTCGTTACGATAACAGTATAGGCTCCAATTAGACCCTCTAAGGAGACTGCATGCCACGTGGTCATGATCAACATGCCCATTAAATGAGGGACGTGCTTGTCATGGTTATAAAAAGAGTACTTGTCAAGTCAGCATATCATATCCCGCAATTGAATATGATCTCATCTGTAAGACTGTCTCTCGCAATCCTTCTAAAATGGGAGATTTTTTCAGAAATGTTTTTGGAACCCGTAGTGACTTAGAAGATTCCAGAGACCAATGGACCAAACCGACACCCAAGCCAACCTGGACGCGACCCTAGGCTCGGTTGGCGCGACCCTAGGCCCGAACCGTAGGGGAGTCGTGAACCTATGTCAAGTCTCGTTCTACACAGTGACCGAAATAAAGAAAATGGGAGATCTGATCTATCCAAATGATATATCAATATCAGGGGTCATATCCCTCGAATGCTCTAAATCATCACCATTTAAGATGATTAAATGAAGGATGTGGTTTGGCCCGGACCATCCAACACCCAGAAGTTGACAAGGTGGGCCATCAAGAGACGATGGGTGGTCATGTTCAATAAAGATCAACCCTTGAGGTCCCCGAACCTTGGTCTGGTTGTCTTCATTAGAGGAACATTGGCATTCTCAAGCCATATTTTTAGTGGGCCATGAAGATCTTCGCAATGGATTAGCCATGAGAAGAAGATCTATAAGTCAGCAAGTTCGAAGTTTTTTCTCTCCAAGGCAAGTCCTTTTTTGCTAAGGAAGAGATTGTGTATCCAAAAAGCTCACACCCAAAAAAGAGCTTAAGGCCCCACGCCAAACACATCTATCTACATATCTATCTTACATTCATGTCTATTTTATTTATCCTAGCCTAGCCTAATTCACTACTGTCCAGCAGCTCCCGCTACAGTATGTTTATTTTAAGAGTATATTAAATATATACAACCTTAAGTTATTAGATCCATATATCTATTTGAGTTCTAATTCAATTGTTCATACCCCGATCACATCTTGACAATCATCTGTCTGGATCGTTTGTTCCAATAGATGCATAAGGTATTTATCTTATTTCTTACTTCAATTAGATTGTAAAGCATGATGATTGTAACAAGGTCATTACATTAATAAAGATCAATTGTGTTTATGCTAGTCTTTATTTTGTTCTATGCAAATCTCTTAATCTAATCGAGGAATACCACATCAAAGCACTAGTGAAATAAAAAGTCCTTAAACTGGCCTATTTCGTAATCACTAATACAAGAGAAAAAGAACTCATTCGTAAGAGCTAACCCCTTCCCTTGCTCAAATCGCCTGAGTACGGCGTGCATCAAGTTAACAAGTCGGTGATCGAGAGAACTCTGGGTTCCGATTCAGTCTCCAATCTGTCTGTCTCGATGCAAGGGTATCGACCAATTTAGTCAATATCCTTAAGTTGATCGAGTAGACTCTAGCACGCCCGCGTAATCGTACACACATGTTGGAGAACCGCGAAAGCACACAGATGAATCAAGCAAAGTATTCCAATTGCACAATCAAGTCCAATCACAAACACTCTAAATTTAACATGGAAAAATCCTTGCGGGAAAAAAACTACGGCACAAAGTGACAGTAATGCACTATGAAAGCAAAAAAATTACAAGAGATATAGATTACTTGATTTGAACAAGCCTCAAATCTCCACAAGTTATGCCCTTGAAACCCATAGGAACGAATTTAGAAAACCTAGAGCATCTCTATTACTCACCTCAAATCCCGATTACACCCATATATATAGTATATATAAGAATCACAATTGAAATCGAAAACAAATCTCACACTTATGCAATTTTACGAGCGTGCTTGATGACACCTTCGATGACATCGACAGACTGTCAATGGCATCAACACCCTCGATGTCATCGAGTAGAACACCAAAATTTTCCAGTGACTAAACATAGGTTTTTTAGATTTTTTTTTCGATGGCATCAATAACCCGTCGATGGTATCGAACCCCTTCGATGGCATCGAGCAGGACGCCACAAAGTGTCCAGCAACCAACATGGGATTTTTAAATTTGCTTGATGGCATCGAACAGCTGTCGATGGAATTGAATGGTCTATTGATGGCATGGATAGACCCTGATGCTGAAAGATTTGAGACATCAACAACAATACACACATACTTCCTATCCAGACCCTCAGTCACACGAGTGCTCTTCTACCCCAAACTTCCCAACAATTACCAAAAAATCAGTCCAAATGGTTATAAATAGCCCCCTCCTCTCCCATTATAATCATTGAAGAAAGCTTCTAAGCATCCATCAAAGCCTTTCCCTTCCCCATAGTCATTTATTGTTTGTCTTATCCCTCTGCCAAGGAGATGAGATATTAGACAGAGAGGAGTTTAACTGAGGTAGCCCAACCCTACTCACTTGAGCGATAAAAAACACCAATCCAAGCCACTTGATATGAGCCTTGCAACAAAATCGTTTACCCATTCATCCAACTTCGATCAGTTTCGTTTATTCTCACATCATCATCGTGCAACATTCGATCCCTCCTCAACCCCCTTTTTATTTTGCCATCAGCATCATACACTACATACATTACATCTAAGCACCCAGCCATTCGAGTGTATGCTCTGCAGCTTGCCAACATATCAAATTATGCCCATAAAAAACTCAGATCGATTGGTTCTTCAACCACTTCATCAAGTAGGTGAGTCAAGGTAAATTTATCTTACCCCGGCCACTACTTGTCATAGGCATCATGTTATTACTACATGCCAGTCACTTACATTATCGGCATACAAGAACTAACCTAAATTCTGAAATTCTGTTTAGTCCTGTGAAGTAAAGACCACACTATTGTGCAGGCAAAGTGGGTGCCTATATCTTCCCTCTATATTTGTGGTCCCTTACCCCGAATTTTTGATCGTAGATTAACGAGTTATTTTAGGATAGATAACCTTCGGATTCTCTCTCCTAACATTTCTACATGGTCTAACCGACTGTAGAAGTTGAGTAACTAGCTAGTGGCAACTCCAAGTTAAATAATTACCCCTAGACCTCAAACAAATCCACATGCCCCCTGAAAAGGCACCCCTAAACATGATCTACCCACGATCCAGCATTCATAATCCGACAACTAAGGTCGTTAAATTTTTAATCTACTCTTAAAGCATACTATAGTGATGATGCTGGATAGTAGCGGATCTGAACTAAACTAAGGATTTTGGACTTACTGCAACATGGCTAGATAGAAGTGGAATATCTAAGTTGAAATTAAGACAGGCAATGTTGCATTGTAGAGATTAATTGGTTGTTGTGGTGAGGGCCCACTCCAATGTTTATTTGTCATCAAACATTTTAATTAGGTCACAAAGACCTGGATGAAGGGAAAACACAAATATCAACTTCATCCAAAACTTTTGTGTCATCATTTTTTGGATCATGCCCTAAAATGATTTAGAAAATGGATGGATGGCGTGGAAAAAACATATACATCATGGTGGGGCCCATAGAGCATGGTCTAACAATGGCTGCTACCAACAGTAGTAAGCAATCTGCTTCCAATCATAATTGATGACATAACCAAATTCAATGGGGCCCACCATGATGTATGTATTTTATCCATGCCCTCCATCCATTTTGCCAGCTCATTTTAAGGCATGACGCAATGTAGACACCCTACCGAAACCACGAAATACTACTCTGCCTGGCCATACCTTGATAAAATCACACATAGGTCCCTTAATCCACATTGGACGCCTAATAAAATTGAGAGGTGGGTTCCCCGGCTCATAGTGAACAAAGTTACCGAACTCAATCAAGAGATTTCCAATCCTTGGCCCCATAGTTAAAGGCCGATAAGCAACCCCTACCAAAACCCATACCCAGGTAGTATCTCAATAAAATTGCACCACCCTACTAAAGGAGACGCTACAAGCCAATCTAAGAAAAGAGAATAGGACTTAAGTTGTCACTATGAGGCAGTGAGCTACTCTGATCACAAGATAACAAACCTTGCAAAACTGAAATAAGCCAAGAAATAGACCCTCGAAGAGAAAGAAGAGTCATTGAACGAAATGGAAGCAAAGAAAGTGAAGGAAGTGAACTACTGGCCACCTGGTGCTTTTTTCACCAACTAAAGATGTAGATCTCCTCTAACATATCTCACATCGCTGAAAAAATAACAAGTGTCCATCGTCGGTCTACCACGAGCTGACGATTCTGCTCTATAAATTCGACCCCCGCAATCAATGGGGGGAGGTCAAAGGAATGTCCCAAGGAAGAGAGAGAAGAGAGAGAAGAGAGAAATAAGGGATAGGAGGAAGGAAACAATAAAGGATCGAGGGATGGGCCAGATGAACAAGTCAAGGTGGATCTCCCTGTTAGGAACACCCAAAGAAAACCCCACGCCAATGCCAAGACCCTATATAGTTTAAAGACCAACACTTGAAAAGTCCACTCGTCCAAGAAAGTCAGTCGGATCAGAAGTAGGGGTCAAAATCAGGGACGCCTTACCATCCTTTTAAACAAAAAGGGTGTCTAGTTTTTCTTTTTCTTTCTCACATCTCAATTAAGCTTAGAACACAATCCTAACATATCATTATCATCATTCACATTCTTATTTATTATGTTTATATGCATATTTTTATCTATCTTATTTGTTTGCCTAAAGTTTCTTGACTCTCCCAAACAAGACTAGGATTTCTAGTATTTCACATGCCCGGTTATCTTAAAAGACTACGTAAGGTATGGCTAGATATATAACATTGCTGCAAAATTAAATTCTCTTAAAATTCAAATATCCCATAAAGTAAAAACTGCATAGTGTGCGGACAAAAGATCATGCCTAACCCCTTCCTCTTCTAATCCTAGTGGGTTTTTTTGTAAACACACTAACACCCCACACAAACCCACACACTCACACTGCAGTGGAATTTCACCACAATGGGTACTCAAACCCAACCTTGTGTTGAAACTCATGTGAATCTACCACTCAGGCATGAGTAAGGACCCTTGACAAAGTTTACACCTGTTTGGACTTGGTAGGACTTCCGACAATGAGTTGAGTCAGGTGAGTCCTGATGGACTCAGCCACTTTGCCTTTCTTTTGAGTTAATGTATGTAAACGTCAATTAGACAAAAATGAAATTTTAATTTAATTTTATTTTTATTTTTATTTTTAAAAAAAAAAAAAAAAAAGAAATTCTCTCTCCACTTTGCAAGCAAGCAAAGCTTTCAAGTAACTTCCATTTTGCCTTGCTAGTTAGTGGATGCTACATTTTTTTTAACTTAACACTAACAATTAGAGAAGCCCCCTTTTATTTTGATAATAGACAAGCTTACTTTATCAAAAGAGAGTGACTCTCCCACTCTTAGAGGGGATTCCTGAGTTCCTTACCTCATTCTAAGAAAGCATTCATTTTAAAATACTTCAATTGGTATGCTTAAGAAATAGGCCCATTCACTAGCTTTTTGTTCAATTCTCTTGGAGTAAAATTCTCATCCATCAGTATGAACCAAGGGAATTGCTCTCTAGCCACTCATTTCATATATAATTTTATCTTGATCCCTTCATACAATGAGCCTCACCATCGATAGAAGATTCCTTGTAGGTCTAACCAATTCGAAGTCCAAGCATTTTGGTTTTGGGGCCTCAAATGCACATGGTGAAGACAAGTAATCTGTGATAGTTAGCATTTAACTAGTAAAAGTCCAACAATTAAAGGGTCACAATATTTCGATCTAGTAAATTACTAAGTAATCCCTCTCAATTTTCGGGGATCCCCTCATTGAAAGTGAGGCCTTTTTTTTACACACTCACCTACCCACTCACATCACATGGGCACTTGATCCCTAGTCTCAATGTTGAAACAGAGTCTATTTATAACTGAGCCATGAAATGAAGCCCTTAATATCATTAGCATGAGTGATGTAACCATGGCCCCATGTGTGGTGTTTTTGTAATAAAAATAAAAGTTATTTTTAGAAAGTAAATAAATATATTAATTATTTAAATTTTTCATAAATAATGTGTATAGTCAATCGGTAAGAGAAGCAAGTTTCAAATCTCCTCAAGATGCTTTGTACTGTCCGTGCTCGCATGCGCGACGTGGGATGTAAGGCTGCTTGGGTGCTTTATTAGGCGCATATGCCACGTGTCGCTCACGTGGCAACAATTTTAAATTGTTGGATGACCTTTTTCTATCTAAAAATGTATAGAAATAATTGTCATAGGACAAATAGTCATGTCCTTTCATGAAAAGCACTTTGGTATCTCTAAGGAAGAATTCCATGACCATTCAATTGCTATAAATCCTAGATATTATAATCCAAAAAAGTACTATTCTCTCTTTATTGAGCAGACCTCTTATTATGTTTTCCAATACATTAAAAAGGCATATCGGTGTCAAAACTAAAGATTGTTCAACACTTAAATGTGCAAATTTTTCGTGTTGAATTTCGGATTGAGAGTTCATTGTATCCTGAAAATAATTTGTATAATTCCTTCGTTTGTGAGTTCATTGTATCCTGAAGATAATTTGCAGATTTCCTTCGCTTGCACTTGCTGGAACTATCAGAAAATGGGCAACAAATCTATTTTGAAAAATTGACTACTCAAGTCGAGCCTTGAACCCGATAGATCTGATTGTCTCATTATATTTTTCCTTTATCCTCTGTGTTCTAGATTGTTATTTTTTTCAACACCATGTGCACCAAATCCAACTCATTATTACGGCAAGTCAATGGCCCATGTCCACGCAAAGAAAAATCAAAATTTTGAATAGGCCCAGAACACGTATAATTTCAAGCCAAGACCTGCAATATTAATTCTACGAAAATATTGCTTCATTATTTCTATCTTGTTGCATTGGCAACTAAAAGTCCATTTGCTTGCGCATTCAAATCATTTCCATGCTATTAGATTTTTTTAGTCCACGTTTGGTTGTACCAAATATTATCAATTTTCATAATATTTTACACCAAGTTAGATTAATTAATCATGATATTTGGTGCAACCAAACACAGTCTTAGTCAATAAAAGCAAAACACCGTTCTACACGCATTCACCAAGGTTACGATCGAGGCAGCACTTTCTACACCACCCTCATTGATAAAACGAAGTAGATGATGTGTGGCCCGCATCTTTGAATTACGTACATAGATTTTGTGCACATATAAAATAGCTGAAGTATACAACTCTACTTTGACTGAAGTTGACCTTTTTTCTTTTCTTTTTTTTTCTAAGTTGAATAACAATGCACGAGTGAATTGCTTCGAGTCATCACGAGTCATGTGAATTCGAGGCTGAACGAGGGTTGATATATGCACGTTGGTATTATCCTGTAATCGAGTAGAACTAGGCATACCCTTGGCTCCATTTTCTATTCTCAAAGTCAGGCTTAGTTATGTTGGTAGAGCTCAACCGGATTTCAATGAAATGGGCCAGGTTGTGGTTAGGATTGATGAATTTTAAGTTGGTCAGGTCGGATACAGGGTAATGTGTCGGGGGTCAGGTTTAGGCCGGAAATTTTGGCCTGATTGGTCAACGGGTCAGAACAGAGTGACCCTGAGCTGACCTGAACCAGACTCATTTGCCACCACTAGAGGAACATAGAAAAAATACACTGCAACACCATGCTCTTCAATGATGCAAACCAGAGCCCAACCCAAACCCGACCTTGCCATCCCTAGAGGAAAGTTTTTTTTTTTTTTTAATGCAATACCATGCATTAGTCAAAATGCAATAACGTGCATTCTTCAACTATAAATGCGCCACGATAGATCCTTAAAATACCAAGACTAATTCATCTCATAGACCTGACCCAGCTGAACACCTCATCGATCAAGATTTTGGGTTTTCGAACCATGCCAGCTGAGATGGGTACAACCTACAAGCTTTTAGAGGCATGCTCCATCCACAGTGCAACACAACATAACAATGGTATGGAGTACCAAAGCATAGGCACCACTTATCCGAGTCCAAACTGGAATGGAATTATACATAGACCACAAACCATACAACTACTCTATGGATGGAAATGGCAAGAATGATGCCATTGTTTAGGATAGATGGTCGACATTCACTAGCAATAGAATGCATAAAAGCACTTAGAAATCGATCCAATAACCAAAAATGATTTTGATAGAAAGCCATGAATTGAGCTGGAAAAGGGGATTAAAAACTACCAGTAGACCTGGAACTCTCCCATGGTCTTTGAAATTGAAAACAAACCTGAAGACATTCATTCAGACAGAATAAACATTGTACATTTGCCAAGATGGGGATAATGGCACTAGATCCAAGCATCCATCAGGTGGGGTTCCACCACATAGCAGCACTGACCGAAAAATAAGCTGTCTTCTACTTATTAGGTGGGTCACAATGTTAAAAACAAATGGACAGGTTAAGAGAACGTGGCCATGATTTGGTTAGTACCAACACAAGAAGGATGTAACAGTGAAGAAAGCAAATCAGGATGTTTGTTGACCATAAAACAGCAAGGGGCAGATTAAACATGGAGAAGGCCTGCGCTGTGCATGAACATGGACCAGCCAGCCATAATTCCATACCAAGCAAAGGTAGATACAAGCAAAAACAGATACGAATGCAGAACAAGACATCCACACGAGGGTTGGTGGGACCTATTCATTGAACAGGTGCGTAGATTTTATATATGAAAAAAAAAAACACTAGGTTTTCAGTTTTGTACATTTGGGCCTATAACTCAGTGAGCCCAGATCATTAGTCCATTGGGACCTACCTTTGATGGACCATTTTCTCTAAAAATATCCCAGATTAGTAGAGATGCTAACCACCGTTCTTGCGCCTCTTTGAGTAGACTGTTGCTGCATGTATCTTCTCAAGTTTCTATCCAGGCTACTAAATGAAAGGCTTGGATCTCCAAGATGGGATTTTATGGAGGAGCCCGAGAGAACAATGCTCTGGATCAAAGAACCATTGGTATGATACTCAAGGCAGACTGAATTCTTAAAGCTCATAAAAGAGACGTATGTGCACCATAAAAAAAGTAAGAAAACACAGCTATAGCTTAATGACAGAACAAGAAATTGTGAGAGCAGTGGGTGAGTATTGAATTGCACAAGGAGACAAATGATCACATTGTCAATAGAAGAGCATAATCTGAAACTGCTTTTTCCCGAGCTATTCCCTACATGTCATCACTAGTTGAAAACATGAAGAAATCATTGAATAACACCAAGGAAATCCGTCTCTTCAAGCTGACAAGAATCAGATTGTGAGAACCAGAATATCTCATTTACACCAAAATCCTACCAGTTTTTCAAAATCTAACAGTAGGGAAAGATCATATTCAGCTAGAATACCACAGTTCAAAAATTCAAGTCCCACTCAAGTTTCCCGCCTAGACCTCCGCGGCCGAGGGGCAGCAGCATCTTCTTTCTCATTTCCATCCTCCTTTTCACCACTGCTTCCTTGATTGTCAGTCTCTGCAGCAGCAGCATTCTCTGTTTCCTTAACGACCTTTGCAGCAGCCTATACAGAAGATAACAATCTTAAGACAATGTTCTGAATTCTCCTAAAACCATAAACAGCACAACCTTTAAAAATAAAAAATAAAAAACACACACAACAATGACGATAACAAATAATGATATGTTAGAGAGGGAAACGATATAGATTAAACACTTACAGCTGGCTTCTTCCCACCGAAAAGAATCCTAAAGAATATCGTTAGGATCACCACCAAAATAGAGATGAGAACGCCAATTGTCAGATTAGGCTGTTTTTCTCCCTTCTCAATGACATCCTGCACAACAAGGTACAACACTGTAAGAAATCTCTTGATGATAAAACCTCAATTAAGAGAAATAAAGATATTGGGAAAATCTTGAGATGACATAATTATGTAGCAGAAAACCCTTTAAAAAAGACAACAGACTGAATTTCAAGACAGACGTAAAAGCTAGCAAAACATTAACACTTCACTAGAATCTAATGGATCAGCGAGACAAAAGGTGCAGGACTGAACAAACCAGGGAGTACACTTACAATTATATTGATCTTGTAAGCTTCCAAGAAGGGTATGTCTGCTATCCGGTAGAGGACGTCAAATACCTTCTTCTGAAGACCGCAAAAGAATTGTCAGAATCAAAACCAAAATTTATGACTAAAGAATAACAAGGAGGACAAATAAACATGTAACAGAAAGATCACCTGGATGCCTGTAAGCCCATCTGAAGCAGCCGCTGCTGCTTCCTCTGCTTTCTGCTTTTCTTTCTCAACTTCAAACTTAGGCTTCCATTTTGTCTCCCTGTATGATGCAGCAACATTCTCATCACTTGCTATCAAAATATTGTCGAACAGGATCCCGTCTTGCATTGTCCAAATCTCAATGCCAATAGCTGCAATAGGCTCGAAGTCCGGTTTCTCAAGTTCAAAGTAATCAGGATTTGGAATCTGTTGTGGCTTCCAAATGCCCTTGTAGCTAGGATTATCAATCAGTGGGGCATGCCATTTTCCCTTGTAAGCCGGGTTTCTCTTCATTGGCTTCTTCCACTCCCCACAGCCAGAGGCTGCCTCACACTTCGGGTTATCGATCTTTGGAGCCTCCCATTCACCATCCTCTTCATCATCCCAATCTTCGGGCTTCGTGGCTTCAGGATCATCAATTTCCTCAGGCTCATCATCCAGCCATCCCTCTGGCTTCTCAGCTTCCTCATCTTCAATCTCCATTGGAGCATCCTCATCCCAATCTTCAGGCTTAACTGCAGCAGAGTCTGGAATCTTAGCCCTCTCATCCCAGTCCTCAGGCTTCTTATCATCTGGATCCGGGATTGTCTTGGCAGGGATGAGTGGAGGCTCAAAATCATCGGAAGAGAGAAAATTAGTCTTTTTCTTCTCTTCCCCATCTATCAAAATCCGCAAATCGTTATCGGGTTTGAATATCGCAGTGTACACATGAGACAGCTTGTCTGACGGGACAGATGGAGGGTACTTAAGATGGTGCTCAACATACTCCCCAGTCTTGGGGTTCTTGTGCTTGAGGATGAAATGGACTTTGTTCGTTGATCCACACTTATCAGGTCCAAACATGATTGAGTATGGTGACTCATTGTCGAATTCCTTGGGCTTCCATCCAGCCTCCTGGGGTCGAAGGTATTTCAAATAAGCCCCTCCACATTCAAGCCCATTCTGGAGACGGGTCTCAAATTGCAGCACAACTGTTCCATCCTTGAGATTCACAGGCTCCTCAAGTTGTTTCACTATTGCATACTTCTTTGCCTTCTCACTCACAAGAAGACCATAATCGTCATGACCCTCACTCTTTGAGTACTTCCATACGCCTAAAGTGAAACAACGAAGCAGAGCAACTGGTGTTAATGAAAAAGCCCAAAAATCGGGGTTGGGGGCAATACCCCTGTTGAAAAGGTTAGGATGCAACACTAAAAACAATCAGGTCACAGTTTCTATGCCATTTTACACATGATGTGAACACCAAGAAATGGGGAAGAAAAAAGAATCTTGTAGATAAGCACATAAAAGATCAACCAAACTGATGCAAGACAATTAACCACTTGCTCTAAAAGCTCGAACTGTTAGAGTATGGCGAATTAATCCCTTTATCTCATAGCCCAGGCCCCACATCTCATGAGTTAGGACCTCGGCCGAACCCCCCTCGTGGGCCCCAAATCACATGGGTACCGCCTCACACGGGCCGCTCACCCCGAGTGTGTCCCCGCATCCCACAGGCTACCCCACTCGAGTCCAGTGTGAAATGCGCATTAATCACCCCCGGTGAAGAGTCTCGAACACGAGACCTCCCTCGTGGGCCCCACCCACCCCAAGTGTGCCTCTGCATCCCACAGGCGAACCCACTCGAGCCCGGTGTGAAAATGCCCATGCATTACAAACTTCAGACAGACTAAAGCTAGGTGGCAAGCGGGGACACATATCAGACCACTCTGTACTAATAAAAATCAAATATCAGAGCCAAGCCTCATGTTCAAAAGGTTAGAATGCACTAATGCAAACCTTAAGGTTACGGATTTTGTGCAACCTAACAAATGAGAGAGAGAGCTTATTGGGTAAGCATATAAGAAAGCAGCTAAATTTGATGGTGGAGAAAATAATAAAGCAGGTTGAGTCAACCAAGCAAAACATGAGTTAACAAGTTGAGATATTTCTCCAATAATTATTCTTCATGATGCAAATAGTGTATAAACTTTTGGGTTAGGTTCTAGCCAAAGACAAATGTAATAGAGGCTGTACTAAAGAATCAGCCAACCAGAATCATGCCATATATAATCAACAAGAAAATATGGACGTAAGAAATCATGCAAAAGCATAAATTCCCAACAAACAAATTACCTTATCCTCTTAAACAAATTACCTTAGAAAACAATGCACAGAACTGAATGTAGAACCCATGTTTTAGAACCATTCACTGGGTTTATTGGGAAGCTAATCTACATATTACCTTACATCATCATTCAGTTTTCCATTGCCTTCTACCTTTTTTCTTGTCTTTTAATTAAGGCAACCCCAATTTCCAAGGGGGCATGATAAACCAAGCAAAAGCAAAAGCATAAGCACCAACAGAACCCACATCTCCCCATCATATGCTTAGGATGTACTTGGATTCACTATCGAATTGAATTACGACATATAATATAAAAAAGTGGAAATAAACAAATTGTCTTCTCTGCATGTATATTGAGAGACTAAGCTTCAAACTTGTGTTAATTTCAAATTGGACCATGCCCTTATTTTCTTCTGTTTCTTCTTGCTTAATGAATAAAATCGTCAATTTTCAAAAAAAAATCTAAGTTGGTGCAGAAGGAACATAACCGCAATTTGAGGCTTATCCACTCACGTCTCATTATGAATACCACGACACATTATTAGATTTTGTCTTGAACTGAATTTTCGCAATTCAATTTGCTTCACTGGTACTGGAGTCAGCATCAGCCGGCCCCCAACAAGGTACATATTGGTATATAACAGCTGATACACACCACATAACAGCCGATGCACAGTAACATAGTGGTCCATATGGTGTTATTACTAATTTATTGACATGCTGCCAATACATACCAAAACATCACCAAAATAATCAATCAATCAATCATCATCTAAGCCATATCCCAATTAATTAGGGCCAGCTACATGAATCTTGTTCCGCCAATCCACTCTATCAAGGGTCATACCTTCAGTTAAACCATTGGTCCAAAACAAAAGAATCAATGCAAGCGAAAAATGTGACACATCTGTTTTTATATATATATATATATATATATATATATATATATATATATATATATATATATATATATATTCCGCTCATATATTGAACAATGTTTACATATCAAAATGCAACCCAATAACCATTTTCAAATTTCAGTCCACTCAAAATCATAATATTAAAACTGGGCTGGATGATAGCATGTTTGCCACACCTAAGGGGCCAATAGTATCATTTCCATGGTACATGCAGCATAGGACTGCATCAATCCTGATCATTCAAATTTTGGACCCGTAGCAGGCAATGATGGCCCGAAAGGAAACCAATCCAGCAATCCTCACTGTCCATTCAGTCACCATCAAACAGACAGCTAAAATGAAAAGGCCCACTGATCCAAATTCCATGGGTGAAATCAAATCAACAAGATTGACCAGTCAGCATGAGTTATGCGCTATGCTCAATCTGAGTGGCCGACAATACAGTCTAGATTGGCATACTCTTCTTTCACAGATACAAGGGATGTGTTGCTGACATTGCCTTACGGGGATCAAGCTCATTTAACATGTCAGCATACATAAGATCCGTTGAAAACCTACTACATAGTAAACCAGGAAGTCAGATAATTCAATTTTACTATCTGAATTTCCGTTTTCCCGATCTAAGATTACAACTCCAAACATCATCTAAAATAGCCACTGATAAGCAAAGCAAATTTAGTAAAAATCAATGACGAAATGCAATAAAAGGAATTCCAATATCCTCAGATCTGAAATCATACCTTTGTAATCATCTTTCTCAGATGCGATCCATCGCCCCTCAAATGATTCATCGAAGGACTCATAAAACGGCTGAGAAAACATTGCATTTTCGGAATCAAAAAGAAAGAAACTGCAAAATCACTAACATGAAATAAAAATTACAAAATTAAATAAATAAATAAATAAAAACTCACTGTATCAGATGCACGGAGCTTGAATGCGAAGCAAGAGATCAAAACCAGAAAAAACAGGAGGGGGATCCGCTTCCCTACCATCATTCAGATCGAGATCTCGTAAACCTAGAATGAAACAACGTCAAGATCAAAACCCTAAAGAAAGGTTAAAAATCCTCCAAAAACCCTAACCCTAGCTCTGCCGATCTGCCATTTCAGAAATGGAAGAACAGGTCACGAGTTGGGAAGAAGGGAAAGCATAGCCGTGAATAGCGAAGATTTAACGGTGTATGATCGAGATCTCACCGAGAAATCGACGGTCGAGACGTGAAGCTCCGCAAAGCGAGTGTCGATCGAGATGTAGTCTTCCGTTGCTGGCTGGAGAGAGCGTAATAAAAAGACGGCTTCTGAATAGCTTCGACCAATGATATCATGCGCCACGTTTATCTAACCAATGAAATGGTGACACGTCATCAATATGACACGAACCACTGCGTTGGTGACTGATTTAGATAGTGTGACTCTTTTGCCCCTCTATAAATCATCAATTATATCCATCATTAGGAAAGAATGAATGTCATAATTATCTTCTTTTACAATATTTTGGGTACCCCTTATGTGTCACACTATACTGTTGCTTGGATCGAACACATCCTAACGTATTACTGGAAATGGATCCGATTGCATCGGACGCCGTGTCTATGATCCAGGCCGTTGGTTTGGCGAAATACAACGCTGAGGGGGAGGGAGCAGAGTAGGTGCGGCCGGGAAGCGGACGTCCATCTGTTTTACTTTTACCCTCTCATTTTCAGGACATATCCCAAAATTGAAGTATTTCCAAAGCTAAAATGGACCATACCAGTGGAAACAGTGGGAATTGAAGGCCTTTTGGGAGCCACGTAAGGTAATATTTGTGTTTTCCCTTTATCATGATATGTGTGACCTAATAACTGGGAGGACAAATAAACATCGTCCTAGGCTCTAGGAAGATTTAATGGTTAATGTCATTATCTTCGACTTTTCCAATTATGTGTGGTTCACTTGAGTTTTACATATGTTCAATTTTAATCCTTGCATTGAAATGAGATGGAAAATGGACCAATGGCGTCCATAAGACACATACATCCACGGTAGGCTATAGGGTTTTTTAACTACCTTGACTAACTCGACTTGGAAAAGCTCGATATAACGTGGCTTGATATTGAGTTCAAGCTGAGTCGAGCTGATTTTTTTTAGCTTGAAAAATTTTCAAATCGAGTTCAAGTTTGGCCAAGCTCGACTCAACTCAAATAGAACCTCAATTCAAATCGAACTTGAATTGAACCAATTCAGTGACTTGATTACTTTGATATTGATGTTGGTCACCAAGTTTTTGATGAAATAACTCAACGAAGTGTTGGTTAGTGGCAATGAAGGTATGTATATAAACAAATACTATTTTTTCTTAATTTTGATGTTGCCTACAAGGTATTGATGAAATATCTGTAAATTATTGTTATTTTACATACCGTAAAAAATTGAAAGTGACTACTTGAACTCAGTTCAAACTAACCCAAGTTGCTAACCAAACCGAGCCGGGTTGGCCAATCAAGCTCAAGGACTAAGTCGAGTTTGTACTAAGATCAACTAGCGGTTGAGCCAACTCGACCTATGCTAAGCTCGATTCGGTTGGGCGATCCACTTCCATAGGCCCTGCGTCGACCTGCAAGGCCCCACCCCACCAGCAAGGTATGGCCCTTAGTGTGTGGGTCACTTTGATGTGTGTACTATATATCTGCCACATTTATCATTTTTACAATTCAATTTTAGAGCGCAAGTCTAAAATTGAAGCAAGTCTAAATCTTAAGTGAACCACACCATAGGAAACAGTGGTGATTGAATGTCTACCATTAAAAATTTTCTTAGGCTCACCTTAGTAATGTTGATCCAAAACTTTGTTGGCCCACATGAAGTTTTCAATGGTCAATCACCACCGTTTCATGTGGTGTGGTCCACTTGAGATTTCAATTTGCTTAATTTTTGGGCAAAATGGATGGACTGCGTGGATATACGGTACATGCATCAGCTGGATGCGTTAAGGGGGCTGCGTCAAAGTCTTGAATATCAGAAAATCTCAAGCTTTCAAATCAATGGGCCACAAAGTAACCATAAACGTGGGAGTTCATATTCATCATAAAAAGGTTAAATCGACGGTTGAGATGTGAAGCTGGAGTATCCTAATTATTCCAATAGTTCCTTTGTTAGATGTCGTCTACTGCGTTGAGTCCAATTGCATGCCATTTAGAACTCCGAGTACACTCCACGTCCGATAGTCAATAGATGTGCTAGGTGGGGCCACCACAATGTTTGTGAGAAATACATCCGTCCATTCTTCTAGCGAGCTCACTTTCCGATATGCAACAAAATATAAGGGCATCCAAATTTTAAGTGCAACTGGACTAGAAGAAACAGTGGGGTCCGTCGAAACATTCATATGGCTACAAATGTTTTATATTATATTAAGTTTCTTGTGTGCTTTCTTCATCCCAATTGGAATGACCTTATAAACAGATTGGATGGCATATAAATATCAAGAGTTAGAATAACCTTATAAATGGATTGGATGGCAAATAAGTATCAAGCTAAGAGTCCTGAAGGTTTCAACGACAGACATTTCTTTCTCCAATTTTTCCATTCCCATGGCCAACCCTTGTGTTTTTGTCACTTGTCTTAAAATGAGCTATCAAAATGAAAAAATGAGGCAAATTTCTCATGACATCACTGTGAGCCCCAGTTAAGCATCCCCTAGCAGGAACTTCATGATAAGGGGTTGTTTGGCACCGTGGATTCAAGGGGATTTCAAATCCCCTTATTGTTTGGCACCCTAATGGCCTGTTTGGGAGCTTGGATTTGAAATCCCTGGTATTTGAAATCCTTCTACTGTATTTGGCACCTTTGATTAAGAATAGCTTTAATCCAAAAGTAGCTTTGCATAGTATATTTATTATATTTACGGGGGTTTGAATTTAATTACTAAATCAACTTTAATATATATAATTATTGAACGTATGTAATGTTTAACACAATGGTTGTAATAAGCCTACTCAAATATACACTTTGTTCAAAAATGATGAATTTTCAAGTCTCGGATAGGCCACAAGCACAAGATCACATAACTAATAATTTTTAACCGTTGATTTACATGGACAATGTTTGGACAGTGCTGGTCACCATATTAAAGTAATTATGGTGATGCAATTGATAATCTAATTAATTTGGGGTATCATTAGTGAGGCATGTGTCCAATAGATTAATAGTCAAGTGACACACGTGTTACATATGCAACTCTTGGAAGGAATTTATATGTAATCCAAGCTTTTTATCATGTATTTAAAACCCCGTAGATTTGAAACACTCAGTCACTTTATAGTGCCAAACAACAAGGGGATTTGAAATCTCCTCAAATCTACTGTGTCAAATGACCACTAAAGTGAGGGCTTGGATTACATCTAAAATCCTTCCAAGAATTGTACGGGTAACATGTGTGTTACTAGATTATTATTCTATTCAACACATGCCCCACTAATGATACCCAAAATAATTAGATTATCAATTGCACCACTATAATTACTTTAATACGATGGTCAACACTGTTTAAAAATTGTCCATATAAATCAACGGTCATGTGATATTGTGCTTGTAGCCCATCTGAGTTGAAAATTCATTCTTTTTGAGCAAAGTGTATATTTCAGCTGGCTTATTATAATCATTCCGTCAAATATTACATATGTTCACTAAAGATATTAAAGTTGTTTTATTAATTAAATTAAAACCACAATAAATATATTATGCATGGTTACTTTTGTGCCATCGAGGATTTCAAATCCAGGGGTTCAAATCCAGAGGTTCTGAATTGAGGCTCCCAAACAGGGTCTTTTACAGGAAATCTGCTTCAGATTTCCCGTGCAGCACAGTAATATCTATGTGCCTCTGCTGTTGGAAGTTGTCCAGGGCATACAGATACGCCGGTTACTCCGTCCATCAGTTTTACAAGACCACGATAGTATAGGAATCCAGCATTTCTATGAATCACGTGGTCCACACCAAAAGAACCTGTGGAAACGCAAATGTCCACCATTAAAACCTTCCTAGAGCTGACCACGATGCTTATATGCCATCCAAACTGTCCATAGTGCTAGTACTACTCAGATAAAACTGTAGACACAAATATCATCCTGATACAAACTTCTGTGGCCACACAAAGCTTTTGATGGTGGATGTTCAATCTCTGTTGTTCCTTTGGTACAGGCTACATGAGTTTTGGATCTGACTGATTTTTAGACTCTTGTCCCATGGTGGTGCTGCATAACTGATGGACAAAGTAGATTTGTAAAGGCATCTATGTAGGCCCCACACAGCCTCCAACTAGATGAGGATGTCAATTGCCTAGTTACACAATCAATAGCAGCCAGTGTCTACTTGAAGGTGCTATGTGGGACTACCATGATGTATGTGTTTTATCATACTGTCCATACATTTTTTTTTCAAATCATTTTAGGATATGAGTCCAAAAGGAGAAACTCAAATCTCATGTTAACCACGTCACATGAAATAGCGGTGACTAAATGCCCTCAGTTAAAAACTAATTGGCCCACAAAAGTTTTGGACGAAGCTAATCATGAAAAATAAACATTATAATATGTTCGAGAATTTGTTAACGGTGCACTAAATCACCACTATTTTATTGTGAGGTGGTCCACTTGAGATTTTGATCGGTCTCAATTTTTTACCCGTACCTTAAAATGATCTTAAAAAAATAAAATACATAAATGGTGCAGATAAAACACATATATCATGGTGAGGCCTATAGAGCACTGTCTAGTAGCGTCAGTAGGCAATAAGCGTCCAGGAAAGGAACGCGGCTTCGGTGATCCCCACATCCACCGATGTGGGTGGCACACATATTTGCACCGTCCATCTATTTTTATAACTCATTTTTAGGGCATGATCCAAAAATGAAGCAGATTCAAATCTCAAGTGAACCATAATACAGGAAACAGTGGTACTCCGACTATCAAAAACTTGAACTGAGCCACAAAAGTTATGGTCCCTTTATATCAAGTTAATATTTGTGTGGTCAATCTCTTCATCCATGTCTATGTGACCTTGTCAACGAGTTGAGGCAAATAAACATTTCGGTGCCCTACAAAGTTTGTAATTGAGGGGATTCAATTACCATTGTTTCCTGTGGTATGGTCCACCTATGATTTGGATTTACTTCATTTATGAGATACCCTAAAATGAGATGCCAAAATGGATGGACGGTGTAAATGTAAGGCACACACATCAAAGTGGGCCTCATAGTTAGGGATCCACCCAAATCGGAGTCAGGAACTTCCTGTGATCAGATCATTAGAAAATTACCCATATTCAAAAGCTAAAGTCCCAATATGTAAGGATGGGTGTGAGATTAACCATGCGATCCCACCGTCAGATGGCACACGAGTGTCCAAGATGTTCATCTCACAGCCTCTACTGTAATATTCCCTGGACAAAAAATAGTGTTGGTTTCCTGATCAGTCACGTAAGACTTGTAGGAGTACAGTGGACGGTTAAAAAACTTTAAATGATCCAAAGTCGACTTATAAGAGTCGAACATTTGATCAATTTTCTACCTTCCTTTTAGGCAGAGAATATGGTAGTTATGCACACTACTGAATGGCTGGGATCTTTGACACGTTAGCCGTCCATCAGTGGGAATCAGTCCTGGAATGGTAGGTACAACCTCCACTGGCATTCTATCAAATTCTCTTTTGGATCGGATACATTCCTAAGGAGATAATCTAAAGTATGGATCTGAAAGAGAAAAACCAGTATTGAATTTAAAATAACATGTTTGTTAACTGACATTTGAAATGTTTGAAGTAGGTTACTTTGACACATTTGCTTTGGTAAAAAAGTCGTGATTGAATCCCTACCATTAAAAACTTCATGGATTTGACCGGAATGTTTATTTTCCATCCAACCCGTTGATCAGGTTAAAAAAACATAGATAAAGAAACTGCAAAAATATCATCTTAATCCAAAGCTTTTGTAGCCCACGAGAACTTTTAATGGTCATTTACCATGGTTTCCTGTACTATGGTCCATATGAGATTTAGATATGATTCATTTTTTAGATCAGGCTCAAGAATGAGCTTTCAATATGGATGGACAGCATGATGCTACAACACAATGGGCCCCACAATTATGGGTCCACCAACTTCGGTGATCCCAATTCCGCATTGACGGTGTCAGTAACCCTCGCTACTGGGGATGCGGATTGCGTCCTACCCCCGCCTTGATGGTAATACGTCCGTGCAGGGATACGTGGGCCATAGTGATGTAAGTGTTTTATCCACCCTATTCATCGCTTTTCTCGTATCATTTTAAGATATAATTTTACACATTAATCAAGTACACAACTTCAGTAGACCACACCAAAAGAAGCTGTAGTGATAATGACATCCACCATTGAAACCTTTCTATGGGACAACGTGATGTTTTTTTACCATCCAACCTATTCATAAGGTCATGTAGGCGTGGATGAAGTGAAAAAACAAATATCAGCTTGATCCGAGACTTCTCCAGCATTGAGAAGTTTTTAATGGTAGATGTTCATTTCTGACTTTGTCGTCTACTTAAGACCTTTACCTGCCTCATGTTTTGGCTCATACCTTAAAATGATATGAGAAAAACGACAAACGGCGTAGATAAAACATTTACATCACGGTGGGCCCCATACAGCCCTGCCGGACGAATTACTGTCTGGGTGGGAGTAGGACGCAATCCGTGTCCAGCTATTGGACGGTGTTGTGTGGCCCACGTATGTGTTTTATCCATGCTGTCCATCCATTTTTCGAAATCATTTTAGGGAATGATTCCAAAAATGAGGATGTTCCAAATCTCATGTGGCCGAAAACTTTTGTAGCCCATTAATGATCAATCACCACTGTTTCCTATGATATGGCCCACTTGATAATTGGATTTGCTTCAATTTTATTTTTTTTATTTATTTTTATAAACCTTGATCAACAAAGTGGATATATAATACATACATCAAGGTGGGCCCCACGGAATGAGCTAAGGTCGGTGGCATGTTGCACGCCACCCAATCTGCTCACCCAAATTGGGAAGCAAATTAAGGTAAGACCATGAACCACCGACGTGGGTGAGATCCCTGACCGTGGGGCTCACAGTGATGTGTGTAACTTAAATCCACGTTGTCCAACCATTTTAAAAGTACATTTCAGGACATTATTTCAAAAATAAAGCTAACACAAATTTTAGGTGGACCACACCATAGAAAATAATTGTGATTTAATTATCACCATTAAAAACTTCATGAATTTCACCGAAATATTTATTAGCCATCCAACCTATTGATAAGGTCCATCTAGAATTTGGAGTGGCTTCATTTTTTGTATCATCTCCTAAAATGAGCTTTCAATATGGATGGAGGATATGGATGTAGTCACATACATTACAGTGGCCCCATAGTCAGGTCCCACCCACCTAAGTGGATCGAGGTCACACCTAATCCGCTCCTCCCCCGACATGGAGAGATGACGGACCTGTCGGAGGACTTCGTGGGCCGAGGGCCTACTGTGATGTATGTGTTTTATGTTGAATTTTAAATTATTTTAAAATAAGTTAGTGTTTCAAAATATCCTACGGATGTATTTTTTCACTGAAAGGTTATATCCTTTCAATTTTTATTTTGAAAAGTTGTGTCTTTTGAAGCCTAAGGGTCACACCACTTGGGTTTAAACCCAATAGTCACAACCTTTTGTGAAAGGGTGTCTTCACAAAGTCTATAAATAGACTTCTGATTTTAAGTTTTCAAATAGATTAGAAAATCAGATTTCCTCTTAAAAATGTGTTCAAGTATTTTCTAGTTCGGGTTAAGACTATAAGTGGTTCGAGCCCATGTACAGTGAGTGCACCGCTGGGACCGGGTTATAGTCGTTGTATCCTGGAGGTCGATTGCTCTGGAAACCTGTTGCACTTGGGACGCTGTCTAAGGGGAGCAAATTCGATTTCAAGCCGAGTGACTCACGTCACACCTCGACTTATACAAATTGATAAGTTTTTTAACTTTCTTATTTTAATTTTATATAATTTAAATAATTTTTCAAACTCCAATTTCCAACAATCTTGAAATCGAATTTTTGGTTTTGGAGGCAATAGCTTGCCTATGATGATCCCTAGCTGATCTGAAAGGATGATTAGCCACAATGGGAACTAAGACGAGTGGAGGTAAAAGGCCTACGGGTCATAAATCCTCTGACTAAGTGACTATCTAAAAGATTAGTCAATGATACATCGAAGGGAATGGGGCTGAGCCTAATATATGAGCTACCAGTGTTAGCAACCCAACCTATACGAGTAGAGATCCTATTAGATAGGTTCAATGGGTAAACAACAAGACACGAGGTAGACGATTGCACTGATGTAAATGAGTCCCTTCTATAGTGTACAGTGCGAGCAGCAACGCAGAAGGATGAGTTTTTAGAACTCTTAATGAATCCATAGCCATATATTTGGTGGTGTATACAGTTGCTGCATATACTTGATGGAATTCACCTATATGGGTGTGGAGGTGGAGGCCGCTTCCTATGAGAATCTGGGCGAATTCTCTAGAGCACTCATGAAATCCAGGTAATGGTGCATGGCCGAAACGCACCGAACCGCAGAATCACTTGTAGCGAAAAAGTTGTGTGAGTGACATGTACTTGCGATCTACATTAAAAGGAATTAGGTTCAAGACTATGGTGTCACCTAATTCCTGTAGACCTGTCATGTTTACTCTAATGTCGGTTCAAGTCTATGGTGACACCGGCACCATTGCACAACTCTTCCATCTTAACCTGAAATGTCAAAAATTTTGAAACATGTGGGGGATTGTTGAATTTTAAATTATTTTAAAATAAGTTAGTGTTTCAAAATATCCTACGGATGTGTTTTTTCACTGAAAGGTTATATCCTTTCAATTTTTATTTTGAAAAGTTGTGTCTTTTGAAGCCTAAGGGTCACACCACTTGGGTTTAAACCCAATAGTCACAACCCTTTGTGAAAGGGTGTCTTCACAAAGTCTATAAATAGACTTCTGATTTTAAGTTTTCAAATAGATTAGAAAATCAGATTTCCTCTTAAAAATGTGTTCAAGTATTTTCTAGTTCGGGTTAAGACTACAAGTGGTTCGAGCCCATGTACAGTGAGTGCACCGCTGGGACCGGGTTATAGTTGTTGTATCCTGGAGGTCGATTGCTCTGGAAACCTGTTGCACTTGGGACGCTGTCTAAGGGGAGCAAATTCGATTTCAAGCCGAGTGACTCACGTCACGCCTCGACTTATACAAATTGATAAGTTTTTTAACTTTCTTATTTTAATTTTATATAATTTAAATAGTTTTTCAAACTCCAATTTCTAACATTTTATCCAGACTGCTAGTTTCTTTTAACATATCATTTTAGAGAGTAAGACCAATGCCAAGGCAAGTCTAAGGCTTAAGTGAGCTACACTACAAGTAGTGTAAATTTGATGCGTACCATTGAAAACTTCTTGGGGCCACAAAAGTCTTAGATCAAATTAATTTTTGTGTTTTTCCTTTATTTAAGTTTGTGTGACCTTGTGAATAGGTTAGATGGCAAATAAACTTTATAATGGACACTATAAAGGTTTTAACCGTAGTCATTCCATTCCCACTATTTTTGGCTATGTGGTCAACTTGTGCTTTTGATGTACCTCTTTTTCTAGGGTCAATCTCTAAAATGGTATAGAAAAATTGATGGACGGTGTGGATCCAACACATAACTCATGGTGGGCCTAGAGAAGTGTCACACCTTAAATGTTAGGTTGTGTATTACACAAAGGAGAAAATCTACGTTGCTCTTGGTAATTTTGAATTATTTTTTTTAAGTGTCCACTAAGTGCATTTTAGATTCACCATTAACTGAGGCATCCTTCACCAAAAAAAATAAAAAACAAAAAACAAAAAACCGAGAGAGAGAGAGGGAGAGAGAGAGAGAGAGAATTTACGAGCACTTTCCTCGTTCGGTATTAACAAATAACACTAAATGTTGAGCACTTTCCGCGTTAAATAAAAATTTTCAGTGTTTATAAATAAGCCCTTACACTTTTATCATCCCTCCCTTTCTTCAGTGTGTTTTTAAAATAGCGAACGGTTGCTATGAACTTATTTCTATTACATCCAATCTCTTTCTTATATCCAAATCCTCTTAAAATTTAAATTTAAATTTTAAATCTGAGAGATTTAAACGAAGGATTTGTGGGGAAATGTGTGGGACAACCTATTAATTGTTGCCCACAAGTTAGCCCAATATGCTTATATCCAACATCAATCATTCAATCTGATTGTAATACAAGCACAATTTAGATTGTTCATCTAACTTATATAATAAAAATCAATATAAAAGTATCTATAATTATAATAATTATAAGTGTGGGACTAGTTGGAACATTGTTATCTTTTCACAATTGTTCGAGTACTAAGTGATAACTTTGCCGACACTTAATAATTCAAGTTTTGGCTTATCTTAGTTTACATGAATACGTAAAATGTAGTTGACTTCTAATTTAGAGTATTAAACCAACATAAGCACTTATATAGTTTTATCTAGAAAACTCAATTTCTCGCAAATATCTACTTAAATTCGTTTTAAAATAACAACATAATAAATATAATTTTAAATTATATTTACAAAAACCTATAAAAACTTGATATTGTCATTGGACAAATATTAATAGTTTCAAAAACTTGATGTAGCTATGACGAGATCATTCCCACAAAAATATGTGGTTTAAATTTGATAAGATATTGTTAGATAAACTCAAAAATAAAGCTCCAAAGATTAAGTATTAAATACTTAGGTGTTGTTCGGTAAACTGAAAAATAAGATTTAAAATTTAAATCAAATACTAAAATCTGAAAGTGCTAAATTTTAGTACTTATAAGTATAGAAAAATATGTTTATTAATTTGTTTGAAAAAAATCTCAATATATGAAAATAAACACTTTTTTTTTCACAAAAACTTGTTTGGTAAACAAAAACTACCGATGTTTAAAAATTGATATATTTACCTCGAATATTGTCTTAACCAATGTTTTTTTTTTTAAAAAAAAAATATAAAGTATGAGACGTAACCTATTATTGTCACTCTACCAAAATTGGCATACCTTGTTGAAAATTAGCAATCTAGAACACAAAAAGGATAAAGAAAAAATACAATGAGACAATCAGATTTATTGGGTTCAAGGCTTGGCTTGAATAGTTAATTTCTCAAAACAGATTTGCTGCCCTTTTTCGAGTAGTTCTAGCAAGTGTAAACGAAGAAAATCTTTAAATTGTCTTCAGGATACAATGAATTCTCAATCCGAATTTTAATACGAAAATTTGCACATTTAAGTGTTGAATAGATCTTAGTTTTAACACTGATATACCTTTGAAATGTATTGGAAAAACACACTAAAAGGTCATATTCGAGAGTATTGCACAGTAGAGAGAGAGGGAGAAGAATACATATATGGATTATAATATCCAGGATTTATAACAATTGAATGGTCATGAAGTTCTTCTTGTAGAGATACCAAAGTACCTCTTCAAGACATCAACACCCATTCATAGCAAGCAACATCTTTTCATGAAAGGACTTGACCTTTCTCTTATGACAATTATTTTTGTACCTTTTTAGGCAGAAAAAGGTCATTCAACAGTTTAAAACTACTGTCACATGTGTAAGACCCGTATCCTAGCCCGTACCATTCCATAGGCTTCCGCGGTCATCCCGGTCAAGTTCTGGTTATCGAGGCCGATTATCGAGGCTGATTCCGATTACCGAGGCTGAATATTGAGGCCGATTGTCGAGGCCCAATGTGATGTATATGCAACTCATACTTAAGGTCCATTGTGATGTATATTCAACCCGTGTTTAAAGCCCAATGTGATGTATATGAGGCCTATGTGATGAGGCCCATTGTGATGCATTTGAGGACCAGGCCATGAAGCTCATTGTGATATATGTTAGGCCTACGTGAAAGGCCCATTGTGGTGTGTATTAAGCTCTTGAGTGAAGCTCATGGTGTTGTATATTTGACCCTTGTGACAGGTCATGAGTCCACTATATGTTAGGCTCTATGAGGGTCATTCCTTGAGGGCAATGTTGGTTAAATGTCCACATTGTCGAGGCCAATTGCTGATGCCAGTTATTAATAACCGATTATGAGTATGTGATAACATAGCATCATGATACATGCCTATACACATCATCTGCATGTTTGTTATGAAATGTGGTTGACCATTGCATATGTCATTGGGAAGGTTGTTATGAGACTCCTGGATAGGCGGAGGTTATGTTACATGAGCGCATGGAATGCGCAGAATTGATGCATGACTGGATTGTATGACTCATGCATCTTACATTATGTGTTATGAGTACTATACGCCCTAGCGATATCAAGGCCATAGCTACCGCAAGCATATTGTGGATGACCAGATGGAACACCAAAAATATTTGGTTCTATCATACGGGCATCATAGATATTCCTGGGTGAAAATTTCTAAACCTCCGAGGCTAAAAGACGCCCCAACGTCGAGACCGAGTGGATATATATAAGTGCATGATGGCGAATACCAGGAGGCCGCGTCTCCCACTGTGTCGTAGTCGGTTGGAAGGAGTGTGGCCTTACCCGCCCTAGGGTAAGGGGCATTGCTAGGTTGAGTTTGACTAGCTCGTGAATGGGTCCGCTATCAACGTGCAGGGTACATATGAGCTAACTACTGGCCAGGCAGATAGTGAGGTCTTTTCCACTTGCATGGTCCTGCGTCAGTGGGCGGTGATTTGTATGTAGAGTATACTAGACCCCGGTGATGATCCTAGAGATGAACAGTACTAATATGAGGATTTATTGGAAGGAGTTGCATATTCATTCATTCATTCATTTACTATCCACTCGGGTTGGTGGTGCGCAACTATTTATTACATGTGCTTTCGCAATGGCCATGATTTTGGTTAGGGTGCGCGACTAACCTGAGATCAGGAGTTTACCACATTGAGTTTGACTATCCAAATTTAGGTATATGACTATTTTAGATAGAAGTCCCTTGTGATGAACCTCATAGCCTGCGATACTACGTATTAGCATCCCGACTTCACACTCCAGCATGGTCATTCCATTCGCACCGCATATTGCATTACATCCGCAACATATGACATTTTGGATTACTATGTTTTTGCATTTATATGGTCTAGGTACAGGCGACGCTATTCATGAACTCATCAGGAATTGTATATTGTATCACATCATCGGCATCTGATATTTTGGCTCTTTATGACCCTTCATTTGCATAGCTGATCTGTATTACATATTCTGGTATTAATTGACTCATAGACTTGTCAGCATTTTCACTTACTCTAATATCATATGATTCATGATCTTACCAGTATTTTCGATATCGTATGATTTTGGCATTGTATTGAATACCTGACATTTACATTATGCACACACTTAGACCACCCTCTAAGTTTTCTATAAGCTTATGCACGATAGATGCGTGCAGGTGACGTTAGGTTGTAACAACATTGAGCTTGGATCATGCAGCAGCCTTCTGGAGCTTTGATCTTCGATATATGTAGTTTCCCTTTTAGCATTATATTTAAATGTTTATATTAATGGATATGTGATGATGATATCGCCTTTGTGATTTGGGTGTACTTGTGGTTATGCTTAATACAAGTCAAATGTACATTAGAAAATCCTCCTTGTAGGATCTCAAGATCGAAATCTGGCGTACGGATGCTGGGTGCCGAGAATAGGGTACTACGGAGGCTGTCGGCACCGAATTCGGCGATCGAAAATTTTGTGAATTAGTTTCCGAGTTTGTGGTGTGACAGAAGTTGGTATTGTTGAGGGTCAAATATTGCATATTAGACCCCTGTTATGGCCTGGATTTACGTACATAATACTATTAACGATCCACTTTAAATCGTATTTGTGATGCAGAGTGTATTTGCGAGCATGGACTGAAAAAGGGAGTTTAAATCATGGATTTAACGTTCTAAAGTCACCAGTGCAAGGGACGGACTCCAGGGGACCAAGATTAAGAAATTTACACGCCAGAGATCCGCGAAAATCTAAAAACTGAAGCTCAAGTTGCCCGAAACTAGTGCAGAATGCAAGATCACAGGGTTTCGGCCATCCGATCGACACGAGACTTCATGCATGGCCTGAGGACCATAAATTAACCGTACACGTCAATTTTCATCCATTGAACACCTGTGAAAGTTGCTCAACGGATAGATCAGCTCATAAATGGTCGAGATTAGGCCACCTGATATCTGGATATGCTTCAAAATGGGTCCCAACAGATTAAATGAGGTAACAAAACAGATGTTTGGATTGGATTTCTTATAAAACATCATGGTGGGCCCTATTTATGATGAGTGTACACATGTACGCTAAGTGCATGCAGTGCACTAGACCCGTGCAGCCGCCACAGGCCAACACGCACCCGCTTCGACCTCTTCAAATAAAAACAGAAAATTGCTGTTTATTTGGCGTCGTAACGAACGGACTCTGTCCGTTTTTGCGGTCGTCAGTGGGCCCCACCCATGGTATGTACGGAAGATCTGATCCGTTCATCTTGTAAATGGCTTTGAACACTTCAAAGCCTTGCTGAAAGTTTGCATCCATACATGCACACGTGTGCGACACAGACGCCACAAACTGACTGCCCTGTGATGTTCAAAACGATCTCCGTGTGATTTCTTCTTTTGGCCTCATTAACGGATGACAAAAACCACTCTTTTCTGACTGAAATTCCGAGAGGAATCCGGTGGATGGCTTGGATTTCTCATTTGAAACTAACTGTGGACCCCACCATCATCACAGCGTAACAATTACGCGCTCTGTTTCGCGTCCGGGAAATCCGGACGATCCAAGGAGATGTGGTCCACCCCTGATGATCGAATGGTTGATCCGATCCATCTAGAGGGAGCCCAGGTTAGTCTTGACCCTAGCCATGCAGCCAAATGCGGGATTGAATCAGCAACAGAAGTGCACAATCCAGATCATTCCCGTACATTGATCAATGCCATGGCTTACCGAAAGCCCAGATCCTTTTCAATTTTGGCATGATATTCTAAATCAACCTCCCAGAGCCAATGAACGATTCTGATGAGGCGTGAAGTCACACAAGTGGGCCCCACAGTCACCACCGATTATAATATCCTGCGTGGGTGATGTTCTGCTTTCCTTGTGGCAAAAGGATTATTACTGGATAACACAGGGAGTTCAAGCCGATCTCCTTATGGACTGATGGACCCTGGCAGCTATAAAGGGAAGAGAGAAACGGGAGGCTGGGGGCATCCACGGCTAGAGAAATTCAGAACAGGAGAGAAGGAGACAGAGAGAAAAAAGGAAGTTTGTTTAGTTTTCTTTCTTTTAGTTATTTTATTTTATTTTGAGTCCACCATGTTTATGCGTGGCTAAACCTCTTAGCTAGGGCTAAGAGGTGAAGCTTGTAGCGTGATGGGAGGCTTCCTTGCTTGTGACTTTGTTTAAGATTGAATTCGATGTTGATTTGGGTTTAATTAAGGGAATGTTTTCAGTCTTTAATGGTCTGTTGTGACTGAAATTACAATGGGTCTGCAATGGCTTTGAGCATGTTCTTTTCCTCTTTATGTTTATGACGTCAGGAAGCCCTGTTGTTCACCATCGTCTCCTGGGCATGGTTGGATGTCAGTACCCTTCCTAACCTTCATACATTGATTGGTTGGTAATTAGTTTAATTCTGTTGTTTGCTTTGTCTCCTGGGCATGGTTTGGTGATGGAATCCATTCTAATTCATATACCTTTCATCTTTTCAAAACTACATCAAAGGAAGTTCAGTTAATTTCCATGATTCGTGAAACAGCCGTAAGATCTCCCTGATCTCTACAAGTGGATCCTCTGAATCCCTAGTTTCCCTTCTCTGATTTTCCTAAAGTTTTAGATTAATTATTTCACCATTATTCCTCAAATCATAATTGGTTAGATTTCATCTTAACCTAGTTCTAGATTTGGTTATTTTCAGATAACGTACAAGTTCCAGTCCCTTGGGATTCGACCTCGGTCTTACCGAGTTATTACTACATCACAACCCTATACTTGGGGAGTGAACAGGTATCAGAGCATAACTTGAAAATACCTGAAGATAATATCACATATCTGTTGATAGCTACTCTGCACTTTATGATTGTTGAGAACTTAGAATGATTAGGTCCCCGAGTTCGAATAACTTAGAGATTTTCTGATATGGCTCCATACCGTTGGGATTAGAAAGCGCTATCTTCATCTTTTTGTAGATTGATTGAGCCTTGACATATATACTTGATGATGTTTCCTCTTCCCTTGTCTGTTCTATAAATTTTGAGGACGAAATTTTTATTAGGTGGGGAGAGCTGTAAGACTTGTATCCTAGCCCATACCGTTCCATAGGCTTCGGCGGTCATCTTGGTCGAATTTTGGTTATCGAAGCCGATTATCGAGGCTGATTCCGATTACCGAAGCCGGATATTGAGGCTGATTGTCGAGGCCCAATGTGATGTATATGTGGCTCGTATTTGAGGCTCATTGTGATATGTATTTAGCCCGTATTTAAGGCCCAATGTGATGTATATGAGGCCTATGTGATGAGGCCCATTGTGATGCATTTGAGGGCCAAGCGATGGAGCCCATTGTGATATATGTTAGGCCCACATAAAAGGCCCATTGTGGTGTGTATTAAGCTCTTGAGTGAGGCTCATGGTGTTGTATATTTGACCCTTGTAAGAGGTCATGGGTCCACTTTATGTTAGGCTCTATGAGGGTCATTCCTTAGGGGTGATGTTGGCTAAATGTCCACATTGTCGAGGCCGATTATTGATGCCGGTTATTAATAACCGATTATGAGTATGTGACAGCATAACATCATGATACATGTCCATACGCATCATTTGCATATTTATTATGAGATGTGGTTGACCATTGCATATGTCATTCGACAGGTTGTTATGAGACTCCCGGATAAGCGAAGGTTATCTTACATGAATGCACAGAATGCACAGGATTGATGCATGACTGGATTGTATGATCCATGCATCTTGCATTGTGTATTGTGACTACTGTACGCCCTAGCGATATCAGGGCCACAACCACCACAGGCATATCGTGGATGGCCAGATGGGACATCGAAAATGTTTAGTTCTAGCATACGGGCGCCATAGATGTCCCTGGGTGAAAATTCCTAAACCTCCGAGGTCAGGAGACGCCCCAACGTCGAGACCGAGTGGATATATATAAGCGCATGAGGGCCGAATACCAAGAGGCCGCGTCTCCCACTGTGTCATGGTCGGTTGAGAAGGGATGTGGCTTTACCCGCCTGAGGGTAGGGGGCATTGCTAAGCTGAGTTTGACCAGCTCATGAATGGGTCCGCTATCGACGTGCCGGGTAGATATTGGCTGACTACTGGTCAGGCGGATAGTGAGGTCTCTTCCACTTACATGGTCATGCGCCAGTGGGCGGAGATTTGCATATAAACTGTACTAGACTCCGGTGATGATCCCAGAGATGAACAGTACTGATATGTGGACTTATTGGGCATGAGTTGCATATTCATTCATTCATTCATTCACTATCCACTCGGGCTGGTGGTGCGCAACTATTTGTTACGTGTGCCTTCGCAATGGTAAGAATTTCGGTTAGGGCGCGCGACTAACTTGAGATCTGGAGTTTACCACATTAAGTCTGATTATCCAAATTTAAGTAGGAGACTGGTTTGGATAGAAGTCCCTTGTGATGGACCCCATAGCCTGCGATACTACGTATTATCATCCTAACTTCACACTCCAGCATGGTCATTCCATTCGCACCGCATATAGTATTACATCCGTGGCATATGACATTTTAGATTACTGTGTTTCTGCATTTATATGGTCTAGGTATGAGTGACGCTATTCATGAACTCATCAGGAATTGTGTATTGTATCACATTATCGGCATCTGATATGTTGGCTCTTTATGACTCCTCATTTGCATAGCTGATCTGTATTGCGTATTCTGGTATTGATTGACTTATGGACTTGTCAGCATTTTCGCTTACTCTGATATCGTATGATTTATGATCTTACCAGTATTTTCGATATCGTATGATTATGACATTGTATTAAATACCTGACATTTACATTGTGCACACACTTACACCACTCTCTAAGCTTTCTATAAGTTTATGCACGATAGATGCGTACGCGTGACGTTAGGTTGCAGCAGCATTGAGCTTGGACCATGCAACGGCCTTCTAGAGCTTTGATCTTCGATATATGTATTTTTCCTTTTAGCATTGTATTCAAATGTTTATATTAGTGGATATGTGATGATGATGTCGCCTTTGTGATTTAGGTGTACTTGTGGTTATGCTTAATACGAGTTAAATGTACATTGGAAAATCCTCTTTGTAGGATCCCAGGATCGGAATCTGGCGTACGGATGCTGGGTGTCGAGAATGGGGTATTGCAGAGGCTGTCAACACCGGATTTGACAATCCAAAATTTTGTGAGCCGATTTCCGAGTTCGGGGCGTGACAACGTGAGTGACACGTGACATATGTGCCACATGTACAACCATGTTACAGTCACTCTCAATCACTACTAATGTTAATAATACTTCAGGATAGTCAAGTTGCACCATGACAAAATAAAAAATAAACCACGTGTCAAAAAGACTAAGGCTTTTTTCGCTCCATGAGACGATGCGCACGTGCGAAGTGCGCCTAATAAAGCGCCCAATGGTTCACACCATCCTTGAGGAGATTTGAAGCCTGGTTGTAGAAGTAAAAGTCCATTCTCTTACCAACTAACTATACACACTATTTATATAAAATTTAAATAATTAATATATTTATTTACATTCTAAAAATAACTTGTATTTTTGAGATTTATTTTTATTACAAAAAACGCAACATACCTATCCTCAATCCATTGATTTTTTTTCTCTCCTATACATTCCACAGTGGATGGGCAGTGTCGCCAACAAAAGATTTCACCAATTTGATATCTAATGGACTCTTCCATGGCCTAATAAATGGATGGTTGGAACAAAATGTGTGATGAATTGGAATTTTGGTGCACATGCATTAATCGAAGCATCTAAGCAGTATCCACAAATCCATACGTACATCTATATATCAATATATATAAGTTGTGACAATTGATATGTGTGATTGATCTCTTTAATATAAACTACTAACTTATGTAATATCAATTATATGATTTTTTGCATGTGCGTGAGTGTATGCATACATGTACATATATACTTACACTCTCGCCACTTACATTCACAAGATCACTTGTTTATCTATAAAACTAATTATAATTTGACCATTGAATATGCCTTAAACCTGTCGAGAGTCAAAACCACTCAATTATAATCTTGTGGTTACAATAAAAATCTGTTCAAATAGATTACTCACTTGTACACCCAATCAAAATAATTAATTTAAACAATACAATCTCGAGTTACATTGTCCTATGAAAAACTAATGAAGTTAGAGATCAATATATGAAAAACTAATAAAGTTAGATATCAATATATGAAAAACTAATAAAGTTAGAGATCAATTTTCCTTTGATTAACGAATAATCTCCACCATAGATTTACATCACTAATGAATGTTGAATCCATGACTTAGATCAACCATTTGAGTCATGTGATAATATACTTAATCCATGTAAAATAATTTAATCTAGAAAATGGACCAATGCCTCAATTCTTACCCTTAACCAAGGTGTACAAATACTCTAATTCAATCATTAACCCCACGCCATTCATTCATCAACTTTCACATGTTCTCATATATGTAGTCATTCACTAAATCAACTATATAGATACTTAATTAGATTTATATTTAGCAATATAATAGTCCACTTTATTATCAAACCATTCCATCATTGCAAACTTATTCAAAGATCATCTAAACCACACTTAGACTCGTTTATTCGTGAATCTAAACCATACACTCCATTTCTTACCCTTGCATGGTTATATTCAATTGCTGAATTTTAATTCTAATGCCTAGAGGCGCATCCACTGATCATCTAGGATTTTTTACAGTACATATGTTTTTATCCTACACCATTTTACAAAAAAAATCCGTTAATATGAGTTTGATCATAATGAAATTTTAACCACTGCCTGATTAGCCCATTTGAACTGTACATTGTTAATCTCGACATTCAACTCACAAGATTTACCATCCATCAAGATTTTCATTATATTTGTTGGATGATTCACCCGAAAATTAGACAAAGACCATCATTACCATCCATAAACGACCCTCGACAAATTTACTAGTTCATATTCTATATTAAACATGTTTAAACTTATTTTTGGAGCCCTTAGATCATCCAGGAATAATCTAACGGACCTTACAGTTTATAGAAACAAAAAGTGGATTTGATAATTATGCATACATCCAATACTACACATCTCTATTCAATGGACCACAATCTGCCCATTAAGCATTTGTACTTGAACACATCTAAGGACCTCACGTATCATTTGGTGTGGTCCACTTGAGCTTTTGATCTGCTTCATTATTGGGCTCAAGCCCTAAAACAAGTTGGGCAAAATGGATGAATGGTGTGAATAAAACATTTACATCATGATGGCCCCCACCAAGGATATCCTTGGTGGCCACTTCTACTTCCCATCATCTAACAGGAATGGTGTTATGTGGCCTGATGGTGTTGGGACATAGCTAATTTAATTGGGACAGGTGCCATTGTCATAAATGTGCCACACAAAGCATGATTTAAAGTCGCTAGGTGGAGCACGTGCTCAATGAGCCATTCTTTATTAGCAGCACATGGCCCAATCAAATCCCATCAAGTCCCCACATCACCTGACTACATAGAGTTGGGGCTATCAGGCAATTTGTGGACGTGACTTGGGTAAATCCCCGAGTCCATCGAGGTCCGCGGATCCTTGACTATAAGGCTCATTGAGATGTATGTACCTTACATCCACGTCACTCACCCATACATTCTGATAATGCATTTAAGGGCATGATTTAAAAAAATGAAACAAATCCAAATCTCAAGTGGACTATACCATAAGAAGATACCCACCATTAAAAACTTCTTAGGGGCCACCGGAATATTTATTTTGCATCCAACTTACTAATAGTGTCACAAGATCTGAATGAAAAGGTTGCACAAGTATCAGCTTAATCCAAAACTTTTGTGGCCCACAATAACTTTTTAATGGTCAATCACCACCTTTTCTATCATGCCCCGAACTCGAAAATCGGGCTCACAAAATTTTCGATCGCCGAATCCGGTGCAGACAGCTTCCGTAGTACCCCATTCTCGGCTCCCGGAACCCATATACCAGGTTCCGATCCTGGGATGCTACAAGGAGGATTTCAAACATGATTCGATTTGTAATGAGCATAACTAAAAGCATAACTCACGAACAATAACTACAAGAACACTATCATAAAATCCACTATAATCAAAAATTTTGAGTACAAGGCGTATGAAAGGGAAATACAATATATTGAAAGTAACAAAAACTCCATGTTAGCCACTCCCTCACTGCCTCACGTCCAGCGTCCAGGGACGCTGGACGGCGTGGATAAACACAGACATTATGGTGGGCCCCACATGTTCGTGGCCCACACATCAAGGTGGGTCCCACATGAACGTGGCCCACCTTTTGGATCAACAGGATATTTGTGTTTTCCTTCATCTTGGCCGTCCAATTGACCCATTGCAAGGTGGGCCTCACGATCGGACGGTTAAGATCGTCTTGCACATGGTGGCCACAAGATATCACACCAAAGAAAGAGAGAGAGAAAATCGGTGAGATAGAGGGACCCCGCCACTATGGGCCCCTCTTGGTTAAATCACATATATCAAAATAGGTCCCACGAACAAGTGGGCCCTAAAATAAGAATCAACGGTAGATCACCCACCTCTAGGCCTCCTTCTTGCTCCCCTAGCCTCCTTAGCTCCTGGCCTTCGAGTTTGATGGAGGTAGATGATAGATGGATGGTTGAGATGAGAGATGGGAGTGTAGGAAGGTGGGCCACACTTGGCTTTATGAGAGAGAGGGTTTGGACATGTGAAGCTCGTTACTTGGGAGAGGTTTGAGAAATGAGAGAGAGATGAAAGTGATGGGTGAAAAGGTGATGGAGTGATGGGTGATGAGTGATGGTGTTTTAAGAAGGGATGGGTGGAGAGAGAGGTGAAGTGATGTGAGGGTTGACTTTGAGCTTGCTTGTGTAAGAGAAAGGTATGGGTTGTTGTACTTGGGTAAGTGTATACTTGACATTGATTGATTGATTAATTGACTTTGGGCTTGCGGCATTTCTTTGAATTGAACGTGGGCCTACATCTTCTACCATGAGTATCAGATCAGTGCGCGAGTCGCGGCGTTGGAACCGCGGCGATGGCGCGGTTGTTATGATACAAGTTCTGGTTCGAGCCGACTTTGGCATGCAGGACTCGGCTTAGGATCGTGCGCAAACATCGGTAACGGGTTGTATATAAAGTTTCAAGCTGAACAAATGGTAGAAACCCTATGATCAAGCATTCTGGATGACTTTCAGGCCACTCGCGCTTCAATTTTTTGAAATTTTTGGATCACTGGCGTGTAAATCCGTTGATCTTGGTCCCCTGGGGTCCATTCCTTGCCTTGGTGAATTATGAGTGTTAAATCCATACTTTTAGCACCCTTTTGTAGTCCATGCTCCTAAATACACCTTGCATCACAAACATGATTAAAGCAGGGCGTTAAACATTATTATGTACATAAAATCAGGTAATAATTGGGATCCAATATGCAATATTTGACCCTCATCAGTAGCGTGTGGGGCCCAACCTTGTATTGATGTAGGTGCACACTCAGCCGTCCATCTGTTGTGCTGCTATGTAAGGACCACCGTATTGTATATTAGGCCCATCATGATGTATTTTGGCCCATATGCAGGGGCTCACCTATTTGTAATTTTGGCCCATGTGATGGGGCTCACCTATTGTGTATTTATGGCCCATTAGCGAGGCCCATTGTAATGTAATTCCGACCCATATGTCGTGGCCCGCTATGATATATTTTCAGCCCATATAATGTGGCCCATTATGATGTAATCAAGGCCCATTGATGTAGCCCACTTGATGTGTATTAGGCCTTTGTGCGAGGCCATGGGCCCACTTTATGTTCACCTCTATGTGGGCCACTCCTTGGGAGTAATGTTCGTTAAATGTCCACATTGATGGGCGATGGTAGTTGAATGTCCACATTGTGACCTTCCTTAAGGCCTCATTCGGCTAATTATCGAGGCCGATTCCGAGTGTCAATTTCGATTGTCAAGGCCGATTGTCGAGACCTATATGATGTAGATGCGACCTGTAGTTGAGGCTCATTGTGATGTACTCGTGGCTTATGGGCAAGGCCCGTTGTGATATGTATTAGGCCCATGATGCATGACCCATTTAATGTATTCGAGACCCATGTGCAGGGCCCACCTGTTGTGTATATGTGGCCCTTGAGTAAGGCCCATTGTGTTGTATATTATGCCCTTGTGTGAGGTCATGGGTCCACTATATGTTAGGATCTATGTGGGTCATTCATTGGGGCAATGTTGGTTAAATGTCCACATTATCGAGATTGATTGTTGAGGCCGGTTATTGATACCGATTATGAGTATGTGACAGCATAACATCATGATACATGCCCATACGCATCATCTGCATATTTGTTATGAGATATGGTTGACCATTGCATATGTCATTGAGCGTGTTGTTATGAGACTCCCTGATAGGCGGAGGTTATTTCACATGAGCACACGATATACGCAGGATTGATATATGACTGGACTGTATGACTCATGCATCTTTCATTGTGTGCTGTGATTACTATACACCCTAGCGACATCAAAGCCATATCCTCCACAGGCATATCGTGGATGGCCAGAGGGGACATAAAAAATGTTTGGTTCTAGCATACGGGCGTCATAGATGTCCCTGAGTGAAAATTCCTAAACCTCCGTGGCCAGGAGATGCCCCAACATCGAGACCGAGTGGATACATGAGCGCTCGAGTGCCGAATACCAGGAGGCTGCGTCTCCCACTGTGTCGTGATCGGTTGGGAGGGGGTGTGGCCTTACCCGCCCGAGGGTATAGGGCATTGCTAGGCTGAGTTTGACCAGCTCGTGAATGGGTCTGCTATCGATGTGCCGGGTAAATATTGGCTGACTACTGGCCAGGTGGATAGTGAGGTCTCTTCCACTTGCATGGTTGCACGTCTAGTGGGCGGCGATTGCATGTAGAGTGTACTAGACCCCGGTGATGATCCCAGAGATGAACCGTACTGATATGTGGACTTATTGAGTAGGAGTTGCATACTCATTCATTCATTCATTCACTATCCACTCGGGCGGTGGTACGCAACTATTTGTTACTTGTACCTTCGCATGACCAGGATTTCGGTTGGGTGTGTGACTAACCGGAGATCAAGAGTTTACCACATCGAGTCTGACTATCTAAATTTAGGTATGGGACTGGTTTGGATAGAAGTTTCTTGTGATGGACCCCATAGCCTGCGATACTACGTACTATCATCCTGACTTCACACTCCAGCATGGTCATTCCATTCGCACCGCATATTGCATTACATCTGCGGCATATGGTATTTTGGGTTACTGTGTTTCTATATTTATATGGTCTAGATATGATTGACGCTATTCATGGACTCATCAGAAATTACATACTGCATCGCATCCTCGGCATTTGATATTTAACTCTTTATGACTCCTTATTTGCATAGCTGTTCTATATTGCGTATTCTGATATTAATTGACTTATGAACTTATCTGTATTTCTGCTTACTCTGTTATCATATAATTTATGATCTTGTCAGTATTTCTGCTTACTCTGTGTAAGACCCGTATCCTAGTTCATACTGTTCCGATGAATCCTGCGATCATTTCCGTCGAAGTCCGGCAATCCGCGACTGATAATCGACGTTGCGATCGATCGTAAGTCGTATCCTTTAGATTCGAGTCGGTTTAATCCGAAACCTATATCATTGCGACCGCACCGTCGCCGCGGTTCCAACTCCGCAACTCATGCATCGATCCGATACCCTGACCAGAAGATGTGAGCCGGCGTTTATTTCGAAGAAACGCCGCGCTTTCTCAATCCCGAGAGAATCTCTACACAATGTCAAATTAATTCCATTAATTAATCAATCACATCAATCAATCAATCACTTCAATGTCAAGTACAAGCAACCCATGCTTTCTCTCTCCAAAGTCAACTCTTTCTTACCCTCTCTCTTACACACCCATACCTAGTCAAGTACACTTCACATCCATCACCTATCACTTCTCTCAACCATCACACCTCTTTCTCTCTCTCAAATTCAAGAAAATCCTAAGCAACCAACAAGCTTCACACGTCCATAATTTTCCAAGGAGAGAAAAAGAGAAGTGAGTAGTGTGGCCCACTTTCCATCTCAAAATCTTCCATCCTAGCCCTTGAATCTTCATCTCCCACCATCAAAGTGAAGCACAAGGAGGTCGACTTTCCAACGGACCAAGAAGAACGGACGGTGGGTGCTTTGATAGGGTAGTTTTTCATGTTTTTATGATGGACCAAGTGAGGCCTACCGATCAATGGTGCGGATCTCACTTGGGTCTCTAAGATGTGGCCGATGGCCCACCTTTATTTTCATTTGATGTATGATTGGAGGCAAGGGAGGGCCCATAGTGTCGGGGTCTCTCCATCACACGTGTGTCCCACTTCCTCTTTTTCTCTCTCTCTCTCTCTTATTCATTTTTTTTATGTGCGATGATGTGACCATGTGGCCCACTGGGATGGACCCTACAATGAAGCATGTATGGGATCCGGGTCATTTGTAGGTGAGGCCCACTTCCTATGTATTGCTCCACACCACCAAGCCATGTGGTGGCCCACCTAAGCAGGCCCACCTCAATGTATGTATTGCGTCCAGATGTCCAGCGTCCAGGGACGCTGGACGTTTGGTGAAAAACACAAATATTAGCTCACTTTTTGGGTGGACCACATGTGTAGGCCCCACCTCGATGTATGTATTCAATCTATGCCGTCTATTCTATCTACCAACTCATTTTAGGCGTTGAGCCGAAAAATGAGGTTGATCGGAGCATCGGGTGGGCCATACCTTAGCAATCAATGGTCTTCATCGTTTGAAGTCCTTCATTTTTTTTTACACACTGAAACAGGCCCAATGTTGGACTTGATGAATTTGTTACGGGCCATGGAAACCAATGGCCGAGGTGGATTTGGCTGAAGCGGGCCCCACACGTGAAAAACTTTAGAAAAATGGAATTTCAAAAAAAAAAAAACAAATACGACGTGACATTGCTCTTGCTTCTTTGTCAGCTGTTGCCGGCGTCGGCGTCAAGTGAGTGGGGTCCCACGGCTCCAGCCATGGCCCCCACGATGATGTATATTTTGTATCCAAGCTGTCCATTAGGTGGACCACTTTCTGACGTGGGCCCCCTCCAAAAATCAGGCCAATCCAGCGCTCGGGCGGCCCACATCATAGGAAATAATGGGAATGAACGTTTGCCATTGAAACCCTTTTTCGGACAGCAGAAGTTTTGGATCAAGCTGAAATTTGTCTTTACCCTTCATCCAGGCCCGTGTGACCTTATGGATGGATTGGATGGCATATATGCAACATGGTGGGCCCCACGTGGGAGCCACAGTGATGTACGTGTCTTATCCCCACCGTCCAGGCGGACGGTGGGAGGCCACTGTAATGCATGTGTTGTTTTCCACCGTCCAGCGGACGATGGCGCCAACCGTGATGTATGTGTTTCACGCGCACCGTCCATTGTTGTGGACGGTGGACCCCACCTGAGTTTCTCACGCGCCTGAAACTTGGTCTGAGCTTTCATGCTGGTGGGACACGACTTATGGATGGGCTGGAATTGCAAACCACACCGCGGTGGGCCCTCAAAAAAATGGTTATGAAGGTTTTAATGGCGCATGACCCTTCTCCACTTCTGTATGTGGTGTGGCCCACACAAGTCACGGACTGACTTGATTTCTGAGACCTAGGCCCACGAGGGGATGGTGTATCTGACTGATGGGTTAGATGTTTAACAAACATCAGCCGTGGGGTCCACTCGGCTTGAGCTCATGGGAGCTTAATTGTTAGCTCGAGCTCATTGTACCTTCTCCATATATATATATATTATATGTATATATTATTTATATAAGATTGCATATATTATGTATATTATATGTATATATATTTATCATTTATATATTATATATTGTATACATTATGGCGGGCCTTAGAAATTTTAATGGTGGTTTGGCCTAGTTGATCCATGTGATTAGGCCCACCTTAGTGCATACGTGAGGCCCATGTGATGGGGCCCATATTAATGTATTTGTGGCCATTGTTGAGGCCCACCTTGGTATATACATAAGGCCCATGTGATTCGGCCCATTTGAGGTATTTAAAGGCCCATGGGTTATGACCCATTGCAATGTACATAAGGCCCACTAATGCGGCCCACTTGATTTATATAAGGCCCATATAAGACGGCCCATTTAATGTATCTGAGGACTATGGGTCGAGGCCTAATGAGATGTATATTGGTCCATTGCAATGTGTAATTCCCTATGGTTTGTGTAATGGTACTTTATGGCGGGCTATGCCTTGGGAACAATGTTGGTTTGACGTCCACATTGTAAGGATAATGTTGGTTAAATGTCCGCATTGTCACACTCCTTAAGGCCCATTGATAGGCCCATACTGGTTATGTGTAGGCCGTCTAGGCCTATCTTCGGTGTAAGGATAGTTCATTACTTTATAACATGTTTAGTATAGCTCCATGATTCATACCTATACGCATCATTTGTATGCTTGATATGAGGAATGTTTGACCATAGCATAAGCCATTAGGCTGAGACATTTACAGGACTCCTTATGAGACGGAGTGCCCCACATGATCGCGTGGTATGCGTGAGAGTGTTGCATGACTGGTAGTGTGACTCATGCACTTGCATTGTGTGATTGTAGTTACTATATGCCCTAGCGACACCAGGGCCATAGCCTCCACAGACACATCGTGGGTGGTTGGATTGGATATCGGAAATGTTTGGTTCTAGCATACGGGCGCCATAGATGTCCCTGGGTGAAAATCCCTAAACCCGATGGTACTAGAGGATGACTCCAACGTCGAGACCGAGTGGATACACGAGTGCGCGAGGGCCGTATACCAGTAGGCTGCGTCTCCCACTGTGTCGTGGTCGGTTGGAAAGGGGTGTGACCTTACCCGCCTGAGTGAGGGGGCAATTTCTAGGTTGAGTTTGACCAGCTTGAGGAATCGGTTCGCTATCGACGAGCCGGGCCCAATATTGGCAGGCGGATAGTGAGGTCTCTTTCGCTCTTCCAGTTGTGCATCCGGATAGGGACGGCAAGCTGGCGTAGAGTGTATTAGACCCCGGTGATTATCCAGACTGAGAACTGTATTGACATGAGGATTTGGATGAGGATTGACATGCTTGACTTGCATTATGCATCGCATGGCATTGGCATGGCCGATAGTATTCTTATCTCGCATTGCATAGCCTTGGTACGGCTGACTGTGTTCATGTACTCATCAGCATATTTTTGCATTACTCTGACCATGCATTCTGAGTACGCTCATATTGCGCACACACTTACACCACCCTCTAAGCTTTCTATAAGCTAATGCACGATTGATGCGTGCAGGTGACGCCAGGACACAGCCGTAGTCTCACCGCAGTTGGAGCGTGCAGCCGAGCTTTTGGAGTTTTTGTCATTTTCAGTATATTGTATTTTCCTTTCTTACGCCTTGTACTCAAAAGTTTTTGATTATAGTGGATTTTGTGATGGAGTTTTTGGTTATTGTTCGTGGGTTATGCTTGTGGTTATGCTCATTACGAGTCAAATTGATTATTAGAAATCCTCCTTGTAGCATCCTAGGATCGGAACCTGGCGTATGGGCGCTGAGAGCCGAGAATGGGGTTCTACGGAGGCTGTCGGCGCCGGATTCGGCGATCGGAAATTTTGTAAGCCCGGTTTCCGAGTTTGGGGTGTGACACTCTGGTAGTTCATGATCTTGTTAGTAATTCTGCTTATTCCGATATTGTACGATTTATGAATTACTAGTTTTTTCGGTACTGTATGATGATGGCATTGTATTGAATACTTAGCACTTACCTTGTGTATACACTTACACTACCCTTTAAGCTTTTTATAAGCTTATGCATGATAGATGCGTGCAGGTGATGTTAGGTTGCAGCAATGTTGAGCTTGGAGCATGCAGCAATCTTCTGGAGCTTGATTTTCAATTTATGTATTTCCTTTTAGTATTATAATCAAATGATTATATTAGTAGATATGTGATGATGATGTTGCCTTCGTGATTTGGGTATACTTGTGGTTATGCTTATTACGAGTTAAATGTACAAAAAAAATCCTCCTTGCAGGATCCCATGATCGAAATCTGGCGTATGGACGCTAGGAGCCAAGAATGGGTTACTACGGAGGCTGTCGGCACCGGATTCGGCGATCGGGATTCCTATGAATCCGATTTCTGGGTTTTGGGCGTGACATTTTCCTATAGTGTGATCTACAAGAGATTTGGATCTGTTTCATTTTTGAGATCACGGCTTAAAATGAAATGTCAAAATAGATGGACAACATGGATGTAAGGCACATACATCACAGGGGGCTCTACAGCCAGCGATCCATTGATGTCCAAAATCAATGCCCCTAAAATAAAATAAGATAAATAAATAAAGAAAAAAAAAGAAAAAAAGAAGAGAATGTGCTAGTATCTATGGCAGGATCTAGACTCACATAATGCATTTCCTTATAAAGAAGCAATGAATCAAACTCCTAGGGGGAAAAAAAAAAGATCCTGGCCTCACCTAAGAAAGTACAACCCTTATTGTGTGGCTCACTTTGACTTATGCATTCTAAATCTATGCCATTCATTTGTTTTGCTAGATTATTTTTGGGCATGAGCTAAAAATTGAAGCATATCCAAATCTTGTGTAGACCATTTTATAGGAAACAATAGTGATTAAACATCCACCGTTTAAAACTTCATAGGTCCACGATAATGTTTATTTGCCACAGAATCTACTAACAAGGTTAATAATAATAAAAAAAAACAAAAACAAAAACAAACCAGGATTAAGGGACAAAACAAATAGCAGTTCAGTTCATCGTAAGAAATTTTTAACAGTCTATCACCCTTGTTTTCTATGCTAAGGTCCACGTGAGATTTGGATATGCTACGGTATTTGGTTCATGCCCTTGAACGATCTTTTTAAAATGACATGTAATCCCCTTCCCCTTTGTAACATCCTGGATTTTCGTTATTTTGGATTTAAAAAAACCCTTGAAAATTTTCATTTTAATTAACTTATATTGTCACTTACTTACCATTAACATTTGATGTTAGCCTATACACGAGTGGTACCAATAAAGAACCACACCAATCTGATTAATCAACGTAGGAAGCCAACGAATCAGCCGATCACTTAAACACCTAGTTTAACTACACGATTTGCTCACGTAGGGTCCAAATCTAGCCGACTTATCACTGACTAATCGAGACAATCGTAACTAAACAAAGATCTACCCAAACTCGAGACAAGTAGGGGTCAGATCTTAATTAACAAACCAAATTAATCCAGTTACTCCTTTAGCCTAAAAACCAACGGTTAGCTTTATTCAGACTGAATCGTCATTTTCACTAATTACAAATAGATCACACTATGAACATAGTTAATCCAAACCCTAATCATCGCGCACAAGAAATATTAATACTTAATTCGTTCCAGAAATGCCCCAATTTTCTGAACAAGATCTAGACCGCTCGTTAGTGGGCCACTAAACCCAAGGCTATAAAAATATATTCGTCTTAGTAGGCTTGACGTCCATCGCGGGACATCAAGCCCAGATTACGTCTCGAATCATTCAACTTGGACTCACAAGGCGAGTACTTGAGTTGTGCGAATACCTTATATGAAAAGCTGAAACTTAAGCGAACTTAGTCGTCCATTCTTATGAAAAGTTGAGAATTTCGGACCGTCGGTTTACGACCAAACTTCACATGTAGAATAAGGATATTTTTCCACACATATCCGTATAGCTGCAGCCCCGATCGACCATCGGGGACCGTTGAACAGACTTCTGATTATACCCGTCGATCGACGAATCCAAATGACAAGCCGATTATGTTTATGAGTAGATCATCGCTAGGGTCAACTATCCAACGGCGGGTGTCAACTCCTACACCTCGTAGTGGCCCCCAAATGGTAGAAAAACACTCCCCTAGGGCTAGTATAGTAAAAAACCCAGCCTTCAGGGCCATTTACACCAAATCTGACACTATATAAAGGCCTTATTTGGACACCCCTTCCTCCCATACGAATTTCATGCCCTAAAGCAAGAGAAAAAAAGGGAGAAAGGGAGAAGAGAAAGGAGAAAGGAGAAGAGAGAGAGAGAGAGAGAGAGAGAGAGAGAGCTTGGGTTATGGGTGTTGGTGCACCTCCGCCCTCACATCCCATATCTAGCCGCCTTGCGGTAATAAGAGTCATCGCCGGAGTTTTCCCGATAATAAATGGAGGTGAGTGTTGAATTTCACTTGTAATCTAGGATTTCAATACTCGTTTATCCCCATTCTCACAAGCTTGTATGCCGCTTAGGTATTTCAATGATCTTTCTCAAAACTCTTACCCAAAGAGCGCCATGAGTCGGGCGAAACGTCACAAGGTGCAGACCATTATGCCTAGGTTTCCATTTATTGACCCTTGAGGGTCTCTGTTAATGATTAGATGCTTGTAGATGAATTTATGCATGTTAGTATGTTAACATTTTAATTTTTACTATAATATATGTTATTGCTTGGATATGGATGCTCACATGTTTGATGAAATATCTGAGTTTACATGCTTGATTTAATGCTTAGGTGGTTGTATTACTTTATGCATGTTCGTATGCTTGATTTAATGCTTTAGTGAATGTAGTACACTATGAATGCTCATATGTTCGATGAAATGCCTAAGTGATTGTGTAGTGAAACTTATGTTATAATTATACGATATAGTGTTATTCCATAGCGATACTTAGAATTGTTACGGTGTTAGATTAGTTGGCTAACCGCCTGAACTAAAAGGAGTGACACAAGTTAAGGTGGCCACTCTAGGCTTGTTCGATTGACCCATGTTGAACACGGACGACCAACAATAGCTGGACGGGCTGCTTGCACCTAATGCCGGTTGTGTCGTGGTTCTCCCAGGTCAATCAAATTACCACTAGCCGACTGATCATGTATGTTCACAATGTATGATATGACTAAATGAAATCTAAGATACCTCGTTCCCAATGGATGTGTCCATTCATAACTGTTAGTGCGATACGATCCCATTAAGACTCATGAGCCGAGCATGGTGGTATGGGACATCGTGTCCGAGCTGTCAGCCTACGCTGGGGTGACGAGCCACCCCGTAGTGACCAGTGAGCAACTAAGACTCATGAGCCGGGCATGATGGTATGAGACACTGTGTCCGAGTTGTCGGCCTATGCTGGGGTGACGAGCCTCCCCATAGTGACCAGTAAGCACTGATGGAGGTGATAGACCATTGTTCGAACGACTCCCATCAAATTACCCGGCCAATAGTTTCGTGCCAGAGTACCATTCGAATGACTCGGGCGTAAATGAAATTGGGTGACGAGCCCTTTCCTTTATATATTTTTGGTTATATGTGACAAGCCGGTACCTCGGAACTGAGTGATTATACTCGGTATGGGTGACAACCCATACCGGGTTGATCCTTATACATTTAGGTATCATACCGTACCTTTGGAATTATTGGTTTATGAGATAAACGAGTGACACCTAAATTTGGATCAATGGACATTGATAAGGAGTCGCTACGTGCGGCAACGAGCCACGTAATCTGGATAAGGACTCGTAATATAACGTCAGTATCCTAGCTTCACCAATATGTTGGATGAATTGACCTTAATAATTACTCGACTAACTTGATCATTCATCACATCGCATTAGATTAGAATGTTGTGAAATAGGCGCTGAAGTCGCATGTTGAGGAAGTATTATCATTTACGAACCAGGTGGTTGAAGTCGCGTGTGAGGGAATGTTGTTTGGAAAAGGCATGCATCATATCACATCTTTATATGCACATTTAACAAGAGTATTTATGAATTATTTGATTTCTTGTTTATTATTAACTGCATTGATTGTGTCGATAGCATGTGTAACTTGGAACTAATGGAACCACTGAGTTAGCTACTCACTCCCACCTGGGACGGTGTTTTAAAATACCAACCAAACATATCATTGATGCAGATACTAATGAGACCTCAGAAAGGTTGGCTCGTATCGGGTTGTGCCAACGCCATTATGTTTTAGAGAATTGGGTGTAAACTGAAGGCTTTACACTTTAACCGTCTTGGGTATGTATACTGTGGATTGTGGTTTGTATAATTCCATTTTGGGCGATCATCACAATTGGAACTGTATTTTTAACTCTTAGCCCTATATTTCTGAATCTATTGTTATTTCTACCTCGCTCTGGATCCGCTAATTCAAATTGCGCTACTCTGATTATCTATGTGTGAAATGAATTTGAATTTGAATGAGGACACACGTGCATTCTCATTAGGTTAACACCCAGGAACTCAGGATCAGAGTCTTTGTACTCGGGTGCCGATTTTCGGGGCGTTACACCCTTATTAAGAGAGCAGATTTCGAATTGTATACCAAGTAAACTAAGCGAGGCCCACCATCATATCTGTGACTAATCCATGATTCTAAGTAAACTATGTGAGGCCCGCCATCATGTTTGTGATTTATCCATGCCGTGCATCCATTTTTCCTTAACTCATTTTAGTGCACAAGCTCAAAATTGAAACATAGTCAAAGCTCAAATGGACCACACCGTATCATAGGAAACATTGGGAATTGAACGCCTGTTGTTGAAAACTTACTGTGGGTACAAAAGTTTTGGATCAAATTGATATTTTTGTTTTCCTTCATCCATTTCTAGTTGTCACTTTTAGGGCATGTTTGGGAGAGTGGATTTGTAACCTCTGAACTTGAAATCCTCCTATTGTGTTTGGCACTGTGGATTAGGGATCAACTTTACTCCAAAAGTAGTCATGCATGGTATGTTTACAAGGGTTTGAATTTAATTACTAAATCACATATCTAATTAGTGAATGTATATAATGTTTGACACAATGGTTGTAATAAGCCCACGGAAATATATAACTTGCCCGACAATGATGAAATTCCAAGTCTCAAATGGGCCACAAGCACAAGATCATGTCCAAATGACTAACCAACAGTTTTTAACTGTTGATTTACATGGACAATGTTTTGACGTTGTTGATCATCATATTAAAGTACTTATAGTGATGGGATTGAGAATCTAATTATTTTAGGATATCATTAGTGGCTCATGTGCCCAATGGAATAATAGTATAATACACCTGTAACTCTTGGAAGGATTTTAGATGTAATCCAAGCTCTCGGAGTATATTTGAAACCCCCGGGATTTGGAACCCTTGTATTTGAAATCCTCAGTTAGCTTAGCGGTCGTTCGGCACCGTGGATTGGAGGAGGTTTCAAATTCCTTTGGTTGTTTGGCAGCATAAAGTAACTGGGGGTTTCAAATGCGGGGTTTCTAATCCCCTCTTTGAGGGGGGTTTGCAATCGGCGGTGAGAGCTTGGATTACACCTCAAATTATTTCAATAGTTGTAAGTGTGACATGTGTGTCACTGTACACTATCATTTTATTGGGCGCATGACCCACTGATGATGATCAGCACCGTCCAAACATTGCCTATGTAAATCAGCACCGTCCAAACATTGTCCAACACCATCCAAACATTGTCCATATTAATCAGCGATTAAAAATCGTTGGTTAGTTACTCAGACATGATCTTGTGCTTGCAGTCCATCCAAGACTTGAAATTTCATCATTTTCAGACAAAACATATATTTTAGCGGGCTTATCACAACCATAGTGTCAAAAATTATATATCTAACTAATTAGGGATATTAAAGTTGATTTAGTGATTAAATTCAAATTGCTGTAAATTTACCATGCATAGGTATTTTCGAATTAAAGTTGATTCACATTCCTGAGTGCCAAACACACTGGGAGGCTTGCCAATCCAGGCTCCCAAATAGGCCCTTATGATGCCAAACAACTGGGGGATTTGAAATCCTCTTCAAATCTCCCCAGATCCATGATGCCAAACGACCCGAACAAGTTAGAAAATAAATAAACATCACTGTGGTCTCCACGAAGGTTTTAATGGTGGACGTCACTATCCTCACTGTTTGCTGTGGTGTGGTCCACTTGAGCTTTGAATATTCTTCAATTTTGTACTTATAGGAAATAGTATGAATTGAACTTCTCCCGTTGATTTTTTTTTTTGTTTTGGGTATAGAAGTTTTTGATCTATTTGATATTTATATATATATTTTTTCCTTCTTTCATGTTTTTGAGATCTTATGAACACTTTGGATGACAAATAAATCTCACTGTGGGTCCTAGGAAGAATTCAACGGTGGGAATCATTATTCCCACTCTTTCCCAAGGTATGGTCTAGTAGAGCTTTTGATATGCTTCAAGTTTTGACTAAATGCCTCAAATTAGCCGGAAAAATAGATGGACGGTGTGGATAAGCAGCATACATTCGCTATGGACCTAGTATAGGAAAAAACATTTTAAATCGATAAGCCACATACCTCGGTGGGATTTCAAAATCCCACCGACTCCATTGCACGTGCCAATCCCTCTTAATACGCTGAGACGGACGCCATCCAAACACCACTCTATCCATCACATCAGGGATTAGAGAATCCCATCCACCATAATATGGAGTAAGCCAGCTACCCAGACTGACCCTTAGTGGTCGTTGGCACCGTGGATTGGAGGGGGTTTCAAATCCCCCTGGTTGTTTGGCAGCATAAAGCAACCAGGGTTTCAAATACAGGGGGTTTCTAATCCCTTTTCGAAGGGTTTGCAATCCATGGTGAGAGCATGGATTACACCTAAAATAATTTCAATAGTTGCAGGTGTAACATGTGTGTCACTGTACACTATCATTCTATTGGGCACATGGCCCACTGATAATGATCAGCACCGTTGAAACATTGTCCGGCACCATCCAAACATTGTTCATATTAATCAACGATTAAAAATCATTGGTTAGTCACTCAAACATGATCTTGTGCTTGTAGTCCATCCGAGACTTGGAATTTCATCATTTTCAGGCAAAACATATATTTCAACAGGCTTATCATAACCATAGTGTCAAAAATTATATATCTCACTAATAGGAATATTAAAGTTGATTTAGTGATTAAATTCAAACCCCTAAAACTAGACCATGCATAGTTATTTTTAAGTTAAAGTTGATTCACACCCAGGGTGCTAAACACACTGGGAGGATTGCCAATCCAGGGGTTCCAAATCCAGGCTCCCAAACAGGCTCTGTGATGCCAAATAACTAGGGGATTTGAAATCCCCTTCAAATCTCCCCAAATCCACGATGCCAAACGACCCGAATAGGTTAGACAATAAATAAACGTAACTGTGGCCTCCGCAAAGGTTTTAATGGTGGACGTCACTATCCCCACTGTTCCTGTGGTGTGGTCAGCTTGAGCTTTGGATATTCTTTAATTTTGTACTTATAGGCTAAAATAGGCTTGTAAAACGTATGGACGGTGTAGATAAGACACACATCACCTGCCACCCCATAGGATTGCTCAACAGGGGGCCGCTCTGGTGGATCCCTGACTACGCAGCCCACCGTAATTTATTTACTTTAAATCCATGCAGTTAATCTGTTTTGAATGATCATTTTAGGGCATTATCCAAAACATGAAGCAGTTCCAAATTTTAGGTGGACCACACCAACAAGAAACAATGGTGATTGAATACCCACAAGGAGTTTTTAATGGTCAATCACCACTGTTTCCTATGGTGTGGTCTACCTGATATTTATATCTGCTTCATTTTTGGGATCACGCCCCTAAAACAAGCTATCAAACTGGACGGATGGCGTTGATTTAAGGTACATACATCACAGTAGGCCCCACAGCGAGGGACTCACCCACCTCGGTAGATCCGGTGATCCACCGAAGCCACTCCCTATTTCGCACTGTGAGTTGGTAACAGTGGATATTTGAGTGCCTGAGTATCGAGTCTCATACGCTGCCTGAGTATCAAATAGCTCCAGTATTAAAGCCGGGTGTCTAAGAATAAATGAATCCTATTGGTGGAGACGTAAACACACGGATCGCCAAAGCTATCTCAGATCTCAACCGTCCGCATTCGCCCTCACGCGGATCGACATCCCTCTATAAATACACCCTTCATTTGTGTAGACTCCGCCGAAGACCCCAAATCCCCTATTCAAAAAATAGAGAGAGAGAGAGAGAGAGAGATGGAAGGAGGAAAGACGACGAAGGCAGCTGGAGGGAGGAAAGGCTCTTCAAAACGAAAGGCGGCAGTAACGAAATCTGTGAAAGCAGGCCTTCAGTTTCCTGTTGGAAGGATTGCAAGGTTCTTGAAGCAAGGAAGATATGCGAGGCGGGTTGGAACTGGCGCTCCTGTTTATTTGGCTGCTGTTCTTGAGTACTTGGCAGCTGAGGTAAAAATCCTGAAAAATCAAACACCTTTTTCATTCTTTCACTATTTTGCTGATTTGGGTTTGTGGGTATGCTTTGATTTTATTCCAAGTGCTGCAAAAACCCCAAAATTAATGATTTCTGCGGTTTTGGAATTGTGGGTGTGTTTTGATTTGACTTGAAATGTTGCAAAAATCAGTATAGAGAAAGGACCCCTGTGAGATCTTGTTTCTGTCCTCTGATTTTGGGGTTATGGATATGCCCTAAATCTGATAAAATGTAGTGAAAAACCCCTTAACTACACTATTCTCTCTCTCTCTCTCTATGTATATTTATCTATATCTGATGTGTATGTTCTTTTAAAGGTTTTGGAGCTGGCTGGGAATGCTGCTAGAGACAATAAGAAGTCCCGCATCATTCCAAGGCATGTTCTTTTGGCTGTGAGAAATGATGAGGAGCTTGGGAAATTGCTAGCTGGTGTGACGATTTCAAGCGGTGGTGTTTTACCAAACATAAACTCTGTTCTCTTGCCTAAGAAGTCTGAGAAAGGGAAGTCTGAGGAAGTTTCAAAATCTCCCAAAAAGGATTGATTGGGTTGGGATGAATGCTTTTTGATGTGTTTTGCTGATGCTGGATACTTGTTTTTGGTTTTGGTGTTGGGATGGTCTTTGCTGCTTTCTTTTCTTTTTGAGTATTTTGTAAATATAGTAATCTCACTGTTGAGGTTTAGATGTATGTGCCTCAGCAAAAGGATGCAATAGATGTTATCATCAGATCTACTTCAATGAAGTTTCTTTAGGTTAATGGTTTTGCTGTTGTTGCTTTATACATTTAGCCTATATGCTTTTTGAATACCAATGTGTGGTATGTGTGTATGCCAAGAAATGATATTGTGCATTAACCTGCTACCTTGTTTGGAATGGTGTGTTTGATGGCCCATTGTTCCAAGGTGAAGGTAATTAGACAGCCCTAAACATTATGTTTGCCTGAATTGCAGATGAACTGTTTGGACATTTTTCCATCTACTTTGAGGCCACTGATTTAATATTTTAGGAACAGCCATTTTGCTGGATGTTTAGACAAATCTGTTATCCATGGTAGAGTGAATGGTCTTCACCCACCCTTGTCATTTCATGTGGGTGTTGATGTTGTTTCTTGTGTATGTGTGTATGTACTTACTGAAATTGGTACTTGGCATTGCAATGTAGTTTTTCTAAGAAAAACAAGGGTTGGTTGATTTTTCTTCTCATGATGCTTTACGTCTACATTTCATCTCTATTATATATATTTGTTATGGTTTTAAATGATAGTCACTTGTAACTTTTTCTTCTCTTTGTAAGTAGCTTGCACATGATGTAAAGTACCTAGGGGCCGTGTGAGGCCTATGTGCTATCTTTGTGATGTTAAACTTGTGTTATGGTGTAAGTCCAAATCAAAGTCATATTTAAAAACAAGTGTGCCAAATCACACTCAATTTCCTTCCCATCTCTCTCCCTTCCTCTCTCCATGTGTGTTGTGCAATGTCATATGCATTTAACTATGGAGCTGTTGAGCTAGTTGACCGTTGGCAATGTTTGCAAATATCAAGTTTTGTTGATTTTTGAACATACAATGTGCAGAAGTTAGCAATTTATTTTATCCATGAATTAGCTGCATGTAAATATGCAAAATGAAATGATACAGGAATGGTATTCACTTTGACACTCTGGAACCATCCATTTGGGTCCACTTGTGGTTTTCACGGACCTTCCTTTATGAAGGCCTTAGATGAACAATCTGGATGCTGGTTGGTGGAATTTTGGAATCCTCTTTTTATTGTTCTTGGGTCAAGCAAACAAATGTTGTTTTGCTCTGCCAAGTGTTCTCCATGCCCTTTTTATTGTTGTCTTAAAAATATTCACACCTTGCTGCTCTTCTTGTGTTACTCTTGCCTCTGTAGTTGGATGGTGAAAGTAGGAAATGGTTAACATTCCATGAAAAAGAAAGCAGGTTAACATTTCAACCAAACCTCTTCTGACTATCTGACTAAAAATTACCAATAAAAATCAGCTTACAATGATCCAAACCTTACAATAGGTGGGCCTACAACCACTTCGATCAACCACACATGAACCCGAGGCATTTGTTGTAGGGTCTCTATAAAACTTTCACCTACCCCATTTCTTCTCCTTTTTAGACAAACACCATAGAAGTGGATACATAATCCAACAATCTGGACTCTCCCAATCTCTTCATGAACATTATAATCCAAACGTTTATCAAACTTAGTTTTCGAGCACACTGATCTGAATCCCCACAAGAAATCTTGATCACAATCACCGTTCAAAAAATTGGGACCCACCGATCCATATCGTCGAATACCGTTTATCCAAACCGTGTTACTGTGAAACCCGATTGTAGCATAATGCTGTTATGCCTAGAAACCGGAACCTGATTTCTGTTTTCTTTAGCTGTGAAGCCAGCTTGTTGTGGTGGGAATTTCGTGAGATCATTTGTTTTCGACTGTTCAAAATCGAAGCCACACATCATCAAAGAACGTTGAAGCCACATGTTGCTAAGATCACAAACTACTTACCTCTTGTAATCGTTTTCTTCCTTTTTCTGCGAGCCAAATTCTTCAATCTCCAAACCCACCTAGTAAACGATCGTAACCGCTGATTTCTTGTTACCTTGAGCTTTCTACAATCAATCTAAACAATCTATAAACAATAGTTCAAAGAAATATGATGTATATGCAAAACTGTCATTAGAGCAGTCATATTCCTCACCAAGTCCAATGAGATAGCTTCGTAAATAGATTTTCAGGAAATATTAGTAAGGAGTAATTAAATTAAAAGTTACATTATAAACCATGCCTTTAAAACATGCAAACGATTCATGATATACAAGTATATTTTAATTGTCTCCTAATGATTATTAGTAGAACATTTAGAGCTAACTTAATTCACTTGGGCCTATATTGTTAATAAACTCAGTGCTCTCTAGAACAAACCTGGGTGCTCACCTAACCGATCACAACCAATACTGTCAATCTGCATAGTGGTCTCTTGCATACACCTTGGTGCTCACTCAACTCGCCACAATTGACGGAATATCTACCGGCTTGCATAGTGGTTTCTTACACACACCTAGGTGCTCACCCGATCGGCTACGACGGATGGAGCATTCGGTCTATTGAGCACACTTGGGTGCTCAACTAAAGAAGTTCATGGGGGGCGGCTGTTGCACACACTTGGGCCTTACTTGAAGATATTTACAAAGTCTCTTACGCATACTTGGATGCCTACCCAAAGGTATCAATTGTAGTTCTCACTTGTGGAATGCATGAATTGTACACATCATCGTCAATACTTTTTAAAAAGCAAGCACTAAATTTTTTTTTACACGCACTCACACCTACCCACACTACAATGGGTACTCGAACCCATGACTTCTGTGTTGAAACTCTTATGAGTTTACAACTGAGCCATGAGTAGAGACTCAACAAGCACTCCACTTTCCAGCCCTTCCTAGGCATCAAAACACAATCAAATCTTCGACGAATTAATTTTAAATGTAATTAACAATAATTCATTGAAATTCAAGAACAAGGCATAATAAGTCACGAATTATAGATTTTAAATTTACTTGCTAACATGATAAAATGAGAAATGTAATTTAATACCCATATCACCATGAAATTGAATTGAAAACATAATATGATATATTCAACTTTCTAACCCTTTCTAGGCATCAAAACACAATCAAATCTTCGACAAATGTATGATTTTTTAATTTAAAAGTAATTAACAATAAATCATCGAAATTCAAGGGCAAGGCATAATAAGTCATGTAATTATAGATTTTAAATTCATGCGCTAACATGATAAAACGAGAAATGCAATTTAACACCCTTATCACCATGAAATTGAATTGAAAACATAATATTATATTGTAGTGTGAAAACCTGCATGAGACAACTTACTTCATCGACACAACTCGGCTTGATTTCAGCCTGACTTAGCCTTGAGTCGGCTGGTGAGTCAACTCAAACTCTCTCTCTCTCTCTCTCTCTCTCTCTCTCTCTCTCTCTCTATATATATATATATATATATATATATATATATATATATATATTCACTATGAATTGATTTTCACGTTTAGGAGGGGTTATAGTCTATCAAGCTTCCTTGTGGTTTTCAAAAATCCTTGTCATTGAGGGTTGGTGTTATGTTGACTGATAAGCTTTGAGTAACGTGATTTCGACGGTAGATGGGTTTGGTCTGGTGCTTCCAAACGCTGATCGAATCTAGGCTTAAAGATATATACTTCCTGATGGTCGAAGTTAATCGATGGCATATGTTACTTTAAAGGTTATGAGGTAGAATAATTTTTGCTTTCACATCTTAAAGCGTGACAATAAAATATTTCAGAAATGATAGATTTCTCACTAGAATTTCTCGAAGCCTTAGGCATAAATAAAATGAAAATTTTAAGAATATAATGAAATATTATAATGGAACTCCACACTTGTACTGGAGATATGTGATAATGACAATAGCATAATTAGTAATGATTCGATATAGTGTCTAGGTCGAGGTGTGTATGTGGTCGCTATTTTTAAGATAGTTTACGTCTCTTAATGTATTGAACATGCATAGAAAGTCATTGGCACCCTCTCTCTCAGGATACAGTGCCTCAACAAATATGATGCAGGACATGAAATTTAAATATGATATGCAAGATTTCAGGCTTAGATCATACTAGTTCAGAAACAATAACATAAAAATTTCACATCCTACACAAGTCCAAACATTCAAACAAGGGGAATCTGTTTGGGTCCAGGCGTACACAGGCTCGGACTGGATCAGTAAAATTATGGACCAAACGATGTTCAAAGGGAAAGAGAAATTATCCACACATGCACAGTAACCAGTCCTTAATCTAAGGGATTCACCAATTCCAATTCGGAGAACCTTAGGGTGAGAAAATGGATAGAAATTGGGGATTTAAGGCAATCTATGGTTAGAGTTTATGAAAACAAGTATAAGAGAGTAAAAGAAGAAGGAAACCTGAACCAGATGATAGCCTCCGCATGCGAACAACGATTGGGGCCTGACGCACGTGCGCTGGTGGCCTACCTCACGTGTGTGGGGCCCATGTACCCAAAAATTGCCCTCTTGGGGTTGGTTGGTCAGGCTTGGGCTTCAAAACTCCAAAGTTTCATGTTGATCCGAGTCATGGTCTGCATGGTGCTCATTGAATTTTCGGCTCTCTACAGGGGCCGATTCTAAACCGGGTCAGAGAGATGATCCTGTAAGCCCGACGGATTCGAAGCGAGGATGATTGTAGAAGTGAGGAAATATGGATGATAGAGGGTAGGGGCGGATGAGGATAGATGTGGCTTTGCACTACGGTAGTTAGCCCTTTGAAAAGGGAAGGCTTCGCACCCACTTGAATTTTTCCACAACTCAGGAATTCAGAGAGTAGAAAAAAACTTGCAGAAATTTTTATTAAACTTCAATGAATCAAAAGAACTAAAAGGGGTGCCTATTTATAGGAAAAACCTTATACCCAAAAACTCGTGTCATGTGCACAACCTATTACTTGGCGATGAAGCAAATCAAAACAAAAACTAACCAAAGAAATATAAAGTGTTCATGATATTCTAAATAACATAAATAATCAAAACCTAAAATATGAATTTAATCCGACTAGTAGGCCCCGATCATGAGATCCCTTGATGAGCTTTACTTGATTATTGGACCTATTTTAATGAACAAAAAATCCATTTTCTAACTAGGAGGCCCTCTGTGGACGTCATCATCGAGCCAGATCGACGGTGGGACCCTCCCTCTTCTTCCGTACGTGCGTAGGGGCGGCATGCGTGCGCGTGATGTCCCCATCAAAATAGATGTACATAGTGTGCACAAGCTGTATAAATCTTAATACCAACAAACTAGTAATCCAAAAGAGGAAAAACATAAGACAAAGGGTAAGAGAGCATACTGAAGAAATTTTGATTTCTCTAATTTAAAAAACTATAACCCTTAGTCCCTTTTATAAAAAATTAATTAGCCTTGATGCGAAAAGACCTATTAAGAGAAAAACTATCATAATGTTATGTAGATGCATTGCAGGTTAAGAGGCACATTTCACACGATTGAAATGACCTAATTAGCCACATCCAGCCGTCACGATTAAAAAAAATAATGAAATAAAAAAGGGCAAAACTAAGCCCATCAAAACTCGGGACATGATTGTCCTGCTCTCATTGCACTCAAGTATAGGAGGTGTGTACGGACATATACAACTAATTAAAAGGCACATAGGCTTGAACGTAACTTAACACAATTCATAAGAATCTAATGAGTAAAATATTTATGAACTTATTCACAATAACCCATTCAATCCAATATAGATTTTCACTAAAGACAACAAAAATAGAGTAACTTTTGCTTTTCCAAACTTCTTTTCTTTATAATTTTTAAAATACACATAACATAGGGTAAATAATGTCCTATGGTTTGCAACATGCCAAGAAGGTCCTGGTATGGATTGCAAGACAGGCCATCTCCTTGGAGGGAAATGAACTGGAAGATCTCTCTCTCTCTCTCTCTCTCTCTCTCTCTCTCTCATTATAGTTCAAAGCTCTCTCTCTCCTCTTATTATAGTTCAAGGCTCCCATTTTTTTCCTTCTTGTTGATAAAAAACTAAACTTTGATACCTGGCAAAGTGATGGATGACGCGCAAGCACTTCGTAATTATTCAGAAATTGCACAATATGAGTGCCTGCGCATCAAGCATCATATGCTGGCTGAGTATATGCTTTTTAACTCAAATTGGCTCATGTTGGGATTGGTAAGCCCATTTTTACAGCCAACCTGACGTTCAAAATTACCTAGATTTTAGTCAAAGTGGGCTTGTTACAATGAGTATCTAAAATTCACAAATGTATGCTATTTTGGGGTAATCAAGGTGATTTGCTTAATCCAATTCAGGTTCCTTAGCACATAATTTCAGTGCATTTCCATATATCCATGTTGCATTCAAATTACAGGCTCCCAAACAAAATTGATTCCAAATGATTGATTCCACTGTAATTGGGATTTAGATAGCAATGCATATCACATACAAGGTGTCACATGAACGGAAATTCAGCAACCATTCCATACAACGGTAAAAGGTTAAATGCTGCAGGGATGCGATCATCCAGTCTCCAGAATTACTAGGGCATCCTCCATCCATGGGAAGGCATCTTGGACCACCGAATCAGTGGGCCCACATGCACAGAAACCTGCAGACAACATAGTTATCTGATGCGCAGGGGCCGCTGTAAGCCAACTAATTCTACTTGAGAATGTAGAAAGCACAACATCCACAGAAGGATGATTCAGGCTCTCGGTCTTGCTTTCTGTCCACATCTCCAAATCCAAATAACCCACAAGTTTTTGAACCGTACAGCTCTAGCTTTTTGTATAATAAGCACATTACTATTTAAGTAATTTCATGATCACAAAGCTTCGTCTATTACAGAATCCATCACTAGTGTATGCTCCATTTGTGAGAAAAATCCATCTTCCTCATCTCACGAGGGATACCAAATCAGCCCACGTTCCTTGCAGGGGGATGCCGAATCAGTCCAAATTCCTCGGAATGGGATGCCGAATCAGCCCACGTTCCTCATCCAGCACAAAGTTTGCTTTGGAGAACTGGGTGCTGGTGAAGAATGGCTGCAGATCATAAATTTCATACTCTTGTGCCTGCACCAAACCAATATCAAAATCAATCGAGATCTCATGTGATGGAAGTAAATAAAATATGAAGTTTCCACTTGCTTACCTTGTTTCGAAGTTCGTCCACCTTCACCTCAATGTGGTTGAGCCTTGAAGTTGAACCCGACATGACTTCTTCGAAGTGCAAGGCATCCTTGACAAGCCCACGCAAAAGATGGAGGAGGAGCTCATTGAAATCTTTCTTGAATGTCATGTACTTCTTGAAGCTCTGCAACAAGACATTTGGATCAGTTTCATGTGTTCCCTCAGTGATAAAAAACAATGGAGGGTTGCAGGATTGATACCATTTAATAAATGGTACTCAAAACATAGTCATAAACAGATTGCAAATGATGCCAAGAACAGTCGCAAAATTTTACCTTTTGTAAAGCCTTTTGGACTCCAAACTTCTGGGTTGAGATAAATGAATCCAGAAGGACTCGAATTGCCATGTCCACATCTTCTTGAGATACGTAATTTCTTAAATGCATTCTTGCATGGGCTTCTGACATTCGTATCATTGACTCTATGTGCCTTACTGCGATTGGAACTCCTTGACCATGCTGCACCAATTATTGAGCACATCATTTCATGCATCATAAAATAAACAACATTCATGCAATTATTTCAGCATAAAGGGATTCCTGTTGATGCCATGAAGAAAAAGAAAGGTAGAAGGAAATCTTACAGAGGACTCTCTCCGTAGCTCCGCATAAACATGTGTGAGTTTATCCAAATCAGCATCATGCAGTTTAGGGAATATGTTCAACTTCGCATATGTTATGTACTTCTTGAGCATATCTTGAGAAAGTATCTGATAAGACAAACGGCTCTCTTAAAAAGATTACACAAGGAAGATTGCATTGAGTTGCATGAGTCACAAGAGTGGTAGAGTTCGATACCTCAGGATCGACTGGCATGGCAGAGGCTGGGAAATCATCTTGAGAATTGCCAACGGATTTGTCATCCAGATTGGCTCCTTTGGGTTGTGACTTAAAGTGACTATCCACAACAAATTTCGCAAGCATTTCATCTGTGACGGGATCGACTATGTCCTGCATGCAATTAATTTTCCAACTATAAGGAGCAGTTATTAGGAAAACCCCACAATAGATGAAAGTGCCAAAGAGAGAAATGACCTTAACAACGCAGAGGACGTCAAAACGAGAAATAATCGGATCTGTCAGCTCCACATTTTGTGAGAAGGTCTTTGAAGAATCGTACCTGAGTGCATATGAATATGATACTCATAGAACCAACATCGCATTCAAGCACCTAAAAGAAATTCCATCTATATTCATGTGCAAATTATATGATACTCAGGCTGCATATGACCCTTGACATGCAGGCACTCAGAAATTGTACATGTGCAATACACTAACTTAAGTTTTCTTCCTTTTTTATTGTCCTAGTTTTTTTGATAGGCAAATTGGGCTCGAACGTGAGACCTCAATGTTGAACAACACCTCACCATACATACTCAAGTTAAGCTGACAAAATTGTGGAACCCACTGTTGCTAGTCAAATTCCCAACATCAGATTGGTTTAATGATCCTTACCTCTGATTTGTAGTTGCTAATGGAAATAGGAAAATTGGATGCTTTTCATTTTTAGACGTCCAATAAATGTCTTGCAATCCGACAATAAGATAACAAAATAAATGAAAATTTTGGTTCATGGTACATCTGCACGGGACCCATGACTTGAATGGTTTAGTTTTGAATTAATTGTATCCTTCATGGGCAATTTCTAAGTGCCTGTGTATCGTCTATCACACTTTGCCCGAGTATCAAAGTTTCTCTATTCATGTACCTTCCTCCAACTGGATTTGCAGCAGCAATAACAGAACAACGTGCTTGGAGAGATGTGACAATCCCAGCCTTCGAAATGCTAATGCTCTGTTGCTCCATGGCTTCATGGATACTCACTCTGATCACAGATTTCTCACTCTTAATAGGATACTGAAGAAAAAGATAGCGGTGATTGAGCTGAGAATACAAGACTTCTCACCTGTCCTGATCATTCATTTTGTCGAACTCATCAATTAGGCAGATGCCTCTATCGGCTAGGACAAGGGCCCCTCCTTCAAGTGTCCATTCCCTTGTGACAGGGTCCTTGTGCACTGCTGCTGTGAGCCCAACAGCAGAAGCTCCTTTTCCAGTCGTATAAACAGCCCTTTGCCCTGTCTTCTCAATGTACCTACAAAGTAATATACATGCTTAGAGGATTGCCTAGAGTTTCTCTAAGCCCATGTGCACCTCTACCTTGCATGTGCCAACACGGCATGTGTAGAACATCCAAGCCATGGATCAGGTGGTCCAACCAGGTAGATGTCCTAGCCCAAAACTCAGGATGATTCAGTCATCAGTCAGGCTGCATGTGAATGTTGAATATGGAGGTCTTCAGTATTTCATACACATGTAGCTCACCAGATGAGCTGACCAGCCCAATCCTTAGGCACAGTCATCTACATTGTGCAGCCCACTGACGCAAGGATAGGATGTCCTGCACACATGCATAAAGGTGCACTTAGAGAAGTTCATGTGGGCTTAACAAAAATCAATAATAAACTGGAACATGCATTAGGTTTCAAGTGGTGTTGTCCTTACTTGAGGAACTGTGACTTGGCTGTACCCGGATCGCCGAGGAGGAGAACATTTATGTCCCCTCTCAAACGATGTTTTCCTTTAACATTCTTTTCCTGGCCTCCAAACATAGCAAGAGCTATTGCAGTTTTGATGTCTTCATGACCATAGATTGATGGGGCTATGGACTTAACAATCTGCAGATTAAGTCATGAATTATTAAATGGTGAAAGGCTTAAGGAAATTTACTCCATTGTGGAAGTGAATACAAGAGTTTCCTGGATAACAGACCCTTTCTCCAATCCTTGGGTCCTTGGACAACTTCTCAATTTCTGCCTTGTCCTCCTCGGTGAGCTTGTAAGCGGAGAAGAGGTCCTGCTTCTTTGTGACGTAGTTTGCTTCAACCACAGTTGCAAAGACAGGAAACCCATTTTTCGTATTCAATGATAAATCAAAGTTGTTCGTGTATATGCCTGTGACCTCCTGAGATAGATATCATCCAAGAAAATATTAGGGGGAATCACCCAATCTTGTCTGATTAAAATGCAAGTATGAGATGAGATATTTACAATTTCTTCTCCAGGACGAGCACAATCGATTAGATCATTTAGGAGTATCACTTCTTTGTATCTCGGAAGTCGACCAGCTGGGACGATTCCTGGACTCTCCTGAAGTGTGAGTTTCTGGTAGTTCCTGTAAATTGTCTGAAAGGAGGAATGATTAGAAAAGAACAAAGGAATTAAATTTTCCTACGAGTATGTGAAGAGCTTTGAACTTACCTGCTCGATGTTGACAGTGAAAGGCCCTTTCGATTGACATTCGGGGCAAGACCCCACCTTGACTTCTGAATAGGAGTTCTGGAAGAATGGCCCAAGAACCATCCCACATTTGTTGCAGTCATACTTCACCTGTTGCAACTGAGGGAAAACCCCAGATCGTCGAGTCACAACACCTCCTATACGGATCATGGTGTTCAGATGGATTTGCCTGAGGAGCACCATAGTATAAAGTCATTTGGAACGAAGGAAAAGAGTTCAAACATGTGAAACACAAGGAATTGAAGATCTCATTCCTACCTTATGTTGCGTATCTGATCATAAACTGGTAGGTGCGTTATCCGCACATAGATTTTTTGATGAATATTTTTGTAGTTCTTGTGGAAATCAAAGACGACGTTCTTGGCAACCTCTTCCATGACCTCAAGCACTGATTGGGGTGCATCAGCCAGCCAGATGGCAATATTTGGAAGTATATAGATGAATTGCTTGTAATCTATCTCCAAGCTACATTTATTAGCTGCAGAATTGATATTAATGTAAGCATGGATAAACCCAAAATGAGAAAAATAAAGGCAAGAAAAATACACATCTAGTATGGTTTAGATGTAGATTGTGAGTGACCATACAAGGTCATTGGCTCACAGAGAAAAATCAGATGTAGGCAGAACCTTGATAATATTAATGGAGAGCAGGATTGTGTGGGTCACATAGAGAAAGGAGCTAAGCATAGAGAAGTTTTTACCTAAGACCATCTCATTAATCAGCCGAACATATTCGAAATCTCCTTGTTCATTCTTTGGATTTACATACGTAAGCAAGAATTCCTTAAATTTCTTAGCAATGAACCGGCGCACTTCATCTCTGGTAACCCACTCCCTCAAAGTTCCTTGGACACGATACATTTCAAACTCTCCTTCATCATCGTCTTCTTCCTGTCAAATCCATGCCTACTCAGTTAAAAGAAAGATTTCGATGGCTCAAGTGAATATGCTGCAGTACTATTTGTTGCAGCAGAATACAGAAAATGAGTTTTTTTCCTATGCATTTGAGAATTCAGAACCTCATAAGGCTCATCATCAGTTTGATCAGTCATTGGCACATCGTCTCTTGAATGTCCTCTCTGTGATCTTCCAGGTGAACTTGGTGTTCCGCCATCAGTATCATCATAGCTTCTTGGTCCTCTTGGCGGCCTGAAATCAGCTCTAGACCTTTTTGGGTTCCTGTAATTAATTTCATCATCTGTGTCTGCAACCAAATCCTAGGATGTCAATGATCTGGTGCTTAATAATCAACATGCTACCCAGTCAAATTGCCCCATGCATTCAAAGCTGAACTGATGTAAAGAATTTGAAAGATTAGGTAATATTGATATTTACAAGTTTAGATTAGGCTGTAACCTTAAGAAGGCCAGATTAAATGGTCAGCAAATCACAAGATCTATAACTTATCTTGGAATTAATACAAAATGAATAATTAAGAGACCTGGAAATATAGAATATGCATCAACCAACAATATTCTAACAAACCAAGATCAAATTTCAGTTGTGACATCCAGAATCATAATAGGAAAAAGGCCCACTTTAGACTGTTAGTGCAATTCTATCTCAACTCCCTTTAAATCCATGAGAAAATCTAAAAAATCCTACAGCTTCATGAACTGTCACTTTTTGGTTATTGAGTGAATTTCTACAACAAGTATACCTAAATTCAAATAGGATTCAAGTTACCACAAATAATTTCAATAGTGTTCAACTCAAATCACAGGATTTCAATTAGATAACATTAGCAAATAAATATCAAATTGCACAATGACGGTTGCCATACAACATCCATGCCAATGAACGCAATGGAATTATAAGAGATCTCTTGGATGGACATTGTCTCTTGTAGAAAAAAGAGCTATTTGACGAAAATGGACTGCTATTCTTTTAATTTCATTTATGATTTCTAGGAATCACTGGGGTTAAAAGAATTACTCTTTGACACCTTGTTTTTGATATAATGGAAATTGACATCTACTTCGACGATCTTAACATGATTTGGGGCAATACCAATCAGTTATTGGAAAAGAATCAAATCAGTCCACATTGAGATGCATCTAATATATCCAAAGGAGCTCTTTTCTTGCCATAGCATCACTCATCAATTCAAAACAATCAAGAGCATTCATCTGGTGAGCTCCATTACAGACAGGCACACTGTGAAAACCATGGTCTTAGCCAATAGCCCATATATTCGACAGTCCATAATTAACAGGGATCATAATACACCGATCTTGTTGATGACAATTCCAGATGGGGATAATTTTAGGGCCAGTCCAGCAACTCATGTGGGGCCCACCAATTGTCAGTCTGGGTCACCGAAATGTGGGCTCCACCTGATTTTATTAACAAGAATTTTGAACATTACACTAAATGCATAATCATAAGCAGTAAAAAAAAAAAATAAAAAAAAAAAAAAAAAAAAAAAAAAAGAAAGAAAAAACCTAAATCCTTTGCTAAAAAGAAAAAAGAGAAAAAATCAGTTCATATTTTTTCCCTTAAAAATCTCATTACCTTGATCATGTAGAAGGCGAGGGAGCTTCCGACTCACCGGTCCCATGTTCCCTTCTTTTGCATCGAGCTCCACCTCTGCTGCCCTCCGATCCTCCATGATCTGATCAATATCCCTCTCATCCTCCATCGAATCGTCCAGGCCCACCGATTCGTACTGATCATGCTCATCCATCCGACGGTAATCTCTGCGCCAAAATTTAAAAAAAAAACCCAAAAATTCAAAAAAAAATCCCCAAAATCAATCCATCGAAAACGAAAAAAAGGGGGAAGAAAATCTGACTCCATGTAATTGTCGTTGTAGAGATCTTCTCCTTCTTCCTCATCATCAGCGTCATCAGGCTCGTCGCGTACAATCTCGGGATCGACGGCAGCCTCGTCGTCGGAAGAGGAGTCGGAGGCGTGGCTCGTGTTTGGAGGGAGCCGGTCCGTGCTGAACCCGGCTGAGGTGGGCGAACCGGGCGTTGATGGGTTCTCCGAATCGTCCTGTTCGGAGCGAAATATAGCAGCATTAGAGAAAAAACGGTTCGTGAGATATCGGGATCTGAGAAATAGGGAAATGAGAGAGAGCGAGGTGAAGAAGACTTACCATGTTTCAGATCTGCAGAGACGATATCTTCTCGACGAATTTCTCGTTTCGCGGAGTCTGGCGTGCTCTGCTTCTGAGGTTAGGGTTTTGAGGTTCTCTGCGACTGGGTATGGAGGGAAGAGGGTTGCTTTTTGGCGGGAAGATTTTGGCGCGAAGGCTGACGTGGCACAGCTCTTGTCGGACGCGGATGGGGTATTCCCTCCCGGACGCGGTTTGGCTAGTGTCCCTGCCACTAGCCCAGTGGCTAGTGGTCGGTGCTCTGTGGGCCCCACTATTGTGTATGTGTTTTATCCATGCGGTCCATCCATTTTTATAGATAATTTTAGATCTTAACCCCCAAAATGAATAGGATGTAAATCTCAGGTGGACCACACCACCAAAAAACAGTAGTGATTGAATGTCTACCATTAAAATCCTCCTAGGCCCACTGTACTGTTTATTTGACATCCAATCTGTTGATTAGCTCTTACAGACCTAGATGAAGGGAATAAAGAAAGATCAACTTGATTCAAAACTTTTATGACCCCTAAAAAGTTTTTAACGGTGGAAGTTCAATCAACACTGTATCCTATTATGTGGTCCACTTAAGATTGGGATATACATCATTTTTGGGCTCATACCATAAAATGATATAGAAAAATATATGGACGGAATGGATGAAATACATACATCATGTGGGGCCCACAAAATACCGACCACTAGCCATTGGCCAGTGACCCCACCATGACCCAGCTAGAGACGGACGTTCCTGGGTATCTGTGGGGTCCAACGCGGTGTATATGTTTTATCCACGCCGTCTATACGTTTTGATTGGAGGAAGATTGAAGGCTCAAGTGGACTACAACACAGGAAGCAATGAGGATTGAATTTCTACCGTTGAAAAATTCGAAAGGCCCGTCGTAATGTTTATTTGCCATCCAAACTGTTCGTAATGTCACATGAACCTATATATTCATCATGGTGGGCCTCACAGATCCGTCCGTCTCTAGCTATCTCCTGATGGAGGGTTAGTACTCGATCCGCTCCCGGGGAGAAGGGGAGTGGTAGATCGAAAGTCAACATCTTCAAGCGCTAGATAAGTAACACACTGTACGTGCGTAATTTGCACATGTGTGAAGGACCTAAGACGTTTGGACTGTGGTCCCCTTGGTGAAGCTTTCTCAGGCACAAAATCAGATGGGGCCGTCTTTCGGATGAGTGGATGTTGAGGAAATGATACAGGCGGTCCACATTCAACGAAAGCATCCCTCACCCGATGACGATGAGCGAGCAACAGTGTTTAAATAAAGGATATACATAGTAGGTAGGGGTGCACATGGAATAGGTGAAACTGGTAAACTAGATCGGAACCGATAAGACAGCGTGCTTTGGTCCAGTTCTGACCGCACTGGTTCTGAAAATCAAACAACTGATTAAGGTGGTTCAGGTCTCCATTTGGGGTTATGTAAAACTAAATCAGACCATAGAACCGAACCTCAGATCTGAACTGGGAACTAGGGCTAAAAGTTGGGCAGGTTGGGTCGGGTTGGTGCTCAACCCTAACCCAACCCAAGGTTCCTATACCTCAAACCTAACCTAACTCAATCCAATCTCAGGTTGGGAATTCTCAACCCAAGCCCAACCCAATCGGGCTCGGTCGAATTGAACGGGATAGTTGGGTGTATATGTGCTAATATTTTTATTATTACGTTAGTTTATTATATTTCAATATAGGACTTATTTTTTGTATCTATGTTTTTATTAATTATATATGTGATTATTTATTATAAAGAACTTCATTTTTTTCTTAAAAAAAATAAGCAAAAATATAGGACAAATAAAGTTATGTAGCATAGCATGCAAACTATTTGGGAGAGAAATCTGACATATCTTGTTAGCTTGAGTCCTTGGAAATGACGCGGACAAATGAGACCCGACATCACTAGTGTGCCTTTGACACGAACGATCCATGCTCAATTATAATTTATAAGTAACTTATTTATTGATCGGGTTCATATTTGTATAGCCTAAGCTTGAGATCGGACCCAATACATCCTACTCGAGCCCAACCCAATGTCAGGTCAGTCTGGTTGAGTTCGCCCAACTTTCAGCCCTACTTGGAACTGGACTCCTAGAGTCAATAAATATTTTAAATTTACTTTTTAAAACATAAAATGCAAATAAAACTTAAAATAAAAAATAAAAAAATCTCCTCCTCTTTCATGGCCTCTCAGTCTTTCAAAAACTGTGCAACTGAACTGTATTATAAAAAAACCTATACAATTAGGCTGAATTACAAAAATAAATCATGCAATCGGTTAGGATTATAAAAAGCCCAAAGCTATAGAACTGAACTAGAACTATATCAGTTTTTTATGGCCTGGTAGGGTGCAAATTGCAAAAGCTACGATTCCGATTCTAATTTTCTTGGAATAGTTGGGAACGGTTCAATTCTAGTTTCGGCTCAGAACCAGAACCGAACACTGCACCCCTAGTAGTGGGGGCACGTCTTATAAAAGTAGCGGATGTCAATACTGCCACCATTCCACACGTGGAGCGTTTGTATTTGGTGCTTGAAAATGGGGAGCCTGGAATTACGATCCCTAGGGGAATACCATTTAACTGGGCCGAATTGGATTCTCTTCTTAAAAGCCCAACCGCTGAGTCCAAAATGGTTGAGGGCAGCCAGTGATTGGAATTGCCCATATGGAATAGATTTAGTGTAGAAATAAAATAAATCAAGAAGAAAGAACAAACAGCAACACTAGTAACCTACATGAACACAGAGAAATTATTCTTTTAAATTCATGTAACTGTAAGAAGAATGCATTGGTCTAGGAATAATAAATGTTTTTTTGGAAGTCGAGTTTACTACTTTCTCATTTGGATATAACATCCGTTTTTTAGTGGTTTTTTTTAAAAATTTATTTCTAACCCTTGTATTGGATTGGGACTCATACTGATTTGTGTCCATATACAGATTGCCATCTGTTATGTTAGTGTATCTTCATTGAAAGGCACTTATTACTTTGGAAAGGAAAAAGGAGAATAGTCAGATCAAATGCTAAGGCAGACCACAACATTATGGCACCTACAACATGTTAGTGAAGCTAATAGCAAACCATTAAAATGATGTGGGCATTGATGTAACCTTCTTCATGGATATGTAATGTGATGAGTAAGTTCACATCTAAATAGGTGGATCCTTGCTTTTGGTCGGGTGGTAGACTCTCTGGAGTTTCAACACCCGGTCAAGGGTTCGAGTATCCATAGGTGGTGAAAGCCCACTATGGCGGGAGTGTGTGAGGTGTGTGTGCGTGTAAAAAAGAAAAGGAAAAAAAAGTTCACATCTAAATTTCACAAAAAAAAAAAAAAAAAAAACTAAGTATACTGAAGTAGACAAAGAAGTTTGTTAAAAGTTAGCAGGCCAATGTCATCTTCTTCATCTTCATTGTAATCTTGATTGATGATTTGGATTTTTAGCTTGGCCATCACAGACCTACAACCTTGTTTTCTTAAAAATCAGAAATCCAATGCTGCATGGGAACCTAGATAAATAAAGAGTCAAAATCATGACTGCAGTCTTTTCTTAGAAATCAGAACTCCAAAGGTAGATGGGGACCTAGACAAAATATGAGTCAATCGTTGCGGTATGAACAAAGCTGTTTCTTTTTTTATTTTTTGAGAATTTATATAAATAAAACTATTTCACAATTATCTATAAAAGAGGGAAAAGAATATAATTTGATTATAAAAAAGAAAAAGAAAAGGAAATATATAAATTAATTATCAAAAAGTAAAAAAAGAAATATAATTGCACATAAGAGAACTTAGTACTTTAATGATAAAAAGTATAAAAGAATAAATTAATTATTAAAAAAGGAAAGATAATAATTGAGTTTTTTATGATAAAATTCATTAAGAATTTGATTTCTCTCAAATAATGCCTGGAGGAACATAAATTACCATGCATGCTTTTTTAGGTGAGAAATTAGAGTTATTTGGGAACGTTTATTTGATATGCATTGGCAATTACAATAGAATTCTCGGTTTGACAATCTAACAACCTGTATTTAGGGGGAGAGATGTGACTGCGACTTAAGAACATGTGATAATAAGAATCCATGTAAAATGAAATCACATGATTTTCCATGTATCTTATATGCATTAAAATCCATGTAAATTGGAATTGATGTGAATTGAAATCACATGGTCTTGGTGTATTTTTTAAAATAATAGGATTTTGCTGTATTTAGTATGAATTAAATTCCAATTCAAACCAAATACACTTTCCCAACAAGATTCACACTCATTATTATCAAATACACACTCCCAACAAGATTCACACCCATTATTTATCAATTACACACTCGCAAATGACCCATAAGTATATTTGATTTCAATTGGATTCCAATTCAAATAAAATACACTTCTCCCAACACATCCTAATCACCATCGATTCACACCAGATTCACCCTCCAAAACGATCCATACATTAATGCCTCCGTTTTTATTATTTTGAGAACCAGTGAATAGGAATTGTGGGGCCCATGTGGCCCGTGTTTGGCTGATCCAATCATAAGATGGACCTGATCATAAAATATATAAATTACTCAAAAAACATTCAAATTCATGCATAGCTCTTTTGGTGAATTGATCATCAAAATTTTTAGTTTCCGTAATCATCACAATAAGTTGGATGTTATATACATACCATGTGTGCCCAAAAATTCTTTATTTAACTTTTTTTGAAAGAAAATAAATAAAATCATTTTCATAATTTCACCCCACAAGAAGTATAAATTCCAGGGGTGTCAACAAGTTGGGCTGACTCCTGTCTGAGCTTGGTCTATACTAGTCAGTGTAAGTACAAACCCAGCCGGGGCCATGATGGGCTTATATAGTCCAGAATAAGCCCAGCTGAGCCTGAGCTGGTCACAGTCTTACCCCAATCCACTACTGTGAATTCCAACATCCCATCTTCATGCGCCAAGCATCGCTTCCACGATGGTAAGATTCTTCAGTAAAACCCAGTTGCTTGATCCAGCCCATCTCTTCCACAATGCCAGTGAAAAGAGATATGATGTGGCTGCTGTAATGAGAGCGGCGGAGAGAAGGGCTTCTGGGCTTTTGAGGATTGAGGAGATAAAGTGAAATGGATTGGAATATGGAATTGGGATTGAATGTGAGATAGGCTTTTTGTATGATTTGGAGGGAGATTTGAAATGATATATTTTGAATTCGGAGAGATTAGAAGCTTTTGGGGTTGATTTTGAGAGAGATGGGAAACAACCAATTTAAGAGAGAGAGAGGAGGAGGTGTTGGGCTGGGCCTGGAACATATACATCCAAATAGAGCTGTACACGAGTTGAGTTAGCTCGGTCAGCTCGCTCGACTCGACTTGGAAAAGCTCGACTTGCCTCTGCTCGAAATTGGATTCGGACTAAGTTGAGTTGCTTTTTGGAGCTCGAAAAAAATTCGAGCCGAGTTCGAGCTCGCCCAAGCTCGACTTGACTCAGATTGAATCTCAACTCGAATCGACTCGGATCGAATCAGCTTAGTGGCTCGGTTATTTTGATATTGATATTGTTTGCGGAGCGTTTGATGAAGTGACTCAACAAAGTATTGTTTGAAGTGTGTACATTCTCGACAGGATCGGTTGGTGGTGAGGAAGGAATGGATATGAAACAAATCACTACAAAATAAAATAGTAAAATACCTATAAACTGTTGTTATTATTTTATATTCTTTGAAAAATTGAAGATGTACTTTATGTGTTTGAGAAAATGTCGCATAGGTTCAAACTTGGCTCAAACTAGCCCGAGTTGCTGATCAGACCGAGCTAAGGCTAGTCAGGCTCGAGGACCAAGCCGAGTTCAAGCTGGGGTTAGCTACTAGCCTAGCTGAGCTATGCCATGCTCGACTTAGTTCGACTCTTGTACAGCTCTGCATCCAAGCCTCGCTCGATTTAAAAGGGGCCGTAAGCCTGATAGCCCAACCTGGCCCTAATCATCATATGACCCCTGGTCCAAGAAATCTACATGGGGCATGCTCAGTGATTACTTCTCCCATGTTGGAAAGTGCCACAATGAATGCATTTAACACCCCCAGGATCCAAGAATAAGACTTAACTATATCACATCCAAGTGGTGGTTCACTCAATCAATGGTCCTCGTCATAATACAAGTTTGCAGATGATCCAGTTGGCCAACCATAAAGTTAGTAAAAAAACCCATCAATCTTTTGGGATTGGGTCCACTAAGTGGGCCTCATAGGTTGGGCAGGAGCCTGACAATTTGGGTTTAAAAGAAAAAACAAGCCCAAATAAAGCATAGCCTAATATTCAGGTCATTGGTCCTCATATGTTTTTATTGTATATAAATGCTGAAAAAGCATATAAGAGCCCACTGCTAGGCTTACTTGGGTCAGGCTCCGGCCTGTAAGATAGGCCTTTGATGGGGTGTGGGCCTATGTTGAAGTCCCAGTAATAAACAGTTCGGGTTGAGCGTTGGTTCTGCATAGCTTTCCATCAAGGCCCCAAATCTCTAGAGCAGATATCTGCTCGTGGAGAACTGAGCACCTACATGCATGCACTCTAAGCCATTGAATGCATTAGTTGGTGGATCCAATGGCTAGAAATCTATGATGTTGATGAGGCTTGAACTTAAATTTAAATGCCAAATTACTGAATAGGTTGGGCAGCGTCAACACCCTGATCCATAGAAGTGGTAGACTGAGTGCAAGATACCTGGTTTCAACACTGAGGTCTTGGTATGGATTCCTAGTGGGGGTGGCTAACAGTGATGTGTGAACTGACAGTGGGGTGTACTAACAAGCTAACAAAAAAAAAAAATAAAATGGTTGGGCTGCGGCTTGATTTGATAACCGAATTATGGCCCAGTTGAAAATTGGGTCTAGTTGGGTTCAGGGTCTGGTCCATTTGATGGACCTGGTTAAAGTCGGGTTGGGCAGATTAGATGGCTCCAGTTAGTTTTAATAGTAAAGTTACTCATATTTAATATATATTGTTTTTCTAGCAAAAGAAATAAAGTTTATTAAGCCACACACATGTAAGAGAGTCAGTTTAAAGATCATGCACATGTCAAGTGGTACATGTGTTTGTGATCTAGTCCATCCGCCAGGTGAGTCTAACTATTTAAATGCTCTTGTTTATCTCTAACCTAAAAACCTACACTGATGTAGAGCGGGTCGTGAACAGTTTCATGGCTAAGATGGATCAAAAAAGGCTCGGTCAGCAACAGAAGTGATCCGGACCTTTTTGACCTTAAATCGGGCATATCTCGCAATCCGGAATGAGTTATCGGATGTAAAATGTATAATTTTGGAGTAGGACAAGCTACTTTAGCCACCCAACCCAGCTATGCCAGGTTGTGCAAGCTAGATTTGTAGAATACCATTAGATCTACAGTTGTTTCTCTATTTTAATTCTATTTTTTACTGTAAATAATAAGTTTTAGTTTGATAATAACTCTTCATTCGTTGGACTTTAGGAGTTACGCCCAACGTGAAAAGTGCTTAAAATAATTAGGAGAACAACGTGGTGAAGCCAAATAGGACACTTACTATTCTTGGCCAAAAACCTTGCGCACTAGTGGAAATCACGACTGTCTATAATGTAGGAAGTTTACTGTTTATAGTAAGTTGCGATTTCTAAGGTTTTAGCTGTAGTTTGATTCTGAAACTTCTCCTATGGCTTAGTATCTCTATTTAAAGGGTTTTGAATTCGTTTATTTCATTCATCAATCAAATTACAAATTTTATAGAATTTATTTATATTTTTCTTGCCTTTTCTTCATGGATTCGAGAAGTCTGTGAGGAGTCAAGAGAAGCTCCGTGGACTCGGAGTAGTTATCCTCGAGGAAGACGGTGATTAACCTCATTCATCCTGCATCATACACCCAAAGGCATGTGGCTTATTTGGGATATGGGATTAGGTGGTATGAAATTGCATTTAAATTCCATACGGTGCTTGGAAAAGATGAAAATGATTAGATTAATCCAGGTATCATATCATATAAGATACAATGAGATTTCTAGTGGATTTCAAAATTCATTATATATGTGGGCCCCATGTCGATGCATGTGTTTTATCCACGCCATCCATACACATGCACCCTCCACACATGACAATCGAGTTGCATATGAATTCAAGTGATTGACATCCGTTGTGAAATCTAGTCCCTTGATTATAATTTCATAGTTCACCAAATACAAGTTTCACTTCACACAATGATTTTATTAAAGAAAGAATTTGATCCCAAATGTGGACAGTCAAAATATCAATATATTTACAGACATATAATCATTGTATAATAACAGTGTTAATTCCATCTAATCCAATTCAACACCATTTAATCCTGCATTCCAAACATGGCAAGGCATCCAACCAGTACCCAAATCTGGTTGGATCGTCGTCTAGGCCTTCAAGAACCAGACCAAGCTTGCAAACCGAGACCCAGCAAAAGCCAGACACTGTTACACTGGGCGTGGGTACTATAGGATCTGACCCTAATACTGACAGCCCTACTATCCATTATTGCCCTATACAAACTGTCCCTAGTTTACTGCACTATGGACCTAACCTCAATGCCAACCGTTGGCAGTCCTACTGCCCATTATTGCCCTGGACAAACTACCCCTAACTTACCTAACCTAGATTTTAGTGCCAGTAAAGGATATTTTGCAGGGTAGTTGGTTTGGGTCTGACGCAGTGTTTCACATGCAAACCTGATTTATGTACCAGATAGAAGGCAATGGGTTTTGGGATTCAAAATGTGACTGGGATATGGGATTGGGGTTTGTATGTTTAGTTTGAATTGGAATTCTAATTCATTCTAAGACATGCTTTTACCACTGCTGATATTATAGAATAGCGTGTTGGTATACGCTATTTAGTGGTCCTATGTACCACCATTAAAATTTTTTTTTTTTTAAAATAAAAGTTGTGCAAATAGAGAACCCTAACCCTAATTTCTTCTGCAATAGCAACCTTTATAAGCAGTGACTACAACTAGGGGTGCTCATGGTTCGGTTCAGTTTGGTCCAGTTCTGAGTTGAAACTGGAACTGAATTGTTTCCAACGGTTCCAAGAAAACTAGAACTGGAACTGGACTGTTTGCATCCTAGAACCGAACTGGAACCGGATCATAAAAAATGGTTCGATTCTGGTTCAAGTCTACAGATCTGGGCTTTTTATAATCCAGCCCAATTGTATGGTTTGTTTTTATAATTCATCCCAATTGCATGATTTTTTATTTTTTATTTTATAATTCAACCCAAGTTCCTTTATTGAAAATTTTCACAATTTTTAATTTAAATATTTATTGACCAAGGGATCCAATTCCAGGGTTCGGTTCAACTGTTTGGTTCATTTCTACAAAACCCCAAACTAAGAACCAAATTGAACCGAACCGAACTAACTGGTTCTTTGATTTTCGAAATTGGAACTGAAACTGGTGCAGTTTAGAACTAGACTAAACTGTCGGTATAGTCGGTTACGGTCCAATTTACCGGTTCTACCGGTTCGGCGTGCACCCCTAACTACAACAAACCTTTACAGCCCTACACTTGTGTTAAATTGGGGACGGGTTTCTAGAAAATGGAGTACGGAGTCTAGCCCATATATAGTAGTCTCCAAGCAGATGGCTTCACCTTGCAATTTACCTAGATGCCTTTTATTTTGGTTTGAACCCCCTTCCATGTCATTTAACAATGTATATTTTTAGTAATCCAAAAAAAAGTGTAAATTTTGACTGGCTTCTCCCTATACATTTATAGTATAGATTGATTAAAGGTTGAAGCTAAAAAATATATATTTGGATACCTTAGTCAGACCTTGATCTCTAAATTGTTGGGCTATGTTGCCATGCGAAGCAACACCTCATGAAACCCCTCGAGCCTAATTTTTACTTTGATCCAAAACTTTGGTGGGCCATGAAAAATGAAAACAATTTCCTCCCTTGATTTGCATTTCTCTTTGATATGACCCACCATAGTTTTAGATCAGGGTGAAAATTTGTCCCTTTTCGTTTCATGGGATTCCGCATCACATGGACAGTTCAAATTAGACGCCCATAACACGTGTGCAAAAGTGTGCATGTGCATATAGGTGTGCAGGTGAGCATGACCCTCTCTCTCCCTATATATATATATATATATATATATATATATATATATATATATATATATATATATATATATAATATAAAGTAAGGTTTATCAGCTATTGGCTAAGTAGAACAATCTAAATCTTGTAAAACATGCCCATAATATATGATTCTTTCTTATCTTAAGATATCATCTATTTGTAGGTGCATTTTGTATGTGCTGGTTTCATTGTTAAGGAATTCATTTCTTGATTTATATGTTTCTAGGGAATGTTTGGCCTAGTATTTTCCAAGGGAATGATTAAATTTTGTTTAGTTTATCATCAGGTTTTCTGAGAAACTTAGGAAAAGTTTAAATGTTTGTTTAAAATCTTTAGGTTTTTCATTCCCCTTGCTTGCTTCATACATAAAAAATTTGAAAAAATACAGGAAAAGTTGAAGTTTTTGTTTAAATTCTCTAGGTTTTCTGTTCCCCAATTCTTTAGTAAAGGTTGGAGAATGTAAAAACCAACAAAAATGTACGAACCCAACCATTTTTATTATTATTTTTTTAAATGTAAAAGAGAGGTAAATACTATGCTGGAAAATATAAGAATCAGCACCGAACACCCCCAAGTAGTTTAAGATTGCCCATTACGTCACTAAGGCCGTAAGGGCTTGTTTGAATTGGTGGAAGCAAAAAATTAGGTTGTGAAAGGAAAACATCACATTTGAAGAAACCACCGGATAAAAAAAATAAAAATCCTTACATAACTTGTTTGTTTTGATTACATGATTTCAATGAATGTGGAATGACCAATGTTAAAAAAGTGTAGGTTATCTCTTAGAAAGGGTGGAAATCTTTTGAGAGGATAGGAAATTATACTTCTCTAAGAAAATTTAAGGAAATGACTTTTCCTTAACTATCACATAAAATGTTAAAGTCCTCCAATATACATTGATACACCATCCTCTAACTGCTAGAGCTTTTAGAGAAAAGGTTATTAGACTTGATACCAAAACGGAAGGTAAGTGTTCAAATCCTTAGACAACAAATAATATATTCTCCCCAAAGGGGCTAGAAAAATAAGGCAGGGCCTTTCTACGGTGTGAGTGTCCCTGTACCAATCCAAACAGGTCTAAAGCTATTGAATGGGATTTCACCTTGGTAAAAAGGCCTAAAGTTATTGAATGGGATTTCACCTTGGGATATGGGATTTCACCTTGGTAAAAAGGCCTAAAGTTGTTGAATGGGATTTCACCTTGGTAAAAAGGCCTAAACACTAGGCTGACAACCGTGTCTGGCATTTAAGGCCCATCTATTTTTTTTTTTTTAAGGAGAGACTGCTGCATTTATTCATTGGTGCCCCAACAACATGACATGGAAGTGGGCCCACATGGAAAGCTTCAATGGCTTCCATAAGATCTTTGTATGGGCTTGGATAAGCCTGTACGCGTGTATAAGCCAGCCAATCTACATGCTCTTCCAACCTGGTACACGTGTTGAAGATCTAACACATCCTCCAGGTGAGTCCCACCATAGAGTCATCAAGTAGGTCACACGTTCAAAACAAAACAAGGGCCTAGATAAACTCGACAATGTTTCTGTTAGCCGTCGATCTTTTATATATTAAACCCCTGGCCAACTTGATGTGTGTTCTGGCAGGATTTTTTGAACGGGGAATTTACATTGTGGGGCCCTCCTGATGGACGGTTTAGATCTCTGGCGTCTATGCCACATTGGCATGTGTCTTGGCGTGTAGATGGGCTGCCTTGGACAAGCGTGTGGGCTTAGCAACCCAATGGATAGTAACATTGCAACTGGAAGTGGGAGGGCCCACGCCTTGGGCTACCAGCTGGGCCCACCCATGCCTTGTGTAATGGGCTTTCAAAACTGTTTCAGAGGTGGGCCCACCTCCTAAAGGACCTGCCACAGTGGCCAAACGGTACAACATTGAGGGCTTCACTGTGATACTGCAGCCATCCCCATCGTTCTGTTGACATCAACTGTTATAACAGTTACACCCTGATGTAGAGCGGGTCGCAAACAATTTCATGGCCAAGTTATGGACCCGAGGAGGCCCGATCGGAGGCGGAAGTGATCCAGATTGTCAGAACCTTAATTAAAAGAGGCATATCTCGTAAACCGGAATTATTCGACATATATCATTTATGATTTTGGGTAGGAGAAGCTACTTTAGCTACCAACCCCACTACGCCAGGTTGCCCACGCCAAATTTGTGAGATTCCATTAGATTGACGGTCAAAAATTCATTTTATTTTCGTTTTTAATATTTATAGATAACTTTTATTCTATTGAGTTGTAGGAGTCATGCCCACCATGAAAAGGGCTTAACAAAATCAGGGAAATAACGTGTTTAGGGCAAATTGGATACTTACAATTTTTGGCCGAATAACATGACGTGCAGTAGAAATCATGACCGTCTATAAATAATAAGTTTACTATTTATAGTAAGTTACGATTTTAGAGAGTTTGAGTTGGAGTTTGATTTTGAAACTTCTTCCTTATTTTGATATCAGCATTTAAAGGATTGTAAATTCATTTTTATCATCAATTAAGTTATTTTTGATTTTTATTAGAATTTATTTCTTTCCATTGTGGATTCGATGAATCTCTATGAGGAGTCTAGACAAAATCTGTGGATTCGGAGTAGTTATCAGTAAGGAAGACGGTGCTCGACTTCATCACGTCCATCCCTACGTCACACCCATATGTTGTCATATTTTCGCAGTAAAAGTGGGCCCCGCCTTGTTTGGCAGATTGTTGGTCAGATGCCAGGCCCTAGACCCAGATCTGAACCGATAGGCCCAAAGGCAGGTCCGAGATGAACTAGATCCATCAAGTCATTAGTTGACTTGATTGACGGAGACCTCTGGCTAGATGTATGCTGTAAATAGGGTTGTCAATGGGCCGGGAGTGGGCCTAACAAAAGCAAAATTATGAACAGGCCCGACGTGAGTTCAAAATCCAGTCTGAAGCCAAGCCCAGGCCCATCATGGCCCATTTAGCTGTAAATGGGCCATATGAGGATAGATGAGGATGACCTAGATGATCAGGTCGGTAATCGAGATATGACTGTAGTTGATCAGATCCTCAAAATTGGAGTTGGGTGTGATGTGGATCCCAAATTCGTGTCCTATTAATGGTGTACTAATTAGGGTTAGTGAGACTCTCCCCTAACCCTATATTTAAAGATAAATCAAGGAAAAGTATTAGATAAATCAAGGAAAAATATGGGTCGGGCATGGCCCGACTAAATGCAGACCAGGGCGTAGCTCAAATTTTATCAATACTCTCTTTTAGGCTGGAGTATAAATATCAAGCATGCTCTCCTAGAATACAATATTAGTCAAATGTGAAGAGGATATCACCTTGGTAAGAATATTGGTCAGCTTATCTTTGGAAGAAACATGAGAATGAGAAATGAGCATGACAACAAGCTTTTGAAGAATAAAGTGACAATTTACTTCAACATGTTTAGTGTGTTCATAAAAGATAGGATTAGAGATAATGTGGATGGTTGTTTGATTATCACAGAAGAGAGTGACGCAGGGATGAACCTGATGAGGTCGATCACTGTCTTCCTCAAGGATAACTACTTCGAATCCACGGAGCTTCTTTGGACTCTTCACAGAGACTTCTCGAATCCACGGGGAAAGAAAGCAAGAAAATAGAAATAATTTCTAATAAATTTGAAATTTGATTGATTGATGAAATAAACGAATCTACAACCCTTTAAATAGGGATACCAAGACTAGGAAGAAGTCTAAGAATTAAACTATAACTAAAACTCCCTAAAATTCGTAACTTACTATAAATAGTAAATTTTCTATTTATGGTAAGTGTCCTATGTGGCTTAACCACGTTATTCTCCTAATTTTTCTAAATACTTTTCATGTTGGTTGCAACTCCTAAAGCCCAATAGACGAAGAGTTATAATCAAACTAAAACTTACTATTTATTGTAAAAACGGAATTAAACATGAAATTTGGCCGTCGATATGATGGATTCTTGCAAATTTGGTGTGGGCAACCCAAATATGGGTTGGTTGGCTAAAGTAGCTCGTCCTACCCCAAAATCATATATGGTACGTCGAGTAACTCATTCTGGTTTGCAAGATATGCCTGTTTTAAGGTTTTGACGGTCTTGATGACTTCTACCTCTGATCGGGCCTTCTCTGATCCATCTTGGACATGAAATTTTCCGCCACCCACTTTACATTAGTCCCCTCTACTTCAAAAGAACTCGTCCTCGAGTTCTCATACTGCTTCGGTTCATGATACTCGGTCTGATGCGTCATAACAATACCCGGATTAAAAGTTATGATCAATATACAGTCCACCTTATTTTGGTCCAGCCATGCTAAGAATGTATTTCTGACATATTCTACATCAAACCCATCCACTTGAAAAAAACTCGTCTTCGAGTTACTCAAGGGACTTGGTTCATGATTCTGAGATAACTTTTGATGCCGATGTTTATTAGCCTGTTTATTGTACTTGGCATTAGACTCTTGAGTTGATACAATACATGTACTCACGCTCTCCGACTTGGCTAGTATGGATCATTTCCTTCACTTCCGACTTCTAGATCTCACATTCCTTTTGATAATGTGGGTAATTAGGCAGACTTATCCTTATGACAAGATCAATGTGATTTTGTATATCTCGTATGAGAGACAGTTTATTAGGAAGTTCATCAAACACAAACGCCTTAAACTCCTGCAACACTAGTTTCAAATCCCCTGGGATGTTCATGGGCTCCATAATTCTTTCTTTTCAACTAATACATAAATACATATATATATATATATATCATTATATATATATATATATATATATATATATATATCATTTTTTCAGATTGTTTAACAAAAGCATGTTCAATTGTGAGAGACTATTCCTCAACTTTAGAAGTCTTAAGTTGGTTCTCTGTTCCCATAGATACGAGGTCAATCTTTCTACCATTTTTAGTAAATATAAATGCGTTATCCCAACCTCTATATGTAGCAATAACATCAATATTATTTTGCCATGGTCGACCAAATAACATATGACAAACTTCCATGTCGACTATGTCACAAAGTACTTGATACTTATAATTTTTACCAATTGAAAATAAGACAGTGCATTGTTCGGTTACCTCTATTTTGTTGATCTCCTTGATCCATCCAATCGTGTACGGAGATAAATGCTTTTCTATTTTCAGTTGTAGCTTTTCTACCATTATTTTCAACATGAGATTCTCACTGCTCCTTATAACAATGATCACATTACGGACTTTTTGGCTTACAGTACACCTCGTTCGAAAGAAGTTGTCTTATTGTAATTCTATTTCTACCTTTGGCATGTATAACGGCTTCCTCATGATTAAAGTGGCGGCTTGCGATTTACCATCATCTGATGGTGCTTTGCAGAAATCGGGGTTGTGTCGTACAGGGACTACGGGCGGTTAAGCATCACTTTGAGCTCGGGGCGGAATTAGCGCATCTGTAATACGGTTGAGGGTTGCCTGCAACCCTTGCATGGTCAACTGATTCTCCCAGTGAAAAACTTTCATTGTTTCCAAAAGTAACGAATCCATGGATCATCGTCCACAAGATTTTTGTTCATACCTTCGTTGTTTGCTATCACCCTGAGGGAAATCTTCGCTCTAATACTAATTGACGCAGGGATAAACATGATGAGGTCGATCACCGTCTTCCTCAAGGATAACTATTTCGAATCCACAGATCTTCTCTAGACTCCTCACAGAGACTTCTCGAATCCACGAGGAAAGAAAGCAAGAAAATAGAAATAAATTCTAATAAATTCAAAATTTGATTGATTGATGAAATAAACGAGTCTACAACCCTTTAATAGGGATACCAAGACTAGGAAGAAGTTTAAGAATTAAACTATAACTAAAACTCCCTAAAATTCGTAACTTACTATAAATAATAAATTTTCTATTTATAGTAAGTGTCCTATGTGGCTTAACCACGTTATTCTCCTAATTTTTTAAAACACTTTTCATGTTGGTCGCAACTCCTAAAGCCCAACGGATGAAGAGTTATAATTAAACTAAAACTTACTATTTATAGTAAAAACAGAATTAAACATGGAATTCAGCCGTCGATATGTTGGAATCTCGCAAATTCGGCGTGGGCATGGGTTAGTTGGCTAAAGTAGCTCGTTTTACTCCAAAATCATATATGGTACGTGTTCACTCCCCAAGTGCAGGGTTGTGATGTAGTAATTAACTCGGTAAGACCGAGGTCGAATCCCAAAGGACTGAAACCTGTACGTTATCTGAAACTAACTAGAACTAGAACTAGAATGAGATGAAATCTAAATTGAGTTGTAATTTGAGGAATAATTATGAAATATTAATCTAAAATTTAGAGAATTCAGAGGAAGGAAACTAGAGATTCAGAGGATCCACTTGTAGAGATCAGAGAGATCTTATGCCTGTATCAAAAATCATGGAAATTAACTGAACTGCCGTTAGTATAGTTTTCAAGAGATGAGAGGTGTATGAATTAGAATGGATTCCATCACCAAACCATGCCCATGAGATAAAGTAAACAACAAAATTAAACTAATTACAAACTAATCAAGAATGTATGAAGGTTAGGAAGAGTACCGTCGTCCGACCATGCCCAGGAGACGATGGTGAACAACAGGGCTTCCTGACGTCATAAGCATAAAAAGGAAAGGAACATACTCAAAGCTATCGCAGACCCATTGTAATTTTAATCACAACAGATCATTAAAAACTAAAAACATTCCCAATAATCAAACTATTATCAAGGTAGTTCATAAATTAAAATTAAATCAACGGCACAAAGTAGGGTCTCCCATCATGTTACAAGCTTCACTTCTTAGCCCTAGCTAAGAGGTTTAGCCCAACATGGTGGGGCTAAGCTCAAAAGAAAAAAACAAAACAAAACAAAAGATAACTCTTCCCCTCACGTATGCTTCGCGTCCAAACCGAGACAGTTCTCTCTTTTTTCCTCTCTCTTTCTTATAGCCGTGAAGGTCGTGGAGGGGTCAGCTTTGAAAACTGACCTTGTTGGAGTCGGTGCACACAAGATACGCAGCCCGTTCGCCGCAACAGAAGTCGGCCGCGTGCGTAAGGCTTCCGCAGCCAAAATCGGATCTCCGAAACTCCCCCTTTCAGCGTTTTTTTTCTAAAAGAAAAATGTCTCTTAGGACATTTTCGAACGACCTACACGATGGACGGTGTGGATTTCAAAGATGGCCTATGATGGTGGCCCACAACTGCCCCCAAAAAGCGGACAGCGTCCGGTCGTAAACAGGGCCTGTGTAAGACGGGTCTGATGAAGTCAGTGGACCTCTGATCCGCGTCGGATGGAAAATCCAGTCCGTCTACTATATTCCCCTCCTGATTTCGGTCTGAAATGGATGGTCATTTCTCAGATTTGGTGTGGCCCACAGAACTTTCCTTGCCGCCGTCTATCCTTCGCTTGAACGGATGGATTTCGATCCACAAGATCTTTTGAAATTCTTTCACCTAGACAGTGGTCACCGGATCCTTTAAGATCTTTTGGACGGTCCAGATCAGACCTTCAAATCGCAGTGGTGGCCCACAAAGGTTCGTTCGCAGGCTCTGTTACGAAACAGAGCCTGCGTATTTGCTCAGTGATGGTCGGTGGGCCCCATATTGACAGTGATGAAGAAATCCACACCGACCATTAGATTACTAATGAAAAACCGTCCAGAGATGGCTTGGTTTTGGATCGATTTAAGTGCGGCCTATCAAATTGTTTTCATTGCCGTCCGTCCAGTGTTTTTTGAAGATTCACGTACGTACACGTGCATGGACTAAAAATGAGAGCTAGACGAGGGTTGTAGCTACCCTACGGGACGAATGAACGGTTCAAATCTGTGATTTGAATGAGTAGTGGGCCCCACTGAGAGAGACCGGCGGACCGGGTGCGTCCGCTGTTTGAAACAGAGAAGGAGAAGAAGATGCGTCGGTCAATGGCTCGCTGACCGAGCTCCTTGGCGCGGCGCACGTTGTGTGCACATGTACCCTATGTACATGCGATGTACATGTGGGGTCCATAATGATGTTCTTGAGAAATCCGCTTCGTCCATTCATTTTCTCACCTCATTTTAACGGTTGAGACCAAAATTGAAGCGTATCCAGTTATCATGCGGGCACCAAATTGACGATCTATGGGCTGATTTGTCCATTGGGTCACTTCCACAGGGCTCCGGTGGCTGAAATTTGACGTGTACGGTTCATTTAGGGTACTCAGGCCCGATATAAAATTTCAAGTCGAACTGATGGTGGGAACCCTGTGATCTTGCATTCTTGTTGTCATTCAGGCCATTTGAGCTTCAATTTCTTAATTTTCTCAGATCCCTGGCGTGTTAAACCATCGATCTTGGTCCCCTAGGGTCCATCTCTTGCCTTGGTGTATTCTGAACGTTAATTCCATGCTTTTAGCATCCTTTTTCAGCCCAAGCTCCTAAAGTCACCTTGCAACACAAACGCGATTAAATCGGGCTGTTAAACAGTATCATGTTCATAAATCTAGGCAGTAATTGGGGTCTGATATGCAATATTCGACCCTCAACACAACCCCCAACCAGCATTTTGCTAGTCCCGAGCAAAGTATGCGAAAAATACATTGAAAAGTATAGGATGATTTCTATAAACTTGAGTGATTCTTGAAAAATAATTCAGATATGAGAATTCTAAGATTCATGAATGTTGGGCAGTATTTTCTCCTGGCCTCAAGCGCACGGTAAATTTCATGGTCCAGTTCAAAGTATTATTCCATCAATCAGACAAATTCTAAGCATTGAGTTCCATGGGTGCATAGTGTAATCTCGGCTTATTAAGATTAAGATTCAATTCGTTATTTCATGATATCATTGGTAACCAACAAGAGCACTCAGGACAACCAACCTAAACCAAAACTTGCCTCCCAGATCAACTTTTCATTCTAACAGCCTTTGATTTTTCCATGAACAGTAGTGCCAAGGAAGGGAAACAAATCCTCAATATAGGGAGCAAACCTATGGTGAAAACTAGTCGCCTAAAATTTTCCAAATGTCAATCATGGGGAATCGAATTTACACCTATAGGGAGCAAACCTATGGAGAAGATTCTTCGCCTAACCTTTTTCAAAGGTATCTTTTTTTTTTTTTTTTTTTTTTTCATATCGATCATGTTTAGGCAAATGTTCCAGGCTAGTACCTTTCATGCTTAATGATTACCAGGTCAATTCTTCAATATTGAACTGAACCCTCAATGTGTAAGCGAGATGTGGCATGTGAAATCATTACTCAATCAATGTTTACAACTTCTAATCATAGATTTAACAATTCAACTTAACTGTGAAATCTAACAGTTACTGAATCCAAGAGTCATAAATTATCAACATCACGAATCTTGAAATTCTAAGTCAAGGATATCCGTCATAATCACTTCGAATTCACTAGAAATTCCAGAATTTTTTTTTAAAAAAAATTTCCACAAATTTTGTTCAAGACCAAGAAAATGCTGATTAGGTCACCTAATCTCCCACCCCCAACCTAAAATCTACATTGTCCTCAATGTAAAAGATATGAGTATGCAATGCACTTGGGACAATGAAAAGTAAATATGAAGTGATGGGAAGATAGTATCTGGATGATGAATCAAGAGACACTTTCCAAGAGATCGCATCATGGACACCGGTCAGCACGAGAGAGAAAGCAACACAAAAATAACAAAAATAAAATCCTACCTATACCACTTTCGCAGGTGCTCTCGATTTCATTTAGCGCATGCAACAAGCCTTTAAACCCCTAGGTTGCCCCTAGTGGACGAGTTGTAGTCTCGTGAGGGTTTGTAGCAATGTTACCCACAAACATTGAACTAACTAATTAAGAAAATGGAATGACATGAAAAAGCTGGGTTACTTCCCAGGAGCGCTAAGTTTACCGTCTATCCTAAAACAGCATAAAGGAAACTACCCTAGTCCCAAGAAAGCAGGGAAAAACTACTAAGTCATGCACAAGGTTCCTCTTCCGGCCAATATTTTGATAAGTTTCTCAGTAAGTTCCTCAACAAGATCATCCAAAAGCCCTTTTTGCAATAAGCTTGGGCACCCTGGAGCACGAATTTCCAGAGAGACTTATGTACCTCATAAGAAATTTTCCATTGAATTGCTTGAGGTATCCAAAGAATATACGATTCACCTGTGACAGAAGAAGTTTCAACGTTAGTATCCCATGGTGAATCAGAGACTACAAATAGATAAAGTTTAGAAAACTTCGCCAGAAGTGATGTAGCCTCAACACATTTCAAAGTTCTAGACTTCAGTTTCATTTTCAGCTCTTCTTCCTATAATGGTAAACAATTAGGATCTGGGGAAGAAGCGACTTCAGAGTAAGGGTGCGCTTGGTCCGTGACAACCACCGAGGTGGTGTCATGCAAGGAATCCACCTTTTCTTGTATCACGAGGTCGTTTGAATCTGCAAAGTGTGCTAAGCTATCATCCAAAGAATTGAAACATTCAGTTGAAAGGAGTTCATTCATCCTATCGAGATCTGTGATGATATGTCCAAAAACTCCGTTATCTTCTTCGAGGGTAGAAATGAGTATACTCTCTTGTTTGTTCTCAAAGTGAGATGAAATCACCCCTGGGTATGTCTCGAGAGGGTCAGAGGATAAGGTCAGAGGCGTTTTATCTCCCACGAAAGAATCAATCATGTTAATGTCGTGAAAATCGTCATCATCCTCTGAGTTTCTGCCGTTATTGAAAAAGATGTTTAACTCTAATTTCATATTCCCGAAAGACATAGTCATGACACCATTCCTGCAATTGATAATTGTGTTTGAAGTAGTAAGGAATGGGCGACCAAGAATGACGGGCATCTGAGTGCTCGTGTTATTGATAGGTTCGGTGTCTATGATGATAAAGTCTACTGGGTAGTAAAATCTATCGACCTGTACCAACACATACTCAATTATCCCTCTTGGTATACGAACAGAGCGATCAGCAAGTTGTAGTGTGGTTAGGGTGGGTTTTAATTCACCCAAACCTAACTATTTGTATACCGAGTAGGGAATCAGATTAACGCTCGCTCCTAAGTCAAGAAGTGCGTGATCAATTCGATAATCCCCAATTACACATGATATGGTTGGGCTACCGGGATCTTTGAATTTCTGCGGCACGTCTTGCTTCAAGATGACACTCACTTTCTCAGTCAAGAAGATCTTCTTTTGAATACTTTGCCGTCTTTTGGTTGTGCATAGGTCTTTCAGGAATTTGGCGTATGAAGGTATTTGTTTTACGGCATCAAGTAGAGGAATGTTGACTTTCACTTGTTTCAACACCTCTAGAATATCCTGAGAGTTAGAGAGAGGTTTTGGTGTAACCAACCGTTGGGGAAATAGAGCAACTGGCTTCTTTTGAAGTTCCGGTTCTAATTCTTGTGGAGCAATGCTAGATCTATCATTGTTATCCTCTTCCGGATCCTTAGGTTTTTCAGCCCTAACCAGAATGGTTTTGTCAATGGTCTTCCCACTCCTAAGAGTGGTAATAGATTTAGCCTGCTCCATCTGATCTAAAGAGCTTGGATCACTTATCTGATATTGCGGTTTGGGATTGGGGAGAGGTTGAGCAGGAATCATCCCCTTTTCCCCAATCATTATGTGTGACTCTATCCTTTGAAGGGATGATGTAAGTGATCCTATTGCTGATCTGATATCTTGGTTGAATAACTCTTGGTCTTGAATGTGTTTTAGAACTGGATCTTCTTGAGGTTTCCCTTGAATTGGAATTTAGTTGAAGAAACCTTGAGGGGTAGTAGTTTGTCCATTCCTCCAACTGAAGTTTGGATGATTTCTCCAACTAGGATTGTACGTATTAGAGGTGGGTCCATTGAAAGGTCTTTGATAATTATTTACGGTATTGAATTGCTCAGTCAGAACCTCTTGGAAGGCAGATATAGTTGGACAATTTTCAGTTGTGTGACTGCTACAACCACAAATACCGCAAAAAACTTCCTTACTCCTATCCTTCCTTGATTCCATGGCCTCGAATTTCTTTATGAGATTAGCCACTTTAACATTGATATCATCATCCTCTTTCAGCAGGTATACTTCGCCCCTTTCCTTTGATTGAGTGGGTCTAGAAGTGGTACTCGATTTTGGGTATGTGTCCCATGATTGTGCATTTTCAGCAAGTCTATCCAAGTAATCCCACACATCATCTACATTTTTATTCATGAATTCTCCATTACACATTGTCTCAACCAATTGACGCATGGAAGATGTCAGTCCATCGTAGAAAAAGTGTATAATACGCCATGTTTCAAAGCCGTGTTGTGGGCATGAACTGACAAGATCCTTGAACCTTTCCCAACATTGGAAGAATGTTTCATCCTCCTTTTGGACAAAGTTCATGATTGATTTTCTAAGGGTGTTGGTTTTATGATATGGAAAAAATTTCTTTATGAATTCCCTTTGCATATCATTCCATGTGCCGATAAATCTAGGACGTAGTGAATGTAATCACGTCTTAGCTTTCTCTTTCAAAGAAAAGGGAAAGAGTTTCAACCTGACTGTGTCCTCGGACACGTTTGGAAAATATAAAGTGGTTATAATCTCATCAAACTCTTTCAAGTGTAGATACGGTTCTTCAGATTCAAGCCCATGAAATTTAAGAAGGAGTTGGATCACCCCTGGCTTGATATTCATGTGTCCCGTATTTTTTGAAAAAATCATATATGAGGGCATGTTCACCCCCACCGGTTGTAAATAATCTCGTAAAGTACGAGGCGGGGGTGCTTGAGGTTGATTTGCAGCCATAACCTCAATTCAGATTATAGACTTAGACCTAAAAGAGATAAATGAAATAAAACTTAGAAAGAACGGGAAGATTTGAAAAGAAGTTACCAAATCGGAGTTCCTAAGTTAAAAACCTGCAAAACAAACCAAAACAAGTTAGTTTCTAAGAAAGTCTAAAGTTAAAAAGTAAACTATTTTCTATAAAGGAAAAAATTCCTAAAATAAATTAGAAAAGCTCTATACCTAAAGTAGAGAATAAGATATTTCTAAAAGAAAACCTAGAATTAAAAAGTTTCTAAAGAATAAAATAAAACAAAGATGAGTTAGTTTCTAAATTAGAAAGAGTTTCTGAAACGGGAAATTACTAACCTAGTTTCTAAAAGTAAAAGAAGAAAGTCTCTAAAAGAAAAGAAAGATGAAATACCTTAGGAAAATTCCAAAAACTAAACCTAATCTAGAGAGTTAGAAAAGCTAGAAAATCAGAAAGAGATTACCAATTTAGAAAGTATATGTCAAATCCTACAAAACAGGAAAAACAGGTTAGTTTCTAAAAATCAGGAAACCTAAACCTAAAATCTAAGGTTAGTAAAAAAAAAAAATCCTAATCTTAAACTAAACCCAAAACTAATTAATTTCAGAAAATCGTAGCCGTCAGTCCCCAGCAACAGCACCAAAAACTTGTTCACTCCCCAAGTGCAGGGTTGTGATGTAGTAATAAACTCGGTAAGACTGAGGTCGAATCCCAAAGGACTGAAACCTGTACGTTATCTGAAACTAACTAGAACTAGAACTAGAATGAGATGAAATCTAAATTGAGTTGTAATTTGAGGAATAATTGTGAAATATTAATCTAAAATTTAGAGAATTCAGAGGAAGGAAACTAGGGATTCAGAGGATCCACTTGTAGAGATCAGAGAGATCTTATGCCTGTATCAAAAATCATGGAAATTAACTGAACTGCCGTTAATATAGTTTTCAAGAGATGAGAGGTGTATGAATTAGAATGGATTCCATCACCAAACCATGCCCATGAGATAAAGTAAACAACAGAATTAAACTAATTACAAACTAATCAAGAATGTATGAAGGTTAGGAAGAGTACCGTCATCCGACCATGCCCAGGAGACGATGGTGAACAACAGGGCTTCCTGACGTCATAAACATAAAAAGGAGAGGAACATACTCAAAGCTATCGCAGACCCATTGTAATTTTAGTCACAACAGATCATTAAAAACTAAAAACATTCCCAATAATTAAACTATTATCAAGGTAGTTCATAAATTAAAATTAAATCAACGGCACAAAGTAGGGTCTCCCATCATGCTACAAGCTTCACCTCTTAGCCCTAGCTAAGAGGTTTAGCCCAACATGGTGGGGCTAAGCTCAAAAGAAGAAAACAAAACAAAACAAAAGATAACTCTTCCCCTCACGTATGCTTCGCGTCCAAACCAAGACAGTTCTCTCTTTCTTCCTCTCTCTTTCTTATAGCCGTGAAGGTCGTGGAGGGGTCAGCTTTGAAAACTGACCTTGTTGGAGTCGGTGCACACAAGATACGCAGCCCGTTCGCCGCAACAGAAGTCGGTGCGTGCGTAAGGCTTCCGCAGCCAAAATCGGATCTCCGAAACTCCCCCTTTCAGTGATTTTTTTCTAAAAGAAAAATGTCTCTTAGGACATTTTCGAACGACCTACACGATGGATGGTGTGGATTTCAAAGATGGCCCATGATGGTGGCCCACAACTGCCCCCAAAAAGCGGACAGCGTCCGGTCGTAAACAGGGCCTGTGTAAGACGGGTCTGATGAAGTCAGTGGGCCTCTGATCCGCGTCGGATGGAAAATCCAGTCCGTCTACTGGATTCCCCTCCTGATTTCGGTTTGAAATGGATGGTCATTTCTCAGATTTGGTGTGGCCCACAGAACTTTCCTTGCCGCCATCTATCCTCCGCTTGAACGGATGGATTTCGATCCACAAGATCTTTTGAAATTCTTTCACCTAGACAGTGGTCACCGGATCCTTTAAGATCTTTTGGACGGTCCGGATCAGACCTTCAAATCGCAGTGGTGGCCCACAAAGCTTCGTTCGCAGGCTCTGTTACGAAATAGAGCCTGCGTATTTGCTCAGTGATGGTCGGTGGGCCCCATATTGACAGTGATGAAGAAATCCACACCGACCATTAGATTACTAATGAAAAACCGTCCAGAGATGGCTTGGTTTTGGATCGATTTAAGTGCGGCCTATCGAATTGTTTTCACTGCCGTCCGTCTAGTGTTTTCTGAAGATTCACGTACGTACACCTGCATGGACCAAAAATGAGAGCTAGGAGAGGGTTGTAGCTACCCTACGGGATGAATGAACAGTTCAGATCTATGATTTGAATGAGTAGTGGGCTCCACTGAGAGAGACCGGTGGACCGGGTGCGTCCGCTGTTTGAAATAGAGAAGGAGAAGAAGATGCGTCGGTCAATGGCTCGCTGACCGAGCTCCTTGGCGCGGCGCACGTCGTGTGCACATGTACCCTATGTACATGCGACGTACATGTGGGGTCCATAATGATGTTCTTGAGAAATCCGCTCCGTCCATTCATTTTCTCACCTCATTTTAACGGTTGAGACTAAAATTGAAGCGTATCCAGTTATCATGCGGGCACCAAATTGACGATCTATGGGCTGATTTGTCCATTGGGTCACTTCCACAGGGCTCCGGTGGCTAAAGTTCGACGTGTACGGTTCATTTAGGGTACTCAGGCCAGATATAAAATTTCGAGCCTAACCGATGGTGGGAACCCTGTGATCTTGCATTCTTGTTGTCATTTAGGCCATTTGAGCTTTAGTTTCTTAATTTTCTCGGATCCCTGGCGTGTTAAACCATCGATCTTGGTCCCCTAGGGTCCATCTCTTGCCTTGGTGTATTCTGAATGTTAATTCCATGCTTTTAGCATCCTTTTTCAGCCCAAGCTCCTAAAGTCACCTTGCAACACAAACACGATTAAATCGGGCCGTTAAACAGTATCATGTTCATAAATCTAGGCAGTAATTGAGGTCTGATATGCAATATTCGACCCTCAACAGTACGTCAAGTAACTCATTCTGGTTTGCAAGATATGCCTGTTTTAAGGTTCCGACGGTCTTGATGACTTCTACCTCTGATTGGGCCTTCTCTGATCCATCTTGGACATGAAAGTGTCCGTAACCCACTCTACATCAGAGAGATAGTGGAGTACAAACATCAACACCGAGATCAAGAAGAAGAGATTAATTTGAGCCAAAGAATCTCATATGTAGCTTGCCCCATAGATTTGTACTTAGCTTTGACGGAATAATGAGTAATGATAGACTGATTTTTGTTCTTCTAAGAGAACAAATTACCACTAACAAAATATGCAATAATAAGAAGTTGAATGAATGTGTCATTTGTTGGAGAAAAGAATACTGTTATACCGTGAAGACTTGAGTAATGAAGAATGCAATGAACAACATTGAGATGATAGAAACACAAAAACGGCTTAAATTGGATTACCAAACTAATTGAATGATGAATGGCAGGTCATGTCATAGATAGATAGATTAACTTTCTAACCAAGCATATGTAACTTCTCAGATCTGTAAGAAGATGAGATTTCTTAGAGTGAAGACAATGATTCACCTTGATCTGAGTCTCAGCTAGATGAGAATGCAACATGTTTGTCTTGCGAAGAAGATCAATTGTATATTTATATTGAGAAATAAAGATCTCATTCTTTTTTCTTATAACTTTAAATTTCAAAAAGTAGCTCAATAAACCTTCATCTTTGATTTTTAAAGTTGAGGTAAGATGATAACTTTTACATCATCTACACTCATCCATAATGATGATGTCATTAATGTAGATTGCTAACACAACAAACGTCCAAGATGATTGTTTGTGGATAAAAATTGAGTGATTAGATATACTTCTTATAAATTAAGCCAAGTGATTAAAAGTACTTATAAATTTAAATTGAAAGAGCACGATTAAAGTGCTCAAATCATACTCAAGGAGACAGTTTGAGCCCTTATAATGTCTTTTTCAACTCGCATATCTTTATTCTTTTATTAAAAAATTGAAATCTTGAAGAGAGTCATACGAACATCTTTTTGTAGATTGTCGTAAAGGAATACATTCTTGACATCCAATTGATGTAATGGCTAGTGATGCTAAACCATAACAAATAAAATAACAAGGACTAATTTAACTTTTCTATGGGGTAAACATCGCATGGTAATTAATACCGTTCTATTAAGTAAAGCCCTTAACGACTAATCGAGCCTTATGTCTTACAATGGTGCCATTCATATTGTACTTGAGGACATATGGAGAATTCAAATACCCGATGTAATGTGCTTTAGGCCGCCTCACGAAGTTAAGTGTAATGGCTAATATGTGAGTGTTGCTATGTTAATGTATTATGATATGGTTGATGTCCATATGACCCAACAAGTCATCTATTTGTCTCTTAGGGACACTTTTATGGCTAAGATATGGTAATTAGACCATCTATCAAGTGGTTTTTCCATTGGTACTCACATTCTAAAGGTTTTAAATGATTTTATGGGTGTTTTCAACCATTAATATTTTGTTTTAACTATTAACATATTCTCATTACACTTAATAGTAGTTTCGATGGTTAAAACTTACGATCAATCACTTGAGTTGCACGGAATGTGGATTGAGGATGAATGGACATGTTCAATGGATGGATAGAGTCAATTTGGGTACATGGTTAGGTAAGATTTACAGACTTTAAATATAGTGAGGTATTATCAACGTTTGTAGGATGATGAAGTAATATACTATTGTCTCTATTTGAAATCTAACTCCTCATAATTAAGATCCTATTTAGAGGGATAGGACACATGGAGAGAGAGAGAGAGAGAGTTCTCGCTCTTCCCTGCCATGTATCCACAAGTTCACATGTGTGTGGCCTATTTTGCATGCACATATTTGTGCGTGCCTTAGCCTTGTTTTAGAGTTTTGAGTGTAGGCCTTCTTCCGCTCTTCATTTGAGATAGACTTGAGAGAGTACCTTCTACTTTGAAGGTACGATATTCACAATTTAATGGTATTTGATAACAGTAGTTAAATGTATGTTCAACTCTAAAATTTATATTTTGATTACTTATAAGAACTTGGTAACATCTAAATAGTGATTCATAGGACTTAATCAATCAATTAATTAATCTTGACATTTAAAAACTTTTATTTTTTGTCATGTTTTCTGTAACGCCCTGAAAATCGGGGGTCGAGCATAGACTCAACTCCCGAGTTCCAATGCATCACTTATGCAACATAGATAATGATGATTTAATGTGTCTGTGTTAGTGCATTAAAGATGAATGGGATTAAGCTAAACAACATATCTGTAACGCCCCGATTTCTACCACCCGAGTATGAGACTGGTTTTCAGAAATCCGGGAGTTAATAAATCAGAGAAACAGCGGAATATAAACTCAGAGTGCGATAGCCAAAAGAAGCATGTATATTCATGAGAGCCTAAATATTTAACCCGCTCAGCTGGGGGTCTTAGTTACAAAATTTCAAAAGTTTCCAAAAATTCTAACTACTGAAATTAAAATGTTTGACTACTGATTAATTCTAAAGTATGCCGCTGCTTCTTGTTGCGGCTCATCATCATAGTATTCTCCCTCGGGCTCCACGGCTGCACCATCAAGGCCGGCACCGGCATCCTTTACATCTGTCCCTGCATATTCTGTACGGTTGGATATTGATGGATGAGTGGCCATCTCAGTATGAATTCCCCTCAAGATTACACATCGCCACCTTAGCAAACATAGTTTAAAGAAAAACAAAGCAATAATCCAAAACAGATAAAATGTAGTCTTATTAGATGCATGGATGCATGAGTACACATCGGCCTGGGGATGCACATCCAGCCGGACTTGGGCTCGTCACCCATACAATCATTGACCTGAGAATGATCATCCAGTCGGACAGGGGTTGATAGTCGATGGTCTGGGAGCTAGCGAAACGATACCCCAACAACCCTGGGGCACGTGCTATAGCATCCAGAATAGCCATCCGTCATCGCCAATATGCTATGAATGAATGATTAGCTAGCCGTTATTAATCCAGTTACAATAAGCCAATCTAAGTAACTCAATGGTCACTACGGGGGCTCAACGCCCAGCGTAGGTCGACTGCTTAGGCATAGTGTCCCATTACCACCATCCCCGGCTCATGAGATTCCTTACTTTGGGATGTCTTGATAGGATACCTTTGATCAAAATGGCACTAGTCCAAGGGTCCCATCTCCCCACATATTTTGTCTAATTACATTCCTAAGTGTGGCTTACATGCAATTATGAAATCTTTCATGTGTAGCATCAAAAGGTTATACAATGAGGTAATCATATTAGCATGTGACAACATATGAAAATAAAACATGTAAGGAAGCATCATGAGTTAATAACTACAGATGATAAGCTACCAAGTCATTGTCCAAGGGTTAGCATGTGAGCCTATCATATGGTGGAAGCAAGTATCACAATAGTGGTAATCTAGTACAAACTAGGTTTAGTTAATTTAGAAATGGAAAGCCCAATGGGAGAATCATCACCTGTATGGTAGTGTTCTTGAATTCAGCGTGAGTCTTCTTGAGGCCCGGAGTCGACCAAAGAATCACTTAAAGTTATAGTTTATTTTTGTCAGATATTTCTGTGGCTTTGTGCCTCTAACATACAACTCAAGGGGTGCAACCAACAAGGCTTTTTAGGCTTATGTTAAGCCCACCATGTATTTCAACAAGGTGGTCCAATAGGACTCAAGCTCATCTTTTCCGGGGGTTGGACAAGTCTTCCCATATGGACCTCATATGTATCAGGTGGGCCCATGAATGGAATGCACCAACCTACACCCTTAGCTACTTTTAAGGGATGACTTTTAGAGTGTCACCCCAAAGGGTAAATTTCGCTTGAGAGGGTCATCTGGGCAATATCACCAATAACAACGGTGGTCATGATTTCTACTGTTGGAATCCCACATGGCCCATCATGATGTCTTATCATCCATCCAAGCCGCCCATAAGGTCACAGGGGCCTGGACCAGGAAAAATATATTGGTCCCAAAACTTCCGCGACCTGAAGGGTTCTAATGTTGGACGTTTAATCTCCACTGTTTACTGCACTGTGGTCCTCCTGATGGATCTGTCTTATTTTGTCTCAAGCCTTAGGGCAAGCTCGCCAATTGGGATGGATGGTTTGGATATGCAGCACATGCATTAGCATGTGGCCAACTGTCCAGCTATTTGGACGGTGTGGGTTATATCGTATGGCCCACGGAACTTGCTGACGTTATCAGCTGTTACATAACTGACAACCCTTTTCTCTTAGCAGGTGGGTCCCATGGGTTATACACATGCACGGATGCGTTACTTTTATTTAAATTCCTACCTGTATGCATTACACATACTCCTATATATGTGTGTGTGTGTATGTGTGTGTGTATATATATATATATATAAATCTGAATATTATATTATCGTGGGTTCCACATGGGTGTGGGGCCCACATGTAATACTTTATTACATGAAATGGAGGGGACTCCATACTATCACAACGGTGAGCTGAGAATGGAAGGTTTGGATGAACTTCTCAGATCTGGCCCGTAGAAAACCTTTGACGGACGACCTGTATGCAGTCCTCATGTATTACATTTGCATGGAAGGATGCATTCATCAGAGGTGCTGTATGCAATATAGTATATTATATTATGTTGTATCCACATGCACATAAAGATGCATGCTTATATATTTCAACATACTATATATATATATATATATATATATATATATATATATATCTTCTTTAAAGTAGGATGTCCAAGGCCTGGGAAAATGGACGGACGGCCTGGATGAGCTGCCTCATCAAGGTGGGGCCATATATGTGGCCCACCAACTATGGTACGGTGGGGTCCACCTGCTGACACTGTATGCGGCCCGCATTCATGCAAGGCCTAAAACCAAGGCAGCCCATCTGTTTTGGGTGAGGCCCAGTTGCATTTGGTGTAGCCCACAGACACTTCTTCCTTGGTTTGCAACATGTATAACACCCAACCTAACGTGAAAACGGTCCCTGCTTCAGCCGTTTTGGAGACCATTTCTGGCTCTGATTTTCAGCTCAACCATGGCTCTTTTCCCGGCCATTTCACACTCACGTTGATGCCCAAATGGTGGCATGGTGACTGCTACTTCTCTTAGCCAAAGAACGGTCCGATCAGGGCCATTTTCATGCCGAAAAAGGCCGTTTCTCAGTCCGATTTTTGAGGTGTGCAGCAGCTCAACAGAGCTCAATTTTTTTGGCTGTCCTAGAACTTAGTCTTAACTACTTCCTGAGGCCATTTATACGTCATTGCTTGGCCCAAAAATAGGGCTATAGTCGGGCCAGTTTTGGCCCTGACACAGTGCCTGAATGCAGGCCACCATCGACACCAAAACAGGGCCTGTTCTTGGTCCAGCGTATTGTTCCAGCTGCAGGTGTTTTTCAGTTATGAACAAGGCTTTGTTTAGGGGTTTGTTTCAGGTGCGGGAGAGACGTGGTGGAGCTTTAGTCCCAGTTCATTTTAGAGTTCCTAGAGAAAGAAGTTTTACCTGGTGCAGTTGGGTCTGACTCGGTCTTGGTTTGTCACGCACACAGCCACCACCCTTACTTAACTTCCTCTCTTCTCTCTCACTTTCTCTTTTTCTTCCACCTCTCAAGTGGTGTGGCTATGGCCCCACACTGACTCAGCTCGGTCCGGTTTTCACGGACTGAGTTGGGGCAGTGCGCTCCAAGCTCACCAAAAGCTCTCTCTTAGTTTACTTCCTTTCTCTGATCTTTCTCTCTGTGTGTGTGTAGTCTAAGAGAGCTGAGCTTCTTCGTATATAGGCAGATAGAGGAGAGGCTGACGGTAGGCAAAAACCTTCCACACTTAATGGTTGGGAGTGTAGGACGGTCGAGATGAAGCCACGTGATCTCATCGGATGGCTAGGGTGGTGCTAGACAAAACAATGATGACCATCAATCTCATCTGACCGTTTCTGGTTGAGAGGAGACATTGTCAGCTTGCGTATAAGCGACCAGGCAGCTGAAATCCCATGGATAACGGCATGCTAGCGTGCATCTCAAGTTTCGCATTGAATGTTAGCCACACTTGAAGGGCTTGGACGGTTAGGACTGATCCTCACTGTTTCAATGCGTGGGTCTAAGATCTTATATCATTTTATTTAGTGGACCCACGTGATTAAAATGGACGGTTTGGATCGTCCAGAAAGTGGCTATGGTGGCCCACTTTGGGGCTCAAAATCTTCCAGATTCAAAATTCCAATGGCGGGAGGGACTTCTCTCGTTTTTGGCTTGGTCAAAGGCCGTTTGACCGAGCTGTTTGGTTCGGTGCACATCCTGCACAATAGCCCAAGGTGCACATGCACCTTATGTGGGTTTTATTGTGATGTTTGTGATAAATCTACATCGATTATTCGTTTAGGGGTCCTTATATAGGGCCCCTAGTCCAGTTTGGGGAACAAGTTAGGCCCAGGTGGGCCATATTATACCATTTAAAGCCTCATTTTGCCCATAGGTTGTGATCCAATGGTCAGATGGGTACGAGGTTTTGTTTTAACAGTGGAACAGGGATTTGAGGGGTTCCAAGTGCCTGGTTGGCCGTAATCTATTATTCTAAGGTGGTTAGTGGATTCATGGTGTCAATGTAATTTGATTAATTGTGTTCATAATGTGTTTGAATCTAAGAAATTGCTCAGTTTTACATTCCGGGCTGGTGTTGGGTTCGACGTGGCTCCTTCGGATCGTGGTGGTTGGCTTTACTGTTGGACGAGAGTCTCGACCTACACGCAGAGAGTTTTAATTGTGTCAATAACTGAGATTATCAGGGGTAACACCCGAGTACCAGAGGTATGGGGTGTTACAATATCACACTCCAGAGACGAATAAATTTATGCAAGCGGAAGACTGTGATTGATAAATATAACGTATAAGTTGTTGTAGATCTCCAGAGTGTAAAAATGTCACCAGGTTAACCATATGCATGTATACTCCCAAAGTGATCAAAACGAATATACAAGTGTATCCCAAAATACAGAATAGCAGTGCAAGGGCATCTAGTCAGTGTCCCTGTAGCCCTGGCGATCTGGACACGACTCACATGAACCCACCCGATAACTGCATGTAAGGGAACGCTTCCTCGTCATCCTCGAAGTCTGGCTCCACCTTGTAGGCATCGCCATCACCTACAGCTAAGACAGAGTCTGATTGGTGTTTAAAACACTGTCTCGGAACGTTGGAGTGAGTGATCAACTCAGTGGAACAATAAAGCAAAGGTTAACATGTTATCAATTTAATCAAGCAGTAATGATAAAGCAGTTCAGCAAACATGTCCTATATACTCTTGTTAATGCAAGAATGATATGTGATAATGATGCATGCCCTCGCCTATACTCCCTCAGCGTCTTCATCTTACGACGCGCATGACAAACTCCCGAAAGTGCTCTTCCTCGCCCAAGCATATGCAGTGTGGTGCATGCTCATATTAGCCAATACTTAATTAGATTGATTCATACAGCAGTATTGGGAAGCCAAGGTACCTCCCTTGTATCATTTGCCCAAACAATGATCTATTCCAGCTAAGGTCGTTAGTCCTAGTAAATCTCATACGATGTTGCGGTTCTAGGTCACTACAGAGGGCTCGTCACCTGATCAGTGTAAGCCTAGTTTATACTCTAGTGGCTACGGAAGGCTCGTCGCCTCAATACAGTCTCAGAGTATGCTCGAGGTTACTATAAAGGGTTCGTCACCTGATCAATGTAGGCTGATAGTTTGAATACAGTGTCCCATACCACCGTATTCGGCCCACGAGTCTGTGTTGCTCACTGGACACTACGGGGAGGCTCGTCGCCCCAGCGTAGGCCGACAGCTCGAATACGGTGTCCCATACCACAATACTCGGCTCATGAGTCTTAGCGGATCGAGGTACCAGAGTTAACGGGGCTTCTCACTGGTGAGTTTGGTACCTTAGATTCAAGTAGTAGCGTCCATACATGGTGAACATACATTGGGTCAATCGGGTTACTTGATGAGCTTGACTGGTACGAGTACACATCGAGTTATTCGACATGAAGTGCGTAAGCACTCCGTGTGGCCTAACCATTATCGACAACCAAAGTACGGCTCGAATTTATCGGACACGTCTTGAGCGGCGAAGGAAACTAAGCCACCAAATTAGGACCGGTTACCGATTACTTGGATTACGTAGTAGTCCCAAACGCATGTAAATATAACAGGATAACACATGTGGTAGGCATATCAAAGTTAAACAATTCAAGTAACGTAACCAATTGAACATTTCACAAAATACAAGGTAAACTCTAACATATATGACATGGGTTAAAGGAGATGGGTTTCTCTAGTTGTCCTTAAAAACTTGAGTGGACATAACAGTCACTGACCAAGTGAAAGTTATGAGCCATAGATTTTAATTCTTTATTGTGCCATGACCACCTAGTAGATCATAGATAAACTTATGGTTACTATCATTTTTATGTGGCCATCCCGTGTGAGGGGATTGATGATGAGTTAGGATGGATCATCGAGTACGATGACGAGTCAGTGTGAATAGGCTCTTGGTTTTGGACTTTTTGGAGACTTGCATTGGTGGATTGAGTTCAAGTCTTTAGACTATAAGACCCATTATTCTTGGACTATGATTGACTTGATGATGCATTAACTTTGATAATTCTTAAATATATTAACATGTGAGGAGTTCGAGGTCTTGATTACATGTGCTTTTCCTTACTTTACGAGTTATCTTATGACTAACAAAAGTGAGTGTAACTGGGTGCATTCATCAAGGTTTGTTGAGTCTCACACGATTTAATAAAGGATTCACTAATTTCTTATGAACTTAATTATAACTTATGTCTTGGGGATCAGATGTTCATTAAGTGGCTTTTCACTTAAAATTTTTTACAAATAATTTCAATCATTAACTTTTATTTTAATTATTAAAAAGGTTTTAATTATATTTGATGATGATCGGATAATTTAAATTTGGAATGGTTCAATACTTGATCAGCATAGGTATTGGATCAATAATAGATGACCATAACAATGAAAGGATTAGACCGATTTGGATATAAAGGTTAAGGAAAGATCAGATGAATCTAATGTCATAGGAGATATTTTGTACTCTTAGGTGGCATACTACTATAATTATTGTTTCCTATAAACACTATCTCTCTATATATCAATTGCATCTTAGAGGGAGATGAGTAGTACTAGAAGGGAGAGTTGGACATCCTGAACCCCTAGGTGTCACATATAAAGAGAATAAATAAAGAAAAAGAAAGATCCTTCTATCCGTTCTCCATCATCACACGTTTTACATGTGTAGGATCCACTTATGTGGCTGGATCTATGCATCTCCTTAGCCCTATTTCAAGGGCGGACTTGTGGCTTTCATAATCTCTTACATATGGGGTAGATTGTGGAGATACTTTCTAGTGGAGAGACTTTTTAATATTGAAAGAATGACATTGATAAAGTGATGATTTCTTAGTGGCACCAATTAAGTAATCTTAGTCATGAAATTTATGATTTGATTCTTTAAACCTTGATAATTGTTCACCACTCTAAGTATAGGGTTGCGATGTAGTAATAATCTCGGTAAGATCGAGGTCGAATCCACAAGGACTGAACCTTGCACGTAATTTGAAAGTAACCAGAACTAAAACTAGACGAAGATGTAATCTAAATCAAGGAAATTTAAGGAAATAATGGTGAACTATTAAACTAAAACTTGTAAAATTCAAAGGTGGGAAATTAGGGTTTTCAAGGATCCACTTGTAGAGATTAGGGAGATCTATGCTTAATTCATGAACACAATTGGAATTAGAGTCCCATCTCCATCCAGTTTGAGGATATAACATTAAAAATCAAATCTGAACTTCCTTTGATCTAGTTTTCAAGAGATGAGAGGTATGAGAATTAGAATTGAATTCATCACAAAACCATCCCCATGAGATAAAACAAACAACAGAATTTAACCAATCCACAACTAATCTGAGAGATATATGAATGTTAGGAAGGATTCCATCATCCAACCATGTCCAAGGGGCGATGGTAAACAACATGGTTTCCTAACTTCATAATCATAATAATGAAAAGAACATGCTTAAAGCTGTCGCAGATCTATTGTAATTTAAGTCACAATAGACCATTAAAAACTGAAAGCATTCCTTATAATCAAACCATAATCAAAGAGAGTTCATTTAAACATGAATCAAAACCATAGAAGCAATCCCATTACACTACAAGCTTCACCTCTTAGCCCCAGCTAAGAGGTTTAGCCAACCATAAGCATGATTAACCTAAACTCATAAACAGAAAAAAAAACAAGAAAAGGGAAGAAGGAAAACTTGTCTGGGTGACCGTCCCACGGTCTCTCTTTCTCTCTTGCCTTTGCTTCACACGTCCCTGGATGATTCTTCTTTTCTCTCTCTCTCTCTCTCTCTCTCTCTCTCTCTCTCTCTTTCTTCTCCTTTTATAGCCAGCAAGGAGGCTAGGTCAGTCGACTAGAGAAGGCGGTTTGGAGTCGCACGAACCGACTCTGTTTACGCAGCTGCGTTTGGACACATGTTGGGACGACTGATGCTCCCAACCCTTGAATCTGACTCCATGGTTAGGGTCGTCCCTGGCCTGGGCGTCTTCTGAACAGCTCGGATCGTCCAACCGATCACAGCCAAGGTTGCTGAATGGCTCACCATGATCGGTTTTCACGGACACAGGGCCTGCATAAACAGAGTATGCTGTGATGATCGATGGGCCTCTGATCAGCTCTGGAAGAAAAATCCACTCCGTTCATTGGACTCTGTTCACACCCCAAGTATAGGGTTGTGATGTAGTAATAATCTCGATAAGACCGAGGTCGAATCCACAGGGACTGAACCTTGTACGTAATATGAAAATAACTTGAACTAGAACTAGGCAAAGATGTAATCTAAACCAAAGGATTTTTAAGAGGATAATGGTGAAATATTAAACTAAAGCTTGTAAAATTCAAAGGTGGGAAACTAGGGTGCCAAGGATCCACTTGTAGAGATCAGGGAGATCTATACTTGATTCACGAACACAACTAGAATTAGAGTCTTATCTTCATCTAGTTGGAAGATATTTCATTAGAAACCAATCTGAACATCCTTTGATCCAGTTTTCAAGAGATGAGAGGTATGAGAATTAGAATTGATTCCATTACAAAACCATGCCCATGAGACAAAGCAAACAACAGAACTTTAACCAATCCACATCCAATCTAAGGAATTTATGAACATTAGGAAGGGTTCCGTCATCCAACCATGCCCATGAGACGATGACGAACAACAGGGCTCTCATGTTCACAATCGATATAATGCAAAGAACATACTCAAAACTATCGCAGATCCAATGTATTTAAGTCACAATAAGCCATTAAAAACTACGAATATTCCTCATAATCAAACTATAATCAAAGTCAATTCAGTAAAGCATGAATCAAAGACATAGAACCAAACCCATCACATTACAAGCTTCACCTCTTAGCCCTAGCTAAGAGGTTTAGCTAATCAAGGACATGATCATCTAAAAACTCTTAAAAGAATATAAAATAAACAAACAAGAAATAAAGAAAAGAAGGAGAAAACTCTTTGAAGCCGGCCCACGCTCCACGAATTGCCTCTACGGCTGCCCACGTCCTTCTCTCTCTCTCTCTCTCTCTCTCTCTCTCTCTCTCTCTTTTATATGCCCCAGGGGCGGTTTAGAGGGCTGGAAGTTGGTGGAGAAGGTCGGCGGTAGTTTCTTACACAGCAACGTGCGTAATAGCGGCGAAAACGCAACTCACTTGCGTTTGAACAAATTTTTCGGCCGATGGGTGTCCAAGAAACTTATTTTGGCTCCATGGTTGGGGTAAAGACTCCCCTCTGAAGATTTTAGACGGTTCAAATCATCCAATCGACCACAAACAAGATCACACAACTGCCTGGGAATCCTGGATCCTGCGGAAGTACGATGCTTATGCACGTACATGCGCTGGGCCCCACAGTGATGTTTTTGGAGAAATCCACCCCGTTCATTGGATTCCTGGCGAAATTTCGGTTGAAAAGGAATAGTTTTGGTCGAGTTTTGGTGTGTTTTAGTGTATCAAATTAACTCACCGTTCATCCTGCGTTTTTTAGCGATCCACGTGTTTACGTGAGCATGGGGCCAATCAACCACCATGACGAGGGTCATGCCCCCCCTCTGGAGTGAATGAACGGTTTGGATCATCGATTTTTATGATAGGTGGGGCTCACAACGATCAACTGGCGGACCAGCGCCCGCCCACTGGATCCTCTACGCGAGAGAGGTTGGGTCAACCTGACTTTGACCGGGTTGCCTGACCGGTACACATCTTGTGTACGTGTGCTATGCACACGCGCACCCTGAGGATGGGGTCCATGGTGATGTTCATGAGAATCCGCTCCGTTCATCCATTGTATCACCTTATTTAAGGGATTGAAAAAAAATCGAAGCACATCCAGATATCAGGTAGGCCCCAGATCAGTATTTTAGGGGTTGATCTGTCCGTTCGGCCACTTCCACATAGATCCAATGGCTGAAATTCGATGTGTACGGTTAATTTATGGTCCTCAGGCCATATATAAAGTTTCGAGTGGAACGGATGGTGGAAACTATGTGATCTTGCATTCCGGACGATTTTCAGGCTTCTTTAGAGTGAATAGCTTGATTTTCTCGGATCTCTGGCGTGTAAATTCTTCGATTTTGGTCCCTTGGGGTCCATCCCTTGCCTTGGTAATTTATGAGCATTAAATTCATGCTTTTAGTACCAATTTTTAGTCCAGGCTCCTAAATTCACCTTGCAACACAAACCCGATTAAAATAGGCTATTAAACAGTATCATGTTTGTAAAATTAGGTAATAACTGAGGTCTAATATGCAATATTTGACCCTGATCAACAGACTCCTCTCGAAATTTCAGTCGAAAATGGATGTTTTTGCTTGGGTTTGGTGTGGCCTAAAGGTTCGAATCCTCTCGCCATTCATCCCGCGTTTGATGGTGGAAATCGTGTGTGTCTGTGCATGGGTGCAGATGATCACCATGGTTGTGGTCGTGACAACTCCCTGGATTGAATGGATGGTCTTGATCGTCCATCAGGATGATGGGAGTGACCCACTACTCAATTGCAGCGGACGAATGTCCACTGATGTGCGAAACCAAGAGACGGGTCGAGTGAACCAACCCTTGACCAAGAGTCCTGGTCCAGTGTGGCTCGGGAGTGCACCGCCTGTGCACTCCCACATGTACATGTGGGGTCCACTATGATGTATATAAAATATCCGCTCCGTCCATCCGACTTCCCATCTAATTTTAAGGGTCGAGACCAAACTTCAAGCATATCCAAAGATTAGGTGGGCCCCAGATTGATGATTTATGTGCTGATCTGTCCGTTGAGCCACTTCTATAAGGATCCAAGGTCTGAAATTCGACGTGTACAGTTAATTTAGAGTTCTCAGGCTAAATATAAAGTTTTGAGCCAAACGGATGGTGGGAACACTGTGATCTTGCATTCAGAACGATTTTCAGGCCCCTTTAACTTTAATCACGTGATTTTCTCAGATTTTTGGCGTGTAAATTCTTTGATCTCGGTCCTCTAAGCTCCGTCCCTTGCCTTGGTGATTTTAGAGCGTTAAATCCATGCTTTTAGGACCATTTTCAGTTTAGGCTCCTAAATTCACCTTGCAATAAAAATATGATTAAAATAGGACATTAAACATTATATGCACATAAAATCAGATAATTACTAGGGTCTAATATGCAATATTTGACCCTCAACAACAATATCTGAATGAAAGTCTATAGGCTTGTAAATCTAAAGCTTTTGAAAACTTTTATTTTCTATTACGTTTCAAAAATCCTAATAGCTAGCCTACTTCATTGCAATGGGTGACCACCTAATCTATTATTATCCTTAGTTTTAAATGCAATGACAGGAGACACCCTTTGTCACCTTTAGTTTTAAATGGAGAGAGAGAGAGAGGGAGAGAGAGAGAGAGAGCACTATATGAAGCGAAGAGAAAGAAAAGTGCGGGATACCTCTCAATGGTTAAAATCATCACCACTCGTGATACAAAGAATGTAAAATCTAAGGAGTTAGTTAATAAACATCTAGAGTCATATGAATTATCTAAATACTCCCACCTATGTTGAAAATTCCTTCTAATGTCCCTTTAAGTCTTAACTAATTCACAACTCTACTAAGACTAATTGAGTCGGTACGTAAGATTGTCCTTAACTCTTCATGTTACGTTCAGTAGAGAAGAGATCTACTAAGTGATCATGTGTGTAGAGCCCATCCATTCACATACAAGCATATATGATAATATTGTATATTTTTATTATAAAAGCCTTTCCTATCAAGGTTGTCGCATTGTTGGAAATTTCTAGCCAAAAAATAAGTCTGTTTGGCTTCTTATGTGGCTACAATGTACAAATCAATTACGTATAATCTTTAAACATATATCACAAGTAGATTTGGCCTATTTTACCCATACAATTAGTCTCAAGGAGGGTTGTAAATTTTTTATTTTAAAATGAAAAATGGGATGTAGCCAGCCCTTCAGTTAATGCATTTTATTATTTCAGTTCCTACATGCAAGTAGCTTACTCTCACCCTCCTCCCCTTTTTATTTAAAATAGGTTGCAGATGACTTCACAGATGACTGGGATCGAAAGAAATCAGGCCGAAAAACTCGATCTAAGGTGAAATCGGCTTAAACATATCATAACTTCCAATGGCCATAATTTCGTGTCCAATTATTCAATTTGTGTGTGTAGAATGTCATAGGAAAGCTATCCATAACTCCTATGGCATGTCAGCTAATGTAATTGATTAGTCGTAAGAAATTTCTAAAAAAAGATAATTTTCTAGGTCAAAATTGTGTTTGAGTTCAAAACATATTATTTTAATAAGTATTGATTTTGTTATTTTTAAAATTTTAGGAGTACAAATGTGGCCCAAAGTCTTCATTTCTCTCACACATTTCCTACGTTAGCACTTAGTATCTTTTTTTTTTTTTTACTCCGCTCCTTTTGTTTTATTTTTTTAGAAATTTTTATAGAAAAATTCCTTGTAAACCTTAAATTTATCAAAATAATTCCTTCACGAATCAAAATAAATGAGAAGTTCTTTTTAAGAAGAGAAATAGCTAAGAGTACCCCAATGTAATTATTTTCTTTAAAAAGTAATTAAGTCAGGAAATTATGGTACAGTGGTATGTGCATGACATCCAGCCTGTCAGATATGCAATAAACCATACATGCATTTTCATATTTTTAAGTGATGTATATAATTTTTAATGGTGTGGTGACTAAATTTTTTTGTTCTTTTGAACATCATGTCATGTCTATTGGATGGGTTGAATATAATAAAAATATCAAGTGGACCTCACAATTCTCCATTTTACCACTTTCTAAAGAAAATACGCACGGTGGGCATATAATAATTCCACCCCTCAAAAGCACTTTTCTGTCATTTTAGAGAAAATTTACCATACAAATTCCTTTTCTATTTATTTCATTTCTATTATTTTTCAAAAAATAAGCTCTTAACATGCAACATGAGGGCCCGTTAAGGCAAATGTGCACCCATGAAAAAGAAGTGTTTGATCCGTAAGTGGCATTTTGCGCAAAACACTCATTAGTGCTGCGTTAGGATGCAACCAAGCAGTGAAAGGCCTAATCAACTAAAACCAATTATTTTGGTTGAATTGACCTGATTATAACATGCACAAAATCGGTGCGACAAAAACCAACGTAAAACCCCCTTTTGTAGAAGTGTACCCCAACAGTTCATACAGGCCAAAACCCTGAGACAACGGCTTTTTGGACCCATAGATGCGTCCAAAATATTTTGGCAAGTGGTCACAATCATAGGTCTGAAAACCTGAGCCAGATCATACAGCTGGTTGATGTGGACACTGCCCACCCACCCAAACACATTTTCTCACTAGAAAACATGTTTATTTTGTAGAGGAATTCGGTTGAGTGGCATGGTTCAACAACCAACCGGGACAGCTTTGCTGTCCGTTCCCTTGTATTTATATATTTGACCAATGGTCAGAATCATTTGGACCAAGTACATTAAATCACATTAAACAGACTAAGTTATGGGAACTGTTTTTAAGGTATAGTCCAAAACTCATGTGGGTTGAGATTGGTGGACACATTAGAATTTTTTCATTACTGACCGTCCAATAAATGTCCATATAATTAAATAAGTGTAATTTTTGGATCTTGCTGTACAAGAAATGGTACACATAATTTGGATGGTTTAGTTTGAATTATTTGAGGGGAAAGTATAAAGTTTTTAAGTAATTTCTAACTGCATGTGCATCATCTATCCATTTTCTAAGCCATTGATGGAACGGCCACAATTACCTAACAAAAGAGATTCTTTAATCAATCCATCACGTTCTCTAACAAAATAGATGTATCAAATTGTTGATTAGATCTATTTATATAAATGATCTTGACCATCCATATTAAAGACTTTTACTGAATGGTAAAAAATATTTAGATTCGTGTGATGTTTGCATGGTTGCCCATGAAACATACGTTGGACCTAATGAACAGTCCATATCAATGGATTGAATAGCAAAAGTATCCCATTGCAACTATATGCAACTAAGATAAAACAAAATATCAAACTATTGAACAATGTCCTAAGTTAGCTTCACCTCTCCTCGTGAGCACTAGAGCTGTAAACGAGTCGAGCCTAGTGGAGCTTGGCTCAGCCAGGCTCTGCCATCATGCTACCCAAGTTCAAACTCGGCTTGGCTCAACTCGATACTTGAGCTTGATAGGGTGGCTCGGCTCCATTAGCAGAGCGGGCCAGCCAGAGCCAAGTTTGAGTTCGAGCTTTCAAGTTGAGTTTGAGTTTAGGTTTTATAACTTTTAATTTATTTATATATTATATATTATATATAAATAATATATAATATATATAATACATAATTGATTTAATATATATAAATATATATAAAATATTCATACTAACTGAACCCGATCCAAGTTGAATTGATTCGAACCGAGTCAAGTTCTGAGCAAAGTTGAGTCGAACTCGGCTCAAAATTTTTTCGAGCTAAAAAATTTGGCTCAACTCTCTCGAACCCGTTTCAACTCGTTGAATCGAGGTTTCGCAAGTCGAGTCAAGCGGGTTAACCAAACTAACTTGGTTCGTCTACAGCTCTACTTGTGGCAACACAACGAGTTGTCTAGAGCCATACCTAGTACCGATCTTACCAGTGACTCGGCTCAAAGAGTCACAGTTGAGTCAGGCCCAGGGCCGAGTTTCCCAACGACTCGATTTAAAATGTCGACAAGTCTTGTTCAGTTGGCTGAGTTTTGAGCCCACTCAGTGAGTTTTAGAACTGATTGACTCGGCCGAGTCGTCGCGAATAACAAAGCCATGGCATGATAGTTGACTCTGGCCTCTAATTCCATTCTTATATCTGTTTTTTATTTTGATTTTGTTACCAGGACCACTCGACTCAATATCTAGCCAGCTGGGTCGGGTTGACTCAAAGATACCATTTGACTCGGCTTGATATTTAATAATTAAATTATAATTCAATGATTAAAGCAACATAGAGCTGTTGGTAGGCACAATTTCTCGTGTGTCAGGGATCTTGAGTTCGTTTCCCACCCGTTGTTATCACTTTAATTGGTTAAATGTGGACCGTTGCTTTAACCATTTCACTAATCAGATGGCTATAACAGCATGATCACCTTACTTTTTGAGATATGGGCCATCAACCAATGGGCCCAGAAGAAGAACAGTTCCAATCACTAGATCCGTTTGCCCCCACCCGCATGCAAACATTACTCTTATTTATTTATTTACTTTTTTTTTTTTTTTTAAAGGAATGGCTGACTTTAGAGCACTTACAATGATGATTACAACATTAAGGGTGGCATGCAATCTTCCCCCTTTTAATTTAAGATTTCTTTAAGATTTATTATTTTCCTCACCTTACAAGAGTAATTTGATGAGAGAGGCTATTGTGCTCCTGGTTGCATCTTGTAACTTTGACATTCCAATGTATTGATCTGAACCGTTCATTAAGTTCAGAGCATATTTCAAGGGCAGCTATGCAAGATAAGACTGATTTTCAACGAATGGCAGGATGGTTAGGATTGTCTAACAGAAGTGATTCTTTAAATTGTGGAATGGACCTATTTTCGCACAAATGATCTTGGCCGTCCATTTTTTAGGCCATTGATCAGATGATTAATATTGTTGGATATGTATGATATTTATAAGGTAACCCATGAAATGTGAGTTGGACCTAATGGACAATCTAGATCAATCAATTGGACAGTCCAAGTGGAGCACTAGAGCATCTACCATTTGATGATAGTAACAATTCCACAATGACCAAATTGCCCTTTTGGGGTGTTAGAAACAACATTTGGGGGTTGAAATATCATCTATATTTGAAGTAATGATTATATGGGGGTGGTCCACATGTCTAGGGACCTCATTCATGTGATCATGTTCCTTGAGATTTACGATTCAAAGAAAAAGGGGTACAAAGGCATGACCCCACTTGCTTCCATGCTCAAAATGACCCCACTAAACAAGGAAAGCTAACATGGTATGATTGCTACTTTTGTTTGTACTGTAAAAATCACTGTACTCTCTCTCTCTCTCTCTCTCTCTCTCTCTCCCTAAAACAACCATATGCATTCAAAGGCAGTGCTGTACAATGCCAGCAAAAGAATAAAAAGGAATCCCATGAAGATTTTCAAAGAACTGATCACAATTTCTTGGGCCAGACTCCTACAATGATAGTCCACGGCTGATTTCCAAAAATGGTGGTGATTCATCCTCCTCACACATGCCACCCACTTACAGCTATACAGACCATCTAAAACCACATGGATCAAGCAATCCTATCCGTCCAATAGATGGCTATCAGATGAATGGGTAAAGGGTCCTACTCATGGCTCTCAATGGTAGACTGTTTCAACACTGAGGTCATGAGTTCCTAGTGCACATTTTGGTGTGTGTGGGTGTGAGTGTGTAAATACAAAAAGTTCAAAACTAAAAATAAAAATTGAATGGTTAAAAGTAATAGTGAGAGATCAACATTGGAAGGGCAAAACTTAGATGGTTACTATCATATTCTCGGTGTAATTTTGGGGTTATGCTTAATCTTCAATCAAGTCAGTGATTTGGGTCCTTACTCTTGCTCGGGTGGTAGACTCTCGTTAGTTTTAACACCTGGTCAAGGGTTCGAGTACCCATATGTGGTGAAATCCCACTGTGGCGTGAGTGTGTGGGGGTGAGTGTGTATGTGTTAAAAATAAAAATAAAAATAAACATATGGTCAGTGATTTGGATGGTCTAGATTACCTTGCAACCATACCATGTGGAAGTTAAAGAATCATCACTGCTTTTAAAATGGTGGTGGACTGTCATAGGAGTCTTAACTCCAAGCTCTATGGTGCTATGATACATCTTCACTCCAAACACAATGAAGGCCTGGGACTGAGTCAACTCAGAACTCAGTCCATTACTTGATTCGAGACACAGCCAACTTGAAATTTTTATTTGAGTTTAAACTAAGTTGTAGTGTGAGCAATCCCAACTTCTCAAGCATTCGATTGACTTGGGTTTTACAAAAATAAAATAAAATCAAATGACCCCTTAAACTCAGAACCCATTCGAGTCAACTCGCTGAATATTTAAGGGAATCCCATCAACTTGATAAACTAGGGTGCATTGTGCTCAGGTCAACCGGAACACGACAAGGAAGTGGTCTGCTACTTAATTAAGTTCTTTGAGCTCTAAAAGGCTATGTTCTAGTACGGTTTTTTTTTTTTTTTTTTTTTTTTTTGGGGGGGGGGGGAGTAAGATCAAGCCATTTTGAAAAAGTTTGGGTTAATAACTCAACTCTCAACATGATTTCCAGTTCAAGTTGAGTCGACTCAGTGAGTTCTCTACACATGGCGATGATTTTTTGAACTCTAGCAATACAGATGTGCCTGAGATGAACTGCAATTTCTGTAAATGTAAGTAGGTAATAACTAGAATGAGTAAAACTGTGAAATCTTGTACTTGAAACATGATTTTCATTGCTCCGTAATACCAAGTGTTTTTGTACAAGGCAATACCCTTCGTTGTCTGATTCACCGCTCATGTGATTACGAACAAAATCTGTAGACAATAGCCTTAATGCTCAAGGATCCGATATCCAACCCATGTAAATGAGGCAGACAATGGAGCGAGTCGACTCAGCTCATGAAAAAACACAGAAAGATATCAGTTTATGTAATGAGAAGAGATTCTTACTGTTTGGGAATGAACTGTGACTGCTTATGTCTTGAATTTTGGCCTTCCCCTTTTGCCTTCGAACCACTCACCCCTCTCACCTTCTCACCAGCCTTCGATCTTTCACGGACCATGTCAATGGGATCATGTGAAGGCCACTGCGGGGACCACTGCCTAGTGGGACTGGCAAAACCTTGAGCAGATGATATCCTTGAACCAGACAATATGTGGTCTCGAAGACCCTTTACTGATTTATATCGATGTGCTTCTTCGTTGTAGTCTTCTTTTGAGGTGTGCTTTTTGTGACTCTCGGAGAATCTTCCTTGATCAGACCCATCACTCCGATGCCGATGGTTTTCGGTACTAAAGTCCCACTCGATTCCTTCTGACAAGCTTCGATCGAGAGAGATTGCACTGCCCCTTGGAATCCTCTCGGATGCTGACTTTCTCCCCTTTGTTTCTTCCTCAAAAGAAGCTCTTTTCGCATCTTCTTGGGAATTTCCGTTCGCATAACTCCATTTATAACTTTTGCTGTTATTATCCATGTTCAGTTCGATCGAATGGAGATCGCTTTCAGCTGAATCATCGTCGTCTTCACATCCATCTTCTTTGGCTTCTTCTCCATCTTCTACCTCCCCTTCCTCATCAATCCCATCATTGCCCAAATGGGCCTTCTTGCTTAAATTGATCAGCTGCGGTAGATCCTCATCATCCACCGAATGACTCCGATGCCCACTTCGAGTTTCTTTCATCCTTTTGGTCCTAAGATACGCTTCGAGTTCGTTCCTCAGCTTGTCAACAGCGGCATTTTTCTCCTCGAACTGAAACTTTGCCTCCGAGAGCTTCATTTGGACTCTCTCCTCACGCCACACATCTGCGAGCTGAAGCATTTCTCTCTCCTTCTCAACCTCTTCTCGGACCTTTGCTGACTCTCTCTTGAGCTCTTCGACCTCCGCCTTGTCCTCTCCAATCCCTCTAGCTAATTCATCACACACCTGTTCCATTATCTCTTTCTCTCTCCTCTCGCTTTCGAGTTCTTTCAATGCCTTTGAGAGCATGGCCTTTGTCTCAGCTAACTCTCTACTAAGCTTTGCATTCACATTTTCGGTCCGTTTTCTCTGCTTTCTCTCCTTTTCAAGGTCTGTAACAATGGATTGCACCGCAGCTGTGATTTTCTCCCTCTCCTTGCTCTTCCATGCTGCCTTCTCTTCAGCGAACCGCTTCATCAGGTAATTGATTTCGTCCCGGTCAGACTTCTGCTCTTGGATCAGCTGATCAACCTGGACACGGGCCCGTTCGAGCTCGCCCCTCAGGGCTGAAACGAGGGACATGCTCGATGAATGCTGCTCCTCGACACCCCAGATGCGATTGAGTATCTTCAAAAGCTCTTTGGATGTTGTCAAACCATTGCTAAGATCCCTTAAACGGCTCTTCCCTCCAGTGATGGAACCTGACGGAGTAAGCCCTCGGGAACGTGTTTCGATCTGCAATGTGTTGAAGAGATAGTATTTGGGATCATCTGTGAATAATCTTCCATGTGAAAATGAAATTAAATTGCCCACACAATTCTTGGAAAGAGCTTTGCTAATACTATGCACCTCGACACACGGCTACCACATGTGCCAAGCTCGCACATGCGTTGGACATCTGAGCCGTGCATCAGGTGCGTTCCACCATGGGTAACCTGACCCAACAATCATGCTGGTCGCCTCGGTAACATGTACAAAACAAAGGATGATCTAAATAAGAAGTTGCCAATGGTGGGCAAACTCACATGACTGGCCCATCTGATGAAATCAGCCTGATTTTTGTAACAAGTCATTCATAGTGGGAAAGACATGATCAACCAGGTTGACATGTACAGCCAAGTGTAGAGGTGAATGTGAGAATAGAAAAACTTTCTACTGAAACCCATAACCACCACCACAACCTAATTTCTGAAAAATAAAAAAGAAAAAGAAAAGAAGACAAAGTTCTTTTCTTTCTCATTTCAAATCCATCCAAAGCATCATACACGAGCATACAAAAAGGAAATTTGTTTATGAAAGATCAAGATCTTGGGGCCTTGTTAAATCCCAAGGAAATCCGAGGCTATCCTGAAACTTTCAAGCTAAAATTATTCAAAATCTCAAAATTTCAATTTCAGTAAATGATATTTATAAGCAATTAGACCACCACGATATTCATGATGTTTTAAAACCCAGAACACAGTGGGCCACCCTAATATCTGGTCAGTTATGGGCATAACTGTTTTGTTTAAAAAAAAATAAAAAGATACAACTGTCAATGGTTGAACCCAACACTTGTACTTTCAATCCAAACACTCCAACCACCAGGCTAACAGCAAATTATCTGTTAATTATCTCTGTTTTCTATAATTCTAAATGAACTAAATTTCTAGTTCCAGAAGGGTCAAGCGGGTCTGAATGGTCGGATCAAACTGCCCACAAAAGCTGATCAAGGTCCAGTCAGGGTTTTAAAGCATTGATCACTCCAAACAGGAAAAACCATCATATCAGAGATAATTCATACAAGGTCAAATTCAATTTCAAGTCCAAATCAACCATATTGGTGGAAAATCAAATATTAATTAAGATGGTAGTGGCATAAGGAGAAAGGAGTAGAATTTGTGCTACCTCCATTAAACTGGCATTGCTCATAGAATCCAAACCTCCACTGGTGTGGTCATTAGGCCTAAGTCTCTGAGAAACCATCGACATTCTTCTCCTAAGGCTACTGGCTGTGGACCGATCCATCGCCTACCAAATTGGAAAACCAAAGATGAAGAAAGAAGCTTCAATAAAGGTTTTCACATATGAAGAAATATTATATCAAGCAGATTGAAGCAATGAATCAAGACAATATTTCATGCGAGCAAAGAGACTTCAATTTCTACAACCCACAAACTCGATTCATCACAATCTTCATAGGTGAGTAACTGAGGTAACGACGGATACAAACGTATCCGAACTAGAATCAATGAATATTTCATAGGAAATCCATGAAAGCTAATGGTGAACACAAGCAGATTCAACCTAAATAATCAGAATTTTCATACAAGAAGTGAGCTAATCCAAAAGCAAATAAATTCAACTCCAAATTCATCAAGATCTAAGAGGAGAGCTAATCACGAATCTGAATAAATTAGAACCTACGTCATCAAAATTTCATGGGAGTGGTAAGCCAGATAACAATGAATGCAAATGAATTCAACTCCAAATCATCAAAATTCCAAAACGAGAGTTAACAAAGGTAATGTCAAATCCAAACAAACACGAACCCAAATCATCAATTTTTTCATAAGCAAGCTAAACAAGCTAACATTGAATGCAAATGAACTTGATTTCTACGAACTGCAAGCTCAAATCATGGAAATTTTCATAGGAAAGCCCATTGTGTATCAATGAAAATCTACAAACTATGAACTGAATCACCATAATTTTCAAAAGAGAAGTGAAACTGACCTCCGAAACAGGGCTATGCGATGGATCCGATAGATGTGGAGGGAGGGAACCCGATTGAACTGATCTTGCGACCCGCTCTTTGCCTCTCGTCTCTTTCTTACCCCTTCTCTCCTGCAAATCCGCTTTCACTCGTGGCGATGGGATCTCATTTAACTCCCACAAAGTGGCTGCAAGCTTCCGAGCGGAGATCGGAGCTTGCTTTGCTTTACCACCGGCTTGCGACGGCTGGTATTTAGGAGATTCAGGGACACCCGCCATGGGAGACGGTGATCTTGAGCTCATCTTCCATGTTGGAACAGGCGTGCTCGATCCTCCCCTCTTTCCAACCAAAATTGCCCGTTTGAACCGGTAATTTTGCAGGACAGAAGACGAAGATGATGATGACGAGCAGCCACGTTTACGGATCTTGCAGGGTCCACCGACCAAACCTTCAATACCACGATTTGGCCTTGGCATTCTGTTCTTGAATTTTTATGAATTCTCCACTAAATAAAAAAAAGCTTTCTTTGATCAGAATGATTTCTGTATTATTCAAGAAACCGAAAGCTTAGAGCCTAAAAAAGACCCTAACATCCATTTTCCTACTATTTCAAAAGATCGAATTTGTTTTTGTAAAAGCCATTTTAATCTTCAAAACATGAAAAGCTTGGATCCTAAAAACCCAGAAAAGATTCATGTCAAGAGCAAAGACCCATTACTGTATCAGGTTGCAATGACTCCAAAACAAGAAGAACTTCAGTCGGTTCAAAACATCGAAAGCTTAGATCTTTTATAGAATTCAACAGAAAAACACAAACGTCGAGAAGAATACATATTTGAAGAAATGGGTTCTGTAATACTAGAAAGAACGAACTCTCTGATTCTTAAACTTTTCAGCAGGATAGCTTAAACCCATTACAGTATTCGGTTTTGGAATTCTCTGAAAATAAGAAAAATCAGAAAACCTGACCGAAATGGGTTTTCTAATCTTCAAAAACTAAAAAGCTCATACTCTAAAAAGACTAGAAAACTCAAACCTATCTGCAATCAGAAAAATAAGAAAAATCAGAGCTTTAAATAAAAGACTGGATTAAAAAAAAATAAAAATCAACCCAAAGCTCAGGTCCTTAAACCGAAAATCTGCAAAAACCCATTAAAGATTCCAGCAGAAGGAGAAGAACCCATTTCTCAGATGACGCTCAGCTAGTGATTTTCCATCGTTTCTTTCCAGATTTTTCTGAGATTTGAAAGAACAGAGCTTTGATTTCCTTCTAGAAAGCAGAGGATTCAAAAACCGGACGTCAGAATCGATGGAAACTCCAGAAATGATCGAAAGTTTCCATCTCCAGAGACAAAAATAGCAACAACACTCTCTCTCTCTCTCTCTCTCTCTCTCTCTCTCCCTTTCCTTTTCTTCTTTCCGCTTTCTTCGAGAATGGAGGATTTTCAAGGCAAAGCAGGAAACGAGCAGAAAACAGAGCCCCTCTTAAAAACTCGGTTGTAGAAGTCTTTCGAGTCCGAGCTTCTGAGTCAGGAGTCAGGACTCGCATAATATATACGGTGGATTGGCAGCGTACGGTGGATTGCACTCACTCATTCCTGCACCATACACGTGTCATGTAATTACTAATCCAGATCGTCCATATTGTGGATCCCACTTGCAATGGACAAAATCCGCTGTAAAGAACAGTAATGGAGCTATCCTGATCGTCCAGATAGTGAACATCGGACGAGATGATTAATGGCACTCATCTGTCAATTGGGCCTGCGAACATACATGCTCAGCATAAAAAACATGCCGGTCCATCCATCAGGTGGGCCACACGCATGAGAAAATAGTAGGCGTGATGTATGAGTTTTATCCTCACCGTCCAACCATTTTGCCATATCGTCTTATGGTATAAGCTACAAAAAAAAAAGCTCAAGTGGACCCCACCACAGGAAGAAGGGGTGATAATTATACCCACCGTTGAAACCTTCCTAAGGCCCACCATGATGCTTGTTTTCCATCCAACCTGTTCACAAGGCAGGATGATTGGTTCGAAACTGCACGTAGCCTTAAAACAGTTTTCAACGGTGATCATTCAATATACACTGTGTGGTCCACTTGAGCTTTGTATCTACCTCATTTTTGTACTTTTAATAAAAAATGATAAGTAAAAATGAACGGACGGTGTGGATATAACACATAAATCACGGTGGCCCCTAAGAGACCCTGCCTGTGCAGATCTCAGGATAGGAGGTGGTATTACCCAATCCCCGTAGAGAAAATGTGAAGGCTGAAAAGAGAAAGACTAACGGTTTGTAATCAACGTTGGATGTGACCCATTTAACGAGTAGACCACAACGATCTTCGACCCAGTGCATGATCACAGTAGATTTACCTGATGATGAATGGTCCGGATCTCGTATACAATGTTGGCTCGTATGCACCGTACATCCAATGGCTGTTCAATCTCATCCGTTGGATGGACCTTAATAGGACTTAGGGGGCACTGCAACCGTTCTGTAAGTTGAGTTTTACATCATAGCATGGCCCACCATGTGGACAGTGATTGGGTATACGTGTGCCACGTGTACAGCGCTGCGTCCATGCCAAGGCCATTATACCTGCCAGAGTATCATATAATTTTTTGCTGGAGTCAGTCTCTGTAGAGTACTCACACGAGGGAGCGATTTTCTTGAAAAACTCGCCGATCCGGAAGGCCGCGGAATCTCGAGGTATAGTGACAGCTTTGCCCCGAAATTACTAAAATAAATACGACTTTTACGAAAATGACAAAAGAAAAAGTCATTATCTCTCCCTCTTCGTACGATGGGGATGAGCTGTTTACGTCGAATCTGTCCTCCAAACGAGGGGGCATTATCGTCATTTCGTATAAATTCGGGTGCACCGTTCGATCATCAATCTTTTCGCTATTGCCGCCCCTTTAAATATGATCTCAACCGTTAAATAGACAACCCTTATCATAGATAGACGGTGGATTAAAACTCGTTTCATGCGGATGATTTTAATCATTCGGTTGATGGTCAATTGAAATAGAAAATAATCAACTTTAAATGATAAAAATTAATAAAATGAATGGTTAGATCTTCTCTATTACCATCCATGGTGGGGTCTATCGTTTTAACGGTATGGATAATCCTTATACGTGCGTCGGTCATGTGAACTTGTTAGTAAAGAAAATGGAAAAGATATGGTACCCGGGAAAAGCAAAATTGCATTAAATGCATTCATAATCTTCACGTGACCCTATGCTTAAAAATAGTTGTGTTAATGGGCTAGTGGGCCCCACGGATGCCGGGCCCACCTCGGCCTATGGACGTGGGTAAAACGGGTGCCCGAATTGGTACGGGCTCAGTAATAAACGTGGACGGTGCCCACAGTGATGTTTGCGAGAAATCTATCTTGTCTGTCCATTTTGTGAGCTTTTTTTTAATACATAAGGCTAAAAATAAACCATATCTAAAACTGAAGTGAGTTGAAAATGTGAGAATCGAACAATCTATTGTTGAAATATTTATGGGCCACATAAGCTTTGAATAATGCTAATATTTATATTTTCAGTTCATCTTGATATATAGGAATGACTTTATGAACAGTACAAATAACATACATCACTGTCTACCAGAGAGGTTCCAACGGTATGAATTTCTATAACCACCTTTTTCATCTAGTGCACCTGTCTCAAATATTAAAATGAGCTCGCAAAGCGGATGAATGGAGTTAATTTCTCACAAATATCGTGGTGGCCCATACAAGTTTCGAGTGCGGGAGCTTTATGCCAAAGGCTTTTTGAGGATATCCGTGTCCAATAAATGGGAGCTATGGAACACGGATTGGCAACTGACGCTAGCTACTGGACAGTTCTACGTGGGCCAAACATGATATATGTGTTTTATCTAGGTGGTCCATTTATTTTCTTAGTAAATTAAACACCCAAAAATAAGACGGATCTAATAGGGCCACAAGAAAATAGCGGTAATTGAATGCTCACCGTTAAAAATTCAGGGCCCACCATAAAGTTTATTCGCCATCCACCCTTAGGTCACACAAACCTTGATGGAGGGAAGACGAACAAAAGCTTCATCTAAAACTTTTGTGATCCACATGAAATTTTCAATGGTGGGCGTTCACATGATATGAACTTCATTTTTTGGCTCATGCACTTAAATGATATGAAAAAAAAAGAAAGCTTCTTGGCTCAAGCTCTTAAATGATTAAAAAAGAAAAAAAAAAATTGAAGAACAATATGGATAAAATACTTACATTATAGTAAGACTTACAGACATCTTGATCCATAGCTCAAGTGGTTGACCGAGTGAAGGATACCTCGTTTCAACGCTGTTGTCTTGGTATCAATTCCCTAGTGGGGGTGGCTAACAATGAAGTGTGAACTAACCTTGAGGTGTAGTAACAAGCTAACAAAATAAATAAATAAATAATAGTGGGACTTACAGAGAATCCCTATATATATATATATATATATAGAGAGAGAGAGAGAGAGAGAGAGAGAGAGAGAGAGAGAGAGAGAGAGAGAGAGAGAGAGAGAGAGAGAGAGAGAGAGAGATACAACCATGTATGAATAAAAAAGGGTTCTCATTCGTATGGATGTGTGGGATGTATTCATTTAGCATGTCCTTATTGTCACATTGACAGGTCCGTGTCCAATGCTAACATATGCGCATGTCCCATTTATAGTAATTTTGTTATGTTCTCATGTGGCACAATTTCCACGCATTTATTTAATTGGAATACTAATAATTTTAAGTTGGTCATTACACGAGTTAATATATATTTTAATCTTATAAATGCCCTTCGTGTGCATGAATATTGCAGAGTGAAGCCTTCATGTTCTTGGCTTTCTTCGTTTGTTGGTTCTATTTTGGGACCATCATAAAAAAAGGGTTCCCATTCATACTGGATGTGTGGGATGCATTCATGGCACATGTCCTTATTGTCGCATTGACAAATCCATGTCTAACGCTAACATGTGCACATATCCCAGCTATAATAATGTTGTTACGTCTTCACGTGACACAAATACAATGCATTTATTTAATTCGAACGCTAGTAATTTTAAGTTGGTCATTACATGATTTGAACGTATATTTTAATCTTATAAACGCCCTCCACATGTGTGGACATTGTGGAGTGAAGTCTAACATTCTTGGCTTTCTTCATTTGTCAGCTCTGTTTTAATTTGATTTAAATGTGGGGTTCACTTATGTATAAAAATTTGTTTAACTTAGAGTTATTACTAGTTAGAACGAGGCTTCAGAATCTGTAATTGATTAGGACTCATACAATAATCACTTAGAGAGTAAAAAATTTGAAGAATTTTTGACTTGTGTGACTCTTGCATTGGTCTGCATCATAGAATTTGTCAAATTTTTGACTTGTGTGACTCTTTCATTGGTCTGCATCATAGAATTTGTATAAGGGCCTCGGTTACAAAAAAAAAAAAAAAGGAGGTTAGGCATCATTTTTTGCCTGTGCGGCATACAATCTCTGCTTTATGTAAATATATCATTTTTTTTTGAGAGATTTAGAATAACTTCTTATATCATATAGTTAAGCCATATTACACCAGGTCTTAGGAGCCATGCTAGGCAAAGTAAAGAAATAAGAAGCAATATAAGTATATATACGATATTAAGCCATACTACACAGGTTTTTTTAGAACTCGAGTATGTGAAATATTAAAGAAAATGAAAGCAGACAAGATGTGAGTGGGTGTAGATGTTATTGGTGTGTAGGATATGTACGAAGTGGAATACGGCTTGATTTTTAGATGTGAGAGAAAAGGAACACCATTTTTGGTCAAAATAGGTGGTTGCATGTCCCGGATTTTAACTCTCTTCATTGACTTCTGTAGTTGCTTCGGCTTTGACTTTGACCAACAAGGGAATTAGACAGAATGAGTACCTCAGAGAGGGCAGAGGGTTAGCCATGTGCTGCTTTAGAAATGTTGAAACTTAGTTGCCATACGAGCAGATTCGAACAAAGTCATATCTCTTCGAGCAAACCATCTGGCGACGTTTGTCTCTTCTCCTTGGCTATCATTTGCCTTTGTATTACTTTCACTATATCTCTTTTTTTTTTTTTCTTAGTTTGTAAAGAGTTGTCTTAGAATTATTATCGTGGCACGTCATTAGTAGGATAAAACTAACCTGTCTTACCGTGGTCTAAACCCATCTCACATTCCCTACTGGGCTCATGGAAGCAACATGATTCGGAGCAAGATATGAATGCTTGGAGCAACCTTTGATTGATGGCCAGAGCAGTGAGGCCCATAAACGGTTTTCCAAGGGCCGTCTTTACGCAAAAATGATCCTCAAAAATCTGTTACTGTATGAACGGTTTACAAACATACGTTCGTCGGCTTATAGGCCCTTATTAAAATTCGGCAGTGCTTTGTGGGTGCACTAGAGACTGTGCTCCCTCATTTAGTCTTCCACTTATATGCCCTAGTGTCGGTTGATCCAACCCAATGGCTATCTACTTGACATGATTTTAGTTATACATATGTTTTGATTGGGACCCTATTGAAGTTAATTGACTAGCCAGATTTAACCGTGTTTAATGCGAAGTGCCTACAAATCTAGGATAATAAATGAGCACCCGAGACCTAATGAATACACCAAAGCACTAATGGGTAAGGGTATATGAATACACCAACGCACTAATGGGTGAAGGTAAGAATGCCTACTTTATACTTGGGAAGAATGGGGATATGGTTACGTCTCCTGACTACAAAAAAGAAAGTATTATTAGCCTAGTATTGTGTGATGGATGATAGGAAGACACTCATTAATTATTTAGATATTGTGTAGGTGGAATATACATCATTCAAATTAAACCATTCAAAGTATGTATTTTGGCTTAAATATATCATAAATCAAAGGCTACACTTATTTGATTATTTGGTTATTTAATCAGTGGATATTTATTCGGGGATTGTTTGATTTTTTTAATTTATCAGTAATTCACCATAAACGAATATGAATTATTTCTATTTGTATTTATTAATGTACTCTTCCCAACATTGTGTTGACAAGCAAACTTTTCATCTGATGTAAAATGCTAAAAAACCGTGGGGTCCACCGTGATGTATGTGACTTATCATATTGTCCATCCCTTCCGCCGGCTTAATTTATGGCTTGAGTTGAAAAATGATGTAGAGTGGGTCGCGGACTTTTTAATGGCTAAGATGGATCAGAAAAGGCCCAGTCGATGACAAAAGTGATTTGGACCGTTAGACTTTAAATTAGTCGTATCTTGCAATTCGGAATGAGTTATAGGACGTAAAATATATGATTCTGAAGTAGAATGAGCTACTTTAGCCACCCTACGTCGGGTTGTGCAAGTTAGATTTACAAAATACTACTAGATCGACAGCCGTTTTCCTATTTTAATTATATTTTTACTATAAATAGTAAGTTTTAGTTTGATTATAACGCTTCATTCGTTGGGCCTTAGGATTTGCGCCTAACACAAAAAGTGTTAAGAAAAATTAGGAGAATAGCGTAGTGACGCCAAATAGGACACTTAGGGCGTGTTTGGACGGGCCCATCCCATGGGATTGGATTGTATTAGGGTGGATGGCAAGTAATGATGGCTGTGTCAGTGGATTGCTGGCAATCCCATGGTATTGCTATATCTAGGGAATTCACCACTGATTATGTTTGGCTCGCCTGGCCAATCCCGGGATTACGTCAGTCAATCCCGGGATTGCTCCGTCTAACCAAACATGTCCCAAGCAAAATAGATGGGATTAAGAGGGATTGGGTGGATTTCAAGGTAATGATGGTGATGTTAGTGGATTGCTGGCAATCCCATGGGAATGCTATATCCAACTTCTGCCTGTTTGGCACGCCCGACCAAATCCCGGGATTGCTCCTTCCAATCCATCCTAATACAACCTAATCCCATCCATCCTGCCTGGCCAAACAGGCCCTTACTAATTTTGGTCGAAAACCTCAAGCACTAGTAGAGATCACAACTGCCTATAAATAGTAAGTTTACTATTTATAGTAAGTTGCGAATTCTAGGAGTTTTAGTTGTAGTATGATTTTGAAATTTCTCTCATTGCTTGGTATCCTTATTTAAAGGGTTGTGAACTCATTTATTTCATTCACCAATCAAATTATAAATTTTATAAAATTTATTTATATTTTTCTTGCTTTCTTCCCTCATAGATTTGAGAAGTCTCTGTGAGGAGTCCATAGAAGCTCCGTGGATTCAAAATAGTTATCCTTGAGGAAGACGGTGATCGACCTCATCATGTTCATCCCTGCGTCAAAAAATAAGGCTGATCCAAAGCTTAAATGGATCACACCACAAGCAATAGTGGAAATTAAATGCTTGCCGTTGAAAACATCTTGGGGGCATAAGTTTAGGATTAAATTGATATTTGTATTTTCCCTTTATCTAAGTTTGTGTAACCTTAATGAATAGGTTAGATGACAATAAACATCATTACGGGCTCTTTAACAACTTTCAACAATATAGGTATTTAGGGTCATTGTTTCTTGTGTCATGGTCTACTTAAGCTTTAGATTTGTCTTATTGTTTCACTCATACACTGTCGTTGGGGCCCACAAATTTAAGTCATATACTTAATAATTACTTTTCCAAACTGATTTTCAAAGTGGAAATTTTCATCTCTTGCAAATGGGAGAGTCATTATTACTCTTTTACTTATGTTTATGAGAGAGTCGAAAATCAAACAGCCCTTAGAGATACGATGGGTTTTACGATTTATCCCATCTAATTTCAGGTCATGTGTACCATATCAACCCTTTGCAATTGCCTGCTTATCAAGTGTCATACACTGCTGGAGTATCATAACTCGGCTTTAACTAGGGGAATTAGGTCGAGTCTAGGGTCAACCTGAGCACAATAGGCAACCGACCGAATTTCAACCCAAGTACCCAACTTGAACCTAACATGAAGTCCTCTTGACCGAACCCAACTCATCCCAACCCAAATACAAGTGAGTATTACCAACCTAACCTAAACCAACTTGGATTTGCTCAACAAAAACCTAACCCTAATTCGACTGAGGTTGGCGTTTTTAGACCACAACCCAAACTGAGAACCTTGATAACCCAACCCAACCTGACCTGAACTTCAGATCAGTCGGTTCCTGTTAACTGAGCCAAGTTGCAGCCTAAATGCTGAGCAGATTGGCACGTGGGGAGATTGAGGTAATAATTCATAGCACACGTGCCAACTTGGCATATGTGAACGGATCAGAGACATCCATCTGGTGAGGGCCTGAAAATGCTAGGACCCAAATAAAATAAAATAAAATAAAATAAAGATGGTATACTCATTAATTTGGTCGCATGTATAAATTAAATGTAGACAGTTTGATCATTTTTCTTGATCGTCCATTTTGGCCTAAATTCGTGGCCGGGTTTCTCGTCTCTCTTACATGATGGATGGACCAGATCTTTAAAAACCATGCCATGTTGGCACATCCTCCATGAATCATCTCTTCAATCTCTTGTAGATTAATGACAGATGGCCCATCTCAATAGAGAGAAAATCTTTCATACTCTTCCACACTGTAGCATACTAATAGATTGTACACATGCCAAGCAAGTTGCTCAATCTAAACCGTTGAAATTGTGATCCCTAGGTTTAGTTGATGGAATTCCAAATTCAATGAATAAAGCTCCACAAATCAACGATTAAGATTGTTCAACCAATCCCATTTTGGAACAATGACCTATCTATAGTATTTCCCGCTTTACTTTATTTGAGTTAATGTGGGCCATCTAAAATTTCTGTGCGGGTAGCTTTCACTCTTCCCACCATCAAATGACTCAAAGGAAGAAAGTGAAAGAAAAAAGAGTAGTCTCAGCTGTAAGGATGGATGCAAACTTCCACGCAAAACAGTGTTTCTTTAGGGTAGGCATGTCACCTCTCCAGAGCATCTAGTCCGTCCAAAAGGTGGAATGGACGGCCAAGATCACCTAAGGCTGGTACGATTACGGATGATATGGGAATTTTGGCTAAGGCCAATCTGCTGAAAATGGTCCGCACTCACTAGCATGGTGGCATCCTTCTAGTCTTGCACCCTCATGAGCCAGTGCAAATACACATTTTCCATCTGATATTCACTGACAAAGGTCAGCTTGAGATGGCCGTCAAGCAATTTCCAAGGAGATGAGGTTCGACCCACGCTCACCATCAAAAGCTAGCGGGGGACATGCATGTTCTCGAGATGGCACAATTCCATCTCAATCAGATAGCACAATTCCATCTCTTCAAGAGTTCTCAAAGAAATTGGAGTCATTGGTTTGAAAGTATAGTTTTAGAAGCATGTTCTTAGAAAAGTGTTGTCATTTATTAGTTTTCTTTGGACCAAAGCTTTAGTTTTCGTAAGCCATTTATTCTTCTTGAAATTAGAGTATATGTATCTTTTAGGTTTCACCAGTCCTTGATTTAATGTAGGAAAGTTCTATTGAATTTATAAAAGGAGAAGGCCATGGTGGTTGGTAAATCATTCTAGATTTGAGGTTGAATTAATAGTTTTGTTGAGACTCCATTAATTAAGATCTTCTAGAGAAGGCTCCTAGTAATCCTTAATGAAACTTTAAGGTGGTAGGTTGGATGCCTATACTTTTTTTTTAGTTGTAAACACATTACACCTGAAAAGAGTTTCAGGTGTAATCGCTTTACATTTTATTTCGTTTGGCTTTTAAGTGGTAATCAATTTACATGTAAATAGATTGTGTTTGGCTAACTTGTAAAGTGTTTACGATGAATAAAGTAGGTATTCATATCACAAAGCTTTGGGTAGTGAACCTTCCAAAATATACAAATTACATAAGAAAGACTTGATTTTTTTTTTTTAGGGATCTAAGAGATCATTAAAGCATGCACACATTAAACGGATTGGATGTCTTCCACCCATCACAGTGGGCCTCAAATGCAATCTAGAAGTTTTTAATGGCGGACGTCTCATCCTTCCCTCGTGTGGTCCATTTGATAATGGATGTGTTGTTTTTTAGGGCCATAGGAGAGCATAAAGGGAAGTACATGATGGATAGATTGGATGTACCATACACATTAATGTGAACCCCACATATCATGAGTGTATATTAACAATTGTGTTCTAGCATGTATAATGCCTTTTTAGCTATAAAGACTTTACCTATAATTTGAAACATGATTTTTAACCAGGTTTCAGATTACAGCTTTCTGTAATTTGTTTACAGCCTGCAAATACATGCATCCAAATGGCCTTTGTAATCGAATCACCTATAATCTGTTCACAACTCAAGGACTTGACATGCATCCAAACGACCCCTAAGGTATATCCTCCACTTTTTTTTTTTTTTTCATTATCTTTCTTCTATTTCTGTTGTTTTCTTGTTCAGTTCTACATCTCATAAGTTAATAATTAATTAGACCTTCAACCACTGACTTTCAAGCTCAACTGACCTTCAAGCTCCATAATCTTCTCCATAAACTTGCCCATATTACCTCTTTAAGCTATACATTCCACCCTTCCTTTACCCCCTTCAGCAGCCCCTCTTAGCCCCTTCATTCCATCATTTCCTTTTCTTTTTTTTTGTTAGCTTGTTAGTACACCCATCGTCAGTTCACACTTCACTGTTAGCCACCCCCACTAGGGAATCGAAACCAAGACCTTAGTGTTGAAACGAGGTATCTTTCACTTAGTAGCTCCCTTTAAGCCCTTCATTGCACACTTACTTTACCACCTCTAATATCACCTCCTTAATCTCTTCATTCCACCCCTTTTTTTTTAACACACGCACACACACCCCCACACACTCACGCCATAGTGGGCTTTCACCACCTATGGATACTCGAACCCTTGACTGGGTGTTGAAACTCCCGAGAGTCTACCACCCGAGCAAGAGCAAGGATCCTCATTCCACCCTTTCTTACTACCTTCGGTAACTCCCTTTAAGCCCTTCATTCCACCATTCCTTTATCACCTTAAGCAACCCCTTTTTAACTTAAAACAGTCCTCTTTAGGTGCACATTAGTTGAGGGCATTTACTCCTTATATTAAGAGATCTGTTTACATCAAATTTTGGTATTAGAACTGAAGCCTGACAATATGCCGGTGTATCCATCATTTAAGAAATGGCATACGTTGTATGTAGGCTATCTTCTATCATTTGTCAAGCACTGTCTCTTATGTAATCACCTCCATTTTACATTATTTTTAAAGACAATACTCGAGCTTTCCTTTTTTGTTCATCATTTCATTCGTTAGGCCGTTATTATTAGTTATAAATATAGTTCACTCAAATGTTGTACAGAGTTGTAAATAATGGAATAACCATAACACAAACTTTTAAAAGAGGACTTGTGAGGGTTTGTCACTTTAGTGTATCAAACTAGTAACTAGTATTGTAATAGATGTCTTAAATCGAGTCTGTTACTGGGCCTGTCGATGCAATTGATAGACTGTTGGATGTCACCTTCGATGACATTGAACAGTGCTTGATCCCGTCGAGATTTTTTTAAATTTCTTCAATTGGTCGCTAACCTATCTAAGCACTTTTTCGATGCTATCGAAGGGTGTTCGATTGCACCTTCGATGACATCGAATATAGCCCAATGCAATCGAGATGTTTCAAAAAATTGGATTTTGTCTATGGACTGTTTGGGTGTTAGTTCGATGCTATCGAAGGATAAGTTTCGATGATATTAAAAGGCGTTCGATGTCATCGAACTGATCGGCACAGATTTTCACAGAGTTGCGAATTTGTGGGATTTGTTTTCATTTTTGATTGGATTTCCTCCAAAGGCTATATATTAGAGGGCAATCGGAATTGGGAGTAGATGCAAGTGTTCTAGGGTTTCTAAATCATCCAAGGGTTTTAAAGCGGTGTAGCAAGGGTGAGATTCGAGGTTGTTCAAATCAGGTAAGCACTATACTTTGTAATTCTTGCTTTCATATTGATCATCTGTCGCTTGGTGCCGTGGTTTTTTTTTTTGTTAAAAGGGTTTTTTCACATTAAATCATTGTGTTCTTCTCCCTTTTGCTTAGTACTTTTGGATAGCTATCCTTGATTCATTTCTGTGTGCTTCCTCGGTTCCCCCAACAAGTAGTATCAGAGCTAATGTTGGGGCACACGCTTGAATATGAAGAATTAATATCAATGGGAAACGCTAAGTATGATATCGAGAAGTACTCAAGCAAAAATAATTTTGAGTTATGGAAGGTTAAGATGATTAGCATATTAACTAAGTAAGGCAAAGATGGAGCTCTTGAGGAGAGATGACCATTTATGAGTGACGGAGATTGGAATATTCTTGATAAGAATGCCTTATCCTCTATCCAATTGTGTCTTACGGATGAGGTTCTCTACAACATTTTGAGGGAGAAAATCGTAGCAAGTTTGTGTACAAAGTTAGAGGACGTTTATGCAAAGAAATCCCTTGAGAATTGCCTACACTTGAAGTTGCGGTTGTTCAACTTCAGGATGACAGAGGGTGGAGATGTGGAGGCCCACATCAGTAGTTTTAATTAGTTGATTTGCAAATTGCTAAACATGGAGGAAGTGGTTAAAGATAAAGATTAGGTGTGTATTTTGGCTGCATTCTCTTCCATATGGGTCATTCAGGGACTCATTGTACACTGGTAACAAATCCTTGAGTGTAGACACCGTTATCTCATCCCTTCAAGGGAAGGTTATAAGAAAGATAAATGGTAGCATAGGGACATCTTCTGATGCACTGCTTATGAGAGGCAGAAATACTAAGCGAGGTATAAGATTTTCAAGGTCTAGATCCAAATTCAAGGGCAAGGGCAAAGACAAATTAAGTGCTGGAACTGTGGGATGACTGGACACATGAAGAAAGATTATACAAATTATAAATCGAAGAGAGAAGACTTTGAGGCTTCTTGTAACATCTCGGATTTTTGCCAACCTGGAATTAGACATCCTTAGGCAATGGGTCGATCCTAACACCTTATTAACTTGTCAGAACTCAATCCCAAAGTCTAAAATCGCTTTTGAACCCATTTCCTTCACAAATCTCACTTTTCACCACTTTGTTCTTTAATTTTTTTTTCAAAGTACTTTCACATTAGACACTATCTTAAAAGTTTAGGTGATGAAGAACAATACTTAAAATAAATATTACTGTAAATAGTAAATACATAAATAAAATGGGCTTTTAACCATTACCCGTATGGAATCTCACAAAACGAATAGGTTATTTAGAACATCAGCCTCTCCTGCCCTAGGACCTTCTTCTGTTGTAATTAGGGCGTGTTTTAGTTAAGTATTTATAACCTGGATCACTTTATATACAAACTACAAAGGCCCAAGTACCACCTCAGACAGAAATCATATAGGACTAAATCCTTTAGAAATTAGGTGAGAATTATTTAGTGCTAAACTAGAGTGCCTGTGAAATTAGCACTAATCACTTTAAATACGATCTGTAAGACCCAAAACTTGTAGAATCATTGACGCTAGGTTACCCTAAAATCTAGGATTAATCTCATTACCCAGTTGCTCTCGGGAGCATCACGAAACTTCGTATCAAATCTGGACCGCACGTCGAAAGTCCGATTAACGCAAAGTTAAACGGTTAGGACCACCTTGCTGGGCTTAACAACCATCTTGGAAATCAAATCCAAATAGTGTCCCAGTGCTATTCGCTTGAGCCCGGAGTGAAGAGTGTGAGAAACGTGAAATTAATTAGAAATAAAGTTCAATTTTAAGTAATCTGAGACTTGTCGCTTGCGGGCCAAATATAAGCAATTAGACCATCAGAAATTAACCCAAACACACCCTCGGATCAGGAGAAATTTTATACACAGGTCAGTGTACTTGTGGCCCTGATCGAGTTCCCGTGACCGTTGAACTGAAACTGGTCCGCCACGGGCGATCTGTAAATCCAATCGAGCTGAAAATGTAACTTGACCTAGATCCAATGTCTGTGAGCTTAAGTCCGACCTTTGGCTCAAGGTGGGCTTTCAGAAGTGCTCCGTTGAGACGAAACTGTCCGTATTTGGACATAACCTAAGTATACCTTGGCCGTGGGTCTAATTTGGTGAGTTTTGGGCCTATATAAGGACCTTAAGCCTTCACTCTCTCATCCCATATGAATTTGAGAAAATGTAACGCCCTGAAAATTGAGGGTCGAGCATAAACTCAACTCCCGAGTTCCAGAACATCACTTATGCAACAAAATGAATGATAATTGAATGTTGACTGTATTTGTGCATTGAACATGAGTGAGATTAAGCCAAAACAGCGTATCATACTCCAGAGACAGTTAAATTTGCAAGCGAAAGACTGTGATAGATAGATAAAATATATAAACTGTGGTGAGTCTCCAGAGTGTGATAAAGTTACCAGGTTAAATAATTACAAGTAAATTATACCAAGTTGTGTAGTATGATCTAGTCAACATCCCTGTAGCCCCGACAATCAATGTACGGCTCTCACGAAGCCGCCAGAAAACAGCATATACAAGAAAGCATTCCCGTCGTCATAGAAGTCCGGCTCCGCCTTAGAAGTAGAGTTGCCATCTGCAATCAGACAAAGTCTGGTGGGTGTTCGGAACACCGTCCCGTATCGTGGGAGTGAGTGATCAACTCAGTGGAACAATAAAGCATAGGTTAACATGTTATCGACTCAGTCAAGCAGTAATGATAAAGCAGTAAAATCAAATAATTCTAACTACTCTTATTAAGTGCGAGAATGAAATGACATGATGCTGTATGCCCTTGCCAAACCACCCTCATGCGACATCATCTTACGTTCGCGAATGCTTAACTCCCTCAGTGCGCTACATCTACTAAGCACATGCGGTGCGATGGTGATCATGATTACCGAGTTATTATTAGTCCATTTCAAACAGCAGTATTGGGAAACTAAGGTACCTCCCTTGTATCATTCCCAAATATGATCCATTCTAGGGTCGTCAGTCCTAGTTAATCTCATACGATATTATGGTTCGAGAAGCATAGCGAAGGCATCGCAAAGGGCTCGTCACCCGTCAGCGCGGATACAGATCTCACAGTATGCGGCTCAATTGCTGGCCGTCAGCTCGAGTACAGGTCTCACCGTACATTGCTCAATCACTAGCCGTCAGCTCGAGTACAGGTCTCACCGTGCTCGGCTCAACTCATACTCTAGTTGCTTTATGAAAGACTCGTCGCCAATCACGGACCCTTGGGTATACTCGAAGATACTACGGAGGACTCGTCGCCGTCAAGACGAGCACGGTCTCACCGTACTCGGCTCTCGCCGTAGTATCGACACTCGAATACGGTGTCCCATACCACCGTATTCGGCTCACGAGTCCGGTTGCTCACTTCGGTCACTACGGGGAGGCACGTGGCCCCGGCGTGAGGCGACGGACTCGACCACGGTGTCCCATACCACCATGCCCTACTCATGAGTCTTAGCGGATCGAGTACCATGGTTAAAGGGATTTCACTGTAAGTTTGGTACCCTAGGTTCGGCGATGCGACCAAACATGGTGAACATACATAAGACAAATCGGGTTACTTGACGAGCTCGGCTAGCTCGAGCGCACAACAAGTTGAACGACATGAAGTGCATAAGCACATCGCGTGGCCAACCACTATCGTCAACCGAAGTACGCTCGGGTTCGTCGAACACATCTCATGTGGCAAATGAATCGCAGCCACGAATTCAATGCAGTGCCGATTATGTCGGACTACAATTATAGCCCCAAACATGATAACTTGCGATAGATAAAGCGATGTGGATCAAGATTCAACTCATACTATCAAGGTATGGTATTATCCGTTTAGAGTGCCAGTACATTGCACGCTTTCGTTGCTCCGCTCCCCCATCACCTATGGTGGATCATACAACGTAAATATAAATTTAAACATATGCATTACATAGTTATAATCATAAAGCAGTTGAACATGTTATGAATCACAACCCAAGCATGAGTTTATACATGTTCAATTCCTAATCACACAACAATCCAAGGAGATCATACACATAGTTAAAAGAGGTTGAGAATCATATCTCAACACCCTTATACATTACAATTTGCTAACTACTACTCATTCAGACATTTCAAGAAACACTTAAACAAACATACATCAACATACATGACATATGTCGATCACATAGGCATTAGGCCAAATCCTTTCACTAGGGAGTTGCCCCAATCATAACACGCGTACACCCACGACGGATAGTCATGGCAAGCAGGAATCCAAGTTCCATATTCATTCAGTCATTTCCGCAAACACTTGGGCCACACATTTTAACATATATAGTGTATATTGGCCGTGGTGATTTAGGGAAAATCCTTTCGTCAAAAGGGTATCGCCAATACAACAATCATGAATCCATGACAATTAGTCATGACGAGCACGAATGAGGATTCTATACTCATTCAGTCATTTTCACAAACACTTAGAATACACTATTACAACATACATGGTGTATGTTAGCAAAACATGTATTAGGGCTATCTGTTAGCCAAGTGAGTATTTTATCCATGTATAATATATTACTACAGCAAATAATCATGATAAATGCATCTCCAAAATTTATATGTATACAGTATTTTCTAGAATACGCATTTTCAACATACATAATGTATACAAGCAAACATGTATTACGGCGATTCCCTTCGCCAAGCAAATATTTTATACGCACATAATATATTTATATGACAATTAATCATGACAAACACATCGCAAAAATATACATGTATACGATACTTCTTACAATATCGTATTTCTACATACATAGTGTTTATTAGTAAACATGTATTTAAGCGAATCCTTTCGCCAAATAAGTATTTTATCCATACGTCATATATCCATACGACAAATAAACATGTCAAATACATTTCCATAAAAAATACGTATACGGTATTTTATACGAATACCTAGAGTATGTGAAATTCCAAATTCTACAATTCTAATCGAAACAGAAAACGGAAAGTACTTTGTACATGTGCAATTGCATACAGATCATGAATCTACCATTATCTGACATTGAAAGCGTTGAAAACCGCAACCCATATACCTAAAGTCCTCACCTTTTGTCGTATAATCGTAACGGAGTCGATAGGTTCGCTAAGCTTCCGCATACGAGAGTTTGGCAACCTAGAGAATGAAATAGGTTAGCTATTTCCTAACCTACAACTGTCTAATCCCCCAAACAGGTTAGGGTTAGGGTTTATTACCTAGAAATGACACCGGAATCGCCGGGAAAGCGGCAAGAATGAGGTGGTTAAACACCGATAGCAGCAGGGTAGAGCGGCGAGGAGATCTTCCCACAACTCCCACACTTTCTCTTTCTTTTCCCTCTCTCAAATCTCAAATTCGTATGGCTGCCATGAGAGAGGGTTTAAGGTCCTTATATAGTCTCAAAACTCACCGAAATAGACTCGGGAACAAAGTATACTTAGGTTATGTCCAAAGCGGACCTGTTCCGTCTCAACGGAGCACTTCTGGCAGGCCTCCTTGAGCCAAAGGTCGGACTTAAGCTCACTAACACTGGATCTACGTTCTATTAAGTTTTCATTTCGGTCGGGATTCCAGATCACGAGTGGTGGACCAGTTTCAGTTCAACGGTCAGCGGATCTCGATCGGAGATTTCGAGTACATGTAAATGTGTATGAAATTTTTCCTGATCCGAGGGTATAATTTGGTCGATTCTGACGGTCTAGTTGCTTAATATTGATCCGCAAACAAATGATGCCAGATCACTATTCAAGATATTTATTTTGTAAAGGAAATGGTGATTTTCACACTCCCTCGCTCCGGACACGATCGAATGGCCATGGGACATTGTCTGGACTTAATTTCTGAGATGGTCGTCGAGCCCAGTGAGGCGGTCCTAATTCCTTAACTTCGAGTTATTCGGACTTCCGACGTGTGGTTCAGATCTGATACGGAGTTTCGATGTGCTTAGAAGCGTAATGGGTAATGAGATTGATCCTAGATTTTAGGGTAACCTAGCGTCAATGATTCTACAAGTTTTGAGTCTTGCCGATCGTATTTAAAGCGATTCAAACAGATTTAGTATTAGTAATCTGGTTTCACTCTTAATTACTTTGTCTCATTTCTAAAGGATTTAGTCCTAAGTGATTTCTGGTCGAGGTGGTACTCAGGCCTTTGTAGTTTGTATATAAAGTGATCCAAGTTATACTACTTAGCTAGTTGAAGATAGTGTCTAGGGTGAAAGTTCTTAGAAAAATTGGAAGATCAAGGTGATGAAGGGTGAGATTTGTCAAGGAAATGAGTTCAAAGGCGGCTTTAGACTTTGGGATTCAGTTCTGACAAGTTAATGAGGTATTAGGATCGACCCATTGCCTAAGGACGTCTAATCCCAGGTTGGCAAAAATCCGGGGCGTTACAGAAAACCTAGGAGAGAGAAGAGAGAAAAGAGAGAGAAAATGTGAGAGAAGTGGGAGCATCTTCCTGATACTCCATCCCCCTGCTATACGTGTTTAACCATCGCTATCTAATCACTTTTCTGGTGATTTCGGCTTCGTTCGTAGGTAAGAAAACCTAACCCTAAGCTGTTTTAGGATTTTCAAGAGTGTAGGTGATGGAATAGCTGATCTGTTTCATGATTCAGGTTGTCGTTGTGCCGTAGACAAAGGCGTTGGGTTCAAACTGGTTTCGGTTCAAGTTTACCGACAAAAGGTGCGGACTTTAAACATATAGGTTATGGTTTTCAATGCTTTTAATGTTAGATAATGATATATTCATGATCTGGATGCTATTGCACATGTACAAAGTGCTGTCCATTTCATTTTTCGGTTATACGTTAACTATGTTGAATATACTGTATTCCTCGTATTTGTAGAAAATACTGTATACGTATGAAATACAGATTTATGCTTGCCATAATTAATTGTTGTCTACGTATGCTAGATACATTGTATCAACTTCTGGGTGAACGGATTAGCCTAACACTTGTTATATTAACATATGTCGTGTACGTACTAGTTGTAGCCTAAGTGTTTACAGAAATGTTCGAATGAATATGAAGCTATGATTTATGCTTGCCATGACTATTGGTCGTGAATGCATGATCGTAGTTCATGTGATAATCCTTTGTGAAAGGATTCGTTACGACATGTGTTTTAACTAGTATATTATAGGTATGTTGGAATGTGTAGTCTAAGTATTTGTGAAAATGCTTGTATAGATATGTACTTAATCTAGTAGTGCCTTGAGTAGGTGTTGAGATAAGATTCTCAACTACTTTAGTGATGTGTGTGATTTCCTTCATGTAAGTTGTTTAGTTTAATCACTTACTGGTTTATGAACGTATGTGTTTGCATTTCCTGTTTGCATTGTGTTTTATAACATGCTTGTTAATATGATTGAATTACTTGTTTATTTAATTCTGCTCTGACTACTTCACATGTTTAAGTTGTATTCCATAAAATCTATGATGGGTGATGGGGGAGTGGTGTAACGATTCCGTGCAATAGCCCTAGCAGCCCTAAGCAAACAATATTGGATATTTGATTGTATGATTTGAAATCTTGATCCATTACTGCTTTAACTGTTCCGTAATTGAATGTGATTGGGGCTATTGTATAGTCCAGGCAATCGGTAATGGGATTGAATTCGTGGCTGAGATTCATTCGCCACGTGAGATGTGTTCGACGAACCCGAGTTGTACTTCGGTTGGTGATAGTGGTTGGCCACGTGAAGTGCTTATGCACTTCATGTCGTTTAACTTGTCGTGCGCTCGAGCTAGCCGAGCTCGTCAAGTAACCCGATCTGTCTAATGTATGTTCACCATGTTTGGACACTACTGCTTGAACCTAAGGTATCAAACTTACCAGTGCAACCCCGTTAACCTTGGTACCTCGATCCGCTAAGACTCATGAGCCGGACATGGTGGTATGGGACACCGTGGTCAAGCTGTCGGCCTACGCTGGGGCGATGTGCCTCTCCGTAGTGACCAGTGAGCAACCCATAATCGTGAGCCAAATACGGTGGTATGAGATACTGTATTCGAGCTGTCAGCCTACATTGTTTTGATGGATGATGGGAGAGTGGTGTAACGATTCCATGTAACAGCCCTGAAAGCCCTGACCATACCCGGTGTAGTGACCTCGAGCATACTCTGAATCTACAGCGAGGCAATGAGCCTTCCCGTAGTAAATAGAGTATAAACTAGGCCTGTATTGATAAGGTGATAGAGGAGCGGTGCAACGAGTGCGTGTAACAGCCTTGACAGCCCTTTACAGCGACCTAGAACCGCATCATCGTATGAGAGTATCTAGGACTGACGACCCTAGAATAGATCATTGTTTGGGAATGATATAAGGGAGGTACCTTAGTTTTCCAATACTGCTGTATGAAAAGGACTAATAATAACTCGGTAATCATGTTCATATCGCACTGCATGTGCCTGGAAGATGTGAAGCACTGAGGGATGAAAGCATGTCGCGGACGTAAGATGGTTCGCATGAGGGAGTATATTGGCGAGGGCATGCATCATGACAGCATTTCATACTTGCATTAACAAAAGTACTTAGGATTGTTGATTGTACTGCTTTATCATTACTGCTTGACTGTTTTGATAACATGTTAACCTATGCTTTACTGTTCCACTGATTTGATCACTCACTCCCATGTTACGGGACGGTGTTCCGGACACCCACCAGATTTTGTCTGATTGCAGATGGCGACGCTACTCCTGAGGCGGAGTCGGACTTTTGTGACGACGAGAATGCTTTCTTGTATATGTTGTTTTCTGGTGGCTTCATGTGAGCCGTGCCTTGATTGACGGGGTTACAGGAATGTTGACTAGATGACACTACACCTTTGGTATATTTTTAAATTGTACTTGTAATTCATTAACCTGACAACATTATCACACTCTGGAGACTTACCATAGCATATATCTTCTATACATCTATCACAGTCTTCCACTTGCAATTTAATTGTCTCTGGAGTATGATATGCTGTTTTGGTAGAATCCCATTCATGTTTCAATGCTCTCATCATAATCATCATTATCTATGTTGCATAAGTGATGCGTTGGAACTCGGGAGTTGAGCTTTGCTCGACCCCCGATTTTCAGGGCATTATACTTCTTTCAGGGAGGCCAACGTTGTCACATCTAATAAATGTCTGAGAGGATATGAAGGTAATGTCTTCTCTATATCCAAGATCAGATACTTATACGATGATCGTAAAGATGAGTGGATCCTTGACCTAAGGGCATCTTATCACATGACTCCTCATTGGAGTTGGTTCGCCAGCTATAGAGAGTGTGGTGGTGGACATGTGTTTATAGGCAATGACATTGCCCGTAACGTTGTGGCTGTTGGTATGGTACGCATCAAGATATTTGATGTGACGGAGCATACCCTGACTGAGGTGAGGCATGTTCCCGACATGAATAAGAGTTTTATTTCTCTCGGTGCACTTGAGGCAATAGGATGCAAGTTCACCGAATTTGATGGTACCCTTAAAGTATCTAAGGGGGCACTTGTAATAATGAAAGCACAGATGCTCGGAAACCTTTACAGGTTGATCGGGAGTACTTCAACAGGTGGAGTTGTGGTGGCTGTAGTGGATTCCACTTCTGCTCATATGTGGCATGCTCGTTTGGGCCACATGAGTGAGCAAGGCATGAAGGCTGAGATAGATACGTTGGCAAAGATTCAGGAGTAGGTGGAGTAGCTACCTGTGAGAAGAAACCCACCGCGAGATTGCAAGTTATCGGCAACATACATAGATGACTCTAATATTGCACATGTCCTCATTACAGATGAGGGGGACCCGTCCACTATTTAGGAGGCTCTTGATGAGCCTGATGCAGAAAAGCGGAAGGCCACTATGGATGATGAGATTGACTATTTGTACAAGAAACACACATAGGAGCTAGTGAAGCTTCTAGTGGACCGAAAAGTGATCGGATGTAAGTGGTTATTCAAAAGGAAACATGATAGATATAAAGCGAAACTGGTAGTGAAGGGTTATGCTAAAAAAGAAGAAATCGACTTCACAAATATATACACACCGGTGGTTAAGCAGATGTCTATCAAATTTGTATTGACACTAGTTGCCCGATACGATCTCGAGTTAGAACAGATGGATGCCAAGATTGCATTCCTATACGGGGATTAGAAGAGCAGATCTAGATGAAACAACCAGAGGGCTATGAAGTTAAAGGGGCAGAGGACAAAGTTTGTAAGTTAATAAGGTCGTTGTACGACCTAAAACATTCGCTTAGACAGTGGTATAAAAAATTTAATTCTTTCATGTTGAGTCAGAAATTTACCAAGAGTAAAAATGATTACTATGTCTATTGTAAGACACTGAGTGATGGTAAATTCATCATCCTAGTATTATATGTTGATGATATGTTGATTGCCAATCATGACATGTCTGAAATCGATGTACTGAAGACTTAATTATCATGAACATTTGAGATGAAAGATCCGGGGGCTCTAAAGAGGGTTCTCGGCATATATATTCATAAAGATAGGAAAAGAAGTAGGCTAATTTAGTTATCATAGGTAGAATACCTTGAAAATGTGTTGATCAAGTATGGGTGAACCAGGCAAAGCTAGTAGCGTTCCTCACGCAGCTCACTTTAAGCTTTCCTCAAAACAACGTCCCAAAATAGATGAGGAAAAAATATGATATATCTCATATGCCTTATTCGAATGCGGTTGACAGTTTAAGATATGTCATGGTTTGTACGAGACTGGATATTTCAAAAGTAGTCGGTGTTGTAAGTAGATACATGTCAAACCCCGACAAGCAACATTGGGAAGCAGTGAAATGACTACTTCGATACATTCAAGGTATAAAAGACTACTTCTTTATTTTTGAGAAGATATGAGCAAAGTAGGTAGGGTATGTGGATTTAGACTACACAGGCAGTGCGGATTCTACAAAGTCGACTTCAGGTTACTCGTTTGTGCTAGAAGGTAGAGTGATCAGTTGGATGTCGAAGCTTCAGTCCGTGGTGACTCTTTCCATGACTGAAGCTGAGTATATGGCAGTGATGGAAGCATTTAAGCAAGGCGTTTGGTTGAGAGGCATGATAAATCAGTTGGGGCATTAGCAGGAAGCCATGCCAATTAATTGTCACAGCGAGAGTACTATCATTAATTTGGCCAAAAATTTTATTTATCACTCCTGTACTAAACACATTGATATTCGTCACCATTTTTTCTGACATGTGCTTGAGGAAGGAGGCGTGAATATGATGGACATGCTCATTAAGGTAGTTCCTGCAGAGAAGTTTAAGTTCTGTGCAACTTCTCCGGGCTTGGTGATGGTGTAAAAGAAAGACTGAGTCTGTACGAGAAGGAATGATGGAGCTATGATGCAAGACAGAAATAACTAAAGAGGACAAGAAGTTACAAGTTTGATGATTGAAATGGTGAAAATTGTTGTAATAAATGTCTTAAATCGAGTCTGTTACTGGGCTTATTAATGCAATCGACAGACCGTTCGATGTCACCTTCGATGACATTGAACAATGCTTGATCCCATTGAGATTTTCTGAATTTTCTCCAGTTGGTCGCTGACCTATTTGGGTACTTTTTCGATGCCATCAAAGGATGTTCGATTGCACCTTCGATGACATCAAACATGGCCCGATGCAATCGAGATATTTCAGAAAATTGGGTTTTGTCTCTAGACTATTTGGGTATTAGTTCGATGTCATCGACCCGGCTTCGATGCTATCGAATGATAAGTTTTGATGACATTGAAGGGCATTCAATGCCATCGAACTGATCGGTGCAAATTTTCGTAGAATTGTGAATTTGTGGAATTTGTTTTCTTTTCTGATTGGGTTTCCTCCAAAGGCTATATATTGGAGTGCAATTGGAATTGGGAGTAGATGCAAGTGTTCTAGGGTTTCCAAATCATCCAAGGGTTTTAAAGGGGTGTAGCAAGGGTGAGATTCGAGATTGTTCAAATTGGGTGAGCTCTATACTTTATAATTTCTACTTTCATAATGATCATCTGTCGCTTTCTGCCGTGATTTTTTCTCGAAAGAGTTTTTCCACGTTAAATCGATGTATTCTTCTCCCTTTTACTTGGTGCTTTTGGATAACTATCCTTATTCATCTTTGTGTGTTTCCACGGTTCCCTCAACAATTAGTTATTAGGGTTTTCTAAATTATTAAGAAAATATTATCTATTAAAGTCTCTTCCTCTTCTTCTTTTATATAAAATCTCTTATTGCAGTTGTTGTTATTCTTTCTTTTTTTTTTCCTTTATCCTTTTGAATCAATCCCATCAGCCTATAATGCACAAACTTAACATGCAGCCCCATCTTTCCTACCAACGCGCCACTTTTATTTAATACATTCATGCCATAATGAATAGTGTAACCTAATATATATCAATGTCACCTATCTTGAAAATTGTACTAATTCCCTCATTAAATGGGTCACACCTTTTTGTTGAGTAGAACCATGACAAATCTTTTGATTTCTACAGTGTGGTCTACATGATAATTAGGCCGGTCTACCTAATATGTTAGGTGAACTTCATGGTGTGGGCCACTACTTTACATGGATCATGTAGTCGTTGAAAACTATTTGCATGGAGTAGTATTATATCATAGAATGCATGACAACAGAATTCTATAACTTGCACTGACTATCAGCCGTACATGATCTATGATTCAGTGAACCTGACTTACTGCAAACATTCCATGAACACAGTAGATTGGAAAATCCTAAACTTTTGACGTGTGTCCAAATACACAGCCAAGAAGGAATATAGCAATGGTTCATGTCCAACTGAAAAGGCCAAACACTTAGGATTGGATTCTTTGTGAACGGATCATCAATGGTGGGATCCATTGTATCTATTTGGATAAGTAGCTAATCTATACTTGAACCAGTAACCCCACTTTATCTTTTATGCCCAACTTCAATCCATGAGATAAATGACAAACCATTTATTGCATGGGTTCACTTTGGAAGCGGATTGCGTCTGATCCGGCTCGAACAATAATCCATCCATATAGGGGTTCATGTGGGGCCCACCATTATGTATCTATTTATCCATACTGTCCATTCATTGGACCACACCAAATAGTGAGCTTGCATTGTGTTAAATGCAAGAGTAATCTCTAGTGTGATCTACTTGAGCGTTGCATCTGTCTCATTTTTGGGCTCATATCTTAAAATGATCTCAGAAAATGAATGGACAGAATGGATAAACAGATACATCATGGTGGGCCCCACATGAACCCCTATATGGACGGATTATTGTATGGGCAGGGTAGGATGCAATCCACTTCTAAGTGCATCCTACCCCACCCGTCTCTACCCAGTAATGGGCAGATCTGTGTGTGGGCCCACCATGATGTATCTGTTTACATCCCTTTATTCCACCCTTTAACTAAGAAAGGCCAAATACTTAGGCTTGGAATCTTTGGGAACGGACTATCAATGGTGGTATCCGTTGTATCTATTTGAATAAGTTGCTAATCTTTACTTGAATCACACTAGCTCTTCTTTATCTTTCATGCCAACCCCAATCTATCAGATAAATGACAAGCCATTTATTGCATGGGTTCACTTATCCGACTTTGATTTGACTAGACCTAACCAAAATTTTAATGAGTTGGGTCGGGTGATGCCAGACCTAATTTTAAATGGGCTGAGTCTGTCTCCTTGACCCTTGACCTGGCCTCCCTAGCCCATTTGCAATCTTAAAAAACCAGAGATGGCTATCTATACATTCATGCATTCTTGTCAATTCAAAGGTTACAGTCAGTTAGGCAAGCCTTATGATTGATGGGAAGTCATTCTTTGGCTTTGGACGGTTGAATTTTTATTCTTTTCATTTTAATCATTCATTTGATGGGTAACACCTAGCTAGACAATTAAGGAAGCGGATTGGCTGGTGTACCACACACCACCCATCTGGGTGGTGTGTTGATGTCTCTAAGTTATGTGGGTCCCATCATGAGGTACGTCTTATATCTAAATTGTCCGTCCATTTGGAGAGCTCTTGGTAAGGCTTGAGCCCAAAAATAAGACAGATCCAAAGATCAAGTGGAACACGCTAAAAAATTGCGGGGGATTGAAAGTCTACCATTAAAACTAGTGGTGCACACGAACTGAGCTAGCTCGGTTAGCTCACTCGATTCGACTTGGTTTGAAGCTGAATTCGAGCCAAGTCGGGCTGATTTTTTGAACTCGAAAATGAGTTCAAGCTGGCCCCAACTCAACTCGACTTGACTCGGATCAAACCCAACTTGAATCGAACTCACATCAAACCAGTTCGATGACTCGGTTACTTTGATATTGATGTTGCTCACCAAGTGTTCAATGAAATGACTCAACCAAGTGTGGCTGATGGCAAAGAAAGTATGTATACGAAACAAATATCTTTTTTTTCTTGATTTTTATGCTGTTTAAAATGTGTTTAATAAAATACCTGTAAAACTATTGCTGTCGTTTTACATCCAGTGAGATTTTGAAGGTGCAATACATGTATTTGTGAAAATGCTACACAGGCGAACTCGACTCGAACTTGACTTGAGCCAGCTCAAGTTGCTGACTGAACCAAGCCAAGCTGGCCAGTCAAGCTCGAGGACCGAGCCCAGCTGAGTTCAAGCTGGGGTCAACTAGTAGCTGAGCAGAGGCCAGTTCAGCTCGGTGTACACCCCTATTCAAAACCCTCTCAGGGTCACAAAAGTTTTTGCTTTTCCTCTTCATCCAGGTCCTTGTGACCTTATGAACAGATTGGATAGAAAATAATTATGGTGAGCCTTACGAATGTTTTAATGTTTTAACAGTGAGAATCAAACTGTTCCTCGAGGAGCGTCAGAGCTCATCTTGGCAGGACACGTACTGACACCAGCCAGGTGTGTGTGGTAGACCAGCCAATCCGCATCCAACAATTAAGGGCCTGATTGATTTACAATGGTAGTTGGTTGGAAATAAGTAATCATCAGTCATCGTGTAATTGTGTGGTGATATCATGATTATATCATGCCATCATTGAGGTGATAGGGAATCACTCTCACTTACACCTGAAGTTGAAAAACCAAACGTGCCCTCCAATCCATTTGGTATCAATGGTGATTGGTTTCTGACCTTGAAATATGGACGGTCTGGATTTAGGCAAACACATACCATGCAGAGTGGCTACCTACATGTGCCTGGATGTCGCAGTTCCATCCTCTTGGATGTGGAACATGTGTATGTTGCAAAGCATATATGAGATCCGTGATGGATTTTTTTTTGACCCGTTGTCCTTTCGCAACTGGGATGCGCAAAGTCCTTTCGCAACTAGGATGCGCAAGTCCTTTCGCAACTAGGATGCGCAAGTCCTTTCGCAACTAGGATGCAGAAAGGAGTTTCCTAAAACTATAAAAAGGGGTCCCTAGGATTTTTCTACGGATATTGTGTTGATGAGAAAAATACAAGAGGGCTATCAAAGGTGAGAGAGAGGGAGAAAAGAGAGAGAAGCTTATAGAAGGAGGTTCTGCTCGAGGAGGTTTTTCTACTTTGCAATTTATATCTCAGGCGCTTCTATGTTCTCATAATCGGTTAGATCTCTTCGTTTTCTCTATTTCTCTTATTGTTCATCCACTCTGCGTGAGTGAAGAAGGTTGTAAACGTTCTACTTCATAGTGGATTGTTGATCTGACGAGGTCCCGTGGTTTTTACCTCTTTGAGGGTTTTCCACGTAAAATTCTCTTGTGTGGTGTGTGATTGATGCTTTGATTTATTTCATTGCTTTATTATCCATAATTCTGGTTTGTTTCGGGAGGCTAGATCCTAAGGTTTGTGCAAGGCATCCCAAAAAGTGGTATCAGAGCTAAGTTCATTGAACGGGTAGGATCGGTTTTGAATTATGGAAGGTGGCTCAAGGATGATCAGCCTCAATGGTTCTAACTGGACCATATGGAAGGCTAAGATGGAGGACTTGCTTTATTGCAAGGACCTATATTCTCCAATCTCGTGCATATCAAGCCAAAATCCAAGGATATGACCGATGATGATTGGAAGAAGATGGACCGAAAAAGGCGGTGGGGTTTATCGGACAATGGTTGGATGATTCTGTGTTCCACCATGTGTCTACTGAAACCTCACCATGCAAGCCTATGGCTAAAATTACAAGGGTCAGTATGAGAGGAAGACAAATTTCAGGTAATAAGATATTTCGATAAGGCGACTTGTAAATCTCAAGTTCAAGGATGGTGGTTCTGTGGCCGAGCATATGAATGAGGTCGAAGAATATAGTGAACCAACTCACCTCTATGAAGATGGTCCTGGATGATGAATTGCAGGCTTTACTATTGCTTAGTTCATTGCACGACGGTTGGGAGACATTGGTGGTGTCTCTAAGTAACTCCGCGCCGACGGAAAGATATCCATGGAACAGGTAACAGCTTGTCTCTTCAATGAGGAGACAAGGAGGAAGTCTCGTGGGTCTACACAAAGAAGAGGCTCTTGTGACGCAGAACGGGGAGAGGAAAGAACAGGGAAGGGCGGAAAGGCCCGAGATAAATCAAGAGGCAAGTCGAGTAACGTAAAAGAGGTTGAATCTTTGGAACCGTGGCAAGAAGGGCCACTACAAGCATGAATGTCGTGGTAAGAAAAACGACAAGAAAGGAAAAAGGAAGGAAGATGAATCGTATTCCATCATGGTCGCTTCGGATGGCGACATGGTAGTTATTCTTTCTACGCATCACGATGTATGTCTCACGCCTACGAGTCGTGGCACCGACCGGGTGATGACTCGGGAGCTTCTTTTCATGCGACTCCACACAGGGGACTCCTTCACAAGCTACAAGTCAGGTGACTATGGGACTGTGAAGATGGGAAATTCTGGCGTATTAAAGATCGTGGGAGTTGGTGATATTTGTGTGAAAACTGATGTGGGCTGCACATTGGTTCTTAGGGATGTGAGGCATATCCCAGACCTTCGCCTCAACTTGATGTCGACGGGAAGGTTGGATGATGATGGCTATGAAAGCCGGTTTGCTGATGGGCGATGGAAGCTCATCAAGGGTTCATTGATCGTGGCTAGAGGAAAGAAGTGTTGCACCCTGTACAAGGCAAGTGTCAGTATGTACAATGGTGGATTGAACGCAGCGGAAGATTCAGCTATTGACATGTGGCACGCGTCTAGGCCACATGAGTGAAAAAGGGCTTCGGCTACTACTAAAGAAGCAAGCTCCTTCCAGACGTGTGATGTATGCCTCTCAAAACCTGTCTTGATTGTTTATCGTGAAACAAACATAGAGTTTCATTTATTAAAACCGCTTCTCATGTTAATAAAGTGCATGCATTAGATTTGGTTTATTCGATGTTTGTGGTCCTATGAGGACAAAAACCTTGGGTGGGGCATTGTATTTTGTCACTTTTATAGATGATGCATCTAGGAGGGTTTGGGTTTATGCTTTGAAATCCAAGGACGAGGTCTTTGGTGTGTTTAAGTTGTTTCATGCTATGGTCGAGAGAGAGACAGTATACCATTGAAGTGCATCCGCACCGACAATGGTGGTGAATACATTGGCGACTTTCACGAGTACTTGCAAGTCCTGTGGTATACGGCATGAACAGAGACGGTTCCCAAGACCCCCAAAGATAATGGTGTAGCCGAGCGAATGAATCGCACCATTGTTGAGAGAATTAGATGCATGTTATCCCATGCGAAGTTGCCCAAGACGTTCGGGAGAAGCAATGCGCACGGCGGTGTATTTGATAAACAGTCTCTATCGGCCCGTTGAATGGAGAAGTACACCGAGAAGGTGTGGACTGGACATGATCCATCGTACGGTCATCTCGGGGTATTTGGATGCGGGCATCCGTTCACGTACCAAAGGACGAGAGGTCCAAGCTCGATATGAAGATCGGGCGCAAAGTGTGTTCTTAGGGTACGGTGATGAAAAATTCGGTTACGTGGTTATGGGATCCGACCGAGAAGAAGCTCGTCGGGAGCAGAGATGTGGTTTTCTTTGAAGATCGGTGTATCGAAGACATTGGTAAGCCGAGAAGAATCGGCCTAGTTCGGGTGTGAGCTAGAGGACATGGATCCGATTACTCCTCCCGTAGTGCCCGATGACGGGGAGTACAAAGAAGGTGCGGAGGACGAGGGAGTTCCTTCGAAGATGGACCAGGGAGCAAAATTTCTTGATCCACTGTTGAGCCACGGTGAGGAGGTCATCTGGGACAGACAGTACCGTCCCAAGAGGTACTCGCCGCATGAGTACATTATGCTAACCGATGGGGAGAGCCGAAGATTATTCTCGAGGCCCTAGCCGACGAGCATAAGGAGGAGTGGTTGAAAGCTATGCAAGAGGAGATGGAATCCTTGCATAAGAACCACACCTATGACATGGTGAAATTGCCTAAGGGCAAGAAAGCTCGAGCAACAAGTGGGTGTTCGAAAGAAGGTTGAGCGAAGAATTCACGACGAGGTTCAAGGCCGACTTGTGGTGAAAGGGTTTGGTCGAGGAAAGGTATAGACTTCGAAGAGATATTCTCACCAAGGTGAAGATGACATCCATACGGTGTTGCTTGGGTTGGCGGCTAGCATGGATCCGGAGATAGAGCGCTTAGATGTTAAACCGCCTTTCTCCATGGTGACTGGAAGAAGAGATCTACATGCACCAACCGGAGGGGTTCGAAGTCAAAAGCAAAGAACATATGGTGTGTAGGTGAGGAAGAGCTTGTATGGGGTGAAACAAGCTCCACTAAGAATGGTACAAGAAGTTCGACTCGTTTATGTTGAAACATGGGTATGACAAAACGGAGTCGACCACCGTGTGTTCACGCGCAAGTTCTCGGATGGTGATTTCTTAGTTCTCTGCTATTATACGTTGATGACATGCTCATCATGGGAAAAGACATCAAGAAGATCGACAGTTGAAACAGAGTTGGGCAAGTCTTTTGCGATGAAAGACTTGGGCCCTGCCAGACAGATCCTAGGAATGGAGATAACCCGTGATGATGCGAAGTGAAGCTCCGGGCATCACAAGAGCTGTATATTGAGAAAGTCCTGAGCGGTTCAATATGAACGCAAAGGGGCCTGGCCAAGACTCCACTAGATGGTCACTTGGATTGAGCGACAGGCGGTGTCCCAAGATGAAGGCGAAGTGGAAGAGATGCAGAAAATACCCTACGCGTCACCGTAGGAAGTTTGATGTATGCTTTATGGTGTGTACACGCCCGGACATAGCATATGCGCATTGGTGTTGTCAGCCGGTATCTTGCCAATCCTGGCAAAGAGCATTGGGCAGCGATGAAGTAGATACTGCGGTATCTAAGAGGCTCATCCAGGTTGAGCCTATGCTATGGTGACGTAAACCTATATTAGAGGGCTACACAGATGCGAGATATGGCAGGTGACATAGACTCCGGAAGTCTACATCGGGGTTCATGTTCACATTTGCGGGAGGAGCGATTTCTTGCGCAGCAAGTTACGAAGGTCGTAGCATTGTTAACTACTGAAGCCGAGTACATTGCGATCACGAAGCATGTAAAGAGATGCTTTGGATGAAGAGGTTCCTACAGAACTTAGCCTAAAAAGCAGAGGAGCACGTGGTCTATTGCGATAGTCGAGTGCTATACACTTGAGCAAGAATCCAAGTCGGCATTCCAAGTCGAAGCACATAGAGATTCGGTATCACCGGATCGAGATACTTTGGAACAAAAGGTGTTACGACTTGAGAAGGTCCACACGGACGATAATGGGTCAGACATGATGACCAAGGCTTTGCTCAAGGGCAAATTTGAGGTTTGTAGAAACTGGTGGCTTAAAGAAGGTGAATCCCTCCCGGGTCAAAAAGGGGGAGATTTGATGGATTTTTTTTTTGACCCGTTGTCCTTTCGCATGAATCGGGATGCGCAAAGTCCTTTCAAGACTAGGATGCGCAAGTCCTTTCGCAACTAGGATGCGCAAGTCCTTTCGCAACTAGGATGCAGAAAGGAGTTTCCTAAAACTATAAAAAGGGGTCCCTAGGATTTTTCTACGGATATTGTGTTGATGAGAAAAATACAAGAGGGCTATCAAAGGTGAGAGAGAGGGAGAAAAAGAGAGAGGAAGCTTATAGAAGGGAGGTTCTGCTCGAGGAGGTTTTTCTACTTTGCAATTTATATCTCAGCGCTTCTATGTTCTCATAATCGGTTAGATCTCTTCGTTTTCTCTATTTCTCTTATTGTTCATCCACTCCTGCGTGAGTGAAGAAGGTTGTAAACGTTCTACTTCATAGTGGATTGTTGATCTGGACGAGGTCCCGTGGTTTTTACCTCTTTGAGGGTTTTCCACGTAAAATTCTCTTGTGTGGTGTGTGATTGATGCTTTGATTTATTTCATTGCTTTATTATCCATAATTCTGGTTTGTTTCGGGAGGCTAGATCCTAAGGTTTGTGCAAGGCATCCCAATAATCCGAACTCTTCATCCAGTAGTGGCCCTATAGTCAATGGACCAGAAACCAAAAGGTGCATGGATCAGATGATCCTAACCCTTCAACTGAAGTATTTATTTTTCTTTTTCTTTTTATAGAACAAAAGGGACGGCCAATACAATTACCCTTGGTAATTATTTTCTATCCACATAAGAGCTATGGTAAGGTGGGCCTCAAATCTAGTAATAATCACCAAGTTAATGAGGATCAGTATTGTTGATTTAGTCGGTCACACATCCTACATGTTAAGATATGACAGGGTAAAGATAATAAGGTGGGAGCGTGCAAATATATTAAGGTTGCAAGCCAGGTTCTCTTGGAGTCATGTGGGCGTCACTATTCGCTTTTGTCGATTGAGGACTTCATGTGGATGAGATCCACCCCGTTCATCAGTTGAGCCACCTTGTGCTTGGGCCAGAGATGAAAAATCAGGCCTATTCAACACTCTATTAGGCCACACCATGGGGAAAAAAAAATAGATGAGAGGTACTTCCACCACTAAAATCATCCAATTCACTCATTAGAGCCACACCAGGATGAATGGATTCCTTGAAAATTTGGCATCCTAGGGGTATGTGGGCCACACCATGTGAATATAGAATTTAATTTAAGGCATGATTTTACACTATTTCCTATGGTGTGGCCCACTTAAGTCTTGGATTGGAGTGTTTATCAAGATCCATAGTGAAATTCTGGTGGTCCACCTGATGGAGTAGATGTATCCACTTTCTCCCTCATATGGTGCACGCTCTTCGATCTTATTGCTATGTGTGGTAAGGTTAGCTCTTCCAATTAAAATCTATAAGCTTTATATGGGTTGTAAGGTTGTGACATCCTGGCACGTAGCAAGGAGAATGGTCACGTGTGACCTCCGACCCGATTTAGATGGTAAATAAGCAACATGGTGGTCATAGGTAGGGTGTGCGGCGAATCCCACTGTTTTCTAGGGTGCGGTCCACTGTTTTCATTTTTGAAACAATGTGCCATTTTGAAGCATTTGTTCATTATTTATCTAATATCCTCGAAACTCAGGATCTAAGTCCTCTTTATATTAAGGTGTCAAATTTTGAGGTTGTCACACATGTATCTTTTTCATTCTTGGGACAAGGGCCTAAAATGGTCCGGGCAGTCAAGTGGATAGCATGGAATAATCACAGGGTGTTTTACCATCATCCAGATCTATGTGACATATTGGTAAAATGTAAAATAAATGTCATGGTGGGCCATACAAGGTGGTACATGCGGCCGACAGTGTGCAGGGCACGCCATCGGTGTGGCTCATACTTGTGGGCCCCAATAATATTACAAAGACAAATGCAATCCACCTAGTGAAGGAAAACACTCACACAAGGTTGAATGGTTGGATTGGTTAGATAGAAGATTGGATGACACACCAAGCAATTGAAGCCATATTTCTAATGTTTTCTTTTCTTTCTTTTCCTTTTGTCTCTATTCTAAGTGTAGTAAATCACTTTAAATAAACATTTAAAGAGAGACATGTAACAGTAAACCCTTACTATAAGCTTTCCAATTTAAGCCATGGTCAGGTGAATCGAAAGCAAATGATAATTCATTGTACGTCGGGGATCGGTCCATCACATAATTGAACCAAACCCGCTAGTGTTGGGCTTATCCTGACTCAATTTGACCCAATCCGATCCATCATATGTTTGATTGGCATGATTTCACTAGTGTAAATGATCTGATTAGGGTTCATCTGAAATCTGTGGTGTCTATAGTGAACAAAAGTGCATTTTTAAAGGTTTAAGTGTATCTGTAATTCAAGGTAACATGTGTACGTGACCTATATGCAAAATGATTGTTGTTTTGATTTGTACATCATGTGTTTTGAAATAATCAGTTTACTTTGATGTTTAGAGATATAAGTATGATAAATGGTTAGATAATAGACAAAAATTAAAGTAGTTAGATAAATAGAAACTTAATCATGTAAATGGATCATTGTGTGGTTAATTTTGTAAACGGATAAATACAGTGTTTCTTTGTGATCATTTGTAGGGAACATAGATTGCTAAGTTTAAGTGATTGTTCGCATATACAAGTCACTTAGATTGGTATTTTAATGGGTAGGTTAAGTATATTTATAAGTGATGAATAAGATGAACGGATCCTAATATTAATTTAATGTATATATAAGTCGATACAAACACCTAATAGTTAGTTTATTATGATTGGTTAGTCCAAAATTAACGTGAGATGGTTAGATATTTTCATATAATGGTGAGTAGTTGATTGTAAAGTTGATTTTAATTACAATTGATTTTAATAAACAGGTGAAAATACCAAAGTAAAAGTCGTAGAGTCACACCACTAGAAGATGATAAAATGCAATGGCAGTCTTGTTCAGATTTTACCATAAAGCTTGCAAAGGATTAGGTTTTACCTGCAGTTAAGTACTTTTATCTTTTAGATTCACTAAAATTCTTCATGGTCTTTTCGTGTAGCTTGGATGAAGTGTTGTGGTATTAGATAGATCATACAACAAAAGCTCTAGGAACCCACTTTGATGAGTTTGTAAAATCCATCCCGTACATTTATTATGCCAGATCATGTTAGGACATTTATCCAAAACAAAGCCAAATCTAATACTCAAGCAAGCCACAACAAAGGAAAACATGGAAATGGGCCACTCACTTAAAACAACAGGGTGCCTTCTCTCCTTCCCCTCTCCATGTGTAGATTGTCTTTTATACAAAATTCTCCAATTTTTCCCTCTTTCCGGTTCTCCCGCCTTTTTATCTCTTTTAGTGCTTTGCATGTGCCACTTCCCCTAGTCTAATAAAAATAAATGCAAGACGTGACTAAGGTGTCACCCATTTAAATAGAATAGACAATGCCTTTGTGTCTTGTATTGTCTTCAATAATTCCAGCTTAATTAAAGTAGTCTGTCCAACTGTCTGATTTGCTGTATGAGAAATGGTGGGCACATGCTACAACATCAGTTTTCATTGAAATTCTCAGTATAAAATTCCTGAGAGTAGTTGGTACGGTCTAAATATATGAACCACGACCATAACCAAACTGTAATGCAAGATTCCAAACATCCATTTGATGCTACATTTCAATGATCTAAACCGGTGGTCTGATTTTCCACACTGTGGATTTTAGACCCTCTAAAAATCTTAAGAGATCGACAAATCCTAGCCTTTGATTGTTGGGATATTTCCCATTGAATGTGAGCCGTCTATTTGTAGACTAGCGATCAAAGGGTTGGAATTTCTAGTCTGAAAGGTTTTCGAATCATCCGATCCATCCACAGTAAGGCCCGTCTGATAGATGGTTTAGATCACTGAATCATCATCCCAAAGAGCGTCGGCAGTCTCTGCATTTATTGATGAGATGAACCGTATAATTCTTCCATAGTATGTGTAATTTCAACAATCATTCCTTGAAAATAATTATTTTTATGAAAGGGCTGGTACCAAGGGATAAACCCTTTGACTAATATAAGATTATTTACTAAAGCGGACTCCCACCTTTTGTTTAAAAAATTGCGAAAATGGCTTTGAACATATCCAACGGTTGGCTGGCATGGCCCAGGTCTTGGCGTAGCCAAAATAATAATAATAATAATAATAAAATAATTCAATATGCATGGTCCGAATCTAATGGGCCCCAATCAAATCCATTACTGAGTGGTTCCATCCTTCTCTATCTCTCTAACATGTTTAATTGATTTTATTTGTAATATCAATCCATGAGAAAATTAAAAATGAAGTCTACCACTAAAAAATATGAGAGGAGTTCAAAACATGGATTTCAAACTCGGTGGCTCGACTTGAAACTTGGTCAACTCAACCCGACTCGATGAGATTTTGAGCCCACTTGATCACACGACTCAACCAAGTCACTCACCCACTTAGCTGCTTTTTTTATAAAATACATTCCAAGCACCTCAGCTGTGTTTAATATGGTTTATTTATTTATTATAAACTGCCACCTAAAATTATTAATAATATATCAAGTTGAGTCAAGTAAAGGCTCGGTCAAGTCTTTGAGTCGACTGGTCTCAGCTGGACCTTGAGTTCGAGTTATTATTATTATTATTATTATTTTTTATTTATTTATTATTATTTTTAGTTGGGGGGGGGGGGGGGGGTGCTATGGTTCATAATTCTAAAACTTGACGAGTCAGCTGGAAACATGTAGAGTCAACTCAATAACTTGTTTGAAATGCTGCTACTCAAAATGATTCGCTTGCAACTAGCATCATGCAGGCTGTCTAACCTATCATATTGTAGCTATTTGATATATTTATAAATAACCAAGTTTAAGAAATAAGTCCGACCACCTAAACTTATTTAGTAATAAAGTGTAAACCACTAAAACTCTCTAAATTAATTATATGTACCTATTTTATATATTAATTTATTTTTAAAAAGAAATTTGTATTCTTGTATTGATGTAGGGAAGAACGTGAAACAATGAAGAAGAAGATCAATGTCTTCTTGAAATAGTTAAATACTTTGAATCCACAAGGCAAATTCTTGAGTCCATGAGAAATAAGAGAAAAAAGCTCATTTTTTTTCATTAAATAATAATTCTAAGATCTCTTGATTACCCCACTTATAAAAATGACTAAAATTTTAATTCGAATAAAAGTTATCCTAAATAGAAAAATCTTCCTAAAGGCTAATTTGTTAGAAATAGAAATGGCAATAAAATCTTACCAAAACATTCCCAACTTTATTACATACAACTTCTAAAAAATGAAAATCTTAAAACTATAGAAATAGAGGGATATAATGGTAATATAAATTATTAAAAAATAAAATTTAAAATCTCAATTTTGATCTTAATGCCCTACATTTTCTTGTGAAATGGTTGTCCATGATCGGCATAGCCAGTCGATTAACCCTAGATGCACCACTACATAAAGATCGATAGGTTATGCAATTCGTGACGATACCCGGATCAAAAGTTATCCATCTTTATATGGTCAAAAATTCAAACGACAATTTCTCCATGTCTAAAATGAATGTTTTTGACTTAGACATATCTTGGACCTAATTACGCCATGCCCTACGTAGGACTGGGTCCGATTTTGACGAACTACTACCACTTTCATTTGGGCTTCTTTTAGCCTAATTATGCTTAAGAATGCATCTATTGTCCACTCTATACCATCTACACTAATTGATTCATAAGATAGGGAAAACTATCACTTTTAAGACCAAAATACTCCCTCTTTAAGTTTTTGAAAACCGTCATTTGTAAATTTCGTTTTTCCCATGATCGAGCCTTCTACCCTCTCTTGTTGAAGGGTGCTGTGTGACGCATGAAAACGCGCATGTTTGGGGTGGATGTTGTCCATGTCCTCTTTCTCTTGGCTTGATATGTAATTGTGAAGCCTAATTTTTTAAGCTTTAAGCAAATGCTCTCTTAGTATATGTTATCTATAAAGAGAAATATGTATAGAGAAAGGAGGTCTTTATCATTAATAGCCAATGAATTTGGGTGGTTAAGAAATTAGAAATCTTTAGTCTGTCAAATAACCTTAATTAAATCTATTCTTGCCGCTGGGATACCCAATCATCTTATTGCTACCTTCCTTCTCCTATCAAGCATATTTTTAGAAATTGAGTGGAGTTAAAGAGCCTTTTAATGGAATTTAGATCAAGAAAAATTTTCCCAGAATTCTTGTTAATTGAGAGCAAGGACCTCCAATGAATTTGGGTGGTTTGGAAATTAGGAATCTTTGGTCAGCCAGATAACCTTAATTAAATTTGTTCTTGCCAGGATGCCTATAGTCATCTGTGGCTACCTTTTTTTCTCCCATCACGCATATTTCTAGAAATTGAGTGCAGTTAAAGATCCTTCTTATGGAATTCAGATTCAGATTTTTTTGCTTTAAATAATGTTAATTGAGAGAAAGCTGTCTTCCAATGAATTTGGGTGTGAGAATTATGAACCTATGGTCAGTCCAATAACCTTAAGTATTTTTTTTTTTTTTTTTAGTTTATTGCCAGGATGCCTAATAATCTTATGGTTACCTTTATCCTTCCATGAAGGATGTTGCTGGAAATTGAGTGGAGTCAAAGACCCTCTTTATGGAATTCAATCAAGGATTATTATTATTATTATTATTATTATTTTTAACTTAATTGAGTGAGAGTATGTCTTCGCATGAATCAAGGTGGTTTGGGAATTAGGAGTCTTTTAGCTCTTTAATCAAGCCCTTCTTCTCAATTTGGAATGGAGGATATTAATTAAAAGAAGAGGATAGCTTGTGTGTGAATATGATGAAATGTATTTAGATCATGTATCCTTAGGGGAGGCAAGACCCTTGTCAAATGTGTCAGTTGTGTGCATTTCATTATAAAATATCACCCATCAATCCAAGATGCATGGGCTTTTGGATTATCATCAATGTACAACATTTTAGAATCTGGACTTATAAATGGTGTTCAAACAAACCCTCTTCAGTCATTTCCCCCACAACTTGGGCTAACCACCTAACCATCAACAACCAATTTCAAACCTAATCAACTCTAAAAACCAGGCATGGAAGTACACTATTTCTCAATTCATTTATTTGGAGCCCATTACACATTGGATTATGCAAACCCATATAAATAACTCTTATACAACATGGATTTATATGGTTTGTCACATTGTTTGACTGTCCACAGGAGAAGATGATCATAGAGGTTTTACTATGCTTAAGCACAAAAGTACAAAAGGAAAACACCTCTTGACAAGTCAGCTTTATATTATCTTAAATCAGGCTTTATATTATCTTAAATAAAACAAGGTTAAGAAAAAGCCATAAGAAACTTTTGGTGGGATCTCTTTGGCATTCTAGTAATGAACATTCCATTTATTTGTATTGCATTTAAGAATTTTTAGAAAGAAGAACCTCTCAACCTAAAGATACATGGTTTACTCTCCACAGTCCATATAAGTGGGACACTCATGATCTGATGGTGTGGATCGTACTCAATTTTAATATTTTTGAACGTTGCTGTCAATACTAGTACTTAAAAACTGAAAAGGATGTCAAACCAGTGAGATAGTTTATGTGGGGCCACTATATGGTCTGTATGCCATCCAACCAGTTCATTAGGTGAGCCTGTCACGACGATAGATCCCCAAAAATCAGTAAATATGTGGGCCACACCATAGGAAATAATGGATGATATCGACCACCTAAAAACCTCTAAATGCATGCATGGCTGCTATGATGGTTGTATCGGCCTGATTTTTTTATTGTTCAACTTCTATCATGTGGCATCTTTGCTGGACAGGTTGGATATCATACACACACTACTGTGTGACGCAAACTCATGCAGAGTAAGCTTATTTGACAAAAGGGTTCTTACTCTTGCCCGGGTGGTAGGCTCCTAGGAGTTTCAACTCCCCGTCAAGGGTTCGAGTATCCATAGGTGGTGAAATTCCACCAGCGTGAGTGTGTGGGGGTGTGTGTGCATGTGTAAAAATAATAAATAATAAAAATAATCAAAAAAACCTATTTGACAAAAATACCTTTAAAAATCATACTTTTTTAAAAATTTGTTTTATTATTTTATTATTTTGTATTTTTATTTTACACACGCACACACACCACACACTCACGCTAGTGGAATTTCACCACCTATGGGTACTCGACCCCTTGACCGAGAGTTGAAACTCCCGTGAGTCTACCACCCGAGCAAGAGTAAGGACCCTTAATAATCATACTTGAATAACTTACCTTCATCTACATTTTCGATCACTTGCTTATACACCTCTCTCTCTCTCTCTCTCTCTCTCTATATATATATATATATATATATATATATATATATATATATATCTTTTGGCTGATTAGGTGGATCCACCGTAATGATGGGATGTGTAAAAAAAATCATACTTATCCAATAATCATGCGGGCCACACCAATGAAAAACAATGAATAAGCCACCCACAAACCTCCGAATTCAATAGAGTGACCCACATGATGGTTAGAACTGCCTAAATATTTTGGGTAAACTTGCTAGAGAGGTCGGATGCCATACACACATCATATATAGTGGGCCCCACCAGCAGCCCTTGTAGAACATGCTTAATTATTTTATAAGGACTTGTAGAGGAGTACGTGTCCTCTGAAAAATATTACACCTGCTAATAGTACCGTGAGATCCAAGTCAACCATAAGATTGGGCCCACTGTTTAGATGGTTTTTTATAATAATAATAATAATAATAATAATAAAAGGCTTGTCCACAGATGAGGTGAGCTACAATTTATAAAAACAGATGGATATAGAAACCTTAAGCTATCATTGTGGCCCATGTACATGTGTGGGCGCTCACATGATGAGTAGATGGCCATAATGTTTTTGGAAGGCCATCTTCAAGATGGACACTCCAAAATAGTTTAAATATTGAAATATGTACAAAATTGCATGGTGAAAAAATTAAGAAGAGAAAATTTGGAAATTATATATATATATATATATATATATATATATATATATATATATATATATATATATATATATATAGGGAGATGGTCACCTGCGCACCTTTTCACGTGAGCACCAATGAGCACCTTTGCACACGTGTCATGTGCACAAAATCTGAACGGTCCAAGTGATGCCGCACCGCTTGAAATACCATACGCCCAATTTTCAGCCTGATACAAAACTCTGATGGGCCATGGCAAAAGGAAACAATTTCCTCCCTTGATTTGCATTTCTCTTTGCTATGGCTCACCAGAGTCATGTATCAGGCTGAAAATTGGGCCTTTAGCATTTCAAGGGGTGCAGCATCACTTGGACCGTTCAGATTTTGTGCACACGACACGTGTGCAAAGGTGCTCATTGGTGCTCACGTGAAAAGGTGCGCAGGTGACCATCTCCCATATATATATATATATATATATATATATGAGAAATGACCACAATTAAGAAAGATTATAATCAATCATAACCTAATCAACTCCAACAAAAATGTAAAAAAAAATACATGGAGAATCAAATCTTTTCTAATACATGGAACCATCTTAATTATTAAATTAGTGGCTATCATGTTAAGAAAACTAAAATATTATTGGAATCATGTGTATGTGTGTGTATGCACGTCTGCACATCAAACATGTGTATATATACATATTGAACTAAGGAAGTCCACACCAAGCATGCATGTGTATATCCGTGCATATGGAATTAAGGATGAAGTCCAAATTAATCTCCAAACATGGCAGATATTTATAAATCATGGGCTCATGAGGCAATCCTAACCGTTTAAATATTATTGAATTCATGTATTGGGAATCTAATGCTTATGTACATGGCTTACCTGATGAGTGAATCAGCTTAATTTTTATTTCTAATATTTCTGGAAAAAAGAACCAAAAGACTATATGGTTGAAATATCTAACATAGGAGTTTATTTTATTTAAAATCTTCCATTGGAGGGAAGGACCATCATATGGGTTGGGATTAGGGCAGAAAGTCGGGCGGATTGGGTCGTGTCGGGTTGGTGCTCAACCCTAGCCCAACCCAAGGTTCCTATACCTCAACCCTAACCCAACTCAACCTCAGGTTAGGAATTCGCAACCCAATTCTAGCCCAATGATGTAGAGTGGGTTGCAGAGAGTTATGTGGCCAAGATGGATCAGAAAAGGCATCGGACTTTAAATCGGGCGTATCTCGCAATCTGGAACAAGTTATTTGACGTAAAATATATGATTTTCGGGTAGAACGAGCTACTTTAGCCAACCAACCCCACTATGCCGGGTTGCCCAAGCTGGATTTGTAAAATACCACTAGATTGATGGTCGTTTTCCTATTTTAATTTCGTTTTTACTATAGATAGTAAGTTTTAGTTTGATTATAACTCTTCATCCGTTGGGCGTTAGGAGTTGCGTCCAACGTGAAAAGAGCTTAGAAAAATTAGGAGAACGGTTTCATGAAGCCAAATAGGACACGTACTATTTTTGGCTGAAAACCTTGCGCACTAGTAGACATCACGATCGTCTATAAATAGTAAGTTTACTATTTATAGGAAGTCGCGAATTCTAGGAGTTTTAGTTGTAGTTTGATTCTGATTTCTTTTCCATTGCTTAGTACCTCTATTTAAAGGGTTTTGAACTCGTTTTTATTCATTCATTAATCAATTTCGAATTTATTAAAATTTATTTCTATTTTCTGTTTTCTTTCCTTGTGGATTCGAGAAGTCTCTGTGAGGAGTCCAGAGAAGTTCCGTGGATTCGGAATAGTTAACCTCTTGAGGAAGATAGTGCTCAACCTCACGTCCTTCCCTACGTCTCGCAAGCGGGCTCGATCGGGTTGGTCAACTAGATATATGCTGATATTTTCATTATGACATTAATCTATTATTGTAATATCCTGGATTTTCACTGTTTTGGATTTCCAAAAAATCTTTGAAATTTTTTTCGTGTAATTAACTTATAATATCACTTAATGACCAATAACACTCAATGTTAGTATATACAAGGGTGAAACCATTAAAGAACCGCACAAGTTAAATTAATCAACCGTAGGAGGCCAACGAATCTGCCCGATCACTTGAACATCGGGTGTAGCCCCATGATTGACTCACATTGGACCCAAATTTAACTGACCCATCGCTAACTAATCAAGACAATCATGACTAAATTAAAGATATAATCGGGGCCGAATCAAATAAGGTCCGGATCTTAACTAATAGACCAAATCAACCTCGCTACTCTTTTACCCTAAAACCGACGGTTTAGAGAAATCATGACCAAATCTCCACTTTCACTAGTTATAAATAGGCTACACTATAAACATAGTTAATCCAAACCCTAATCATTACCCACAAGAAATTTCACTGCTAAATTCATTCTCGAAATGCCCCGATTTTGCAAACAAGCTCTAGACTGCTCATTGGTGGGCCACTAGTTCCAAAATTATAGAGTAATGTCCGTCTTACTGGGCTTGACGTCCATCGCGGGACTCAAACCTGAGTGCTATCCAGAACTGTTCAACTTGAGCCGAAAGACAAGTGCATGAGAAGTGCAAATACCCTAAAGATAGGAGTTGAAACTTAAGTGAATTGGGTCATCCTCTCTTATGCAAAGTTGGGGATTTCGGACCATCAGTTTACGACCAAACTTCACACGTGGAGTAGGGATATTTCCCTGATCATATCCGTATAGCCGTGGCCCCGATCGACTATCGGTGATCGTTGAATAGACTTCTAATCATATCTGTCGATCGGTGCATCCAAATGGCGGGCCGATCATATCCATACGTAGATCATCACTAAGGTCAACTATCCAACGGTGGATATCAACTTATACACCTTTAGTGGGCCCTAGAGCTTAGAAAGACCCTCCCATAAGTCTAGTATAGTAAAAACCTAGCCCTTATGGCCATTTACGCTAAATCTGGCATTATAAAAGGGCCTTATTTGGGCACCACCTCTCCCCATACGATTTTGCCCTAGAGTAAAGGAAGAGATAAGAGAGAAAGGGGAGAAAGAAGAAAGGAGGAAGAGAGAAAGAGAGAGTGAATGAGAGCAAGGTGGATCCTAGATCGAGGTGGGGCCCAAGGAAATTAAACCCCACAACTCCCTACCTCGTCTCCAAGAGAAAACCTCTTCCGCGACCGTCATTTCATTCCGATGATCGCCTAGGTAAGATCCATCACCCATTTTTCTTGAAAACCTTGTTATGAGGAGGGATTTACTTGGGATTTTAATATACAAATGCATGCTTTAGGGATTCCGGCCGTTCGACCCTGAAATCCACGCTTTTAGGTCGTTTTCCCAAGCCTACAACAATCCAAAGGTGCGGACTATTGTTCTTAGGTGGCCTTGCACAAATTTTAGTATGAGCTTAATGATTTTGCTTGCTTGGATGATACATTTGGAGGATCTAGAGAAAACCTAGGATTTGAATGTTCGTTTGAGGATTTCATGAAATTGTATGTTTGTTTAGTTCCCATATGATATTGATTGTGTTTCTTACATGATTAGGTTGCTATGGATGACTAAATGTTTATGTCTTTCTTGATTCCTCATATGATGTGCCCTATAGCATGTATGATTCATTGATTCTTGTGCATTTTTTGTTCTAAGGAATGTAGGAAGTGCTTAACTTCCTCACCAACCCACACCACACACACACACACCTTGATCGTGATATTGTTAGCATTGCTTACTAGGAGAAATTAGAATTGTATGTTGAGAAAAATGAGAACATGATGTTGTCTATGCTAGTTGATAAATTGATAGTTGATATGTTATGGATCACCATCCAAACCTTTGGGTTGGTCATAAATATGAGGAAGTGAAGGTGGTCCCGCTGGTAGGGCTATCCTGAGGCTAAACCTATGGATTTGGGTGAAGGCGTGTGAGTGACAGTAGTTAGATTATATTGGTCGCTTATACTTAATGTCGTCTGCCACGTGCTTACCTGACTCGTGCAGTCTAGCCTATTTACTGACCAACCTTGTTTGTTAACCCTGTTTGCTTACTTATGCATGGAACCTGGAACACCCCACTACCGGGTAACCCATTGATAATCACATTGAAACTAATCCATCGCCTCGTGAGCCGGGCATGGTAGAATGGGACACTTTGTCCAAGCTGTCAGCATACGCTGAGGTGTTGCGCCTCCCCGTAGTGACCGCGAGCGGCACTCCTCATGTGCTTGAAGTCGGGGATGGGGAACCGACGGGATCAAGGACCGCAGGGTCTCGGCCTCATACATTGGAGGGCCTTAGCCTCGCAATCAGTTTAGGGCATTGATGCGTGCAGTGTATCTCCCCAACTTGCTGGATGAATGGACTTAACTAAGAACTTGACTAACATTATCATCGCATCGCACTAGCTAGGTTGGTGACTCGGCAATCGAGGTCGCTCTGAGGGAATGTTGGTCATACGCGATCGTTAGATGGAGTCGCTCGAGAGAATATTATGGCGAGGGCATGCATCATATCATCCATCATGCATACGCATTAATAAGATTTGTTAGGTGCTTATGAATGTATTGCCTTTCATTAAATCTATAATTTAATTGATGCTTGTTGTAACTTAAGACTAATAACATCCATTGAGTTGATCACTCACTCCCACTCTGGGATGATGTTTTAAAACACCAACCAGACTCTTCAGTAGATACAGGCGACATAGAGTACGAGGAGCATGGTTTCGCGAGTCTAAATGTGGAGGACGAGATGTTCTATTTCCAGTTGATGGGTGGTTCGCCGTATAGTTCATGGGCGAACCTGGATCTCCGAGTATGGGTTCAACGCACCATTCTTTGGACATAGTATTTTTATATTTTTGTAGGGCAATGCTTTGCGTGACCCATTTACATCCTTTTGGATTTGTATATATTTAACCTCTTTCAATTCAGTAGACTTGTTGTGATTGTGATTCATACTTCAAGTAATTCCATATAACGCATTTAAACCTGATTAGACGCAAAATAGTGAAAAAATGGTTATAAGTGATGCTCGAGAACTTGGGAGTCAGCTGTATGTATGACCCCTAATTTTTAGGGTGTTACAATTATACTTCAATACACGCCTTATTTTTTGTAGCTATGATTTTATTAATTATATATGTAGTTATTTATTGTAAAGAACATTATTTCTAAACAAATAAGCTAAAATACAGGACAACTACTCTTTTAAAAGTTGCGTTGTGTAGCATGCAATTTATTTGGGAGGGAAGTTTGGCGTATCTTGTTAGCTTGAGTCATTGGAAATGACTTGGACCAATGAGACCACGGTAGTGAAATTGTATGTGCCTTCAACATAGGCGATCCACAATCAATTATAATTTATAAGTAACTTATATATCGATTGGGTTTGAGTTGGGTCGGGCAACCCAAGACCTCAACCCGACCCAACCCAAATTTCATTGAGTTGGTGTTTGTATAGCCTAAACCCGAGACCAAACCTGATACATCATGCCCAAGCCTAACCCAATGCCAGGTTGGTCTCGGGTCGGTCAGCTTGGACCCGCCCAACTTTCAGCTCCAGTTGGGATAATTGAAAGATGAACCCTAGCCCATCCAAAGAAGACCACAGGCCCAAAGGCTCAAGTCACAGAGCTTACTATTGCAAAACGCTTGGATGTATTCTAGCTGACCTCTGTCCAAAGAATCAGGGTCGCTCATCAGGTGGGACCTACTTTCTATTTTACGTGCCTCCCACGTGCAAACATGGGTGTGCTCAGCTTCTTAATTCGTACAAGTGGGCCCCTGGTTCAGTAATCAAAACCATTCACATGATTACAACCACTTTGATTGGCTCATGATCCAAGAATCTCTCAAACCGAAAAATCCTAACCCTTTATTATGTTTGGAAAAATGAACGGCTATAAGGAAAATACAACAGTTATTAATATTAAAGAAAGGGAAAATATTTGATGGCTAGGATACTCCAATATTGGGATCCTTTGCGCATGGATCATCTGAAGCCATCGTATCAATGGTTTAGATTAATGAACCACAAGCTAAAGAACTCGATATTTCAGACTTCTGACACTGAGGGAAAAGGACCGTTGCTTATGGACCATTGTACCATGACCATTGCTTACGGACAATCGTATATTTCATGATAGATTGTTGAATTCTACTAGTAGAGGTTTACCAAGCCATACGCGTGTGGAACCCTGTCCGTCCACGTGTCATCATGGCACACAGTGTGAGATCCAAGCTTTCCATCTCGTTAGACACAATGATTAGATCTTCCACTCATCAGGCTGGGTGGGCCACGACAATGGAACGTCATCTCCCACACGTGTCATGTTGGCACTTGAGGAGAAGAAAGTACATCCAACGGATAGAAAATTCCGACGTACGGTGGAACCCACACCACATGGTCACGTGCTCGCTCGTGGGAAGAAATTTAGGCCTTCGTGTCAGCTATTATTTTTGGGTCAAGCTTCGGATGCCACGTGTCACACGGCACAATCTTGTGGGTACACGCTGTGTGCACGTGCTGTTCACATGCTCGCACGTTGCATGTCCAGCTCACGTAGCCCGAGATCTTGCCATGAAAGAAAGGTGCACGTCTGGAGCATCAACTTCCTGTGATAGTGGCACGTACGGGCGACCCTAACCGTTGAAGAGGAAGGTCTCGCTGTGGGTGGGCCACGGGCGAAACACCCATGGAGAAATGCTGATAGTGTAGCAGGATGTAAAGATCCATGCGCATAGATGTGCTTATTGTACATCTGCATGTATAGGCCAGCAATAATCACAACTGGGGCCCACCTTAGATGGATCATAACCGTACATCAGGAAGGTTATCATGGTACTGCACGACTTCTTTGCAGTGATTGGTTAAGTCACGAGCAGTTGGGGATGAGTGGTCTGTTGGTACACGTACATGAGTGTGCACAAACAGACCAGTTTCCACATTAGACAAGACTGATAGGTATGGATGCTTGCTTGCTCTTTTGGAGATGTCCGTGACAAATCCACTCCGTCCATCTGTTTTGAAAGACCACAGAAGGACATGATTCCAAAAATCAAGCAGACCCAAAACGCATATGGGCCATACCACACAAAACCATGGGGTTTGAGCACTTGCTGGTGACGGAAGTTTTGTATCAGGATGAGATTTCTTCCTGCAATTTATCTAAGTGGTAATATTTTCATGGACACTTTTGATGTCATATTAACATCATGGTCAACTCCGGGATTTCACTGTTTTGTTAGTCTATCTTACCGAGTCTTGTATCTACCTAGTTTTTTAAGAATACGTTGACGTTTCAAATCAGATGAATAAAATGATTAATCTGCATTATTTAGATAAATTACAACTCTATTATACATAGAAAAAAGTTGTGATGGACTTTAACTTATTTTCATTATATTTTTGTTCTACTTCTAATAACGAAGGGTTTTTGTAAATATATAGACATGTAGTACTCTCTCAACTGGCTCCATGGAAAGTAGTCCTTTGTGAGGATGGAAGATAACGTTTGCACCGGCCTATTGAATGTTGTTGGAATGCTATCATCTTGGTTTAAAAATATCTTAGAAAAGGAAAAAAAATTGAAAAGAAATAAATCATTTTGTGTACTTATAAGCTCTTTTGCTTTGGGTCATGGTTGGTGGATCACAAATCCAATAGTATATCTACATGTTTTATAAGTTGAGGATTACTTTGGAGACCAGGTCCCACCTCATGGAATGATAATGAGAATATGGAAGGATAAACATATAGTGTGGATAAATGGGTACATGCTAACGTAGAAGAAAACTTTATTAATACCACGATAGTAATGCCCTAAAATGAGCTGGCAAAATGGATGGACGGCATGGATAAAACACATACATCATGGCGGGGCCGCAGAGCTTTCACACCAGCCATACCTTTTTCCTCTAGACAATGCTGATTTCAAATATGCATGGAGAGGGACTTTAGGCTTAAAATCACGTCTACCAAATATACAACGAGGGTATATAGAGAGTGACCTATTTCACATAGGGTGTGTTTGGTTGCACCAAATATCATGAAATGTCATATATTTCATGATTAATATTAATTTGGAGCAAAATATCACGAAATTTCATGACTTTTGGTACAACCAAACGAACCCTTACCCAAAATGACATGGACCCAGATCATCCTTCTTGAATGGGCCTGGGCTGTCGGATGGGATTTTGGATTGGGCCACATGGGCCTCTAGGACCTAGCTTAAGAGTTAATGGTACGTACTGAACTTGGGCGCCTACTACTGGTGTTTCCTTTATACATAACAGGGCCCCTTTTGGGTGCCAACATCCAGTCAAATGAGAAAGGAAATGGGCTAGCCCTGGTTTTGGCCAGGCTTTCATTGGCCCATTTGTAACTCAGGGGGGAAATTACATTTCAGGCACCAACCAGACTCCAATGATTCAGATGGGACTCGTTTGAGTCGACTCAGACTCGGTCGGACCCAATCCAATCAGACACTGAATCACCCCCAGCTCTACCAAGTTTGGATGAGTCAGCTCGAGTTTGGATGAGTCGGATCGAGTCATGGAGTCTAAAATCCATGCCTGTAACTGAGTCAGGCTAGGCCTCAAGAAATGAGTTTGCCTGACCTGGGTCGGGTCGAGCCTGGTGGTCCATAATTCAGGTAATAAAATAAAGGCCAGGGCTGTCCACCAAAAGCCTTAAAGTTCCCCAAAGTCCATATACCGTGGCAAAGCTTAATGGGCCACTATGGCCCATTTTATGGCCATGTACGAGATTATTTTGATCAATCCATGCATGGGTTCTACAAACTGCAATTGAAACTGATTACCGTCAATTGTTTTTTTTTTTTTTCTGGACATCAAATCTATGTGGGAGCTAAGTTTGGACACGTGTCAACATGGGTGACACTGATAGTAGGCCTCTGCTGAAATGCAAGCTTAGCATTCGATAGTGACCCTCTGGTACGGAAGTCGGTACTGGTCGGTACTGTGGCCCCACAATGATGTATATGCTCTATCCATGCCGTCCATTCATTTTTCTAGCTCATTTTATGGCATAATGACACAAACGAGGCCGATCCAAATCTCAGGTGGACCACACCATAGGAAAACAATAGTGATTGGATATCCACCATTAAAATCCTCCTAAGTCCCAGTGTACTGTTTATTTGACATCAGATTAGGTCATACAGGCCCAGATGAAGGGAAAAAACGAATATCAGATTGATCCAAAACTTTTATGGCCCCCAAGAGGTTTTTAATGGTCGACTCTCATTCAACACTGTTTCCGGTAATGTGGTCCACTTGAGATTGGGATATAACTAATTTTTTGGTCTCATAAGATAAAATAATCTGTAAAAATAGATGGATGGTATGGATGAAACACATACATCATGGAGGGCCCACAGAGCACCGACAGGGGGAGTAGCCAATCCGTTAGCTTCTTCTTCTTCTTTTTTTAATCATGCCGATCATATTTGTGTTTTCCCTTCATCCAGGTTTCTGTGACCTAATCAACAGGTTGGATGGCTAATAGACGCTAAAATGGGCCCTAGAACGTTTTAATGGTATCCGTTCAATCACCACTGTTTCGTGTGTGATCTCCCACGTCCAAGATGAAGAAAGGCAGCGGATATGCATGCTTCTCTCAAGCCCAACAAACATCTCATCTAAAGGTTAGGATTTCATTTCCTAATGGGCCCTTCATGATATTACATATTTACTACTTAAGAATGGTACAGATTAGGGGTGCACATTTAACCGTTGGAACCGTGGAACCGGACCGGAACCGTTGGATCGGTCCGGTTTGGTCCGGTTCCAGGGTGCTAATGGTTCGGTTCCGGTTCTAAAATTTTAAAAACCGTTGATTACGGTTCGGTTCTGGTTTAGGGTCCTGGAGAACCGATCTGAACCGTTAACCGAACCGTTAACTGAACCGTATACCCGAACTGTAGACCCGATCGGTGATGGAACCGTGGATCCTAACTGTGGATCCGTATTTAAAACCAAAAAACCAAAAACCCTAACCTCATAAGTCACCCCCCTGCCCTCTTTCTCGCGCCGCACTCTACCCCTGCCCTCTCTCTCACGCCGCACTCTGCCCCTGCCCTCTCTCTCACTTGCGTTGCAGCATCCTCTCTCTCTCTCTCTCTCTCTCTCTCTCTCTCTCTCTCTCTCTTCCCTGGTCCCAGACACAGCACCCCGCCCGAAGGCCGTGCGGCGCGTCTGCCGTCTGAGCTCTCTCTCTCTCTCTCTCTCTCTCTCTCTCTCTCTCTCTCTCTCTCTCGCCATCCGCCCGTCCCAACTCCTAATCATCGGAAATCCCTTTCTTTCGCCGTCCCAATCATCGATTCACCGGGATGCTCTCTCTCTCTTTCGGTACGCCATTTTCTTTATAGGTTTTTCGAATTTCTTCCCCCTTTTCAAAACCCTAGCTCGAAATTTCTAATCCGTCTCGAATTTCTCCCCCATTTTCTTGCATTTACCGTGGTAATCTTCTCTTTGCAGGGTAAATAGCTGAAAAACACCACGCCCAACCATCCCTCTCGCACTGGCCGCCCCTCTCTGATCGTCCATCGCTGGCCGTCCCTCGCTGGCCATCTCGAATCTTGATCCGAACTTCAACAACGGCTTCTTCATCATTATCTGTGATGGTAATTAGCAATTATCAATGTTATTGATTTTCTGTAAATTTTTTATTGAATATGAACCATTGTTTTCTTATACAATTTGATTTTCTGTAAATTTTTTATTAAATATAAACCATTATTTTCTTATACTATTTGATTTTCTGTAAATTTTTTATTGAATATGAACCATTGTTGCATTGCATTTGATTTTCTGTAAACACCACGCCTAACCATTGTTGCATTTGTTTTCTTATACTATTTGCGGGCCACTGGAACCCAAATGATGCTATGGTCCAATGCTTCCAACTGGACATATTCTCTTTGCTACCATGATAAGCTGTTGTCACAATATTTACGCCTCTGTAATGATCCTAACCGTTGATTTTTACAGTTGAATTGAAGCCTTTGAAAAGTTGTATTTTTAACTGTTGTAAATTCATCAAAACAGGGATGGTCAAATCATATATTTCAGCTTAATTTTCTTAGGTGGCCCATATAGCATAGATTCCACAACATGCACGGTTGAGATCATTGGGATAATCCGCATTTGGGCCTCAGTGAGTCACTGAATCCTCAGTTACCACCGACGCTAATTTTCCCTTCATCCATGTCAGTATGACCTTATCAATAGTTTGGATTGCATCAGATAAATTCCTGGTGGTTGAAGGGTGCATTTGATTGCACTAAATACCAAAAAATCTCCTGTTATATCACTGACAGCCTAAAACAGTTATTGGGATATCTGTTTGGTTGAAGGGTGCAACTAAACAACCTTACATCAGATAAATTCCTGTTTGGTTGAAGGGTGCAACCAAACACCCTAAAACAGTTATAAATTTGCAATCTATGTTTCATTGGAGCAAAATCCAGCTGCCCACGTTTAGGGTACATATTGAGCAATGTAATTATCAATGTTTTATTGAATGTTAGGTGTTTTATTGATTTTTCCTTCTTTTTTTTTGTATATCTTAATTCTTATTAGATGTCAAGTATTGGAGAGACAAATAATCCTCAAGAGCTCTCTATCACTAATTCTCCATCTCATGCAAATGTATGTCTTCCTAAAGACAAGGGTCATAAATCTGACGTTTGAGATCATTTTACCAAAATTGTAAATGACGGGGATGGAAAAGCGAAAGGGGCTAGATGTAACTACTGTAATTCATCCTATGCATGGTTGAGTGAGAATGAGATTAGCACTTTGAGAAAACATATATTAAAGTGTCCTAAGAATTCTCAAAATAAAGACAAGAAACAGAAACTTTTGTCAATGCATTCAATATCAGAAGATGGTAGTAGTACCCTTGGTGTGTGGAAATTTGATCAAGATCTATGTAGAGAAGCACTTGCAAAAATGATAATCGTAGATGAGTTGCCTTTTAAGTTTGTTGATCATGAAGGATTTCATTACTTTTGTAGCGTTATGCAACCTAATTTCAAAATATTATCACGTACTACAATGGCAAGGGATTGTATGACATTGTATGTGAGTGAGAAAAAAAAATTGAAGGATTTATTAGTGAGCTCAAATCAAAGATTTTGTCTCACTACGGATTCATGGACCTCAGTGTAGAATCTTTCTTACATATGCCTTACAGCTCATTTTATCCAAGACTGAAAATTGCATAAGAGAATTTTAAACTTTTACGTGATTTTTAGTCACAAAGGTGAAGAAATTGGTCAAGCGGTGGAGGCATGTTTAATGGAATGGGGTATAGAGAAGCTATGCACGCTTACTATGGATAATGCAAGTTCCAACGATGTTGCTATTTCATATATGAAAAGAAAGATGTCTAAGAAGAGTGATACTTTCATTTCAGGTGGCGAATTCTTTCACATGAGGTGTTGTGCACATATTCTTAATTTAATTGTGAAAGATGGGTTAATTGAGTTAAAAGATTCATAACTCGAATTCGTGGGGCAGTGAGGTATGTTAAGAGTTCTCCACAAAGAGAACAACGATTCAAGGCATGTGTAGAGAAAAAGAGAATAACATATAAAAGTTTTTTGCGCCTGGATGTTTAAACTAGGTGGAACTCCACATATCTCATGCTAGATGCTGGAACAAAGTTCCAAAAAGCATTTGAGAGATTAGAAGAGGAAGATCCACATTTCATCATAGAACTTCATGATGGACCGCCTACTACTAGTGATTGGGATGATGCTCGGGTTTTTACAAAATTTTTACAGAAATTCTATGATTCGACTATTCGTTTGTCTGGTTCTTTATATGTCACTTCTAATTCATATTTTCATGAAGTTTGTGCCATTGAAAGTTTCTTATCCGAATGGTCAATCAGTATGGATGCTACTTTAAATGTCATGGCTAAGAAAATGAATATTAAATTTAAGAAGTATTGGGGAAATATTGGCAAGGTGAATATGATGTTATTGACTGCTGTTGTGTTGGATCCCCGTTATAAATTGAAATATGTGAAGTTTTGTTATTCTAAAGTTTACGAACATACCATGGTGATTGAGCTTACTAAGAAGATCAGAGAGACATTCAATCGTATTTATGATGAATATCAAAAGTTTCAGTCAGTTGATTCTTCTTCAAGTCAAGCCATTTTTGACATGGATGTCGACCAATCAATTAGTTGTACAAGTGAGCAATTAATTTCTCTCAAATCTAAGTTTCAAAAACATTTGGAAGAAGAAGAGAATTATGGAGGCAAGTCTGAAGTGGACAAATATTTGGAGGAATCTTGTGAAAAGGATGATCCAAACTTTGAAATTTTGAATTGGTGGAAGGTGAATAGCTCAAAGTATCGAGTTCTTTCTCAAGTTGCAAGGGATATTTTAGTCATTCCTGTATCTACCGTTGCTTCTGAATCGGCTTTTAGTACTGGAGGTCGTGTTCTAGATCAATTCCGTAGTTCTCTTACCCCTATGCTTGTGGAATGCTTAATTTGTACACAAGATTGGTTACGTGCTTCGTCTCTCCCAATTCAAGTTGAAGAAAATATGGCTGAAATTGAAGCTCTTGAATCAGGTAAATGTTCATTTGATCAATATAATTTTGTCATATAATTTACGTTTACTTATTGTGTTCTTCTTGATTTTAATAAATTATTATATTTTTGCAGCCTTATCTTCTATCTGAGGACTTTCATATCAAGTTTACTTTGGTGAGGTTCAATTGACTATGATCTATAGGTTAATTTCCTTCTGCTTTCTGTTTTCATGGTCTTTTCATGTTTATTGAGCATTTGCTGTTTGTTGGGTGTTAATGTGTTCTAATAGGAATGTTAATGGGTGTTTTATATTTTATTGATAAGGATAACACCACATTCATTTAAATCCCCTATTTTCCTTTTGAAATTTGCATTTCTGTGTTGATTGTTTTTGCCAAAATATCATGTTCTTTGCATTATTTTTTGCATGCTACTTTTTTACTTTCCTGGCGTTGTTGACTTTCACTTGCATATTGACTTCTTTAACTTGAATTCAGTTTGTTGTGATGAAATTATATTTTCTAGGATTACATCATATTAGGATCTGTTATTTGGTTCGTGCATCAACTGTAAAAAAACCAGAAACAGAAAGGAAAAGGTAAAAGAGAAAAAGTTTAGTTATATGAAAAGAGAAAAATGTTCAGTTATATGAACTGCAGTGAAGATTTATGAGATCATGTTCATGATTGAGTGGTACAAATTCAGTCTTCTATAGTTTGCTGATCTTTAAAGGTGGGGTCTGCAACCTATTACTCTAAGGCAAGAATGCCTTTGAAAATTCAGTCTGCTATAGTTCGCTGATCAGTAAAAGTGGGATCTGCAACCTCTTGCTCTAATGGCAAAATAGCCTTTGATGTCGCATTAGATGTAAAAAATTAAAAAATCCCCAAGTGACTTCTTATTAAAAAGCAAACTTCACTTGTGCATCCAAGTACATCCATGACCATTTATTTCTAAAAGTTGAATATCCCACTGTTATGGACATAGTCCCTATCTTATTTTTTGGGTGTGATTGCAGGGCATACAAGAAGCTGACAGATCTTCAGAAGGGTTCTACAATCTACATCCGTTCTGGCATCATCATCATGTTGAAGAACTCAACAATCAAGGCGGGTTTGTCATATGATGGCGAATTTTTTCCTTTTTGGGTGTGTTTGCAAGGCATACAAGACATTCTTTTTCTTTCTTTTTTTTCATATCTGTGGACCGTGGGAATTGGGAAGACATTTAATATGTTGCTTGCTGAAGTTTGCTGAAATCTCCCAGGCTGGAAGATCCTAGCCTTTTTTTGCTGGTGTGGCTTGAAAATAGACAGTTACTGTGGGAACTGGGAAGACATTTAATATGTATGTTGCTTGCTGAAGTTTGCTGAAATCTCCTAGGCCGGAAGATCCTAGCCTTTTTTTTTTGCTGTTGTGGCTTGAAACCGGTTTTCATTTTTTTTTTTTTTTGCTATACTTGGTCAAGTGGCTTGATTGTTGATTTGCAAATGGGTTTTCATTTTCAAGAGACAATCTACAGAGATATTGTACTAAAGGCTGCTTTTGTTCCTTAATTATTGAGAAAATGGACACCATATCTTTGTGAATTTCTTAACTGTGCTTTAGATATCCGAAACTGTGATTGAGGATCGTTTGGAGTAATACATGGGAGTGATGGGTGGTATGATGCATTAGAAAGGCACTTCAAGTGGCTTGTTCAATTTAGAATTAGTCCATTCTTTTGCAGATGGGGAGACAGCATGCGTGTCTTAACATACACCTGTCCCTGGCCAGGTAATTTGGTAAAAGAAACATAATTTTGTGGTAGATTATTAACTTCTGTCTAATTTATTAACAATATAGAAGTTCAGTTTTTCAGATCTCAAATGCATTATCATTGTGAAGTCAACTGCTTCTTGTGAAATGCTTAATCAAAATTTCTTCTTGATGTAGCTGATCATCCAAAGGCAGATGAATATTATTCAGATCCAAGATCTGGTGCATATGCGGTACCATATACTCCAATTCTTAATCGGTATGCCACAAATCATGCTCACACTTTGCAGGTGTTTGTATTTGAGAATCTGTGTGAGGTTTGATAAGCATCTATTTTTGACATGCAACAGTACTCATGACTGATGATGCAAAAGATGTGGTGCAAAAAGAAGTTGAAACCTTGAAGAAAAAAGCTCACTGGAAGAAAGCTTACTTCTACTTATAGGATGAGGTATGAACATGCTGATGCAAATGGGTTTTCATTTTTATGGTTTTTTTTTTTTTCATGTCTTTGTTCATCTGCGCCGGTTCCGATTCGGTTCCGGTTCCATTCCGTTTTCACGGTTCGATTTAGGTTCCGGTTTTATTTCATTTTCACGGTTCGGTTCCGGTTCCGGTTCTAGGGTGCTAACGGTCCGGTTCCGGTTCAAAAAATTGTAGAACCGTTAGGAACGGTTCGGTTCAGTTTCACCCCATAACCAACCAAACCGACCCGTGTGCACCCTTAGTTCAGATGTCGTCCAAAGCACAACACATCTAGGATCAGTTTGGGCAGTGGGATTAGAAGGGATTAGGTGGGATGGGATTCAAAAAAACATAATTATTACCCATGGCAGGGATTGTCCCCTGTTTCCATGGGATAAAATTAATGCCATGCTGGTTGATAATACAATGGTACATTGAATGGATATACCCACCATCATTTGAAATTACTAAGAATAACACACTTGTTATATCTAAACCGTTCATATGTTTTGTAACCTCATTTTAGGGCATGAGCCTAAAAATGAGGTAGATCCAAAACTTACGTAGCCCAGAGAAGTTTTCAATGGTAAGTATTCAATCCCCGTTGCTTTCTATGGCAGGGTCCACTTGATCTTTAGATTTACTTGATTTTTTGGCCCGTGCTCTAAAATAATCTCGATAAATGGGTGGACGGTGTGGATATAGCCCACACATCATGTTGGGACCTACACAACTTCCCAAACATTGAGTGAAATTGGCAAAGGACCCAATGCAATTCCATTTAATGTAATTCCAAGCTTTTCCATTCTTCACAAACACGTAGAGGAATTGGCACACCACCGGATGAATACCATCCCACCTAATCCCTTCCAATCTCACTGCCCAAACTGACCCCTAGGATCTCAGATCAAGGGCAAAGCTTTTTGTGTCCATCCAACCCAATTGGTTGGTCTGAACAATGAACCGTCGGCCCCACTTGTAAAATCTCAAAACCCGAGTACAGCGTGCGCATACTGGGGTCGAGCACCATACAATCCATCTCCCGGGTCCCCGGATTGCCCGTGCCCCCCAGTCAGAGAAAGTTCCTTTGTAAGGAAGATGTCTGGGGCCCACAGAGATTCCCGTGACAAATCCACTCCGTCCACCAGTTTTGCAAGACCACGATAGGGTAGGAAGCTAAAAATCAGGCAGATCCAAAAATCAATTGGGCCGGAAACGTCCACCGTTAAAACCTTCTTGAAGCTGACCATGATGTTTATTTTCCATCCAAGCTGTTCATAGGGTTATTACCGCTCAGATAAAATATATACACAACATCATCCTGCTACAAAACTTCTGTGCCCCTACGAAGTTTCTAACGGTGGGAGTTCAATCCCCACTATTTCATGTGGTATGGCCCACTTGAGTTTTTTATCTACCTGATTTTTAGACTCCTATCCTAATATTGTCATCCAAAACTAATGGACGGATTGGATATGTCACGGGAATCTCTGTGGGCTCCACATAGCTTCAGACTACAGGAACTTCTTGTGCCCAATCCGCATCCTTTTCCCGCGTCACAAACTCAAGACATGAAAATCATGCATGCAAATGAAAAAGCAAGGAAAATGAAATCCTCAAAGACATGTTAGAATCCCTTTCAAGTAAAAATAATTTCAACAAGATTGAGAATTATTATTTCAAATTACAAAGGTCTGATCCAAACAGGACACATGATATTCTTATTTTCTTGTATCACAACAATAAGATTCTACGTACACTTACAACATCAGCTTCTATGGAATCTATAGATAGTTAAAAATAAAAAATAAAAGCTTAGAACTAAAAAGCCCAAGCCAGATGATGATTATATGCATGTAATCCTATAAGACCCAGATGGCCAAACATCTGAATTTCATTGAATTATTAGAAAGAAAAAAAAAAAAAAAACAAATCCCCATGAATCTGATTGGGAGGCTTGTTTTCTTGAGGTTGGTGGACCCCACATCAAACCAATATTTGGAAAAGAACTAGCCGTTAGTTCCCTCCATTTCCATCTTAAACACTCCTATCAAGCATCTCCTGATACCTCTTAAAGGATTCCTGCTTCTGCATCTCCATCTGCCTGTGAAACCTCCTTATAAACACGTCTGCCACGTGATCAATCTCATCCTCCAAGCTGAAATCCGAGCCGTCCTCTCGACAATTCCGCACCAGATCGATGACTGAGTCAGTTCCGTTGTCAAAATCCAGCTCATCAAATAGCGAGTGAGTCAAATCAGGGTATCTATCATCATCATCATGGCCACCATGATCAACGGCCTGTAATGTGAGACATGGGTCTGGAGAGGCCTCGTTAGCCAAAGCATTGTATACGATAATGGCCTTTTCGTGGTTGTGATCATCACCACCGTCGTTGTGGTGGCCACCTTTATCATGGCCCAGCAATGCATGGATCTTGTGAGAGATGGCAGGTAACAAAACCTTCTTGTTTCTCAACAATCCAACGATGATGGGACGGGCTTTCATTGCATTTGATTTGCCTTTGACAGCGAGTTCTTTGGCTTTGGAAAGAGAACCCAAGAGAGAAACTATCTTATTCAACAAGATAGAAGCCTTGTTCTTCATCTTTCTTTGGGATTGAAGCTCATGGAGTTTGTTTTGGAAGAGACCCACAAAGGAAAGAAAGCTTAGAAAGGAAATGGAGTAGTATTTTTGCATGAGAAAAGCATAGGAGGTTTGATGGGCTTTTTATAGAGAGAATTAATGTTTTTTTTTGCCGTTGCTTTTGAAAGAAAAAGATGGAGAGATGTTTCCTTTGCTTTTTCGAGAGAGAGAGAGGAAGTCTTCAGGGCTCAAGACACAATCAAGCGCCACGTGTCTCTCATCTCGTGCGTAGATGCCTATTTTTTTTCATCGCCAGTGCAACTTTTCTCTTTGGCACTTTTAACTTTATTTTTTATTTCATTTTAAGTCCTTGATTGGGTGGACAGCACTTTGATAGTGCAGTTACTCTACACGTGGGAATGAGACACGTGTAACATGGGCTAACACTGTAGACACCGTTCATCTAAAATCACGCAATATAGGATTATCAAGTGGGCCACTCATGCAGTCATATTTTAAGCCATTGGTCATTGTTTCTCGTGGGTCATGGGGTTCGTTTTGGGCCGAGTTCTTGGCTCGCGGGTTGGGCTTTTCTGACCACGACCCGGCCCATCTCACCCTAGAAAGAACCTCTCCTCTCTTTCCCCTCCTCCAAAAGGCGGGAGCGGATTAGGTGCGGACCCGACTACACAAAACACGGTGTGTCCCTGACCTTGGGGCCCACATTGATGTATGTGTAGTATATCCACACCGTCCATCCATTGTTTCAAATCATTTTAAGGTAAATAAAAAAGAAGCAGATCCAAATTTCAGGTTGACATTAGTACAGAAAATAGTAGCAATTGACCATTAAAAACTTCTCGTGGAGTACACAAAAATTTTGGATGAAGATGATCTTTATTTGTTTTCTCTTCATCCATGTCTGTGTGACCTTATAAACAGACTGGATGGAAAATAAACATTAAGGTGGGCTCTACAAGGTTTTTAGTGGTGAGCATTCAATCATCACTGTTTCCTGTAGTATTGTCCACATCAGAAATTTATCTATTTTATTTCTGGGATACTGCCCTAAAATGTACTGGAAAAACGGATGGACGGCGTGGATCAAATTAAAATACATTAACTTCGGCCCCACGGTCAGGACCGTACCACGTTGGGTGTAGTCGAGGCCGCACCTAATCCTTGGAAGACTGGACGCGGATTGCGTGGTAACCCTGACACCACCGACCTCGTGGTGACCCTGGTTTTGGGTGGTTCTGGTTTGGTTGGTGTTGGTTTCATGTGATTCCTTTCGGCAGATCATGCTTTTCATGTTTGTTTTTTTATGTATATATATGATACTCAGGCGTATGACTCTTGCTACGCATGTGCTCAGAACTTGTACACGTGGCATGCATCGACTCAAAATAGACCGATCAAATTATTTCCATCACGGTGTTCGAGTTACAGACACAAAATAAGAATGTTTAAATGATTGTAGGCTCTGATTCTTGGACACGCTTATTGAAACAGGACCAGTGAATAAGTTTCATTTCTGGCCGTCCAAAAAATGTCACCAATCTGAAATTATTTGAACAGTTTATTGACTTCCTTTTACACGATGTACGCAATTTCTAACTGCAGGCGTATCATGTATCCCAGTTTGACAGAGTATCAAAGTTTTCTCCTTTATTTATTTATTTATTATTGAAAGTAAAAGAAAAAGATGGGGGTTATATGATCCTTGGACCTAAGGACATGTATACTGTCCTCTGACCTTAAGTACGTACAAGTGGAATCCATGACGAGTGATCCGTGCCTTTGATTAAATGCGCCTCACTTTGGATGTATTACATCGGAATGGAAGATCCTAACCGTTAAATAGTAATTAGTAATTTCCCTTGGTCACTGGGCTTGACTTTACCGGAAATGGGTAGTTAGCAAAGACCCGGAATCCTCCACAAAACTTGCTTTATGCAGCGTCTGTAACACCCAAGCTCTGTGGGGTCAAACAATCGTAGACAAAATCCAATCCATCCATCAGGTTCTATCATTGATTCTAGAAAATGGGGAAAGAAAACAGCCACACCCACAACTCAGGTGAACCACACGATAGGAAACAGTGGGAATGAATGTCAACCATAGGTTTGTGTGGGGCCAGCATGGAGTGTATCTTTCATCAAGTCCCTTAATCAGCTGTAACGTACAAGGATGAATTGAAGATGTAAAAATCAACCTGATCTTAAACTCAGGTGGGCCACACCACGTGAACTTTATTAGGTTGATGTTTTGTATTTACGGTTCAAATAAGGGTTCTCATTTGGTGGACAGGATGGATTTACATATTGTATGTGGTGGGCTCCAAAATATCTTGGGTGTTTTAGACGATTCCCATCCGTTGGAAAAGAAGTTCAACGGTCCAAAACTCCAAAATTAATGCACGTGTGGCTCAATAATTGAGTGTCCATGGCATGTTTACAGTGCCGGTTGAACAAATGAATTGCCATATCCATGACACGTGTGCCATCGTACGTGGGAACTAGGGCCAGCATGGGAGCTTGCATTCGGGGCCCGGACGACCCATGCCATCAGGAAGACTTTTGTGGGACGATCCATCATGGATGAACGGTGTGGATGATACAAGCGAGGCCTCACTAGTAGGCATGCAAGCAGTAAAGGCCAACGGATATTTTAAATCCTAAGCCGATCATCATGATAAAGGGATTATGAGTCACCGTACGTGTCATTTCAGTTCTAACAAATGGGAGCCAAGATCAGTGATCCAGATCTTCCAATAACAACGTTGATGGGCTCTCCCCTGAAAAAATCTCCCTCACTTTTCTGATTTGTCCTGCAAACGGACGGTTGAGAATATTAATAAATAGGCGGTCTCCCATTAAAAAAACGAGAGTTGGCTGGAATCCCATGCAAAGAGATATAGAGTTGTACACGGCCCCACTGGATTAAAAAATGTTCAACTTGATTCAAACTTCACCTAGTTGGAAACGATACAACTCGAATCAGGCTCACTTTATATATATATATATATAGGAAAAAGGTACTATGCGGTCGAGCATAAAGCGGTCGTACGTGAGGTCGAGCTAATGTGGGCTCCATCGTGATGCCGTTCGAAAATCTACCCCATCGTGATGCCGTTCGAAAATCTACACCATTCCAGATGGGGCCCACACGGCTGAAAATCAAGTCAATCCGTGACTTTTGTGGGCCACACCACATACAGAAGTTAAGAGGGGCCGTGCACCATTGAAACATTCAAAACCATTTGTGAGGACCTTTCGAGACGTTTTTTGATGATCAATACCGCCCATCATGTGTGTCCCACTTGAATGTAATTTTAAACCAAGTTTCAGGTAGTATCCACAACTCAGGTGGGGCCCACCAAGTGCTTTTACATGTTTTTACGTGTATACTTATGTTTTCAGATGATATGGCCCACCTGAATTACGTGGACGGCTGATTTTGGGCCATATGGGCCCACCCTGAGCTCGTGCATCTGGTGGACGGTGTGGATCTTCGAAAGGCATCACAGTGGGGCCCACATAGCTTGACCTCATGAACGACCGCTTTACGCTCAAGCGCATGGTACCTTTTCCTATATATATATATATATATATATATATATATATATATATATATATATATGGAAAAATGTACTATGCCTTCGAGCTGATGGGAACGTCCCATGAGGTCGAGCTGTATGGGCCCCACCGTGATGTGTTTCTTTCATTTACCCTATCAGTCAAATGCACCATTCCATCGTGGGCCTAGGTCTCAAAAATCAAGATAATTCATGACTTGTGTGGGCAACACCAAATACAGAAGTGGAGAGGGGCCGTGCACCATTAAAACATTTATGGGATGTTTTTTGGGTCAGCTTCGGACCAAGTTTCAGCAGCATTCAAAACTCAAGTGGGCCCCACCAAGTGCTTTTATATGTTTTTGGCATGTCTTCACATGATTTTAGATGGTATAGCCCACCTGAGTTCCGTATACGTACGGCTAATTTTTGGGATATCTCATAATTTAAAAGGGACCCATCAAATGTACGGTGTTGATGGTCGACACGCATCACAATGGGGCCCACACAGCTCAACCTTAAGGGAGCTTATCGTGAGCTCAAGCGCATAGTACCTAAACCCACACACACATATATATATATATATATATATATATATATATATATATATATATATATATATATATATATATATATGAGCGGTGTGGGCCCCACCGTGATGCATGTTGACCATCAACATTATGATGTGAAGACACCGTTAAGACATATAAAAGCACTTGGTGGGGGCCCACCTGAGTTTTGCATGCACCTGAAACTTGGTTTGAACCCTCATTCAAGTGGGACACACATAATGGATGGGCCGGATTTGCAAACCACATCTCGGTGGGCCCTCAAAAATGGTTATAAATGTTTTAATGGTGCACAGCCCCTCACCACTTCTGTATGTGGTGTGGCCCACAAAAGTCACGGATTGTCTTGATTTTTGAAACCTAGTCCCATGATGGAATGGTGCATCTGACTGATGGGGTAGATGTTTGAAACGCATCACGGTGGTGCCCACACAGCTCGACCTCATGTCACCGACTCATGAGGTCGAGCGCATAGTACCAATTCCCTCTCTCTCTCTCTCTCTCTCTCTCTCTCTCTCTCTCTCTCTCTCTCTCTCTCTCTATATATATATATATATATATATATATATATATATATAACCATTTAAAAAAAGTAACCATGTTATATGATTTTATTATCACATAAGAATTCCCATTGTTAAAACCTTTTCAGGGAGGTTTCAACAGTTGGCATTTTTCATGACCATTGTTGTTTTATTTTGGCCCTTGAGTCTCGAATCTCCCTCATGTTTTGGGCCATATCACAAATTGAGCCGGTGAAACGGATGGATGGAGTGGATATAACGCAAACATCACGTTGAGCTCCTGGTTGAGGAAGACTTGTCAGGTGGGCCCCTCTACAACTGTTGAATTGTAGTTCAGCTTCATTTTAATCTACAATCAGATGACGGTAAAATCAGGGCTGTACAAGTGGTACTCACAGTGCAGTGATCCAAAACGATGATTCAATAGGACCCACCATGATGGCCCATTCACTAAGTACCGTCCAGATTGGAAAAATCCTAGCTATATATATAGGGTATATAGCCATTAATGATCACTTAAAATAAAACGGTAACAGTTTTGTTTTCGGCCACCTTTAGAAACGTTTATACTTCACGCGTTTAGTAGAATTTTGGTGCATGAAACATAACAACTGGGGCCCACAATATCAACCGTTTGGATCATGGAACAAAGGCCCACTTGTACAATCTGTAGACCGAGCGGTACTGTACAATTTCCCAGCCGCAGCATGTATATACCGTATGTTTCATTCTTCAGTTTGTACAAGGCCTATGGTTCGGTGATCCAAACCGTTCGTATGATGCATCTCACACTGGGTGACCGTCTCATTAAAAACCTGCCCGATTGAAATATCCCAGCCGTAGAATGATTAGCGTTTTCGTGATTGAATATAAACCGTTACTTCTTTTTCTTTTTTTTTTTTCTTTCTTAAAACGTCAGCACTTCTCCAATCTGGATATATTTTTGTAGGTGGGCCATCAACCATGAGACTCTCCATATCAACAGAGATTAAACCACAGGCCCCACTTGCACAAACTGAAAATCCGAAGGTGCTGCACAATAGTTCTATGCGCATGCATTGTATGGTGCATCTCAAACTATTCTCGGAGTTTTTACGGAAACGGAAGAGGGAATGCTTTTTAGTTGTCACTCACAGAAGCTCTTTAAGAACACGTAAAACCCAAGCTGCATATGAACTTTCTGCTACAAAGGTTTGCTAAGCCCACACGCATGTAAAACTGTTCCAAGATCAGCACACGTGTGAAACATCCAATCTCTCCATTAGATGGGCCTCTCAGTGTAGAAGTTACAGCCCCAAACCAGCTCAGTCTATATACTTTGAGTGGGGCCATAGTGTACCAAATACATAGATATCTAAAAATCTTGTTTTAGCCATTCATTTTTTATTTTTTCGTTCAGAGCTGGCCATTGGATGAATGGACCAGCTTAAAATCTAGGAAGTCCCATCACAATGTTATGGCCCACCTAATGGTCGGATTGGATGTTCCTCGGCGCGTGTGTAGAGAGGTTGGGCTATACACGTATGTATGTAGAAATAGAAAAGACTATGGTTAATGAAAGCAGGTGAAGGAAAGGCTGTAAAGCTGGGTAACATACAAAGTAATGTATGGAATGTGGATTGCTTGTTGCATGCGATGCCTGCTTTTACACCGTTGAGATTTTCTCTGATCTTTATTACAATTACGTAATAGATATGAATGATCTGCTTTTATGTATGTTCTTTAATTTCCTTTTATTTTATTTTATTTAATCAATCTTAAGATTAGAGGATGTCCATGTGCGATTAAGCTATGACTGTTGAAGGACGGCCAAGAAAATTTGGGTTAGGAGATTTGATCATGTTAAGTGAAGAGGATTGTTTTTATTTTATTTTATTTTATTTTATTTTATTGGGGGGGGGGGGGGGGTGGGGTGTTGTATTGATTTGCCAATACCATCAACATACCATTCAATGTCATCAATATAAAGGGAGGGGGGGGGGGGCGCATTTTGTTGTTAATGCCTTAAATTTGCCAATACCATCAACATACCATTCAATGTCATCAATATAGAGGGGGGGGGGGGGGGTTGTATTGATAGGCACATTTTGTTGTTAATGTCTTAAATTTGCCAATACCATCAACATACCATGTAATGTCATCGAGCATATATTGATGCCATTGATATATACTTGATCCCATCGAAAAAATCCAAAAAAATTATGTTGGTAGCTGGAATGATTTGGTGTTCCTACTCGTTGTCATCGAAGGACTTCGATGCTATCGAGGGTTTCAATTGGATGCCGATGCCAATTGCATAAGTGCAGTATTTGTTTTCTATTCCGATTGTAATAGTTTATATATTAAGTAGAGTAGAGGTGTATTAGGGCTCTCTAATTCATTCCTAAAGGTTCAAAGTCATATCTAGGCTTATGGAGTATATTTAAGGTTTGTTCAAATTTATAAGACTCTATTTCTCATAATTTTACTTTTATAGTGCATTAGTCACCGCTTTGTGCCATGAATTTTTGTCCACAAGAGTCTTTTCATGTAAAATTTGGATTATTTTTGTTTGGGCTTGTTTGTGCGACTGTAAGTACTTTGCTAATTTGTCGTGTTCTTCCACAATTCCCCGACATGATTAAGGACACATTAACGAATGGTGGATGACATTGTTGAATGGATCAGATTCATGGCTATGTTGAACGATAGAGCACTTGTAATTTTACTTGGGGCGCACGAATAAGGGCGCCGATGGGCTACATACAACTGGCACGTTGTTGAGGGAGCGGATTAGCTGATGCCCGGGTAAAAGCTCAGTGTGTGAGGCCCTGACCGTGGGGCCCACCTTGATATATGTGTTTTATATCCATGCCGTCCATTAGTTTTTCCAGCTTATTTTAGGGCATGGTCCCAAAATTGAAGTAGATCCAAATCTCAAGTGGACCACACTACATGCCAGTGGTTGTTGAACACCTTCCATTAAAAATTTCCTGGGGCCACCGTAATGTTTATTTGCCATCCAACCTATTGATAAGGTCATACAGACCTGGATGGAGGGAAAACACAAATATCAGCTGGATCCAAAAATTTTTGTGGCCCCCAATAATTAAGTTTTTAACGGTGGGCATTCAATCCCTACTTAGTGGTCCACTTGAGATTTGGATCTACTTATTTTTTAGACCATGCCCTAGGATGAGGTGGAAAACTGAAGGACAGCATCGATATACAATAAATACATCAAGGTGGGCCCCACGTTCAGGACCTCACTCACTATGCTGCCATCTGGCCTCTCCTAATCCGTTCCCCACTGTTAATCAGGCTACACGGAAGGTTTTGGTGTGGCCCATTTGTTTCTTGGATCTTAAAATCAAGCCCAGGACAGAGATAGATCAGTTCTAGAATGGCCCAGGTTGGAGCCCTGGACTGGGCCCCACTAGAAAATAATATTGTCATACTAGAGCCCCTGTCAGCACAATTCATCAATCAGCTCATGGTGGGCCTGAACTGGGGTTGTAAAGATCAGGCCTGACCTAGACTGTAATGGGCGTGGAAGTCTGATGTGGCCCATTGCCAGACAGGATCTTAAGATTTGTTTCCTTCTGATAAAGGAGGCCGGATCCACTACAAAGCTTTGCACTTTAAGCTTAACCTATAAGGCAATGTGTGGGGTCCACCATCATCTGGGCATGACATCCGATCCGTCTATTGTGTGTTCTTCATGATTTTATCCTTTGGTGCAAAAAATCAGACCGACCCAAAACTGAAGTGGCTACATCATGTAAAACCATGGTTAAAACCTGAAAAATCAGGTGGTTTGTCCAACATGAGTCTGAGTGGCCTTTTTTGGGGTGGTGTCATTTCATCCTGTGGTGTAGCACACCTGAATTTCAAATCTGCCATATTTTTGGATTCCATGGATTTGATGTCATGAAAAATGTTGTTTCTTGATGTCTTAAATCTATTCAGGAATAAGGTATGTCCATGTCATTAACAGATCATTCGATGCCATCTAGCAATTTTTTTTTAATTTTTTTTTACACGTACACACACTCTCACACACTCACACCGTGGTAGGCTTTCACCACCTACCCCATGGTGGGATTTCACCACCTATGGAACCCTTGACCGGGTGTTGAAACTTCTAAGAGTCTATCATCCAGCATTTTTTTATGCCATAAAACAACTGCTCGATTCCTTAGAGAATTTTCGAATTTTCTTCAATTTGGTTGCTAGGCATATTGGTCCGGACAAAAACCATCATGGTCGGCCACCCTACAAAGCTTAGTAGTGGTTCCGATTTTCAGGAAAAGGGAGATTGTGTGGTCCTGGACCGAAGAAATCCACAGTATCCTTTGCTGTTGTTCCTTCTGGTGGGACCCCTTATTCAGGCATCCAGACTTCTTTTTTTTCAGGGTCCCACTATGGATGGACCATGACCTAAAAAAAAAAATCTCCTTGGTAGGAGATTGCTAACATTTTCGATTTATAGCCTGTGAATGGATGAGTAAGAGGAGAAACAAGCAACGGCCAGCATTCATCTAGGAAAATGCCTGTGATCGGTGGCTGGGATCTTTCAAATTGAGAGTTATTTAGGCCAGGGCTAATCTGCAGCCATTCACATCAAGCAAACAGTCTGAATCTCTAAACCATGTGTCCCACTTGTCCAAAATGCAAATCCATGGTGGGTCCTACTTGACCAACAGTTCTCTGAAACTTACCAATCCAACCATTCATTCGAGTCAACCAAAAATATTGTCGATTTCCATTTAAAGGCCACAATGATTAGATGTATAGGCCCAAAATCATCCATGGAAAACTAATTTCAATAAACAAATTAAATTTAATCCTGGCCATCCATTAGGTATTCCAAATTTATTGTGGATCATCAATTAAACACCCCACCAAGCAATGCATTGGGCCAAAATACTAACATTCCAACCACGCCATTGACAACTCAAATAGGATGTGTATGAGGTCAAAATCCTAACATTCTAGCCCAACTAACTAATAATTGTTGTTTGGACACAAACCTAATTAGGGTTTATTTTGGGCAAGTTCCATAGTGCTTTTATCAATAGCAAAAATAAATTCAATAAAAATTATTTTCAAATTTAGTTGATATGGTCTTTCAATTAGGTCTTATAGGGGCATAATCCTAACATTTCAGCCCAAACTACCAGTAACCCTAATTTAGTCACAAACCAAGTTAGGACATATTTGTACGCAAAAGTGATTTTTATTTTAATTTGATCGATCCACACCATGCATAAGTCTGCCAAATACAAAAGTAATTTCAATAAAAATTATTTTGCAAATTTAGTTGATATGGTCTTTCAATTAGGTCTTATAGGGGCATAATCCTAACATGTCAGCCCAAACTATCGGCAACCCTAATTTAGTCACAAACCAAGTTAGGACATTTTTGTATGCAAAAGTGCTTTTTATTTTAAGTTGATCGATCCACACCATCCATAAGTCTTCTGAATACACCGGAGATTTCTATATAAAGACCACGCCAATCATATTTATAAGGCTAAGATCCTAACATTTTGGTCCAACTCTTTGAAAACTATAGTTTGTTCGCAAGCCGAACAAGTGCCTATTTAGGGCATGCTCGATAATACTTTTTTCAATTGAAAAAGTAATTTCAATAAATAATTTTTTCAAATTTGATCAATATGGACTTTCAATTAGGTCTTCTGTATCATTTGCCCATACTAATAAGATGTACAGGGCCATAATCCTACCAATCCAGCCCAGACTCATCGACAACCGTGGTATGGTTGCAAGTGTATGTTTGTATTACTTTTATCAATGATAAAAGTGATTATTATTATTATTATTTATTTATTTATTTTATTTTTGAATCCATAGGAATTCCAAATACACTGCATTTTCATTTAAAGACCAAACTAATTATATATATATATATATATATATATATATATATATATATATATATATATATATATATATATATATATATATATATAAGGCCAAAATCCTAACATTTCAGTCTCAACTCACTGAAAATTGTAGCTTGGTCAGAAGCTTAATAAAGGCCTATTTATGTCACATTTTATACTACTTTTATAAATGTTTCAAGTGATTTCAATAAACATTTATTTTTTTTTTCAAATTTGACCAATATGAGCTTTCAATTAGGTCTTTTGTATGATTCACCCCATGCTAATAAGATGTACAGGGCCATAATAGTAACAGTTCAGCCTAGATTGTCGGCAACCCTAATCTGGTCACAAGTAGTTAGATACTACTTTTGTCAATGCCAAAAGTGACTTTTTATAAATTTATTTTTGAAATTTGATTGATCCACGCCAGCCATTAGTCTTCCAAATATATTGTGAATTTTCATTTAAAGACCACATCAATCATGTGTATAAGGCCAGAATCCTAACATTTTAGTCCAACTCATAGAAAACTATAGTTTAGTCGCAAACCTAATAAGGGGCTATTTAGGGCATGCTCTGTACAACTTTTATCAATGGCAAAAATGATTTTAATAAACAATTTTTTTTTATTTTTTATTTACTAATATAAGCTTTGAATTAGATCTTCTGTAAAATGTGCCCCATATTAATAAAATTTCCGGAGCTATAATCATAGCATTCCAGCTCAGACAAACGGCAACCCTAGTATAGTCACAAGCCAAGTTAGGGCATGTTTATAATATTTTTATCAATGACAAAAGTGTTTTTTAGCAAGTAATTCTTTTAAATTTGATCGATCCACAGTGTCCATATGTCTTCCAAATATATTATGAATTTTCATTTAAAGACCAAACCAATCATATATATATATATATATATATATATATATATATATATATATATATATATATATATCCTGACATTTCAGTCGAAACCCTATACTACTTTTTATCAATGGCTAAAGTGATTTCAAAAAACAATTTTTGAAAATTTGGCTAATATGAGATTTTAATTAAAACTTTCAAATTTGATAAACAAAAGCAGTTCTCAATAAACAATTCTCGGAATTTGACAACATCCAAACTATTCATTAAATACACCAAACATATCACCATTTCTGCACCATATTAGTTAGATGATTTGATCCATCCAACAATTTTAGCCATCTATTCATTAGGCTGTCCAAGGATTGATTATGCTAAAAAAATAATAATAAATAACACAATTTTCAGAGAATCTTAACCATCCTATCGGGTATCAACCAAATGGATGGTTAAAGTACATTAGTGAATAGACCAAAGTTCAAGAGGGTCAGTGGTTTAGACGGTGTTGATTGACGTACAAGTACTAAGGCTGTATAGTGGATAACTCACCACCTATTTTGACCCATCCTAAGATTCCAGCTGGGCCCACTGGTGGGCTCCTATGTACGGAGTTAGGCCCGAGTGCGAAGCCCATTAGAGAATTTGAAGCAATAGGCCAGCTCTAGCCAGTTGTGGGCCCCGAACCAGTTTATGTTAGTACCCTGATTGATTTGTCAATCTAGACTGTCCATCTAGTAGGCCCTACTATGGATGGAACATGGTAGAAAAATTGCCCCAATCAAGCAATCCCAGCCATCCAACTTGAGGCCTTCAAACGGATGGTGAAATCAAAACCGGCCATAGCTGATTCGTTTCGTTTTAATTTCAACGAATGAAAAGGCTATATATATATATATATATATATATATATATATATATATATATATATATATATATATATAGAAAATGACAAAATGGTGGAGTAGCAACTTGAAAGTAAGATAACTGCATTTATTAGGCAAGACACTTATTTCATGAATTGTAAGGAACGCAATTCAAATTGCTAAGGCATCCAAACACTCTTTAGCCATTGGAAAATTCTCGTGGCAAGCTAAACCTATTGAGTTTGGAGAATGAAAAACAAAAGAATGTAAAAGATATGAAGTCTTCTAACATCCATATAAGAAATGTTCTTTCAAGATTGCTTCTGTTTACATGGAAACTTGGCTGTTGTAGGGCTGTCAATGGGCCTGAATGGTCCGTTCGAGGACCGGGCGGGGTCTAGACTACTAGGCCTCGCTGCCTGGCTCAGGCCTTAAATTTAAGCCCGTTTAATAACAAGGCCTTGCTCAGGCTTCATTAAAAGCTCACAAATGCCTTGCCAAGGCCTAGGGACCTCTTGCTTGTTCCATTACAACCCCTCGTGTAAATTATCTGAACCTAGCAGAAGGTGGGCTACAGATGATCACAGAATATGAATTTACTAGGTGGGCCACACCTATACAGTTATTCCATCGATTGTCCATAGATTTTGATTTTTTGGCCCACTGAAGGTTTGGATCAACCTGATTTTCATAGCATGTGATCATTGAAGGTGGGACAGTGTCCCACCTTTTGCAAGGATGGGATATTCTGTATGTGATGACAGTAGAAAGAAATGGTTGTATGAGATACAATCAATGTATCTGAACATTCCTCTTGTAAAATAATCACTTTATTCTGGGTTCACAAGCTTTTCCTTTTGTATGAAAAGATCCAAATGTTCCTTGGCTATTTACTTTTTCAACGTATGAAAGTTTAGACCCATGTGAAAATATCAGAAGAAGGATTATGAAGAATGACCTCCCATGTTACTTTGAATAGAATATATGAAAACTATCCTCTATTTTACATGTGTTATTTGTTTTCATGTAGGACTGCAATAAAATAATCTTGAATGGAGTAGGAAGAAGAGATGCTTTCCTTCTTTGCCATCCACAAAGCTTGTTGAAGATCCAAAGCTCTTGGCTTTTCCTTTTCTTTCCCAATTGGTATGCACTTGATAATGTGGCTCTTTGAGCGTGAGAGTTGAGGACCAAATGTTTTTAATACCGAAGGAATAAAAAATAAAAAAATCCCTCCCATCATGGTTAGAGGTGGGCATGATCTGACCCGAACTGATGGATCCGACTTGATCGAACCGGTCGAATTCAATCCGACCCGAACCGAAAGATAGGATCGGGTCGGATCGAGTAGACCCACTCAGATCCGACCGCACAACGAGTTGAGTTCAGGTCAGTAGCCAATCCAATCTGATCCGATCCGGTCAGATACTAAAAAGTGTATTTTTACTCCTTTAAAAAAAAAAAAAAAACAAAAAACAAAAAACTTTTACCCCTCTTTTCTACCCAAACGAGAATCCTAACCTGTCCCTACCCGAGTGGCGCTGCACCCATCTCGATCTGAATCCAGGCCACTCAGCAGCCCGACAACCTATTTATACCTTCATTCTCTTTCATTCATCAGGTAGGTTCCATTTATTTTTATTTATTTTTTTCTATGTATTTTCAAGCGGTGACCCACCCTGGTTCGCTGGTGGACCGCACTAGATCGGGTGCAGCCATGCAGGTTGCTGGTGGCCCGCCTTGGCACGCTGGTGGATTGCACTTCACGGTGGGTCCTGCCCTGGCTCGCTGGTGGTCCGGCCTAGGTTGGCACCTCGTTGGCTCGGTTGTAGCATCCCGCCCTATCTTGCTGGTGGTTCGGCCTTGGCTTGCTGGTGGTCCTGCCCTGGCTCGCCAGTGGTCCGGCCTTAGCTCGTTTGTGGTCCTACCCTAGGTCGTTGGTGGTCAGGCCCTGACTTGTTTAAAGAATACTCGACCCGAATCATACCCAACCCGATCCAACTCGGTTTTCTTGATAGAGTCGAACTTGGTTCGGGTCCGACTAGCAAGGAATCAAATTGGATCGAGTTAGCCCTGCTGGACTTGGTCTCGGATCGGATCAAGTTCGGGTCAAGTACTTGAAAAAATCGAATCGAGTCAAATTGGACCCTATTTAGTCCGACTGAACTTGATGCCCACCTCTATTCATCGTAGTCTGGACACTCTAAAATATTAAATTCCATACTTCTTCGTACTCCCTCAAAATTAGAGGGATAAGGTATACACACCCTGAGTACCGTGTGATGATCATTGTTACATAAGGCTCATTGCTTGCTCAAAATGTGAGTCACTGAAAAGATACCCATATCAACTGTCATGTACCCAAGTGAAAGAATGTTAGCATCTGTCGTGTGGCAATGTCTAGGTCCGGCTTCATAATTCTGTTTCAACAATGGGATTATAAGATGGAGTACTTATATGGTGTGAGTGAATGTGTGTTATGATCCACCTAATAATGATTTCGAACACTTCATGTCTGTGCAGCATCCAACCCGTCCAATAGTTTAGCCTCGTAAATGTCAGCCACATCCACACATCAAGTGAAACATACTTGTATTTTGCTATTAATTAGTGACCAAACATTACTTTCTATGGTTGTCCACTTGACAAGTACACAGGCTGATTTTTGAAGTTGAATCCAACTTATTGGAATGGTTGGACGGCACATGCACTTAATAGGTTTGTGGTTCAATTGGCTGTTATTGAGATCATTTTTATATTTTATCAATATATATATAAATATGCAATATTTATAAATAATGCTAACTTAATTATTAAAATATCGAGTGAAGTCAAATCAAAACTAGTGTGAGCCTTTGAGTTAATTAACCAACCAGATTCAACATTTAGTCAAGTCAGCTTTGGAGTTTCTAAACTGTAGTCTGAATTAATAAACCATTAGCCACCTTCCTTAATGGCCCAGATCTCTCACACTTATGTCCTACATGGACTCAAATTGCTTAGTGTATTACACACTACTAGCCTGAGTGATATGGTCCTTCATGATGTATGTGTCATATCCATGCCATCTATCTATTTCACCGTATCATTTTAGTACATGAGTCCAAATATGAGGTAGATCTAAAGCTCAAGTAGACAACACCACAAAAAGAAGTGGGGACAATGTTAAAATCTTATTTCAGTGGCCCCATGAAATTTTCAATGGTAAAATATTCACTTGAGTTTTGAATCTACCCCAATTTTGAGCTCATGCGGGTGAAATGATTTGGCAAAATAGAGCGAGGATAACATTACTTCACGGTGGGGCTCACATAACTTTACCACCTCAGCACACTACCCAGGTCGGTGGTGTGTGCTACACTACACAATCAAAGATTTCTGAAAGGTGTTCGGCCCTGCTGTCACAGTAGTCGTTCATTGATTCAACTTTGAAGTTGTGATGGCACCATTAGATCTTCTCCACGTGTCATTCAAAGGGGCTCAGTCATGGACGCTGGGATAGTACCCAATCCGTGTCCATCCCTCAATCATTGAGCTTTTTAATTTAGCTGTATTACACCGACAACTTGGAAAGTTGTTTTTTAACTCAACATTATTTTAATAAAATCAAAATAAGGCCATAGACCTCAAAAACCACCATCATCCCCTTTCACATTGTCGGCTGCCTCGATCCCCTCATTCAACGGTCAAGATCTTTCACTCATTAAAAAAATCAACACGTAGAGAATGACCAAATTCCTGTTTTAATTGTGTTTTGAGAGCGTATATATATATACCGACCAATGGGACTTTAGCCTTTGGATTTGGTGTCAACCATTGGATGATCCAAACCGTTTATACGATGGGCCTTATCTTGGATGGGTGGTATTTAAAATTTATATATATATATAGAGAGAGAGATTATTTAAAATTCCACTGTCCTGGATGTATAATGACTCTGATACCAACTTTAAGTGCAAAGTTGCCTAATAACCCACCGATCTTGTGCATCCATCGGCTTGGATTATAATCATGCAGTGTCTGGTAATAGACTCAGTTCTGATAGGAGCTCTATAGGGCCACCACGAATATGTGTTGTCCAACTATGACTGGTCATTTTAGTGCATGAGCCAAAAAAGAGGCAGATCCAAGGCTCGAGTGGACCATACATGGTAATGATGATAATGAAGCCCTCCATTGAAACTTTCCTAGGACACATAGTTATGTCTATTTGCCATGCAACATGTTCTTAACTTCACATGGACCTAAAAGAAGGGTGTATACGCACGTTACACAGATATCAGCTCCATCAAACTTTTGCAGCTGCTGCCAATTTTTAAGTCTTAGTGTATGCATGTTTCAATCATACACGAGGCCACACATGTCACTGAAGAATGTATTTGGTTAACATGTGTGATATACAAAAGTCGTACTCAACTCAATATTTGATTGGATGCTAGTGCCCCCATATTGAAATGAACCGTTTAAGATCAAATTCTAAGACTTAGCAGCTTTCTCAACCACAGATAATAATGGTGATCAAGCGATTTGTAGAAGGATAGGAGGGATTATTCCTTCTTAACGGATTCCTTTTGCTTTGTGTATACATACTTTTCTTTAGCCAATAATTACACCTAATGTACTTCTCAACTAAGCGAAGAAGAACTTATCAAAAATAAAAGGGCTAAAACAATGCTAGTTTTTGTTGAGTTGATCTTGATTTTCAAATCATCTCATAATGTGGGCCTCAAAGAGAATAGGCTAGCAACATTGAGTTGTTAAGAAGGCCAGATGAACTCTTTACTAATGAGCAACGATCAGATAAGTCCGAACGTTGGCGTTGTGTAGGTCTCTCTGTGGCGTATGAGTTCCATCTGACCTGTCCATTAGGTGATCAAACCATTTCAGACCTGGATCCCAAAATCCAGGCTCATCCATAACTCAGGTGGGCCACACCAAAGGGAATAATGCTAGACATTGAGGGTGACAACAACAATAGAAACTTCTAAATGCTATTGTGTATATGCTGTCCACTCATCACTTGCGACCCTCCAGGATTAAGGGAACACCAAAACTCTGGTGGGCCACACACTGAATATCTAAGTTTTATTCTTGGCTGTACATTGATCGCTGTGTCGTACCTGAGCCGTGGATCAAGAATATGGTTGGCTGCATGGTGAATGTAAGGAGGCGCACCAGATGGACGGTCTAGATTGTTTTATGCAGCGCCTTATAAAATACCCAAGCAATTTAAGCCCACCATCTGTATAAATGATATCCACTCCGTTCATTCAATGACCTCATCGATGATTGATCCCGGCCCAAAAATCGTCCAGATCCACAACTCAGATGGACCAAGAGAATAAAGGACAATGGATATGAGATGCCAACCATAGGTTTGAATGTGGGGGCACCATGGTGTGTATCTTTCATCAAACCCGTTCATCAGATGTAACACACTAGGATGAAGAGACAGTAGAAAAATCATCCCGATACAGAACTTAGACAGTCCACAACGCGTGATCTTAGAGGTTTTGGGCCAAATTTTCATTGTTCCCATTGGTTTGGCCCATTTGATTTCTTTATCGTTCTGATATTTTAATACACACGTTGAAAATGAAGGTTATCACCTGATGGACGGAGTAGATTTCACATTATACAACACGATGGGCCCCAAAGAGCTTCTCTTCGTCAAACAGGTGTTGCAAACGATTCAGGTCGCAGAAACGGTGGGTTTGAATGGGCACCGATACTTCGCAACGTATTCGCACCAGGAGAGGCTGAATGGTTAAATTTCCATACAATTACAAGTGGCAGGTTTCTGCTGTATCTGAGCCATTCACTTGTTGGGACCTACTATCTAGATAATTTATATGGGAGTATGAGTTATACTCCTCAGGTGGGTCACAATCCATGGCAATATGGACGGTATATGAACACTATATATTTGTCCAACGCCTGTGGGTCATATGATGAACGATTTTTCTAGCCTGATATTTTCAGGTCTAGATCCACCTATCACATGGTCAAGATGTCGCACATATATGTACAGTTAGCACGTGTGCCGCGAGGAAACTCTTTAACATCTCCTCGCATTGAAACTAATTTATCAAGGTCAATAAAGAAATCACCGAAGCGGAAAGCCGGATAGACCACGTGTAGAATGATTAAGAAGAAAGGTCAAAGGGCCCCAGCTCCCCAAAAGAGCGGTGGATGTACTATCCACGTGTCCTCATCTCTCCGTCTTTTGAGATTGCCCTCATTTCCCGCATGCGTTCGTGACCAGTGACCGAATCTTTGCTTTTCCTTCGCCACGAAATCCGTAGGCAATATACGGGGAAAAATATGACTAAGACGAGTATGACGTGGCAATATCTTATTGGCAGACGCCAGTTTTACTTCCGTTTCCGTGCTTATTAAAAAATAATAATAATTAATTTCATTCAGTACAGCTTTCCGTTTTCCGCTCTGAGAAAAGCCTTGAGGAAGTGGATTGTCCGTGGCACGACATGGTCCATGCTCTGTGGGGCCCACTGTGATTTATGTATTTCATCCAAGCGGTTCATCTGTTTTTCCAGATCATTTTGTAGAAATACACCAAAATTTATTCAAGTACAGATCTCAATTGGATCACACCACAGAAAACAGTGGGGATTGAACACACCGTTAAAAACGTCTTGCCGACCACAGATTTTTTGGATCAAGCTTATAATTGTGTTTTCCCTTAATCCAGTTCTGTGTGACCTTATGGACAGGTTGGATGGTGAATAAAATGACATGGTGGGCCACAAGAAGTTTTTGATGGTGAGCGTTCAATCCTCACTGTTCTTAGAGGTGTGGTCCACTTAAGATTTTTATCTGCTTATTTTTTTCAATCATGACTAAGATGATCTGAAAAAACGTATGGACGGTGTGGATGAAACTAATGAATAACGGTGGGTCCCACAGAGCTTCGGCCACGTGGTGCTACAGGCAACCCGCTCAAGCTATGATACTCTGGCAGAGTGCGCTGGACGATACGCAGGCACCTAGAAATTACTAGGAAATTGAATAAGTGGCATACAAGTAATCAAATTAAACCGTTCAATTTATGGTACCTAGTGTTGATGTCATGAAACAAAAAATTAGTCTTATTTTATTTAGATCGAGTATCGGATTAGTGGGTATTTAATGGACAGTTAGAATGAAAATATCCAACGGTTCTATTTCCACAAACAAGTCTCCACGAATCAGAGGCTAGGATGGTTCAACCAATATGATCTTAGGAATGTGATTTAGTCACATTGGTATGGACAATGTATGCGGTTTTGTTCGAGTCAATCTCTGTCAATTGTACAGTTCTGATTGCCTATGTATCTAGTGCCATACGCAGCCTGTTTCAATGCAGTTTTGAATTGTGGACCATCTATCAGGAGGGACAATAGATGAATAATTCAGATCTCTTAAACATACCACAGGTTTTCCTAATTCCGCACACAGGCATGCATTAACATCTTAGCTTTTGATCAGGTGGGCCACACTATCCAAGTGATTTCGTTCGTCCTGCCCCCGCTCGTCTCCAGCTGGGAACGGGCAGGAGCTTCGAGTGGCCACCGTGATGTATGAGTCTTATCCACACCGTCCATCCATTTTTTCCTATCATATTAGGATAGGATATAAAAAATGAGGTAGTTCCAAGACAGATGTGGACTACAAAATAGGGATTAAACTCTTACCGTTGAAAACTTCTTGGGGGCCACAGAAGTTTTAGATGGAGCTGATATTTCTGTTTTCTCTTCATCCAGGTATATGTAACTTTATGAATAGGTTGGATGGAAAATAAACATTACCGTGGGCCCTAGAAAAGTTTTAACGGTGAGAATCATTATCAAAGCTTCTTCCTGTGGTGTGGTCCACATGAGGCTTGGATCTGCCTCAATTTTAGGTTTATACCCTAAAATGAATGGACGGTGTGGATAAGACCCATAAATCACGGTGGCCACTCAAAGCTCCTGCCTGTTCCCAGCTGGAGACGGGTGGGGGTAGGATGCAATCCGCGTCCGAGTGAAACGGCTAGATATTTTGAGGCGAAACGTGTAGGAAGCGGATTGGTGTGACCCCCACGCCACCCAGCTAGGTGGTGCTGGGTTCTGTGTGACCCACCGTGATGTATGTGCTTTACATCCAAGCTGTCCATCCGTTTTTCCAGCTTGCTTTAGGGCGTTAGCAGAAAAATGAAACAGCTCCGAAGCTAAAGTGGAACACACCACAAGAAACGGTGGGGATAATGACACCCACCGTTGAAACCTTCCGTGGCCCACCGTAATGTTTAGTTTCCATCCAACCTGTAGATAAGGTCACATAGACCTTGATAAAGGGAAGACACAAATATAAGCTTGATCCAAAACATCTGTGACCCTCAGCAATTATCCAATGGCATGCGCTCAATCACCACTGTTTCCTGTGGTGTGGTCCACTTGAGATTTTGATCTGCTTCATTTTTAAGTTCATGCTCTAAAATGAGTGTTAAAAACAGATGGACGGCGTGGATTAAACACATACACCACGGTGGCCCCACAAGGCCGAACACCACCTAGCTGGGTGGTGATCTAGGTGGCACTGGGATCACCACGCGCACGCGTGTTGCACATTGACGCCACACGTGTTCCTTTGTGTGGACAAGCAAGACTCCACACACGTGTGGAATCAGCAGACATCAGCGTCCCACGTGTTAATGTGGTTGATCGAACTTTTCCTGATCTTTTTCAACTTCCGCAGTGGGGCCCACTAGATGGACGCTCTCTTTCACTCAGGTAAAACCTAAGGCGCGCTTCCAAGATATTTCCTGTCGAGAGTCTTTCGACGGCTCTTTTCCTTTTTGTTTTGGTGGGCCTCTGTTCGCCAACAGAAAGAAGGACAGGCTCCCATACCCCTTCTTCATAATTGCCTCTCATTGTTTGAAATACGTGAATGCAACGGATGCGCGCAACCATACCCTTGCCCCTTATGACCCACCATGTATTTGATCAAGACCGTTCATCTATAAGGCCCCATCGTAGATTGGATGCATTTAAAAAATTAATGCTACCCATTAGAGCTCTTCTAGTCCGTTAAAGGTTGACAATAAAAAGAAGAACCAACGGTCTAGAGTCAACTTACGTCCATGGCCTACCTGTGATCGTAGTACTCCGATTTTTTTCTATCGTGATTTTCATGGTGTCCCTCACCTGATGAATGGACCGGATCTCACCATAGTATGCTATGTTAGCATGTATGCTGCAAGTGTTTTCAGTCCGTCCTGGTGCGATGAATTATCTCAGCATTTCGCACACGCTTTGTGGACAACTCATGGAAAGATCCTGACCTCCATTTTTGAGGTCGCAAAGACGTGAACGTGTTTCCATCTTTTAATATGCAAATCTGAGAAATATTGAAGCGAATTGTTTTCGCGAAAGATGGAAGAGCTGTTTCACGGCACACGTGCTACATGACATATGTGTTGGATGTGCAGGCCACTCATCACTAACACATAAGGATCTCAATGCATTGCTATGTGGAAAACGCACCACGTTTCATCACTAAAGTCATGGGTTCAAGTCCCCATGTGGGGCTGTGTGCTACATATATATTCTTAGTCATGGGTTCAAGTCCCCATGTGGGGCTGTGTGCTACATATATATTCTTTTATTTAATCGTCCATATAAATGGGCTGCCCTGATTTTTTAGGTCAAGGCATATTCACAGTGGACTACAGTCTTAAATTTTACATGGTATGACTATATAAGTAAGACATATAAACGGTAAGCGTTTAGTCCTCACTTGTATAGCCCACAAAAATGAGCCAATGGAATGGATGGACGGAATAGATATTATTGTAGTTTGATTTCAAATTTGGTCACATAACTAGTATGGCATGTCAGAATTGAATGTACGGATCAATACGAATCGAACAGGTATGACTCCAAGCGCCAATATAAGCAAATATGTTAGAAAACGATTATTTATGACCAAGTTTTAATAAAATTAGCTGTTTATTCAGTCACTTGCAAAATGTTACTTCAAATAATTTGTCGATAGTCAAATGGTGGGGTTCGCCCTACAAAAATAGCTCACAAGTCTACCTTCAATATGAAAAGACTTTTTCTTATAATCAGTTATGGAGAACAACTACATAATACCTCTCTGCATGAAGAACTTTGTTTAATGTCCGAACTGAATCCAACATATCAGCAAGTAAAAATAAAAGATTACACTAAAGAACATAAACGATTGATAATTGAAGCGATAGTTGGAAGATATAGATTTCATAAGGTTTGATTGGTATAAGATGATTTTTTTTCTAAATTAATTAAACTAATTATAATATCAAAGTGATCATCATGATGTTTTCTACATTTTAACGGTTGTTGCTATAACTGTTTCAGCACTTCTAATCTTCTCGAACCTTCGTTCTAAACGTACAACTGATATAAATAATCACTCTAAGCCTTCTTAGTGACTCAGCCATATTGTACTTAATTACTGATGCTTTATGATGACGTGGCACTACTCAATAAAATGCATACCGGCATCTCAACTGATTTTAAAGACACCACGTGTCTCGAGTGGTATCACGCTTATCTCTTTTGATAATGCAAACCAGGTTTTGTAAATATTACGGAATTGATATTAAAGCCCTCTTCTTTTGATACCTACATGCATTTTGTACTTTTTTAAACACAATTTTATATAAAAATGGAGTAGAAATGGCAAAATGAATCAAAAGCGTCGGTGTAAATAATTACTTGTTAATCTGATCTTATTCACTAATCCTACAGACAGCAGAGTTTGCAATCCATCTGCATATTCTGATTAGGTCCTGATCATCCCTTTTGATATCTAAACAATTCCTTTGATTATGGGCCATCTATCATTTTGTGGACCATTGATTGAAAGGTCAGGATCTTTCCATCGTGAAAAATATACTTGAGGCAGCCAACATCAGCCCAGTGTCATGAGACAAACATGTTTGAATCACCTAACCATGGCCCCACACATACCTAATACCGCACATCGAAGAATTATGTTTGCTGGTGAGCGGTCCCTATGATTACTGGCTTACTGCGTTTGTACACACCAAAACATGTCTAAGATGGCATCTGAATGTGAGATGACAGCCATCCATCAGATGGGCCCCACCTAATATATTCCCATTCAGATATATCAGGTTGGATAATGTTTGAAACAAAATAACGGCTTCTCTATCCATTTGTTTCGTGAGGTCTGGCCCACTTGATCAATGGATCGATAGAGTTGTGGTGAAAGTATCCCACTTTGAAAATTCACCGTTGGAAATTTCACCACAACTGACTATTGTGTAAGAACTCGTTACGATTGCACATGGGCCCAAAAACAGATTTGATAGGATAATCATAGCCATTTATTTTATGGGCATGCAAAATGGATGGTAAGAATATACAAATGGTCTATTATTCGTATTGGCCCTCGTTTGAATGGCTGTGATCATCCCATGAGAGAGATAATGGGCCATCTGTAGTCGATGGTGGAACCTCCTCTCCAATGGGCCACGTTGGCCATGGTGGGCCCTCTTTGGCGCTGAGAATAAGGCCCCATTTGTTAAATCTGAAGTCTAAAGCCTGAATCTAAATCGAAGCTTTGAATCTAAAATCAAGCTCGAATATGAAATCAAGTCAAAAACTTGTTTGATAATTATACAAATCAAAAATTAAGTACTGAATTTGGAACAATTTGTTTGTTAACAAACATCTGAAATGTCTGAAATATGTTAATTTGACACATTTGCCCCTATCTCCTATTTGGAAATGTTTTACACCTGATGTAGATTTTCCACGAACTTTGATCTCCTTTAAATCGACTGTATAACTTAGAGCTCAATGAGCGTCAGCGTTATATAGCTACTGTTTCCTCTCGTGTGGCTCACTCGAGTCTTGGATCCACCTCATTTTTTGTCGCTTGTAGTAAAATTAGCTTGCAAAGCAAATAAACGAAGTATATTTCCTAAAAACATAGTGGTGGGCCCCACCCAACATCCTTGTGCAGGAACTTCCTGCGAACAGCTTTCGCAGAAAATCCGCATCCATCCAATCCGCGCCCGATGTACCACACGGAAAACCGATTGGCTAGTCCCGCTGCCACCCGCCAATGGTTGATGGTCAGTGCTCTATGGGCCCCACCATGATGTATGTGTTTCATTCATGCTAATGTCTGATGGTCAGTGCTCTATGGGCCCCACCATGATGTATGTGTTTCATCCATGCTGTCTATATATTTTTTCAGATCATTTTATAGTATGAGACAAAAAATGAGGTAAATCCCAATCTCAAGTAGACCACATTACAGGAAACCGTGTTGAATGAGCTTTGCCCGTTGAAAACCTTTTGGGGGCCATAAAAGTTTTGGATCAAGCTAATTTTGGTTTTTTTCGTTTTTACTTCATCTTGGGAATGTATGACCTAATCAACATATCGGATGTCAAATAAACAGTACAGCGGGCCCTAGGAGGATTTTAATGGTGGATATCCAATCATTATTATTTTCCTATGGTGTGGTGCACCTGAGATTTATATCCCTCTTATTTTTGAGATAAAGACATAAAATGAGATACGTAAAAATATATGAATGGAATGGATGAAACATATGCATCATGGGGGCCACATAGCACCGACCACCTAAGCATATTGGAAACACATACATATTGGGAATATTTCAACTGTGGACATTTAGTTATCATGTTTTCGGCCTACCTAAGCATTGGTTACTGTTCATCTTTGGCCTCATGTCCTAAAATGAATTCACAAAATGGATGGACGGTGAGGATTTCTCACAAACATCCCAGTGGCCCCACCTGCGTTCCCAGCGAAGGAACTTCCCGCAAAAGGCTTTCGCAGGAGATCCGTCCAAGACGGAAACAGATTGCCTACTCCCCCAGCCACAGTGGTGGGTGCTCTGTTAGCCCCTCCATGATGTATGTGTTTCATCAATTCCGTTCATCTACTTTTACGGATCATTCTAATGCTTCAGCCCAAAAATTAGAAGGATATAAATCTCAGGTAGACCACACAATAGGAAAACAATAATGATTAGATATGAATTATTAAAATCCTCCTAAGGTCCACTGTACTGTTTATTTGACATCCAATCTTTTTATTAGGTCATACAGACCCAGATGAAGGGAAAAAACAAAGATCAGCTTGATCCAAAACTTTTATGGGCCCCAAAAGGTTTTTAATGGTCGACGCTCATTCAACATTGTTTCCTGTAATGTGGCCCAATTGAGATTTTTATATACCTAATTTTTTGTCCCAGGCCATGAAATGATCTGAAAAAATAGATGGATGTCATGGATGAAACACATACAACATGGTAGGGCCCACAAAGCACCGACCACCAGCCACTGGCCGGTGGCAGTGGGACGCGGATTTACTGTAAAAGCCTTTCGCAGGAAGCTCCTGCGCTTGAAACTTAGGTGGGGTCCACCGTAATTTTTTTTCAGAAATCCACTCCGTCCATACGTTTTGGGAGCTCATTTTAGGAGTTGAAACCAAAATCGAGCACAATACAAGACTCAGGTGGGCCATACTAAAGGAAAAGGTGGTTAGGAAAATTTCGACCGTTGAAACCTCCCTAGGTTCGAAAGTGATGTTTAAATGCCATCCATACCGTTAATAACGTCATTTTTACTGTGATGAACTGAAAACACAAATAATACCATGATTCAAAACTATTTAGGCCCCATGAATATTTCAACTGTAGACGTTCAATTATCACATTTTTGGCCCCCTTGAGTATTGGAGACGGTTCATTTTTGGTTTCATATCTTAAAATGAACTTAAAAAATGGATGGACGGAGAGGATTTCTCACAAATACAACAGTGGGCCCCACCTGGTTCCCAACACAGGAACGCCTTTGGCAGGAAATCCGCGTCCGTGGCAGTGGGAGTAGCCAATCCGCTCCGTAGGCGGCGTCTCTAACGAGGACGCGGATTGCGTGCTATCCCCCTGGCCCGAACGGCAAGCGATTACAGTGGCGGGCCCACCATGATGTATATGTACATCCAAACCGTCGATCCCCTTTCTCAGATTATTTGAAGGCATGAACACAAAAATGAGGCAGATCCAAAGCTTAAGTGGACCACACCAAATAATAATTTTGGTTGCATTAAAATGCACTAGTTGCATTAAATGCAGGAGTCATTTGTGATGTGGTCCATTTGATCATTGGATCTGCCTCATTTTTGTTTTGATGCCTTAAAATAATATGAGAAAAGGGATAGACGGTTGGGATGTACAGATACATCACGTTGGGCCCGCCCACAAAATTGCCCGTTCGGACCTAGGGACGGGCGGGGGTAGTACGCAATTTGAACGGTTCAAAGAGATCGAAGTTACATGGGCCACTGTGATGTTTTTTTACCATCCAACTTATTCATTAGGTCATGTAGACGTGGATGAAGTGAAAACACAAATTTCAGCTTGATCTGAAACTTCTCCAGCTCTCAATAAGTTTTTAACGGTGGACATTCAAGCCCCACCTTATGGTCCAATTAAACATTGGATCTGCTTCTTTTATTGGATCACACCTTAAATTACCTGAAAACGTTGATGGACGGTGTGGATCAAACATATAAATCACGGTGGGGCATAAAGAAGTTTCACATGTTAAAAGGTTGATTTTGTATTGCGCGGAAAATTTTGGTATAACTTGAAAAGGGATACTTTTGGAAGAAAAAAATTTTGTTTAACAAAAAATCATGGAGCACATTCCGCGTTCACCATTAAGCTAGACTCCTATCACAGAAAGAATTCAGTGAAAAACCACTTAGCGCTTTCCGTCTTCTGCGTTAACAACTCATTAACAAACACCACTAAACACGGAAAATTTTCCCATTTCGCGTAAAGTGCAAAAATTAAGCGTTAACAAACACAGCCTAAGTTGACAATGGGAACGCAGTGGATCACTGCTCTCCAAATTCAATAAAGGGTATATTGGTCTTTTCTTAGATGTGAACACAAACTAACCTTCACCTTGCATATGCAAAATCTAAAACAACCTGGTCCAAGGGCATGTGGGGGCCCATCACAGCTACCACGTGGGGCTTGCTCCCACCATTGTTGGCACCCATGTGAGAGATCCCAACCATTCAAACATTATTGGTATTTTGTAGAGTTGATCACATTTCTAGGAGAAAAGTGTAAGGGACCGAAAGCACGCCGAGATTAATCAAGCAAAGTACTCCAATCACACAATTAAGTTTAAACACAAATAATTTGATTTTAATGTGGAAAAATGGTGGCACGAAGTAACAGTAATTAATACACTGTGAAAGCAGAAAATTAGAAGAGAGAGAGAGATTACTAATGCCTCGAATTTCCTAAGTTATGCCCTTTGAAACCCTTAGGAATGAATTTAGAAAACCTAGAACACCTCTCTATGCTATCCAAATTCGATTACACCCATATATATAGCATCTATGAGAATCACAATCAAAATCAGAAACAAATCCCGTGCGCAATCATGCGTACATGCTCAATGATATCGATAAATTGTCGATGGCATCGCATTGATAAATCACCGAAACGTTCTAGTAATAAGATATGAAGTTTTCAAATTTTTCCGATGGCATCGAGCACCTATTTGATGGCATCGAACAATGCTAGAGTAACCTGCCAATGGCATCAACAAACTCCGTTACTCACATATATAAGACATCGACAACAAAAAAAAACATGCAACTATTTAAATTCTTTTTAAATAAATCCAACTTTTGGCTAACTGAAGTTCCAATTGTGCCCTACTTAATGAATGATCAAGATCAAACACCCTGTCCCTCCATCCAACGGTGGAAACAAGGCCCAACATTGCAGCTATGATGTGGGGCTCACATTCTAGCAAACCCCTCATGGAATATCCCAGTGTTGCTTCTTCCTAAACCTGTACACAACCACACTCCATTTTGGGAAAATGACCAAAACACCCTTTAAATTAAAGGGTATCTAACCCTACGATAGTAGCCTTCTCAAAATAATGTAACGCTTGTTGGTAGGTTAGCTGGCAAAAGAACTAAGCTGGCTCAAGATTTCAAAATAATAATATTCTCCAATATTTAAAATTTTAAAATATCATAATAAAATAACATTTTTTCAAAAACAAGAAAATAACGGGACGCGGGTTGCAGTTGTTGAGCCCTTTTTGAAAAGGTGGTTGGCAAGGGATCCACCACCCTCTAATCTTCCCATCCAAGCCTTCCTGTTTCTCTCTCTCTCTCTCTCTTTCTCTCCTCTTTTCTATAAAAACCCTACAATCCCACCTCCCATTTCTTCTCATAGGGTTTTCTATCTTCTGCGAGGTTCTACAACCTCGCAGAAACAAAGAAACCCAAAAATCCCTTCTATTACCTTCATTTCTAGTCTTCTTCATTTTTACTCCCATCTCGATTAAAACAAGAAAACCCAAAATTCCATTCGACCACATTCGTTTCTTGTTGGTCCTTTGATTTCTTCTCTTTTACTCTATCTCAGCTATTTTTGAGATTACAAGCTCGACCTTTTATTATATCTTATATGCCTGCTTTGTAGAAATAACAAAACCTAGAAACCAGCTGGATTGCATTTGCTTTTTAATGCAATTCGGCTTCATGGGTTTTCAGATTCCTGGCGTTTCATGTTGTTTTGATTGATTTTGAAAGTAAATACTCAATCTTTTATTATATTTCGTGTGTGTCGGCCATTTATTACTATTTATTACTAGACATGGAAGTACATTCTCGTGTGAACTCCCATGTAGCCAAAAGACTATGGAATTTCATAAGGATTGCCTATTTTATGATGAGGAAAGGGTTAGTTTCGAAGCGAAAAATCATCATAGACATGAATTTGATGATGAAAAGGGGGAAAGTCCTTGGAAAATCGTTGGGGAATCTCATGTTCCATCACAACCATCCGCGAAGCGGGCCGCGTGGCTTTGGCGTACAGGATTATGAATTTTCATGTAGTAATAGCCCAAATCCTGTTTTTTTCCACGTTGGTAAGCGAAAACATCACCACCACTACTTTCCTTCGATTCCCTGCATCAACGGCCCAAATGAACCAGAAGAGTCCGACGAGCCGAAGGCCGTGATCATGTTACCCAAGATCGACTACTCGCCGGATTATTCAGACAACTTACAGACGGACGTGCCGGATCTTGCCGTCGGCGAGAAATTGAGTCCCATGGTCTCTCCATTCTCCGTCAGAGTATCCAATTATTCATCTGATGATGAGAATGATAGTGGGGCCCGCCAGGTTGATAGGGAGGCTGAAGAATTCATCAGGAGCTTCTACGAGCAACTGAGGGTCCAGAGCCGGACAGCTTTGCTACAATATCAGGAAAGGCAATACCAGGAGATGCTAGCAAGGGGGACCCACTAGAGTGGCCGTGATCATCATCATCACCTTCATCTTCACCGTACATAAATGCATGGATGCATATATAAATAGTTGTGTACTTTCTCTTTGAAATCTTCCAACGGTTTTATATGTGGAGATGGTTTGTTACATGGTATGCATTTTTATGTATACATTTCTATAGTTTTTTTTTTTTTTTTTTTTCTAATCTTTATTTTTAATATGTAAAACCATGTATTGATTTCTTTATTAGAATGGTGTGGACAGTTAAGTACGTGAATTATTAGTACAATATATATATATATATATATATATATATATATATATAGAGAGAGAGAGAGAGAGAGAGAGAGAGAGAGAGAGAGAGAGAGAGAGAGAGAGAGAGAGAGAGATGGGGCCGACCTCATGTGAAGTTCCCGTGAGGTCGAGCTACGTGGACCCCACTGCAATGTGTGTCGAACATCTACCCCATCGGTCAGGTGCACCATTCCATGGTGGGTCACTGGCTTAAAAACAAGTCAATCTATGACTGGGTGGGCAACACCACATACAACACTTGAGAAGGGTTACCCTCCCATTAAAACATTCATAATCATTTATTAGGCCTACATTGATGTGGTTCACAAATTTAGACCATCCATTGTGTGTTCCCCACTTGGATGAGGAATCAGACCAAGTTTAAGCCGCCTCCAAAACTCTAGTGGGCCCACCAAGTACTGTTATACGTTTTAAGCATCTCTTCTTATGATGTTAAATGGTATGGCCTGCCTGAGTTCCAAATACAGCTGATTTTTGAGATATCCTATAACTTAAAAGGGACCCATCAAATGCACAGTGTTGATGTTCGACACACATTACTGTGGGGCCTACACAGCGACCTCATGGAAAGTTCCCATGAGGTCGACCTCATAGTACCATTTCCCCCACACACACACATATATATATATATATATATATATATATATATATATATATATATATATATATATGAAATGTTTGGGTTGAACTTTTTCAATGTGACCCATTGAAAAGGTTGCTTGGTTTGAAAGGTTATGTTTTTCTTTTGGTGTGAGAAATGATGTTTGAATTGTTTTTTAAATTTGAATTTACCTTTTGCTTTTGCGGTTTTAGAATTTGTTAGGCCCATCACAGATGATCACATGCAAGAGGTTTGACTTTCACATGTGTAGGATGTGTGAAAAGGATGGGCCCACCAAGATTATCATGGGATATGAAAATTAGGGAGATCTAATTATTGGGTTGGTGTCTAAATCAATGGACGGATGATGGTATGACTCGGTGTACTGGTGTGGTCCATCCAATGAGTGGATCGGACTGATTTTCACGTCAGGTGATCATCCGTGGTTTGATCGGCATTTTGAACGGTTCAGAATCTTAGACATGTGATAGTTTGGTGAGGAAGAAGAGATGGGTGTGGAAGTTCACATAGAGTGGCTGCATGTGATCATAATCTTGGATTGCTGTCAGTTGGACAGAAACCGTTTACATGCCTCTTTTCCGCAGCTCGTGAAACGCAGAAGGGGTCCACCATGTTGTATGTGTAAAATCCACTCCGTCCATCAGGTGAGAATAATTATTTGGATCTGAAATATAGTAGATAATCCTGATTAAAATCTTACATGGGTCACACCAATGGGAACAATGTAAAATTGCTCCCAAAACCGCTAAGTTCACAAGGTGTGGACGGCCTGAGTTTTGTAACATGATAATATTTGAATTTTTTCTTCATCCTAGCGAATTACACCAGATTAACGGATTCGATTAAGAGAAACACTATGCTGGCCCCACAAACAACCTATGGTTGATATTGCATCTGTGGTGCGGCCCATATGAGTTTCTGATTAAGATGATTGTTCGTCTTACAACTAACATGTACGATAGAACCTGATAGACGGAGTCGATTTTACACATACGACATGGTGGGCCTCACAGACTACGTTGTTATACACACTAGGTAAGCCCACATGAGACTCTACACGAGGTTTGGTGGCACGTTCGTATATTCCAGTCGTCAATCAGGTGGGCCCAGCCGTTTAGATCGGTTGCTTGAAAAGAAGGGTTGTTAGCTGTTTCAAGTGGGCCACAGGTGTCCAATTGTACGTTGGATGGGACCTTCGGAGGTTTATTGTTTTTGACCGTTCTTGCCGTCTGTTGATTTGGCCGGCCTAATTTTTGGACGGTTCAGGGAGATGGTGAAACCCAATTGATGCATCCCTTGGATTTTCCACACATGAACCTAGTTAGCACGTGTGGCTTATCTAGACACACGTGAGAGGTGTCGGGGAACTGCGAACTAATCATAGAGACTTCAAATTTAATATAAAAAAACCTTTGCGTGAAAAAATCAAATTACAAAGCAACCATAATACACCATGAAAGTAGAAAACTACCAGAAATAGAAATTACCTGGTTTTAATAACCCTCGAATCTCTTCAAGTTATTCCCTTTAAATCTTAAAACAAATTAGAAAACTCACTTAATCTCTATGATATCTCACATATCCCAATTACATTCATATATATAACATATATGAGAATTATAACCGAAATTAAAAACAAATCACGCACTTATGCAATTCTGTGCATGCGCTTGATAGAATTTCAATGAACGTAAAGATCCATGCATAAAATGACTCAGTTTTCAGTTCGTACTGGTAGTTTGGCCCACTTAATTTTTTGATCTCTAGCATTTTTGAGTTCATGTCCTAAATTGAGCTTGCAAGGCTAGACGGGACCTATATCACCGGTGTGGTTTGGGTGGATCCCCGGATTCACTGAAGTTGTTGGATCCCTGACTGTGGGGCCCACTTTGATGTATTTTACTAATATCCACACTGGCCATCCATCTTGAAAGATCATTTTAGATCATGATTTCAAAAATGACACAGATCCAAATATTAAGTGGACCATACCACAGGAAACAGTCGCAATTGAATCAACACCATTAAAAACAATATGGACCAACCGAATGTTTCTTTGTCATCCAACCTGTTAATAAGGTAAAAAATACCTGGTTGAAGAGACCACAAAAATATCAGCTTCATTCAAAACTTTTGTGGACTACGAAAAGTTTTTACCGGTTTATTACCACTATTTTTTGTATTATTGTTCAACTGAGGTTTGGATCTGCTTCATTTTTTGCATCATGCCCTAAAATGAACTTTCAAAACGGATGGACGGTGTGGATATAAGGAACATACATCAAGATGGCCCCACGCTCAGGGATCCCTCCCACTTCGGTGGATCCGGGGATCCAACGAAGCATAATGGTAGGTCCCACACCCTGTAACCCACAAATCTCTGCTATTGTGGGGCCCATTATATCAACGGTTCAGGTCATGCAAGGGACGCTATGCATATCCTCTCTCTCTCTCTCACAGAGAGCAACCTAAGCCTGTAAAAGAAGGCAAAAAAGAAGAAAAAAAACAAACAGATGCACCAAAACCGAAGGAACGGTAGCTGACAAGTCACGAAAGACCTGCCAAGGTATCCACTCATGAAAGCTGGTGTGGCCCACCAAAATTAGGATACGCCATCTTGCCAACCACACATTCTTTGGCTTTGCCTCCACCTGCTGTATCTAAAAATATCAGGAGCCTTGCCAAGCATACACACGTGTACAAGGGACATCCAAGGGGCCAAAATGTACACGTGCTAGATCCAAGCCATCCATCAAATGGGTCCTACCATTCAGACTACCTTGACGAAAACTCAGGCCATTCAATTCACTGGTTGAGAGATAATTTCTCTAAGCCATCATTTTGTTTCAAGAATCATGGCATGTTTCACTAAGCAGGCTAGCCTGATTTTTGGGCAAGATCATCTAAAAAGTGGGATTCACCAAATGGACGGCTTGGATGTTATACACGTTTGCCATGCTGGGACAGAGGGTGATGTGTAGATGGGCTATCTTCTACACGCGCGTGTGGGTGTTAGCAAGCCTCAAAATCCCAAAGATGAGAGAAATGCTTTGATACTCTGGCAGAGTGTGATGGATGATACACGGACAGTTAGATATTATTGAAAATTTGCATACCTAGAATAATTTAAACCAGTTTAGATGTATCATGGGCAAGATACGGTTTAAAATGAAAACCATCCAGTGTTCTTATTTCAAACTACAAGTGTCCAAAAATCAAAGGTTAGGATGGTTCATCCAGTCTAATTTTTAGATTGTAACTTAGAGACAATGTGTTCCACAATTTAATCGGTTTGATTTGAGTTAATATAAGACACGTGCTCTATTTTCACGTGCCTGTGTATCAAGTGTCATACTCATCCAGAGTATCAAATAACTCCCCCTACAGATGGGACCCACATCAAATTATTAGAACCACTGTTCTAAAATATCATACCGTTGATATGCACGATACCTAATATTCGGGAATCCATGGGCCATTCGTGCTCCCACTATTTTGGTCCTTTGTTATACAAAGTATAAAAGTTCCATAGATAATAAGATATTTGCCAAACGCATTCTATAAAAATAATTTTAAAAAATTACAATAGTTTTTTTTTTTTTTTTTTTTTTTTTTTTTTTCAGGTTGGAAGGGGAATCTGGTCCCTCCATTTCTGGGTCATGTCCGTAGATGGTCCTTTGTTGAAAATCTTGGGAAACGAATTTTCATCTGGCTGTTCATTTGAAGACTGGCATCCATAGGATTGAACCATACCTCCAGTCTGGGGACCTACTAGGTGGACAGTTTGGGTCCACCACACCCACCTAGAATTTTCATCTGGCTGAAAAATGCAATTTCCTGATAGCAACAGGGCAGCAGCCGGTGGGACCCAGCTTTCGACTAAGCTTGGACTAATCATCTTCGCCCATGAGCCCATATATAGCCCATTACAGGCTATTTTCTCAAAACGAATGTTACAATATTGTATCATGGATCTTACTGTTATTGGTCATTACATAACCGCTTCATGATACAATGCTTCCAAGGGGTGTATGCTTGAAAGGGAATGAAAGAAGACATCTCCTCTCCGAACAACTCTTTCATGAGATACAAATACAAAAATTGGACTTCTAAATAACTTTTCCAACACTATAAACAAAATCTCTTTTACTCGTGAATTATTCTAAGATTTTAGATAATTAACAAAAGGCTTCTAAGCAAGCACTTGGATTGTGAATTACTTTAGATAACCTAATCAAGCAACAAGTTACGTATCTTGATTTCTACTTATTTAGATAAGCCGAAATGTAGGAAAGCATGTTTGGCTTCAACTTAAAAAGTATTTATACCTCAAGTCTATTTGACCACCCTCACATCCACCGGTCATCATGTTGAGCCAACCTTTGATGTGGATCATTCATTGTGTGGACCCCACCTTTGATGAGGGCCATCCATCATGCGTGGCCTGCCTTGGATATGGGACATTCACCATTACGGTTTGACCTTTAATGTGCACCATCTATTATGTAGGGCCCACATTTGATGTTAGTCATCCATCATGTGAGGCCACCATCAATGTAATTTGTCCATTAAGTGGGGCCCACCTTACCTTCAATATTCATCGCCTATGTAGGCCCCACCTCCAATGTGGGCCACCAATCATGCGGGGCTTGCCTTGGATACGAGCCACTCATCATTAGGGCTGACCTTTGATGTGGACCATCCATCATGTCAGGCCCACCTTGATGTGATCATCCATCATGTAGGGTCCACTATTATTAATTGCCCATCATGTGAAGCCCACCTTCGGTGTGGATTGTCCATCATGTGGGGCCCACCTTCGGAAGTGGATTGCGTACTGAGTAAACTTTGTGGGGTCTACCATGATTTATGTATTTTATCCGGTCTGTCCATCCATTTTAATAAATAATTTCAGGGCCTGAGCTCAAAATTGAAGTATATCCAAAGCCCAAGTGGATCACACCATAAGAAATAGTGTGAATCAAACATTTACCCTTGAAAAATCCTTGGGAGCCACATAAGTTTCGAATCAAGCTGATATTTTTGTTTTCACTTCATCCATGTCTTTGTGATCTTATGAACAGGTTGGATGACAAATAAAAATCACTGTGAACCCTTGCAAGGTTTCAACGGTCCAAATTATTACTCCCAATTTTTTCCTGTGGTATGGTCCACTTGAGCTTCCGATATGAATCAATTTTTGGATCAACACTTAAAATGAGTTGGAAAAACAGATGGATGGGTGGATAAACCATGGACATTCACGGTGGACCCAACTGAGTTTATTGGGTACACAATCTGATTTCCCTACCTTCAATATGGGTTGCCCATCATGTAGGGGCTTACCTCGGATGTGGGCCATTCATCATTGGGGGCCAACCTTTGATGTGGACCATCCCTCTGGTGAGGTTACCTTGATGTGGGTCATCCATCATGAGGAGCTCAACTTTAATGTCCATTGCCCATCAAGTGGAGCTCACCTTCGATGTGGACCGTTCATCATGTGGGCCCCACATTTGAAGTGGATTGTCCATCATATCTGCCCATTTAGGATGTGGGCTATTTATCATCAGGGGTCCACCTTAGATGTGGAACATCTATTTCTTGGGCCCTATGGATGATCCATCATGATGGGCCCACCTTCGATGTGGACAATCCATCTTGTGGGCCTCACCTTCAATGTGGATAGTTCATCATAACGGGCATCCTTTAATACGGACACACAGAGAAAAAAGTAGAAAAGTGAAAAATTCAAAAGCTTATATATATATATATATATATACACACACACACACACATAAAGAGTACGTGCACTCTACATGATCAACGCATCAATTAGGAACATTCACTGTCAGTAATAAAGATTTGATCATTTTTTGAATGGTGTCATATGAAGCCTTGGCCAACCAGTCTTTTTGGGCTTGGGCATGACTGTAAGGCCCATGAAAGGCCGGGCCTGGCCCGTTAGTACCCTATTATTGATCCAGCTGAGCAGCAAAACCATCTTTACCCCAACCCTTGAAATAATAATTATAGGGCATGTTTGTAAGCAAGCATATGATTAGTTGGATGCTTAACACACCCTACATGTGGGGCCCATGGTGAACTGATCTAAAAGATTGATATAATGGGCTTCACGACGGATGGTGGACGGTCTAAAATTTTTCTGAGTGGGTTAGATATAAATATTTTCCCTTTCATATGTTTTCAGAACATGTGACTTGTACTCTGCCATTATCAACATCTTTCATGTTTCAATGTGGTACATTTTTTAGGCTTCCCAATCCACACTAAGGGCCATTAGTCGAACGATGGGCCCCAATCTATCAGGCCCACAGATCAAATGGGCCCACATGTGCTATAGTGATTTCAAGCAGGCAATGCCAAAAAATGTCCACGTGTGACTAAGGACCTCAGTACAAACCCAATTCAGCTAGTTTTTCAGGCACTTGGTTAAGACAATGAACCTTTCAGATAAATATTCAACCTTAAGCTTGATTACAACCAATATGCAATACGAAAGCCTAGCCTAAAGTGGGCCTGGGTCCACCTATTTAGCCCACTTGCAACTCCATGTAACTCGTTGCGTATGAACAAGCACAACGTGGCTATTACTTGTGAATAGAGTAACCTAGAATTTAGAAATATTTTCCAGGTGAGCAGCACGCATGTCATGGGAACAAAATCCAAATGGTCCACGTGATGCGGCACCCCATGAAAAACCTAGGCCCATATTTCAGCCTGATCAAAAAATCTAATGGGCTATTGTAAAAATAGAAGCAAATCAAGGGACAAAACTGCTTCTTTTTTTCTTTTTTCTGTCTTTTTTTTTTTTTTTTTGCAATGGCCCACCAAAGTATTAGATCAGACTGAAATTTAGGCCAGGGAAGTTTTACAATGTATCACATTATATGGACTGATCAGATTTTGTGCCCACAACACGTGTACAAAGGTGCACACAGGTGCTCACCTACGAAGATGCACAGCTGAGCATTTCTCTCTCTATATATACAGAGTGCGAGAAGTAATTTAGGGCCCGTTTGGCCGGGTGGATTGGAAGGGAGTGAATGGTATTAGGGTGGATGGCGTGGATTTTTAGGTAATGATGGTGTTGTCAGCTGATTGTCTTGAGATCCACGGGATTGCTATATCCCTGGATTGAAACATCCAGTCCGTTTGGCACGCCCAGCCAATCCGGAGATTAAAGCTTCCGATCCCTTCCAAACCTACCAACCGAACAAGTCGCAGGCTAATTTGAACGAATTAGGATGGATTGGATGGGATTTAAAGGTAATGATGGTGTTGTCAGTGGATTGTCTGAAGATCCATCGGATTTGGATCAGATCACCTACACTGTTTGGCACGCCCGGCCATTCCCGGGATTTACCATCCAATCCCTTCCACTACCATCTAATCCCTTCCAATCCAACCGGCCAAACAGGCCCTTAGAAAATCCAACGGAGCTTAACATTTCAAGAACGCTTGCAAACATATACAATAGAGTAAGGGCGGTTTGGATACCACCAAATAAGTTACTTTTTCTACTCACATAAGTAGATAAGTAACTTATTTGAGATAAATAAGTTGGGATTAAGACTAATTATAAGTAACTTTTTTACTTAAAATTACTTAATCATTAATTACAGCTTAATAAGTAGGAATTAAGATAAATTACTTGAGGCATAAGTAACTTCTCTCAAGTAATTTACAATCCAGACGCCCCCTAAAAATCTTATAATGGTAGACTTTTTAAAAAGAAATTGAAGTAACAGTCGCGGATCTTTTCAAGGTGCATTTCTACATTTGTGTTAAGTCATGCATGCCTGGAAGAAAATATGATTTTGATTATTTTGCTTTCACTTTATGTTGAACTCTTTCAATTCACACCATCAATATTATCAGCTCACATTTGATGGTCCACATACCAAAAATAGCACAAATTAAATCATCCTAAACTTTCAAATTGGTGTTCAACAAAGACATTAAGAAAGAAAAATATAATATCTACTTCTCATTCAATTATTAAAATGCCAACCAATCTTCTATTGTGGTAATTATTGGTAAATGAATAAGATTACTTTTAATCTCTGTTTAGAGAGAGATGGAATTCACAAAGAGGTAAATATGCCACGTAAAATTTGTGAATCCCACCATGATATATATGTTTGATTCATGTCATTCATCTGTTTTATCAGCTCATTTTAAGGCATGAGCCAAAGAATGAGGTGGATTGTAAGCTCAAGTGAACCACGCTACAGGAAACAAAGGAATGATAATGTCTGCTATTAAAATAAGAAATTTGCATGGTGCTCACAATGATATGTATCTATCATTTAACCTATTCATAAGATTAGAGAGACATGGACGACCATGAACACAAATATCATTTTAATCCAAAAATTTTGTAACCAAAATTTGTTATAGCCTTCAAGAAGTTTCCAATGGTAGGTGTTCAATTCTTCTATAGTGTGGTGTAATACACTTGCACTTCAGATTTACCTCACTTTTGGGTTCATGCCTTAAAATGAGCTGAAAAAATGGATGGACGGTCTAGATCAGAAGCATACATCACGATCAGCTCCATTAATTTTATGTATTTCTTTCTTCCTCACCCATTTATGTTTATGCTATAGACTATAAAACAAACAGGCCTTAAAATCATCAAATCTGAGAAATTTTTGGCGCATGGGCCAGCCAAGGTGAGTCCCAATGATCGTTGGTTTGGATCATGAATTGATGAACCATGGTCCAAATATAACTACTTCCTATATCCACCGGATCAGATAGGAAACATGTCATCATTGCCCCCACACATCCCACACGTGTGCCACTTTGGTAGGTATGGGTAGGGGTGCACACAGTTTGGTTCAGTCCGGTTTTGGAGTGAAACCGGAACCGAACCGGTCCTTACTGTTCCAGGATTTTCGGAACCGGAACCAAACCGTTTGCACCCTAGAACCGAACCGGTTTTCTGGTTCCACGGTTCTGGGCTTTTTATAATCCGGCCCAATTGCATGTTCTATTTTATAATTTAGACCATGTCCATTCGTGTTGTGATCCACTTGATGGATGGTTTAGATATTGTATATGGTGTGAAAAAATATATTTATGAAAAAAAGCAAAGGGTGCATTATAAACCATAAATCATGAGTCAAATATACAACTAAAATATATTGTAAACTCATGGTTCCAAGTTCGGTTCCACGGTTCAGATCATGGTTCGGTTTGATTCTACATACCCCCAAACCAGAACCAAACCGAACTCAACAGTTCTTTAATTTTTAGAACCGGAACCGGTGCACTCTAGAATGGGACCAAACCGGACTGTTTGGTCAGTTCCGGTCTGGTTCCATGGTTCTACCAGTTCGATGTGCACCCTTGGGTATGGGCTACATTAAATTGGCAAAAAGGAGTGCCTGGATACAGTATTACTCCTAAAAATCCAATTAAAACTGAAATTATATGAGAAGTGTGTAGTGTTTGGCATTGCTTTTAAAAATTCCAGAATTGGGTCCCAATAATCAATTCTTTGAATTTCGTTTATTGAAGATTGGTTATGTCAGTAATATGTTTGGTAACTGTTGATGCAAAAATCTGGTCCACCTTGGTCATTAATCTCGCATTAGAATGGCCACGATGTGATGGTTAAAGAGCCACATTTTTTCAGATATACATTTGGGTAGTGGACCCACCTGGCTTAAGGCCCACCGTGATAGTTAATTGTCATCCAACCTATTCATTAGGCCATGTATATAGACTTGGATGAAGGAAAAACATAAATTTCAACTTCACCCAAAACTTTTATGGCCACCAAAAGGTTTTCAATAATAGGTGTTTAATTCCCTATTAATGGTCCACTGGAGCCTTTGGAACCTCCTTATTTTTAAGCCTATAACCTAAAATGACAGGGCAAAATGGATGAGAGTGATAAAACCCTGAGTCAGATCTTTGCTTGCCATAATCAAGAAATTACTATTTTCCTGCATCCTGGTTGATCTACATCATCACCAACATTGTTAGCACGGCTACTCAGATAAACTGCAGGAACAAGTATAGTTCTGATACAAAACTTCTGTCACCACCAGTAGTTCAATGCCCACTGTTTCGTGTGGCATGGCCTACGTGGGTTTTAGATCTGGCTGATTTTTAGAATCCTTACCTATTATAGTATTTCAAAACAGATGGACGGAGTGGATTTGTCACTGACATCTTTATGGGCCCCACAGGTCCAGGGGTCACAGGCAATCAGCTCCCAAAGGTGAAACCTCCTCTGGTCCACCGTGATTCTTATGTGCCACCCATACCATTCACCATTCATATTATCATCCTACAGTGATGAACTGAAAATAAAAAATATTAGCTGATCCAAAACTTAGATGGCTTCACAGAATGTTTCAACGGTAGATATTTCTCTATCTAGCCTCACGAATGTTTCAACGGTAGATATTTCTCTATCTAGCCTCACGAATGTTTCAACGGTAGATATTTCCCTACCTACTTATTCCTGTCGTTCAGCCCACTTTAATTTTAAATCTGACTCGTTTTTTGTCCCATGATCTGGAAAAATGAATGGACGGAAATGATTTCTCATAAATATCAGGGTGGCCCACCTAGCTTCCTTAGGCACCAAGTTCCTTGTACAGGCTGTCGGAGGCAATCCGCGTCCGGTTTGTTGGAGCCTTTCATTCCAAGTAATTGCGATAGAGTTTCCGGCATCCACGGCAGCCGATTAGGTGCGGCCTCGGCCTCACCCGAGATCGTAAGTTGATACATGTATTTTACATCCACTACGTTCATCCGCTTTTCCAGTTTGTTTTAGTGCATGAGCCTAAAAATAAAGTAGATCAAAATCCCAGGTGGACCATATCAAAGGAAATAGTGGTTAATGATCGTTAAAAACTAATTTTAAGCAATAAAAGTTTTGGATCTGAGTTGATATTTCTTTCTGTTTTTTGCTTTTTTTTCCCTTCATTTTTGTATGACCTTATCAACGGATTGGATAGAAAATAAACATTACATAAGTATAACTGTAAGTCCAAGAAGTTTTTAACGGTGAGACATTCAATCACCACTGTTTATTATGGTAGGATCCACCTTAGATTTGGATCTGCTTCATTTTTAGGCTCATGTCCCAAAAAAAGATAGAAAAAAAAAAATAACGAACGGTCGTGGATATATAATACATGCATCGAGGTGGGCCCCATGGTAAGGGCCGCACCCTCTTGGTGAAGGCAGGGGCTGCACCTAATCCGATCCGGGCATCCACATCACCTATGATACATGATACTTCGTACGGGTGCACGTAGAACCGGTAGAACCGTGGAACCAGACCGGAACCAATCCAACATACCGATTTGGTCCGGTTCTAGATTGCAGTGGTACCGGTTCCAGTTTCAAAATTCTAAGAACCGTTGGATATGGTTCAGTTCCGGTTTAGGGGCACGTAGAACCGAACTGAACCGTTGATCCGAACTGTTGACCTGAACCGTTGATCTGAACTTAAGATTTTTTTTTTTTAATTTTAAAAACCTCTCTCTTTCTCTCTCCGTCTCCCTCTCTCACATCGTCTCTCACCCTATCTGCGTGTGGCTGCCTAGCCCTTGCCCAATCTCATCTCTTGCTGTCTCTATCTCTCTTTCTCTCACCGTTTGCGTGCGGTTGCCCAGGCCCCAGAAGTAGTGTACATGTACATGTACATTGAGCTGGATGTTTGATGTGGTGCCTCTTTTTGGATGAAGCCTAGCTAAAAACTACACTAATTAGCATATACTAACTATTCGATATTGACCTTGAATTTGACTCTTGATCATTTCTTTCAACCATCATTTTGATGGCCACAGTTAGACTGTTAAAATGATCCATAATGGGCTCAAAATTTTAAGACAATCGGACTTGATGTTCATGCGTGCCACATGTACGGTAGATAAGCCTTAAAACTATAGTTTTCTCCCTATGTCAAATGTCTCCTGAAAAAGAAAAAAAAAAAAAAAAGAACTAAATATATGACCATGGAAAGCATGAAGATCATCTCAAAATTGCAGGGAGAGGTCAAGTTGAGGATATTTCTGAAACAACTTTTAAACACATTGTAGGGCATGACTCCATCTGTGGAAAAGTTTTGAATAAATATTTATCATTCTTAACCCTTCACAGTGGTGCTCATTTGTTTTGTATCAGTAAATTGTATGATGGGTTTTACCAATTGGGCTGGATTTTACAAAGCCCAGAACCGTGGAACCGATCTGGAACCGAACTAGTTTTCACGGTCCGGTTCTGGTTCGGTTCTATGGTGCTAACGGTCCGGTTCCGATTCCGAAAATCTTAGAACCGTTAGGAACGGTTCGGTTCCAATTTCACCCCAGAACCGGACCGAACCGACCCGTGTGCACCCCTAATACTTCTACACTCTTCTTCCACTAAGGTTTAAAAAAATAATAATAAATAAATAAATAAATAACAGTAACTATCAGTTAGACGCAGATGGGGTACCACCCACACCAGTACCTAGCTAGAGACAGACGGTCCTGCTAGGGGATTTGTGGTGCCTCCATGATGTTTGTGTTTTATCCACACCGTCCATCTATTTTGGAAAATCATTTTAAGCCATAGGTCAAAAAACGAGGCAAAACAAATGCTCAAGTAAACTGCACCACATGAAAGAGTGGGGATTGAATCCCTATGGCTGAATACCTCATTAGGGCCACGAAAGTTTTGGATCAAGTTGATATTTATGTTTTCCCATTGTTAATCTCAAATTCGGCAACACAGAACATGATTGTTTATTGCAAGGGTGCCACAATCGATTAGGTCCGACTCAAATCATGACCACTGACTCGTGGCATCAAGTTGAGTGAGGTTTGGTCATAGGCTCGACCGTTAGTCTATTCAGCCAATTATCGTGTGGTCATTACTCAACCAATTGGCAAAGTCTGGGGCTCTTCCTCTAATAAGCTCTTTTTTTTTTGCCTTGAAAATTTAAGGACTTTCGAATGTGTAACAGTTATATGGTCAAAACGGAAAAGGGTGGTAGAAGATGGATGTGGAAAAAGGCGTGTGACTTACCACTATAGCAGGATCACGGGCCTAGCTGAGAACAACAAGGTGCTTCTGAGAGTAACATGTTGATGAGCGAGGCAAAAGGAATGTCAAAGATTGCAACTAAGGTCGGCTCAGCGTATAAGCATAGGTGGACAGATTCCTAAACTAAGGTCTTCATTCCGATCAGGCAAGTAGGCACAGATAGAAAGAAATTTCAACTAATGACTACGAGTAGATCCGGACCAAGACTAAATTTACTATTGAGCACAGGAGAGCTAAACCTATATACATAGCGTTGCGTTGGATTTGTAGTTGGGTTTTTGGATTCAGAGTGGGATTTTTTTTATTTTTATTTTTTTTTTTTTTTTTTTTTTTGAATCTGCTTATGCTATTTATAACTTTCTGGGAGAGATGGAAGAACAACCGTTAATCTACGTGGCGCATTTGTGTGCAGTCAACTAGAAAAAGAGCCATCATGTAACTTCTTGAGCCGATATATTTCATGTGTACAACTTCTACATGCCTACATATTATTTGCCATACTTTGCTTGAGCAGTAAATAACTTCCCCTAAACATTGCAATTCATTTTACTTTTGTTTGCACTCAATGTCTTGTGTAGGTAACTATCTATCGGTAGGGCTACAACTAGGACAAGTTGAGCTGTCAACTCCAGTGAAATCTGACCTCAAGAAGACCCATTTCATAACCCGAGCCAACCCAAATTCTAACTGGAGGTCCCAAATCCCAGCCCTAATTCCCCTCTACTCAACCATGAGACTCAACCAAGCTGACTTGACCTGACGCAAATGCAATATGTGATTATTCTTAACATGACTTAAACCCAACCCAATTTAGAATCCAGCAGGAGTTTTCTAACCTTGAAAACCTTACTCTGATTGATTCAGATAAGTTTGAATAAGGTAACTCATCAAAATTGTACTAAAAATATCTTTTAATAACGAAGAAAGATAGGTAACAATATGCTATAAGCTTATTAATATAAATAAATATATATCTAATCAAGATTTACATTTTATAAAAGCTTCTTGAGCACATAAAGAAGAAACCTCACCATGGTCGACTTTTTTAGAAAAGCAATATATATATATATATATATGGATCATCTCATCAACTTCTTCATATAGTACATTTTTACATTTATGTCAAGTCATGCATGCCTAAAAGAAAATTCTAATTTTAATTATTTTTCTTTCACTTTATGTTAAATTCTTTCAATCCAAACCGTTAATATCATCAGCCCCACATTTGACGGTCCACACCAAAATTCACACAATTTAAATCATTCTAAACTTTCCAATTAATGTTCAACAAAGAAATTAAGAAGAAAGGAAAATACAACATATGCTTCCCATTCAACTATTAAAATACCAACAAAATCTTCTACAGCAGAATCATTAAATATGGGAAATTTTGGTGCATGGGCTACCCAAGGTGGATGCTTAAGATCATCGGTTTGGATCATGAATTGATGAACCATGGGCCAATTTTAACTTATTTCCTGCCCACTAGATCAGATAGGAAACATGTCCATGATTGCCCCATATCCCACACGTGTGCCACTTTGGTACGTGTGGGCTAAATACGTTTGGCACATTAAATTGGTAAAAAGGGTACCTGGATACACTATTACTTCCAGAAAATCCAATTAAAACGGGAAATGAATTACTGGTTCTTAAAAAAAATGGATTCATATTAGAAGTGTATTAAATTAGGTCTGTTTGGCATTACTTTTAAAATTTGCAGAATTTGGTTTACAATATTCATTTAAAAAAAATATATAATTTATTAAATATTGGTTATGGGAACTCTAATCCACAATTACTAAACTAGGGACCGTTTGGACACAAGTTTTGCAAAAGGTTTTTCTATCTCAATAGGTTGAAGGGTGCAATATCCAAACCATCCATTAGACAGGTTGGACCATGTAGATGCTCTAATTTCCTAAAATTAATCTAGTACTTGCATTAGGAGGGCCATGATATGAGAAACAGGTGGACCATTAAGGAAACTTTAGCAAAGGTTTTTTTTAGCCATGCAACTAGTAGTGGACCCACCTGATTGTTGGGCCAAGCATCTACCATGGGCCATTCATGGTAAGGTCAACCAAGGATCTGGTCTAAATCCAGCGTCTCGCTGCTAATCTATTGAATGGGCGTGGATTGGGTACTGGCCCCCTAAATTGAGCTCTTTCTGTCCTGATGTAGCAAGATTTGGTTGGATGACATGTCCCCGGTCAAAAATACAGATAAATACATAAAATATAGAAGTTATCTAATAAGCTAGATTTTATTGGACTACATGTATGAGAACTTTTCTATGGACGTAATTGCATTAAAATACCTTGCATCCAAATCACATTTCAGTAGGGGTGTACACGAACCGAGCTAGCTCAGTTAGCTTGCTCGACTCGACTCGAATAAGCTTGATTCAACTCGGTTCGAAGCTGAGTTCGAGCCGAGTTGAGCTGATTTTTTGAGCTCGAAAATGAGTTTGAGCCAAGTTTGAGCAGGCCCCAGCTCGACTTGACTCAGATCGAATCCAGCTCTAATCGAACCAGTTCGGTGACTCGGTTACTTTGCCATTGATGTTGCTCAACAAATGTTTGATAAAATGACTCAACAAAGTATGGCTGGTGGTAAGGAAGGTATGTACATGAAACAAATACCTTTTTTTTCTTGGCTTTTATGTTGCTTAGAAGGCGTTTGATAAAATACCTATAAAACCATTGCTTCTGTTTCACATACAGCTGGATTTTGAAGGTGCAGTCCAGGTGTTTGTGGAAATGCTGCAATGGCAAACTCAGCTCGATCTTGGCTCGAACTCGGCTCGAATTGGCCCGAGCTGCTGACCAAACCGAGCCGAGCTGGCTAGTCAGGCTCGACGACCAAGCCAAGCTAAGTTCGAGCTAAGGTCAGCTAATGGCCGAGCCGAGTCGAGCTAAGGCCAGCTCGACTCAGTTTGACTAGATGTACACCCCTACATTTCAGTACTAGTCTACTCTTCTTCCACTAACATTAAAAAAATGTAGCTAGGATTGGGCCTATCTTCTATGAAAGATCTTGTCCATCCATTTTTGCATACTATATATTGACTGGACAGTTTGTGTCATCCAATCACTATAATTTTTTGAAGACAGCCTGTCAAGAGTGGCTTAAGTGAAACAAAATGACTAAATGAGATGAATAGTCTATTTACAGCACTTTTAATAAGACACATATAAGCGCTTAGTTCATAAGTTTTTGAAATAAATTTTTTTTATAATATATATATATATATATATATATATATATATATATATATATATATCCTACCCAAACTCTTTTGGATGACTCAAAAGTGCTTTTATGACACTCTAAACTCCACAACAGCCAAAATTAAGAAAAACCTCCGCTTAGTAAAAATAGTAAACTTTGACTTCAAATTTTAATTTATCCCCTAGCAAGCCAAATGAACTTTGCATTGGCTAACAAGTAGGTCTTGCTGATACTTTCCCGTAACATATTCTATGCATGGAATAGATAATTAGTTATAAAGTTATGGTCGTTGAAATCTTCACCACTAATGAGATTGTCTTTGACGTTGTGCTACATCATAACCCTCCACTTGAAAGTTTGAACTGGTCTTCTAGTTTAGAATGATAATAACCCATGAGGATGGTATGCTCTTATAGCATATCTTGTTTGACTTTGGCAACTACTGATGGTTGATGCCTACATGTTGCAATTGGTATTTCATTCATAAAATAGAACTTTATAAGATATCATATCACCTTGCATTTCTTTGTAATTTTTGTGTACCACGCATCCAGTATCTTTTGTTTTGAAAAAATGGATTTGATTTTAGATTGCCAAAATGTTTAATATGGTTTCATTTGTCCATCTTGAACAACTTTCGTTGACCACATTTTTGTTATCGTCACTATTGCCCCTTGATTTGGGTAGTTTAGTTGTTGCTAAGAAGGTATAAGGGTGTTGATCTTTATAAAACTGCTTATGAGATAATCAAGAAAATATCATCTCCTTTGACATTATGTCATCTTAATTTAGCAATCTCTTCTATTGATCCATCCGTCAACTGATGTTTCAATTCAATTACAATAGTTTATAATGCAATAATGAATCCATCAAGTGATCCATCCATACATCCATCAAGTAATTCAAGGATGCATGCCCACGTGTTTATACACACACACACACACAGACACACACACACACACACACACATATATATATATATGGAAAATAGTTCTATGCCGTAGAGCTCATGGGAACTTCCCGTGAGGTCAAGCTGTGTGGGCCCCACCATGATGCGCGTCGAACATCTACCCCATCAGTCAGATGCACCAGTCCATGGTGGACCTTGGGCTTAAAAATCAATCAATCCATGACTTGTGTGGGCCACACCACATACAAAAGTTGAGAGGGGTTATTCTCCCATTAAAACATTCATAATCATTTTTTGGGCCCACCAAGATGTCGTTCAGAAATCCAGCCCATCCATTATGTGTGTCCCACTTGGATGAGGGGTCAAACCAAGTTTCAGACGCATCTAAATCTCAGGTGGGCCCCACCAAATTCTTTTATATGTTTTAGGCATGTCTTCATATGATTTTAGATGGTATGGCCCACCTGAGTTCCACGTACGGCTGATTTTTGAGATATCTCATAATTTAAAGGGGACCCATCAAATGCACGGTGTTGATGTTCGACACACATCATGGTGGGGCCCACACAGCTCGACCTCATGGGAAGTTCCCATGAGCTCGACGGCATAGAACCATTTCCATATATGTGTGTGTGTGCGCGCGCCCGGAGTAGTTAATCCATCAATGGATTCATCACACAATTCATCCATGAATTGTTCAAGAGGCACTCCTTTATCTGCACAGGTCTACTCTTCTTCTTCCCAATGATTTTTATATGCCTCTTCTTTAATACCCGAATAACTAACATCTATCTATATGTGTAACCACCTACTGGTAGGGTGGATTGGGAACTCAATATTTTGTATGTGTAATCACCTACTGGTAAGGTTACAACTAGGGCGGGCTGGACCGGGTTGTGAGTCAATCCCACCCAAATCTGACTTTAAGAGGACCCAACCCATAACCCGAGTCAACCCGAAATCTAACCGGAGGTCCAAATCCAAACCCAGTCCCAATTCCCCTATACTCAAACCTAAAACTGATCCAACCTGGCTCAAAAACATATGATTATTCCTGATCTGAATTGGCTCAGAACCAAACCCAATTTTTAATCAGGTTGGAGTTTTCAGTCAGTCAGGTTGGAGTTGACCTGAACCCAAGTTGGAGCCTTCCCAAGTAGGGTCCAGATGCTGAGAGGTGCTGAGGGCATGAGACGTTAACATTCTCATCATAGCCATAAATAAAATATTGTCCAACAAATCATGCCTCTTGATGATCGCTAACTTTGTTTTTTTAGAGATGAATGAGAGCGACTCTGTTCTAAATTCAGCTACATATGTCGATGGTCAAACACGCCTGTTGAAAGCACCAAACACGCTGGTTGAAAGTGCATTCCAATACCCTGGCAGAGTGTGTTGATCGATCCACAGACCATCTGAAATCACCTAGAAATTTGCATGCATACCATACAAGTCAACTGTCAACTTTAGGACTGCTAGTTTAGATGTATTGTGAACATTTTAACTTGACTTGAGTCTCGGACGATTCTATTTCTACAAACAATGGTCACTTAATCGGCAGTTAGGATAGTTTAAACAAGCCAAAATTAGGAGTGATTTAGGACTCGTTTGGCAACTTGGAATTTAAATTATGTAGAATCGTGTGGATTTCAAACACTATAATTAGTAAATTTTACAAATCAGCTCTGAGGTCGAATTTCAAAAGGTTATATTAGGAGACTTTGATACCTCCAAATTCAAATGCTTCTCATTCCTTGCTATCGAAATACTTGAAAAGAATTTCAGAAGGTTATTTTAGGAGATTTTGATACCTCCAAATTTAAATGCCTCTTATTTCTTGCTATGAAAATACTTAAAAAGCAAATCTACACAATTTCTTTTCAATTTGGGCGGCTAAACAGGCCCTTTTTTTTCTTCTTCCTTCTTTTTTTCTTTTTTTTTACACACGGACACAGACCCCACGCACTCACGCCAGTGGAATTTCACCACCCATGGATACTTGAACCCTTGACCGGGTGTTGAAACTCCTGAGAGTCTACCACCCGAGCAAGAGTAAGGATCCAAAAACAAGCTCTTAACATAAAGGAGATGAGTTATCATTATAATTTTACTACCACAAAATAAAACACAGAAATCATTGGTCAAATGCAGCCGTATTCAAAAGACTAGTAAAGAGCACTTTTTTATAGCATTACTATGTGATGTAAAAATACTATCATTAAGTTTTAGCACCGAAAAACCAAACATGGGATTCAGCAATCGAATGCAGACCTTGCCATAGGAGACTGCTAAAGTAGTTTGTAATCATTGTATATTTATTTTAGGCTTATTTGGCTTGCTGTAATTACTTATAATTTGACTTAATTCTAACATTTATTGATTAGAATCTGAAAATGGGATGAAAATGCGTAAAATGTTACATCTACAAGGGCTGGTGTCTACCATTATGTGAAAATTGAAATAGACCGTTGTTACATCCCAAAATGTGTGGCCCCACTACAATGTATGTGTTGAATTCATGTCATCCTTCCTCATAGCCTCCATATTTTAAGGCATGAGCCCACAACTAAGGCAAATCCAAATCTCCTCTATAGCCTCAAGAAGCCATCAATGGTAGACATTTAATTCTCATTTTCTATGTTGTGGTTCACTTGAATTTTGAAGCTACCTCATTTTTAGGCTCATGCCCTAAAATAATGAACCACAATGAATGGACGACATGGTGAGGCCCATGTAGTTGAGGCTTTAACGGTATTTAAGGTAATTTTGCCTGCTTATCTAACCACCAGTGTGGGAAAAAATGATGATTGAATTGGTTCTAATTTACAATAATTATAACAAACCAAACAAGCAGTGAGGTTGTTGGGATATGTGGATTCCGTGTGAATCGAAATCCAAATTGCAATTACCATAAAATTCATGAGAATTGAAATTCTCAGTAATGTTTGGAGATGGAAACAAAATTTAGGCCAAGTCACTTTCAAGCATACATTTTGGATTTTACAAATTCTTACACGTTACCCACTATAATGTTTTATGTGAAATCCATCCCAATCACCGGGTGTGTCACCAGGCTTCAGCTATAGGGTCCAAAAATCAGCTCAGTCAATGATTCAAGTGGACCACATGTTTGGAAACAGTACATAAGGTAATGCCCACCCTTCAAATCGTTTCCCTTCGTGTGGCCCACCTGAATCATGAATGGGCCTTATTCTTTATCCCAATGCCTAAATTTTAGCTTAGCATCTAACTATTAGAGTAGATTTCACATATTCATCATAGTGGGCCCTAAAATAATTAAGGGTGTGCATCCATCTCCCAACTGTTTTCCCTTTATATGGCCCACCTAAATCACAATGTGAGCTAACTTTTTAGCCCTATAGTTGAAATAGGATGACGCTATTAATGATTAGTGTGAATTTCACTTAAACATCATAGTAGAGCCCACTAATTCTTAAAGTGAATTAAGATGCAAAAGCTGACATCATCCCATGAAATCCATGATAATCAAAGGTTGGTTTCACACCTCCAACTAATGATTTTAAAATAGATAAATTAATAATAAATGAAATTCATTTACCAACCATTTACCACTACCAAATAATTTGTTTTTTTCTACTTGATAAGTAACTTATTTGAGATAAGTTTGGTTTATGATGACCAATTACACGTACTTTTTTTATTTAAAGTTGCTTGATCGCTTCAATTTAACAAGTAAAAATCAATATAATAGCTAACTTTAAGTAACTTATGATCCAAACGCCCCTTATCATTACCGTGCCAAGTAATTGGCGAAACAAATAAGCCGTTAGTGAAAATACGTTCTACAATTTAATTGATTTAACTTTATAAATGTAAGCCGGACTTTACAACTTCATAGAGCCCGCGCATGAAGCGCCATACGCTGCCTGAGTATCGTATAACAACCCGCGTTGGAAAAATCTCCAACGCGCTAAAACCATCAGATACCGGAGAAAACAAGCAAAGGCTACATCGTGAAAAGGAATTACATGGTACGTGGCCAGCATCTTTGCACAATTAATACACGAATTTTCAATATCAACATGTGGGGCCCACCTCAGTAATCCAGACCATCAATCTGTTCCATCCAAGAGTCTGTGGATTATGTCTCTATTCCTCGATCCCATATGCTTATCATTTCATTTCATTTGCGCCTAAAATGGACGGCTAGTAATAAATTTAAATGGTCTAAAGATGTACGGCTGGTAATAAAATTACAAGAACGGTGCAACTTCACCTAAAAAGGCTTCTAACATATCTAATCATCTACGGTGGGACTCCACAGGTTGACGGTCCAGATCTAACTTGGTAAAAAAATAAAAAATAAAAAGTCATAAATCTTGGAGTTGGGAAGGACTTGGTCAAAACTCACTAGACTCGATCTGCTCCACTCAACAAAAATCAGGAAATCTCCTGAAAAATGTGATTTTCAAAAAAAGAAATTCGACAGAGTCGAGTCATGAGACCCCGATCTGAATCACCGAACAGTGGGCCCCACGTATCGATCAATCGAAAACCCGCATACACTGTCCAAAGACGCGTGTCACTCACCGCATCATTCCTCAGAAAAAAGTTCATCCAAAGGAATATTCCGGCAATCTGATGTAGATGCGCGAGAACCTCACCTGAAATATCCGGTGTACCCTCCATCTCCCAATCCCCTTCGCCACGTGTCATCATCCAACGGCCCCGGCTGTTCGACGGTCGGATACGCGTACGGCGGGTAAGCATACCCCTCCTGCCGGAATCCATACGGATCCGGCTGGTGTGGATACACGAACGGCAGGGATACTGGTGGCGGCGGTGGCGGAGGGGGAGGAAAATACGCCACGTGCGCCGGTGGAGGTAAGTAGCCGGCCGCCGGAGGCGAAGGTGCCAGGTAGTAAATGGCCGGGGGCGAATCGATCTCGACCGTCGGATAACTCGCGATCTTCCCCTTGAGATTCACCTGGTAGGAGAAATTGAAGATGCCGTTAGGTTTTCTCTCAGCGCTCCGGACCTGATAACTGACGAACCGAAGGGCGCCATTAGATTCGTCGATGAGATCCGTTAGAGGGACGCGGACTTCTCCGACGAGCTTGTCGCCGAAAATTCCATCGGTGAGGATATCGATCTCTAGGAAGAGGCTCTTAGGGTCCGAATCGGCGATTTCTTCGAGGTTGAACCGCATCTCGTAGTTCCACTCGGGGTTGTTGCCTCCATCGCGATTAACGGGGGTCTTTTGGGTCTGTAGTCGGCGATCCTTGTCTCGATCGCCGCTGCCGAGGGAGACGAGGGCATAGACGGAGAGCTTCTGGAAGAAATTGAAGGATTTGATATCCTTGCAGGAGAGGATCTTGAGCTCGATGGAGGATGCCATGAGATAGAGGGATCTTTTCGGGATTTTCGGGTTGGAAGAGGGGCAATTTTGGAAGAGATGGATTAGCAGAGAGAGAGAGAGAGAGAGAGAGTCTCTTTAGTTCGACTGATTTATCTACGACTGATTTTAAGGAAGGTGGGGGAGTTGGTTTTGGTAATGGAGATGGGAAGGATGCGATGCGGATTCATTTGTTGACTCGCGCTAATTGTATTCGCTCGCCTGAGATGGTAGAATCTTCGCGGGACACGTGGCAACGTGGAGTGTTTCTACTGAATCAGGTTCGTTGATCAGATAGGACTCACGGTCAACATGATCTGACCTAAAAGATCGTGTGGTTCCACGGAACAGAACGGCCACACGTGGGTAAATGCTAACTGTCCACGTTCAGTACGGGTCCATCGGTGGTGTGTGTTTTCGGACACTGTTGCTAGAGTTTCTAATTTCCAAATTGTTCGGCATTTTAGATTTTCAAATTTGTAAGCTTAAAAAGTTTGTGTTTAGCATAGATATTTGGAATTATTTTGACCATATTAAAATAAAGTATAAATATTTTTAAATTATGTGTATGTAATGTGTAAAATAATTATTGTACTAAGTCATAAAATAACTTTTACCGTAAAAATTAATAATTTAAACATCAAATGCCCTAAAAATAAATAAATTTATTATTTTTTAATTAAAACAAACTTCATATTTAATAGTTATCTAGGTTTAATTATTTTTAACTAATACCATAGTGTGAATGTAAATTGTTGGGGGAAAAATAATACGACCTGTAAAAAGGAACCAACTCAACAACCAACACAAATCCAATGGATACGAGACATCCATCGACAAATAAAGATCGACCGCAAAGTAGGTCGGCATATCCATAAGTCCACTCGACTAACGGTTGACCTATTAAATAAGTCAACACAACTACGTGTTAATTATAAGTCGGCTATAGGTCGACTCGACCGTAGGTCAGCCATAGATCGTTCATAGGTCAGAATTGTCTCCGACAAGGTCGATAGTCGACGAAGTTCAACTAAGGTGAATGTTGATCTGTCGAACAGCTCGGTACTACTTCCATTATATCTGGCACCTCCATCGCCCAACCTTGCCCCGAACGAATAGTTCGAAAATCTCTCCAACGGCCCAAAGACTTCTCCCGGGATCTTCGAAAGATAAGATTAGATCCCGGGGATCCCGGACGACCGTAATCCCGGGAAGATCTGGAAACCCGTGTGGGAAGATCTCCGGTGCAGCAGGAGTCCTAAACGGGGAACGCTTCCAACGGTGTTATCTTCCCTACTAAATAGAGAAGATTTCCTGCTCGTATGATCTTCCCTCTCGACTATGTAAGGGGATCCTTAGACTGTGAAATGTACATTCCTAATACTCAATCACATATATGACCGATGACTCTTTTCTCTTAGATCATCTCCTACAAAGACCCAAGTTTCCGACTTAGGCATCAGAGAGTCCCCTGTACTAGTCAGGGTCTCCTTTTTCTCGTACTTTCTTCTGCGCAGGTCCTCGAGGGTTCATCAAGGAGGGTCTACCTGAAAATTGCATCAACAGTTTGGCGCCGTTTGTGGAAAACGAAATCGAAGTCGTTCCCTACTTTACTAAAGATACTACAATAGCTAGAGGAAAGAAGAAGACCCGGATCTCCCTAGCAGCACCTGACCCCCCCCCCCCCCCCCCCTCTCTCGAGTAGCCTGATAGTCATCACAGTTCCTTGCTGGCCCGGGGAGGCAAGGTCAGCGGTCTCGTGTCAAAGGAGGTCGACTGAACTCCCTCGAACAGCAGGTCGGAATGTTAAACAACAACATGAACTACATGAGGCAATTGTTGGAACAATTACAGCCTCAACATGTACAAGAAACCAACAGGGATGATGGACAAGCGGGCCACAATCCTCCCCAGCCTTCCAGCACGCACGTCGCCTCTCAAAGGAGTCGACAACAAGGCTCGACCAAACCAGCTCCATCTCATGTCTCTGAGACAGCAGCTTTGCACGCTTCTGACCTACACCACGAGCTAGACTGGAAGAAACGCGGCAAAGCCCCGGTCGAAGCTACTGCCGAAAGCGGCGAGCCTTGAGAGGCCGAGCTCAAGGATTTACGTAGTTAGATCGGGGATATGCGAGAAGCCTACCACGCGAATGTACCGACCCCGATAGAAGGAATAATGGAGGAATCTAAATTAACCTCCATTTACCGGCGACATCATACGAGCATGTAACGTCTCGGAAAAATCCGTACTGAGACCCGAGTGCCACCTCAGCCAGAAATCACTAAGGACTAAATCCTTTAGAAATTAGACGAGTTTTAACTAAGTGTTAAACTAGATTAGTTACGAAATTCGCTCGATCCACTTTAAATATATACGATCTGCAAGACTTACAACTTGTAGAATCATTGACGCTAGGTTACCCTAAAATCTAAGATCCATCTCATTACCCAGTTGCTCTCGGGAGCACAGTGAAACTTCGTATTAGATCTGGACCGCACGTAGAAAGTCCAGTTACTACGAAATTATATAGTTAAGATCGCCTTGCTGGACTTGACAACCATCTCAGAAATCAACTCCAGATAGTGTCCTGAGGCTATTCGCTTGAGCCCACAGCGAAGAGTGTGAGAAAACGTAGTTTTCTTTAGAAAGAATCTAAATTTAAGTAATCTGAGACTCGTCACTTGCGGGCCGAATATAAGCAATCAAACCGTCAGAATCTGACCCAAATACACCCTCGGATTAGGAGAAATTTCTCATACATGGCAATGTACTTGTAACCCTGATCGAATTTCGGTGACCGTTGAATTGAAACCGGTCCGTCACGTGTGATCTGAGAACCCGACTGGAACGAAAATTTAACTTAACCTAGATCCAAGGTCAGTAAGCTTAAGTCCAACCTTTAGCTCAAGGGGGGCTCCGGAAGTGCTCCGTTGAGCCGAAACAGATGGGTTTTGGCTATAATTAAAGTATACCATCGCCCTGGGGCCATTCCCATCAATTTTGGGCCTATATAAAGACCTTAAACCCTCTCTCTCCTATTTCATTTGAATTTCCTAAACCTAGGAGAGAGAAGAGAGAAAAAGAGAAGGAAAGAGAGAGAAAGTATGAGGGATTGCTGGAGTTTCTTCTTGGGATTCAAACCCACTTTTCTACATGCCTAACTACGACTACCGTGTCACTTTTCCAGCGATACCAATCCCATTCTTATGTAAGAAAACCTAACCCTAATCCGTTCTAGGGTTTCAATTAGTTAAAGTAATGAAATAACTAACCTATTTCATAAAATAGGTTGTCGTTGGGCCGTAGACGGAGCGTGAGTGAACAAACTGAATTCGTTACGCGTTTACCGACGAAAGGTGCGGACTTTAAATGTATAAGTTATGGTTTTCAAGGCTTTCAATGTCAGTTAATGATATATTACTGACGTGGATGTTATTGCAAATGTACAAAGTGCTGTCCGTTTCATTTTTCAGATATACGTTAACTATGTTGAATATACTGTATTCCTTGTATTTGTAGAAAATACCGTATACATATGAAATACGAATTTGTGTTTGCCATGATTAATTGCTGTCTATGTATGCTAGATGCATGTGTATCAACTCCTGGGTGAACGGATTAGCCTAATACCTGTTGTATTAACATACGTTGTGTATGTACAAGTTGTAGCCTAAGTGTTTGTGAAGTTGTCTAAGTGAGTATAAACTATGCATTAGTGTACGCCACAACTAATCGTCGTGGGTATGTGCTTGTTATATAGGTGGAAATCCTTTGACGAAAGGACTTGCCCTAATACGTATTCTAACTCCTATATGTCATGTATAATGTGAGTAAGTACTTATGAATTCCTCTTTAATTGGGTGTTGAGATAGGATTCTCAACTACTCTAGCGATGTGTATGTTTTTCTCCATGTATGATATATTCAGATATCTATTTGGTTATGAATTGAATATGTTCAAATTCATGTTGATATTGTACTTCATAGCATGCTCAACTGATTATATGTATTGAATCATTGTTCCATTACTGCTTTGAATATCTCATATGTTAGATCGATGTAATTGAATGTGTTTGGGGCTAACATATAGTCCAGGCAATCGGTAATAGGACTTGAACGAGTGGTTGTCCTTGATCCGCCACATGAGACGCGCCTGATGAACCCGAGTCGTATGTCAGTTAGCGACAGTGGTTAGGCCACACGGAGTGCTTATGTACTTCATGTCGTTCAACTCGATGTGCGCTCGTGTTAGTCGAGCTGTCAAACAACCCGATTTGCCCGATGTATGTTAACCATGTATGGCCACTTCTGCTTGAACCTAGGGTACCAAACTCACCAGTAAAATCCCTGTTAACCTTGGTACCTTGATCCGCTAAGACTCATGAGCTGGACATGGTGGTATGGGACACCGTGGTCGAGCTGTCGGCCTACGCTATGGCGACGAGCTTCCTCGTAGTGACCATTGAGCAACCCAGATTCGTGAGCCGAATACGGTGGTATGGGACACTGTATTCAAGCTGTCGGCCTACACTGATAAGGTGACGAGCCCTTTGTAGTGACCTCGAGTATACTCTGAGACTGCGGTGAGATGACGAGCCTTTCCGTAGCAACTAGAGTATAACTAGGCCTGTACTGATAAGGCAACGAGCCCTTTGCAGTGACCTAGAACCGTATCATCGTATGAATTTACTAGGACTGACGACCCTAGAATGGATCCTTATTGGGAAGTGATATAAGGGAGGTACCTTAGTTTCCCAATAGTGTTGTATGAAAATGACTAATAAAGAACTTGGTAATCACGTTCATACACCGCATTACGTGTGTGTTTGGCGTTGATGGTCTAGCCCTGAGGGAGTGTGGCATGCCGCGATCGTAAGAAGGAGTCGCTGAGGGAGCGTAGGCGAGGGCATGCATCATACATACATACCATACTTGCATTAATAAGAGTACTTAGAGATGTGTGATTTACTGATTTATCATTACCGCTTGATTGAATTGATAACATGTTAACCTTTGCTTTATTGTTCCACTGAGTTGATCACTCACTCCCACATTACAGGACAATGTTGCACACACCAACCAAACCCTGTCTTAGATGTAGGTGGTGGCGATGCCTACGAGGCAGAGCCAGACTTCGAGGAGGACGAGGAGGCCTTCTCTTATATGGAGACTTCAGGTGGGTTCTTATGAGCCGTGGCCTAACTGGCGGGACTTCTTTCTGGGATTATGAATAGAGAATACTACACATTTTGTATATTTTGGAACTACACTTGTAATCCTTGACCTGACAATGTAAACATATGTTGGGGACATACACTGGTTTATATAGTTATATATATTCGTTTCAGTCTTCCTCTTGCGTATTATAACTGTCCTTGGATTATGTTTTGCTGATTTGGCTTAATCTTATTCATGTTTCATGCACTAATACAGTCATCATTACATATGTTGCATAAGTGATGCGTTGGAACTCGGGAGTTAAGTTCTTACTCGACCCCCGATTTTCAGGGCGTTATAGAGCACAACTGTCGTGCAGGTTCCGTCTGCCTCAGATCACCCCGTTTTCAGGAAATACCGACTCATCGGAGCATATAAAGTCCTTCAGGGTCTATATGGAACTTCATAATGCATCTAACGCAGTAATGTACCAAGCTTTCTCCCTAACCCTAATTCGAGCTGCCTGACTCTGGTTCAAGCAATTAAAGCCGAACTCCATTAGTTCATTCTCTTAGCTCAATTAGGTCTTCCTCACAAACTTTATCGGGGGAAAGAAGAGACTCAAACCGGCCGCCCACCTCTTCATGTCATTCAAAAGGACGACAAACTACTGAAAGATTACATCAAACGTTTCAACCTGGAAGCGTTGCAAGTCCAAAAGCATACTGAAGAGCTTGCCCTAACAGTGATCATGGGAGGACTGATAGATCGTCAGTTCCTCTTCTTGCTAGACAAAAACCCTCCAACGACAATGACTGAATATGTCGTAGAAATATGCTAATGCCGAATAAGCACGTGTCCTGTGAGAGGTCGTCCAAAATAAAGCTCCGCCGACCAAAGAACAACAGGCGAGGGCGGAACCAAGTTTAGTCACTACAAACAAGAAGAGGAAGAATGATCAATCACACGATAACCATCAACTGAACAAACGGTCTGACAGCAAGTTTAAGACATATACTCCTCTTAACAAAATGCCCGAGCAAGTCCTTGTGGAAATTCAAGACAAGTGCATCCTTACTTGGCCGAACAAGTTGAAATATGATCCTAATAAAAGAAGCAAAAGCAAATATCGCTTCTTTCATCTGGATCACGGTCATCTGACGTGCGATTACTTCGACCTCAAGCAAGAGATCGAGGCACTTATTCGTAGCAGTCACCTTGGAGAATACATCAGTTATCGAGAAGAACAGACCGTAACAAAAGATGCGCCCCCTGTCAACAACGAACTAGCATGAGAAATTCGCACTATCTTCAAGGGACCTGGTGGTGGAGGAGATTCAAAACAATTAAGCTTGGAAAGCCCACTGACGAAGCATCGTTCGTTCCGACCCAAAGCACGAAATCCTCACAATCAGCCGACCTTTGAAAGAACAAAAGGTGGAGACTTGCAACCTGACCTTTACCGAAGAGGACGCTCGAGGGATCCACCATCCATATGATGACGCGCTCATGGTCACCCTGACCATAGCCAATCGTAAAATGTTCTGAATCCTTGTGGACACTGAATCGTCGACAAACATCCTCTTCGTACAGGCGTTTGACAATGTGGGAGTTGGTCGATCCAGACTTCGACCAGTCAAAACTCCATTGCTTGGTTTCTCTGGTGGCAAGGTCGTACCGGAAGGATCAATACAGCTTCCACTAACGGCCGGTGACGGACAGAACCAGGTAACTACGATGATTGACTTCCTAGTAATGGACTACCCATCTGTCTACAATGCAATCATCGGTCATCCATCCCTCAATGTCCTGCGAGCTGTGGTCTCGACCTACCACCTGACCATGAAATTCCCTACCAAACAAGGCGTCGGATCAGTTAGGGGAGACCAACATGAGACCAAACAAGGCGTTGGATCAGTTAAGGGAGACCAACATGAAGCCTGGCAGTGCTACACGATGGCACTAAGGCCTTCACATCAGATGTAATGCCCTGAAAATCGGGGGTCAAGTAGAAGCTCAGCTCCCGAGTTCCAACGCATCACTTATGCAACATAGATAATGATGATTGAATGTTGTCCATATTAGTGCATTAAACATGAATGAGATTAGTGTCTAATGTGAAAGTACTTAGAAAATTTTGAAGGACAAGGTGGTGAAAGGTGAGATTCTTAAGGAAATAGGTCGAAAAGGGGATTTGAGACTTTGGGATTGAGTTTTTGAGAAGTAATTAAGGTGTTACGATCTACCCATTACCTAAGTACGTCAAACTCCAAGTTGGCAAAAATTCGGGGTGTTACACCAGACGATGACCGTCACCTCTCTGGACCCTCGCGAGGATTCTAAAGAAAGAGGGTCTGCCATGGACGACCTTGTTCTCATCTCAATTGATGATTCCAACCAATCAAGAATGGTCCAAATTGGGTCGTCCCTGGCACCTCCATTGTGGGACAGAATGATAGCCCTCCTTCGACGTTATGCAAACATCTTCGCGTGGTCTCATGAGGACATTCCTGGCATCAACCCAAAAGTCATCGTGCATCACCGAAATGTTGACCCCGACCAATTCGACGAAAGCGTCGTGCACTCGGCCTCGAACGATATCCAATGATCGGAGAAGAAGTCAATTAACTTCTCAAAGCCAGATTCATTGAGGAAATTTACTATCCAGACTGAACAGCCAACGTAGTCTTGATCAAAAAGTCCAATGGGAAATGGACGATCTGGGTTCACTATACAAACTTCAACAAGGCCTGTCCCAATGATAGCTTTCAAACTTGAATAAGGCCTGTCCCAAATATAGCTTCTCTTTCCCAAATCAATCAACTCATCGATAGCACCACTAGGTATGAGCTACTTAGTTTTATGGATGGTGATGTTTTATTTAAACCAACCTGATTTAAATGATTTTAAACTCACAAGTATACGAATCAGGTGTAGATACGTTACATATTACGAGATCGGTCCCACGAGGACCGGTTGTCACAATTCAAATTTTATGATTCCACTTAACTAATGTCACGCCCCGAACTCGGAAACCGGGCTCACAAAATTTCCGATCACCGAATCCGGCGCCGACAGCCTCCGTAGAACCCCATTCTCGGCTCCTAGCGCCCATACGCCAGGTTCCGATCCTGGGATGCTACAAGGAGGATTTCTAATAATCAATTTGATTCGTAATAAGCACAACCACAAGCATAACCCACGAACAATAACCACAAGAACATCATCACAAAGTCCACTATGAACAAAAGCCTTTAAGTACAATGCGTAGGAAAGGAAAATACAAGATAATGCTAATAACAAAACTCCGGCTTCTACCGCACACTCCAACCGCTAAGGCGAGACTACGGTACAACGTCTGACGTCACCTGCATGCATCAATCGTGCATAAGCTTATAGAAAGCTTAGAGGGTGGTGTAAGTGTGTGCGCAATATGAGCGTGTTCAGAATGCATGATCAGAGTAATGTGGAATCGTGCCAATGAGTACATGAATGCAGTCAGCCGTACCAAGGCTATGCAGTACAAGATATGAGTGCAATCGGCCATACCAAGACCATGCGATGCAAGATGCAGCTCAAGCATGCCAATCCTCATGTCAATACGCTTATCGGTCCGATAATCACCGGGTCTAGTACACTCTACGCCCGGCTTGCCGTCCCCTATCCGGACGCACAACTGGAAGAGCGAAAGAGACCTCACTATCCGCCTGCCAATATCGGGCCCGGCTCGTCGATAGCGGACCGATTCCTCAAGCTGGTCAAACTCAACCTAGAAATTGCCCCCTCACTCAGGCGGGTAAGGTCACACCCCTTTCCAACCGACCACGACACAGTGGGAGACGCGGCCTCCTAGTATTCGGCCCTCATGCGCTCGTACATCCACTCGGTCTGGACGTTGGAGTCATCCTCTGTACCATCGGGTTTAGGGATTTTCACCCAGGGACATCTATGGCGCCCATATGCTAGAACCAAATATTTCCCAGTATTCAATCCACCACCCACGATGTGTCTGTGGAGGCTATGGCCCTGGTGTCGCTAGGGCATACAGTAACTACAATCACACAATGCAAGTGCATGAGTCACACTACCAGTCATGCAACAGTCCTGCGTAAACCATGCGCTCATGCAGGGCAACTCCGCCTATCAGGGAGCCCGTAACAGTTTGCCCGAAGGCATATGCTATGATTAGTCACCCCTCATCTCAAGCATGCATATGATGCGTATGATCATGAATCATGGGGCAGCACTATACTTATGGTATGATAATGGGGGTTGCTCAAAGTGAAGATGGGCCTAAACGGACTGTAGAGTACAAATATGGACCTATCAGTGGGCCTTAAGGAGTGTCACAATGCGGACATTTAACCAACATTGTACTTACAATGTGGACGTCAAACCAACATTGCTTCCAAGGCACGGTCCGCCATAAATATCATTACACAAACCATGGGGAAGCACACATTGCAATGGACCTATATACATCTCATTGGGCCTCGACCCAAAGTCCTCAAACACATCAAATGGGCTGCCTCATATGGGCCTTTCATAAATCAAGTGGGCCGCATCAATGGGCCTTAAGTACATTGCAATGGGCCATGTCCCATGGGCCTTTGAAAACATCACATTGGGCCTTAACCCATGGGCTCCAAATACATCACAGTGGGCCTCAACCCACGGGCCCTAATACATTACAATGGGCCTTAACCCATGAGCCCCAAATACATCACCATGGGCCTTACATTCACATCAAGGTGGGCCTCAATAGACGGCCATAAATATGGTAAGGTGGGCCTAATCACTTGGGCTTTGTATATACCAAGGTGGGCCTCAACAACGGCCATAAATACACCAATATGGGCCCCATATATGTACCAAGGTGGGCCGAATCATATGTATCAAATGAGCCAATCCACCATTAAAATTCTTAAGGCCCACCATTATATATATATTTATGTATAATATGATATATTATAATACATATATATATATACACACACGCAAGCACCACACACGCACACACACGCACACACACACACATGCACGCACACACCCACTGCCGCACCCACCGTCCCCTGGACGGTGGGAATACAACACATATATCATGGTGGAATCCACCGTCCGCCTGGACGGTGGAGGAGAAATACATACATCACTGTGGGTCCCATGTGGGGCCCACCATGGCGTTTATCTTCCATCCACTCCGTTCATAAGGTCACACAGACCTGAAAGAAGTGGAAAAACAATTTTCAGCTTGATCTGAAGCTTCAGTGGACCCCAAAACAGTTTCAATGGTAAACGTTCATTCACACTGTTTCCTATGATGTGGGCTACCTGAGCACTGGATTGGCCTGATTTTTGGAGGGGGCCCACTTCATGCAGTGGCCCACCAAATGGATGGCGTGGATACAAAATATACATCATGGTGGGGTCCATCCAAGTGGGCCACATGGCTACTTCATCACACACAAAGATAATTAAATAAATAAATAAAAGAGAGGGAGAGAGAGATAGAGAGAGAGACGGGCCACGCCTGATGGAGGGCTCCGCCACTATGAGCCCTCCCTTATAAGCAATCATACATCGAGTGGGTCCCATTGCATGTGGGCCCACCAAATCAAGGATCAACGGTGGAGATCCCTTCTCCACCAAAATGAAAGGTCTAGATGACCCATTACAAACTAGAAAATAAACATCATGATGGGGTCCATGGAGAATGGCCCCATCACAGAACGATCATGAAGATCAAAGTGGGCCATCGGCCACATTTTAAGGTCCCAAGTGAGATCCATACCATTGATCGGTAGGCCTCACTCGGTCCATCATCAAAACATGAAAAACCTATCCTATAAGGCACCCACCGGTTGATCTTTTCGGTCCGTTGGAACGCCACCCTCCTTGTGCTCCTCTTTAATGGTGGAGATGGAAAATGGATGGCTAGGATGATTGATTTGGAATGGGAAAGGTGGGCCACCAAAATCACATTTCTCTCTTGCAAATGGCTTGGACGTGTGGGCTCTCTCTTGCTTGGAAATGGTGTGAGAAAAGAGGGAGAGAGAAAGAGTTGTAAGGAGAGAGGGATGGGTGTGATGGGTGAAAGGGTGAGGTGAGTGATGGATGTGGTACTTGACATGTAAGGTGGTGTAAGAGAGAGGGTGAGAAAAAGTTGACTTTGGAGAGAGAAAGCATGGGTTGCTTGTACTTGACATTGAAGTGATTGATTGATTGATGTGATTGATTGATTGATGTGATTGATTTGACATTGTGTAGAGATTCTCTCGGGATCGTAAAAGCGCGGCGTTTCTTCGAAATAAACGCCGGCCCGCATCTTCTGGTCAGGGTATCGGATCGGTGCGTGAGTCACGGCTTTGGAACCGCGGCGACGGTGCGGTCGCAATGATATAGGTCTCGGATTAAACCGACTCGAATCTAAAGGATACGACTTACAATCGATCGCAACGTCGATTATCAGTCGTGGATTGCCGGACTTCGACAGAAATGATCGCAGGATTCATCGGAACAGTACGAACTAGGATACGGGTCTTACAACTAATCCAACAAATATTTTAGCTAGTGATTGAGTAAATGAATAAAAATCAATGAAAAATAACTGAGAACAATAAGAAAAATTCACTCAAGGAGAACACTAGGACTTTCGAATCCACCCCTAATTATCCTAATTCTTGTTTTACTTGTTGATTCACCCTAATTCAGAATGACGTAAATTTAATAAATAAAGCACAATCTATGTCCTTGGTCAGGCACACAGGATGTATAATTCCCTTGAAGCAAAAATGATTTTTTCCTTAACATCAATTATCCCTAATGCATGCATAGATGAAATTGGGGAAAAATCTTAAGGATCACATCTTTCCATCCATGGTCAGGTATGAATAGATGTAAATTCTTATTTCTTTCTCTTTAGGAAAACCTGTTCATGGTCAGACACAAGCACACCTAGAATAAGATTCCAAACAACTTTCACTTCTAGACTTTAGTTGAGCTCATAGATTGGAGAGGTATAGAGTTTTCATTTAATCACAATAAAGAAAGAAATAAATTAATTAATTCCAAATGAAATCAACAAATAACAAGAATAATTCAAATTAGGGGCTTCATCTCAGCCCTAGCTAAGAAATTAGAAACTCATGGGCAGTAACATAGATTCAAATGGAAAGAAAAAAAAATAGAACTGAAAATAGACACATCCCTTACACAACTCTTTTCTTTCTTCTTTTCGTTCTCTTTTCTCTCACATCCAAAACCGGCCTGCTCTCTCTCCTTGCTCTCTTCTCTCTTTATAGCTTCTGAAGATGGTGGAAAGATTGCTACAGTCGGTGGATTTCTTACGCAGCAGCAGGTCGGTGCGAAAGAGAAGTCAGTGGCGTGTATAGCTATTACGCAGTCAAAATTGGAGCCTCACAACTCCGCGCTTCCTTGCATTTCGTCTAAAAGATCAACGTCCCTTGGGACGTTTTTGAGTAGCCTACACAATGAACGGATCAGATCTTCCATCCAATCATGGCCATGATCATGCAATGGCAAAAAAAATCGTCCAGCATCCGTACAAAAATAGGGCCTGTGAAAGGCACTTGCGCTGATGCTTGGTGGGTCCCACTGCGTCTGTCATTTGAGAAATCCACACCGTCTACTCGTTGCAGCTCGAAAAACTAGGTGGCAATGACTGGTTTCGGATCAAATTCGGTGTGGCCCACGGATTATTTTTGTTGCACCATCGATCTTCCGTTTTAAAAGCTAAAATCATCTCTCCGTTGTCTTCCGGGATTCCGCCACCTAAGCGATGGTCACGCTTACGCTATGGGGTGAATGAATGGTTCAGATCATCAAATCAGATGATGAGTGGGCCCCACAACTGTTCGTTCACGGCCTCTGTGCGAACGCTGCAAACGGAGATTTCCGTTTTTAAAAGGATAGTCGGTCAAACCAACTTGGACCAAGAATTTCAGGACCAGTGCACGGCGAGTGCATTCTTGTACTATGCACGCACAACCCAAGTGGGGTTCAATGTGATGTTTATGAGCCATCCAATCCATCCATTCATTTTGTCTCCCCATTTAAGGGGTTGAGACCAAAATTGAAACATATCCAGATATCAGGTAGGCCTGAAATCCTTAGTTTAAGGGCTGATTTGTCCGTTGGGCCACTTCTATAGGAATCCAATGGCTAAAATTTGATTCTTACAATTAATTTATGGTCCTCAGGCCATATATGAAGTCTCGAGGAAAAGGGATGGTGGGAACCCTGTGATCTTGCATTATGGACGTCTTTCAGGCCTGTTTAAGGTGAGTGGCTGAAATTTCTCTGATATCTGGCGTGTAAATCCTTGATCTTGGTCCCATGGAGTCTCGTCCAATGCTTGAGCATTAAATTTATGCTTTTAGCATCCTTTCCAGTCCACACTCCTAGATTCACCTTGCATCACAAACACGATTAAAATGAACCGTTAAGCAGTGTCATGTTTGTAAATCCAAGCAATAACTGGGGTCTAATATGCAATATTCGACCCTCATCACAATCCCCAACCAGCATTTTGCTAGTCTCAAGCAAAGTATGCGAAAAATAATTTCAGAAATACAAGACAATTCCTGCAAACCCGAGTGATTTATTAAAAAAAAAATGCAGATACCAAAATTCTAAAATTCATGAATGTTGGGCATTACTTTCTCCTGGACTCAAGCATACGGTAAACTTCATAATCAAGTTCAAAAAATTAATCCATTAATTAGAAAAATATTCTAAACATTGAGTTCCATGAGTGTATAGTGTAATCTCGGTTTATCATCATTAAAATTCATTTCGTCATTTCATGATATCATTGGTAAGCAACAGGAACATTCAGGACACCCAAAAACTAAACGTGCCTCACAGATTATTCTTTCATTCTTCCAGATTTTGACTTTTTTTTTTTTTCTTTTTATTAACTCTAAAGTAACGCCGAGGGGAATCAGATCTTCACCTATAGGGAGCAAACCTATGGTGAAAACTAGTAGCCCAGCCTGTTCCGAATGTCAATCTTGGGAAATCAAATCTTCATCTATAGGGAGCAAACCTATGGTGAAAATTATTCGACTACCTCTTTCAATTCTTCTTTATAAACTGATGCTAAAAAAATTTTCAGGCTGGTTCCTTTCATGCTTAGTGATTACCAAGTTAATCATTCAATATCGAACCAGAACCTTAATGTCCAAGCGAGATGTGATATATGACATCATGACTCAATCAATGTTTACAACTTCTAATCATGGATTAATAACTCGAAAGACAACTGAATCCAAGAGTCGTCAATTAACAACATCACGTATCTTTTAATTCTAAATCCAAGATGACCGTCAAAATCACTTCAAATTCACAAGAAATTTCAGATTTTTTTTTTAATTTTCACAATTTTTGCTCAAGACCAAGAAAATACTGATTAGGTAACCTAATCTCCCACCCCCAACCTAAAATCTACATTGTCCTCAATGTAAAAGATATGAACATGCAATGCACATGAGATAATGAAAGTAAAAGAGGAGTGATGAAAAGATAGTACCTGGATGAAAGAATCAAGAGGTTTTCTAAAGATATCAGCGTAATAGCGGGTCAGCACAAGAGAGAAACCAACAAAAGCAAACTAATCTAATATAGGGTTAGCTTTGCTAGTCCTCAAGTAAAACAACAATAACAAAAATAAAATCCTACCTACACCACTTTTGCAGGTACTCTCGATTGCATTTAGCGTATGCAACAAGCCTTTAAACCCCTAGGTTGCCCCTAGTGGACGAGTTGTAGTCTTGTGAGGGTTTGCAGTAATGTTACCCACAAACATTGAACTAACTAACTAGGAAAAAGAAATGAAACGAAAGGTTGGGTTGCCTCCCAGGAGCGGTAAGTTTAACGTCTTCATCCAGACAAGTAAGACCATTAATTAATCAATCTTGATAACTAGGGTCCTCCAAATAAATTTCCTCAACATCTTGATTAATCAAATCCTCTAAATATGGTTTCAGCTGTTGACCATTTACTTTGAAAATATTCTCGTCCTTTGAATTTTGAATCTCAACTGCTCCATGAGGAAATACTTTTACTACCTGATAAGGACCATTCCATCGCGAACGTAATTTTCTAGGAAAGAGGCATAACCTGAAATTATACAATAATACTTTCTAGTCCGGTTCAAATGTCTTGCAAAGAATTGATTTTTCATGAAAATTTTTTGTCCGTTCTTTATAAATTATTGCATTCTCATATGCCTCATTTCGAATTTCTTCTTACTCATTGAGTTGAAGTTTACGGTACGATCCAGCCTTGTTTAAGTCAAAATTAAAGGTTTTAATGGCTCAATAAGCATGATGTTTTAATTCCACGGGTAAGTGACATGCTTTCCCAAAGACAAGCCTATAGGGGAACATTCCAATCGGGGTTTTAAAAGCCGTACGATATGCTTTCTTCTCTCTTCTCTCTCCTAGGGTTTGAAATTCGTATGAAATGAGAGAGGGGTGGGTTAAGGCTCTTATATAGGCCTGGAACTGATGGTAATGGCCCCAGGGCCATGATATACTTAGGTTATAGTCAAACGATAGTTGTTTCGATCCAACGGAGCTCATTTGGAGGCCCCATTTTTCTGTACGGTCCGGGGGAACTTCCCTGACATTGGATCTAGGTCAGGCTAAGTTTTCGGTCTGATCGGATTTACGGATTGACCGCGGAGGACCAATTTCAGTTCAACGGTCACCGTCACTCAATCAGGGTCACAAGTACTCTGACATGTGTTAAAAATTTTGCCTGATCCGAGGGTGTAGTTGGGTCAGAATTTGATGGTCTGAAACCTTAGATGGCCTGCAAGCGAACGGCCCAAATCACTTAAGTTTGGGTTCATTTTCTAAAGATATTCTCATTTCTCACACACTTAACTCCGGGCTCAAGTTGTGCATTTCTTGATACTATTTGGACTTGATTTTCAGGATGGTTTTCAAGTCCAATAAGGCGGTCATAACCGTATAGTTTTGCGGTAATCGAACTTTCGACACGCAGTCCAGGTCCGATACGGAGTTTCAAGATGCTCCCGAGAGCAACTGGGTTTTGAGATTGATTCTAGGTTTCTATGTAATGTTGGGTTAGCGATTTTAATGGGTTTGGGTCTTGCAGTACGGATAGAAAGTGGTTCAAGCTAATTCTCTGATTTATTTAGTTTAGTACTTAAACTAAATTATGCCCCGATTACGACAGAATATGGTCCTAGGGCAGTTCTATGTCCCTTTCTGGCTCTTTTAGTTAGTATATTATTTTAATTATTTTTCTAGTAGTTCTTCATCAAGTCTACTTCATCTCTACCAAATTTCATTCAATTTTGTGTTGTAGAAAAATTCTAAAAATTCTAAAAGCAGCAACTGTCCAAACTAATGATTTTTGGACAGTTGTCACAACGACTTATATTTAACTACATTAAAATTCTTATTATATTTTTCACTTATTTTTATATGAAACTAGACTTCTCAAGCTTCAATTTAGCTTAAATCACCTAAATTGGAGTTATAACAAGGGAGATATGACTTTTTAAAGTCAGACAAAAAAATGCAGAAAATTGGGCAGAAAACGGGCCGCTGGCAGGTGATGCATCCCCGATTCAGGGATGCCACCCCGGTCACTGGACAGTGGGGGGATGCCTCCGCAAACCGGAGATGCTATCCCCCCCCCCGGGACACCGAATGTGCGCGGGACCCACTTCGGATCCCTCTCGATTTGCGTCATTTGGGCCCCCGAGTCTATTTGATGTGGTTTCGCCACCCGATATTTAAAACAGGTGTATTTTGCAAACCGAAATAAGTTATTCGACATGCAATATATGATTTTGGGGTAGGAGGAGCTGCTATATTCAAATAACTTACTTATTTCATGATATTCCAAAAGGTTAATGGTCAAAAACCCAATTTATTTATATATTCACTATTTATAGTAAATTTTAATTTCATTATTGTTCTTCATCATTTAAACTTCAGGATTAGTGTCTAATATGAAAGTACCTAAAAAATTTTGAAGAATAAGGTGGTGAAAGGTGAGATTTTGAAGGAAATGGGTTAAAAATGGATTTGAGGCTTTAGGATTGAGTTCTGAGAAGTCAATTAAGGTGTTATGATCGACTCATTGTCCAAGGACGTCTAACCCCAGGTTGGCAAAAATTTGGGGCATTACAACTCTCCTCACCAGAGAACTCCTCCGGGTCCTCTTCACCGAACAGACTACGTTCCACCCTAACTAGCCTCTCCGCCAGGTACCTCTCCATCACCCTCGACGCCTGCGACACCCGAAAATTGGCATCGGCGATCATCACCAACGGCGACGATGGGTTCGAAATGGGATGAAGGCTATTAGCCCCACTGTCACTGCCGGAAACCCCCTCCCATGAGTTCAAAGAGTCAGACATGATGGCTTTTATAGATGTTGAGAGTCGCTGACAAAGGAAAAGGAGAGGAGGGATCGAGTGAAGAATGGAGCTCACTGGGGAAGAAATTACGCCCGGTCGCTTGTAAGAACATCCGGCCACTGGTGAGAATATTCGCCAGAAATCACTTCTGCGAGTTAAGGAAGACGACTAGAAGGGGAAAATGCAAACGGACCCTTCAAAACGCGTTAGGGTTTTCCTTATATAGGAGAGCCACATAGCAATGCTTGAGTGCGCCCATCAATGCGGGTTCCGTACAACGTTCCCTTGGCTACCCCGTCTCGACATGTGGCACAACCCTAGGCGTCAATCGACCATAATATTGAGAATTGGACACGTGTCATTTTCTCATTAGTCTACCACTGAAATGACAGTCTGGCAGGCCACGTGACCTCGAGCCATGATATATCACCTCAACTACACCATACATGATTATTAACACGCCTCAACTCCCGTGCTGGTCGTCATGCCTAGCATTTATGACTGCATAAACTAACCTAAGCTAAATTTAACTTACTTTCCGAGCCTCTGAAGATCAACTTGAAAGTAAAGGGGCTTACTGTTGGGGGAAAAATAATACGACTTGTAAAAGGAAACCAACTCTACAAACAGCACAAACCCAATGGGCTAAAACCACTTACGAGAAATCCATTGGTAAAGAAAGGCCGACTACAAAGTAGGTTGGCATAGTCATAAGTCCACTCAACTAACGACCGACTTATTGAATAAATCGGCATAACTACGTGTCGATTATAGGTCGGTTATAGGTCGACCCGACCGTAGGTCAGCCATAACTCGGTCATAGGTCAGCATTGTCTCTAACGAGGTCAATAGCCGTTAGAGTTCAACTAAGGTGAATGTTGATCTGTCGAACAGCTTGGTACTACTTCCATTATATCTAGCACCTCCATTGCCCGACCTTGCCCTGAACGAATAGTCCGAGAATCTCTCCAACGGCCCAAAGATCTCTCCCGGGATCTTCAGAAGATAAGATTAGATCCCGAGGATCCCGAACAACTGTAATCTCGGGAAGATCCCCGGGAGATCTGGACACCCGTGCGGGAAGATCTTCGGTGCAACGGGAGTCCTAAATGAGGAAGGCTTCCAACGGCGCTATCTTCCCTACTAAATAGAGAAGATTTCCCGGTTGTATGATCTTCCCTCTCGACTATATAAGGGGATCCTTAGACGGTGAAAGGTACATTTCTAATACTCAATCACATACACGACTAGTGATTCTTTTCTCTTAGATCATCTCCTACAAAGACCCAAGTTCCTACCTTAGGCATTGGAGGGTCCCCTATACTTGTCAGAGTCTCCTTTCTCTCACTTTCTTCTGTGCAGGTCCTCAAGGGTTTACCAAGGAGGGTATACCTGAAAATTGCATCAACATAAATAAAAATATCTAATAATATAAATGAACTTGAATTTATTTAAGTGCCAAAGTCATTACAAGGCTCACTGTGATATATATGTTTTTTTCCAAATTGTTCATTCATTTGTCTATATGATTTTAAGACCTTAACTTAAAATTGATGCAGTGATAATGACACCCACTATTGAAACTTTCTTCGGGCCACCATGATATTTATTTGTCAAAATGTTTTGCCATCCAACCTATGGATGAAGGGTAAACAAAAACTTCGGCTTGATGCCAAACTTTTCAGGCCCCAAGAAATTTTTAATAGTGGCCGATCAATCCCACCATTTGGTCTAGCTTTGGATCTACTTCATTTTTAGGCTCGTACGCTAAGATGATATTAAAAAAATATCAGAACAATAGGGATAGAACTATACATTGTAGTGAACCACGCGTACACTGATTCTTAGGGGCAGGACCCAATCTTCTTACTAACAGTTGAAGAGAAGTTATTTTTCAACTTTGACTTTTTCTCCTTCTTCTTTTCCTTTTCTTTTCTTTTTCTTTTTCTTTTTTTTTTTTTTTCGGTTTTTAAAACAAAGTGCTTTTCATAGCTTAAAATCAGGTTGGTATTCAAATCCAAAATTTTTAGAGGTGCCGAACATGACTTCATTTTTAAATCCTGTATTTGAATTCCCAACTACCCAAAATCATGGATTTTCAGGGGTACCAAATAACCCCAAAGCATCATTCCATGCTGATCCATGTGAACGATGCTTAGGGTGGAATCCTAAGAAATTCACGAGTCAGAATGATGTGGACCATTCATCCAGTGGTCCTATCGTGTAAAAATAGGTAATGGTCCACCATTAAGCAGCGAAAATTGAAGAAAACTGGTGTACGAATATTGTGTGTTAGATATGATTTTTGAGCCGTCCATCCATGGTAGGTCCAATAGATGAACCAATGTGGAGAGATAGCTTTAACATATGTCGGTTCTCCTTACTATCACGTTATCATTCCTCTACAGGCTATTTTTATATACTCTAATTTTCAATAAATAAATGAAAATTGCTTATGCAATCTTGATTTTTCCAATAAAAAAATTCCAAAGTCATTGGTGTCTCTGTCCAGCAAGTGATTGGTGGTCCAACTCACAAGCTCTACAACAGCTATACTCGAATTACAACCCTAACTCTGTGGGGCCTACCGTGCTATGTGTTTTACATCCACTCTGTCCACTACGTGTGTCCCCAAATGTTCAGTGCATACCCAAGAAATCAAAGAGATTCAAAACTCAGGTGGGCCACATTGGAGAATAATGTAAAACGTGATGTTGCTTGCATGACTTTTTTATCAATTTATTTTTTGGAGTTTCCTTCATCACGTTAAGCCACATGTGATGAAGGATGCGGATTGCGACCTACCCCTACCCGTCTCCAGCTGAGAACGTGCAGGAGCTTTGAGTGGCCACCGTAATGTATGGGTCTTATCCACACCGTCCATCCATTTTTTTATATATATATTTTTACGATATAAGCCCAAAATGAGGCATATCCAAGGCTCAAATGGACCACACCACAGGAAGCAGTGGTGATAATGATTCTCACCACTTGGATCTGCCTCATTTTTGGGCTTATACCCTATAAGAATTTTCAAAAAAAAAAAAAACAAAGTAGATGAACGGTGTGGATAAGACCCATACATCACGGTGGCCACTCAAAGCTCCTGCCCGTTCCCAGCGGGAGACGTGCGTTGTAGGACGCAATCCGCGTCATATGATAAATGGGGTTGAAGGAATATATACCCTATGGTGGGCTCCACACATAAACCTATAGCCGGATTCTCCTCTCCATTTTTCCTTCTGGTGTGGTCCACCTGAGTTGTGGACCATGATAATTTTTAGCCCTGAGACCTAATATCTTGTGGCCCACTTAATGGATGGAATGGATGTCAAACATTTGCTACCGCTTAGCTGTGTTGGGCTGTTATCCATCATGGACTGAAATCAGCTACTAAATTCATAATCTGGTGATCGAGAAGGTGTATCTGATAGGGCCCACAACTGATGGACCATGTCCCAAAAATCTCTCACATTGAAAGATGCTAGCCGTCTGATATTTGAGCCTTTTTTCAGATGAGTGTGTACCATTACTTTGTTTGTTATTTTCTTAAACATCAAGCCATACATTATAATTTATAGTTCAGTCAACGGTCTGGATCATTGAACATGGCCCCCACTTTGGAGCACTGAACTCCTGGGTTACTATGCATAGATCCACCATTGATGGAGAGGCATTCCTCGCAAAAAGGGAAAAGAGTCCACCTTCCAGGACTCTCACAACGCAACGCTTGCTTACGTGGCACACGTGTGCGAGATGATCCGTCCATCTTCCCCAACCGAATCCTCTATCTGTGGGGCCATCATGTTGAATACGTTAAATCCGCTCCATCCATCATCCATCAGGCTCTATCATCGATATTTCTATGCGCTGGAACCAAAAAAAAAAAAAGGAAGAAGGAGAAAAAGAAAAGTAGATAGATCCACAACTCTGGTAGGCCACACAACAGGGAACATTGGGAATAGGATGCTCACCATATTTTTTATGGGCTACCATGGTTTATATCTTTAACCAAGTCCGTTCCTCAGGGATAATTCACTAAGGTGAAGAGAATATACCAAAATCAGACTAAGTCAAATCTCAGGTGGGCCACAGCTTATGAACTTGGATGTTTTAAGAGAAATTTTACATTATTCTCAGGTGGGCTACATTGGAGAATAATGTAAAACGCTATTTGCACGCATGAGTTTCTTTCATCAGGTTATGCACATGTAATTAGAATTGGGCATCGAGTCAACTCGTACCGAGTTAGGGTTGATCCGACGCAATTCGGTTTTGAAGTAGGCCTGACCTGAACTCGACTCGACTTGGTACCAAGTCTAGCATGCTTGAACTAATTCGAATCCGGGTCTAGACTGGACTAATCCGAACTGAGTCCGACCTGGTCAAAAGTATCAAGTCGATTCGGGTTGGCACCGATTCGGGGGGAGGGAGGGAGAGAGAGAGAGAGAGAGAGAGAGAGAGAGAGAGAGAGAGAGAGGTGATGGTGGTAGGTGGTTGTCAGGCTTGGAAGAGGAGGATGAGGGGCAGAGAGAGAGGGTTTGGGACCGGGTAGGGGTCAGGTGTGGCATATATATATATATATATATATATATATATATATATATATATATATATATATATATATATATATATATATATATATATATATATATATATACACCTGAATCGGAGTCGAGTCAGTTTCGGATCAAGTCGAGTATAACCGGGTCAAGTTTTGGGTCATGTCAGGTCTAGTTACTCGGTAACTCGAACTCAACTTAGTCTGAATTAGGATCGGGCGAAGCCTACTCGATTCTGACCGACTCACCCATTTGGTTCGGGTCTAGTCACGTCTAAACGAGTCCGAAAAGTCGAGTCAGGTGAGTCAAGTCATCCCGTGCCCAACTCTACATGTAATGAATGGGTTTAAATATATACACACCTCATGGTAGGCTCCACATTCCCTAGGGTGTGGTACACTTGAGTTGTGGAACATGCTAACTTTTGGAGCCAAGACCTAGCACTTTTTTTCTTTGTTTTTTTTGGGTTAGGTTGTTAGTACACAACCATGTTAGCCGCCCCCACTAGGGATCGATACCAAGACCTTAAGTGTTGAAACGAGGTATCTTCACTCAGACCTAGCACTGGGTGGCCCACCTAATGGATGGATTGGATGTCAACAGTTGTTACCACCGAGCTGTGTTGTGCAGTTATCCATCATGGACTGAAATCCACTACAAAACTTCTTTTTTCACAGTGGTTAACCTATATTTTGGTGATCCAAAAGGTAGATCTGATGGGGCCCACTACTGATGGACCATGTCCCAAAAATCTCTCATATTGAAAAATGCTATCTGTCTGATATTTGACCTTTTTTTCAGCTAACTGTACCATTACTTTGTTTGTTCTTTTCTTAAACATCAAACCACACATCATATAATCTAGTCAACAGTCTAGATAACTGAACATGGCCCCACTTTGATGCACTGAAATCATGAGTTTACTACGCATATCATCGAGGAGGGGGGGGGGGGGGGAACTCCCCTTAAAAAGGGACGTGGATTGCGTCCTACCGCCGCCCGGACGGTAATCGGTCCTGGCAGGGCTCTGTTGGGCCCACTGTGATGTAAGTGTTTTATCCACACCGTTCATCATTTTATCAAATCATTTTAAGGTATGATCTAAATAATGAGGTAGGTCCAAGGCTTAAGTGGATCACAAAGTGGGGATTGAATGTCCACCATTAAAAACTTCTTGGGAGCTGGAGAAGTTTCGGATCAACCATTAAAAACTTCTTGGGAGCTGAAGAAGTTTTGGATCAAGCTGATATTTATGTTTTCATCATCCACGTCTACATGACCTTATGAATAGGTTGCATGGTAAAAAAACATCATGGTGGCCCGTAGAAAGGCTTCAACGGTGGTTGTCATTATGACCGCAGCTTCCTTTGGTGTGGTCCACTAGAGCTTTAGAGCTTTGAAGAAGAGGAAGCCGGCACCGTTCGAGTTGAACGACTCGCTAAGCGACAAGTTATAGTCTAAGATTAAAGATCAAATCCTTCTACGCTCATCTACGTTCAAAGGATGAATAACATTAAAGGTGAGGATTTTATCCTTTAGGCTTATATTAATTTAAGTTATTATATTTACCTTACCCTTACATGTCATGCTATTGTGTTGTCTTATATTTACATGCTTTCGTGTTATTTCTAACTTGTCTTTAACATGCCTTCGTGTTACTTTGAATTTTGCCTACAATTATATGTTTTACCATCAATTATTTGCACTTTAAGATTATAGTATAATATTGCTTATACGTGATCTTTCTGAATTTATGTGGGGCCTTGGATACAAGCCTTGCCCTTGCCCTATCAAATATATTTGAGTTGGCCCTGCCACTCATCTCTTTATTGAGTTGGTCATTGTCACTCTCCTTATTAAAGAATCGATTGTTGCCGCTCTTCTATTTATTGAGTTGGCCATTGTCACTCTCCCTATTATTGAATCGGCCGTTGCCACTCTTCTATTTGTTATGTTGGTCATTGTCACTGTTTGAGTTAATCATTGTCATTCTTCTCTATATTTGCCTTGTGCGATCTATCTTTAAAGGGCTTCGGCATGTGTCTTAATATTTCAGAACCTCCATGATTCAGTTTATATTATCTATAAATGCAAGTACTATGTTGAGAATCCCTCTTCTAGCGATTGAATATATATCGTGAACCACACCAAAGGAAGCTGCGATGATAATGACAACCACTGTTAAGCCTTTCTAAGGGCCACTGTGATGTTTTTTTACCATCCAACCTATTCATAAGGTCATGTGGACGTGGATGAAGTGAAAACACAAATATCAGCTTGATCCAAACTTCTCCAGCTCCCAAGAAGTTTTTAATGGTGGACATTCAATCCCCACTTTGTGATCCACTTAAGCCTTGGACCTACCTCATTATTTGGATCATACCTTAAAATGATTTGATAAAACGATGAACAGATTATCGTCTGGGCAGGGGTAAGACGCAATCTACGTCCCTTAAAAAGAGTCCTCCTCTATCTACGGGCCCACCATGTTGAATATATTAAATCTACTTCATCCATCAGGTAACAACATCTATACTATGCAAAAAAAAAAAAAAATTCTAGATCCACAACTCAGGTAGGCACACACTAGGGAACAGTGGCATAAGATACCATATTTTTTGTGGGTCACCATGGTTTATATCTTTAATCAGGTCCGTTCTTGATCTAGAGTAGGTCGCAAACACTTTCATGCTTAAGATGGATAAAAAAAGGCTCGGTCAACGACATGATTCGGACTGTCAGAACTTAAAACAGGTGTATCTCGCAAACTGGAATGAGTTGTTACACGTACCATATATGATTTTAGGATAGGACAAGCTACTTTAGCCACTGAACCCGCTATGCCAGGTTGCGCATGCCGAATTTGCTAAATACCATCATATTGACACTTGAATCCCTATTTTAATTTCATTTTTACTATTTATAGTAAGTTTTAGTTTGAGTATAACTCTTCATCAATTAGGCTTTATGAGTTTCGCCCAACATGAAAAGTTCTTAAAAGGGAACACCATGGTTCGACCAAATAGGAAACTTACTATTTTTAGCCGAAAACCATGCACACTAGTAGGAATCACAACCGTCTATAAATAGTAAGTTTACTATTTGTAGTTGGTCGCAATTTCTAAGAGTCTTAGTTATTGTATGGTTCTAAAACTTCTCACTAGGATTCCTAGTCTTATTTAAGGAGTCGTAAACTCATTTTTCATCATCAATAAAATTATTTCAAATATTTTAGAATTATTTTTATTTTCTTTTCCTCTAGATTTAAGGTTTCTCTGTGAGGAGTTAAAAGAAGTTCCATAGATTCAAAACAGTTATCCCCTTGAGAAAGACGGTGCTCGACCTCATGTTCTTCCCTGCATCAGTTCCTCATGTATAACTCACTAGGAATAGGAGACTATAACAAAATCTATCTAATTCAAAACTTAGGTGAGCCATAGCTTTTGAATTTATCTTCCCTCATGCTCACCATGTAATTTAAAAACCATCATGATCTAAGCCACGCAAACCTGGTTCACCTCAAAACACAGTCGGTAACACTCTTGGCTTAGTTGGACTCAGCTAGACTCATCAAGTTGACTCATAAACCTAGTCAATTCGACACAACTCGAAGTGATTTGACCAAGTCACTTGCTAGGTTAATCATCATTATTCTTTCTTTCTTTCTTTTTCAAAATAAAACGTGTAAGAAGGCCAAGTCAATAAGATAATCTCCTCAGGAGTGGACCGCAAACGCGTTCGCAAAATACATATTGATACTGATTGATGCATAATATTTAGAAAATAAGTGCATACAAGTTTCCTAGTCAACCCAACACATTGGAAAATGGTTAAGGTAGTCAACATCTGGTTAGGCCTGTATATCTAAGGGTCCATACAAAGAATTTATCTTTCAAGACCTATGGACATATTTAGACTTCATTCTAATTAAATGCAGGTTATGAATGGGGTCAATGAGGTAATATGTGGATTTGATTAAAAGATGTTGTTATGATAATGGACAAGTGGACACGATTTAATTAAGGGTTAATATTGTATAAATCTAAGCTGATTTCCAATTTTATATTTATATATATATATATATATATATATATATATATATATATATATATATATATATATATATATATATATATATAAACTTAAATAAATATTATAGCTTCCAACAACCATAACTTTGAATCAATTATTCATTTTGGTGTTGTAAAGACACAGACAAGCACTACACCTTGACCAATAGCTAAAGCTCCATTGGCTACAAAACAGCTTTATAAATTTTAATTTAAGATTTTAATTTAATATTTACTATTTTTAGTAATATTAGTTTTTTTCTATTTTAAAGTTGTAAAAGTTAAGTTGTTTTTCAGACTCTCCCTCTTTTAATTATCTAAAACTTGTTTACAAATTTTAGTAGAATAAAATATTTTTTACTATTGAGAATAAAAAATTTTCTTTACTATTTTTTACTATTTCTCAATTTAGAATATATTTTTTTATAAAAAAAAAATAGTAAATCTAAAGAAAAATTCTTATAATTTTTCCTTGAAATCATTTTAAATGTTGTAAATATGGACAAAACAAATTGTATATATGTTCAATCTCCATTTTCCTTAGGAATATACACATATTATCAAAAAAGAAAAAAGAAAAATAGTCAGATGACCTATTCACGCAGAGCAGATACATACTTGTGAGCCACGAGCACATTCATAAATCTTCCATATTTTGGTATCATATAATTTCCGAATGTATTAAATTTTAGTTGAATATTATCAAACTTAATTATTAAAAAATTCAACCAGTTTTATAAAGACTTATTCAGTTGTCGGTTGACCTGACCCACTTAGTAGAGTCCAATTTTTAATTTTTTAATTATTCACTTATGGCGGCACACCATAAGAAACAATTAAGATGGAACGTATACCAATAATTTTGTGGGGCCCACTCATTGATGTGCAACACAGGAAGAAAGAATTACCCAAAACTCGCGGCATTCCAAAGCTCAGTTGAGCCATACAAGTAGAATTTTATGAAGTGGGCCACCTTAATCATGATTCAGTCTGGTTTTTAGTATAAAGGCCAGACGAGATGGTGACGTAATAGATGGTGAGATTTGATTGGTGGGGCTGTATGCTGTGCCAGGCCAGCCTTTTTAGAGGTTTTTTAGGGCCTATGTGGCCGAGCAGATTGGACACGGGATTGGATGGTATTAGAGTGGATTGCACAGATTTTAAAGTAATAATAGCTGCGTCATTATTTTGGTGCAAGATCTATGGAGTTGCTATATCACAGGATTGTAATATCCAGTTTGTTTGGCACGCCCTGCCAATCCCAAGATTGAACCTTCCAATCCCTTTCAATCCTTCGAACCAAACACGTCCCAAGCAATTTTGAAGAGATCAAGGTAAATTGGATGAGATTTAAATGTAATGATGGTGATGTCTGTGGATTGTCTTAAGATCCATGGGATTGCTATATCCTGGGTTCAGGATCCTGTGTCGGTTTGGCACGTCTCGTCAACCAATCCGGGGATCTATCTTCCAATCCCTTCCAATCCGCCTAGCCAAATAGGCCCCGGGGGCTGCCTGGTTAGATGGATCCCTGACTGTGAGACCTATCTTGATGTATATAACTATGCTGTCCATCCGTTTTTCCAGATCATTTTATATCGTGATCCCAAAAGTAAAAATAAAAATCCAAATCTCAGGTGGACCACACTAAAGTAAACCGTGTTGATTAAATATCCACCATTAAAAACTTCTTGGTAGCAATCGCAATGTTTATTTGCCATTCAACCAATTGAGACGAAGGAACTACACAAATATCAGAATGATCCTAAACTTTTGTGGCCCACAAGATATTTTAATGGTCAACTACCATTGTTTCCCGTAGTGCAGTCCACCATATAAGGCACATACATTACGGTGGATCCGGATCCACCAAAGGCGCGCCCTTTTTACAGACCCGGCCCATCTCTGACCACAAAAATCGCATCTTGCGAGGTCTCCTGCGGTTGGTGACGTCCTCGCACCCGGTCCATCCGGGTACTGTGTAGCATTAGGTAGACAGGACAATCGTGCTTTACAGCATGCATGTGAAAATAACACACGTGTATGAGATCCAGACCATTTATTATGGAGGATGGACCGAATGAATGTGAAGAACAAAAAATTAGTTATACAAACTCATCATAGAGCCAACACATTTTCATTGAATATGTACCGTTCGTGGTTTTTCCCCAGATATAACAAGAAGACAAATATGATTGATGGATTACGACATGATCATATTATGCTAACCTGATAAATGGATCAGATCTTTAACACGTGTGCCATGTTTGTACATATTCCGTGACGCGCCATGTCTATATCACGCGTGTGAATACACAGAATTTGTCCTTGTCTCGCCTTTGGGGAAACGGATTGGCTACTCCCCCTGACACCAGCCAATGGCTGTTGGTCGGTGCTCTGTGGGGCCCACCATGATGTATTTGTTTCATCCATGCCGTCCTTCTATTTTCACAGAACATTTTACGGTATGAAACAAAAAATGAGTTATATCCCAATCTCAATAGGACCACATTACAAGAAACAGTGTTGAATGAGCGTCGACCATTAAAAACATTTTGGGGACTATAAAAGTTTTGGATCAAGCTGATTTTTGTTTTTTCCCTTCATCTGGGCCTGTATGACCTAATAAACAGATTAGATTTCAAATAAACAGTACAGTGAGCCTTAGGAGGATTTTAATGGTGGATATCCCATCACTATTGTTTTCATGTGGTGTGGTCCATCTGAGATTTATATAGATATCATTTTTAGAAAAAACCTAAAATGATCTTTAAAAATGGATGAACGGAATGGATGAAACAAATAAATCATGGTGGGGCCCACAGAGCACCGACCATCAGCCCCAGGGCTGGTGTCAGGGGGAGTAGCCAATCCGTTCCCCGCCTTTTGGTGAGCGGATTAGGTGCGCCCCGGACTTACCCAGAACAGTACGGCTCTCACTGTGGGCCCACCATAATGTATGTATTTCATATCTACACCGTCCATCCGTTTTTTCAGATCATTTTAGGCATAATTCAGAAATTAAAAAATCCAAATCTAAGGTAGACCATATTATAGAGAAAAAGTAGTAATTGACCATTAAAAACTTTTTATGGACCATAAAAGATTTGGTAGGAGCTGATATTTGTTTTCTACCTTCATCTGACATTATCGATATATTTGGTGAAAAATAAATGGCAAAGAAATATTATGGTCAATCCTAGTAAGTTTTTAATGGTGTAGTATTAAATTACCACTTTTTCCTTATAGTATGGTCCATCTGAGATTTGGATCTACTTAATTTTTGATATTTTCTTACCTAAAATGATCTGAAAAAACAGATAAACGGTGTGAATATAGAATAAATACATCAAAGTGGGCCTTACAGTAAAGGTCGCACCGTCTTGGGTGAGGCCGAGGCCGCACCTAATCCTCCCCACCACAGGTGCAATGAACCCACTTTTGTACTCTTATGTAGTGTGCGAGCTACGGAACCTTCGCTGTATTCTCTTTTTACCGTATAATTTTTAGGCCACCTATTGAAGGATTAGGATCTTTCATCTCATAATATTTAATTATATGGACCATCCACAGTGGACCCCATCAAATTAATGGTCTGGATCACATAAATATAGTCCCTACTTGTACAAAATATAATCTAAAACGTACTATAGAAACATCCGGCCAGATGTACAATACCTTGAAATGTTGTCAAGCAACTGACTTCCAGAAACTTCCAGACCCACAGAGCGGGAAATCTTCTACGGAGGCTCGTTCAGTATATGCTCGCCCCTGTACCCCACTATGTGACAATCCAAACCGTTCATCTCGAATATACGACTATATAAGGTGGGCCATTTATGGTGAGGATTTCCACGTGGACGGTCGCGATAAGACAATAGCTTGAGATTAGGTTAGGTCTACCAGCAAATAAACATTTTCAGAAGAGAAGGCCGTGAAACGCGTCAGATACGTCACATCACCAATCCTTTTCACTGACCCAGTATCCTCTACAGCCCTTGTATTACGCAGTGCGTGAAACACCCCATCTCTGTGGGGTCCACCATGTTGTATTTATAAAATCCAATCCGTCCATCAGGTCAGAATCATTAATTGGACCGCACATGATGAATATAATCGATACATAAAACTCATATAGCCCATTCCAATGCGAACAATGTAAAATAGCCCTCAAAACCGTCCAAGTTCACATGTCGTGCCCCACATGAATTCTGCATCGATTTGAGCATTAGTTCTTAGATTGACCCTGTGGCCCATCTGTGTTGTTCTGGCTTATTTTGAGCCGTAGATCTTAGATCAGTAGGAAACTATTAGAAAGAGTGGATTTTACATATACAACATGGTGAGCCCACGGACCTAGGATATTTTTCACACAGCGTGAAACAGGTGTAGCAGAAGGTTCGCTTGGGTCTTTGTATTGATTCTTGAGTCTGGAACGTTCAACGTGCGAAGAGAGGGTCAGAAAGAATACAGATGGCTGGCAAGTCAGGCTGAAGAGGGAATCGTCAACCCAAGCTTGTGGGGCCCACCATGTTGTATCCGTAAAATCCATCCGTCCATCAGGTTCTATGCTTGGTTCCACGACACGGATAAAAGATCAGCTAGATCCACAACTCAGGTGGGGCCACATCCTACGGAACATTGTGCGCCGCTTCAGTGGTCCCTAACTGTGGGCCCCACATTGATGTATAAGACTTACATCCATGCCGTCCATCCATTTTGGCAGCTCATTTTAGAGTATGATCCAAAATATGAAGCAGATCCAATTCTCAGGTGGACCACACCACAGGAATGTGCTCATGTAAATATTGAAATTTTAATATGCATGCATGACATATGTGTAGCCCTTGAAAATATACAGCTGTATATATAGTGCATGTAGGTTGGTACGTGTGTCACGTGGTGTGCTTTATGACATAAGCACACATGAAACTAAGTCACCCTATACTTATAAAAAAAAAAAAAAATTAGCACACGCACACACCACCACACACTCACGCCCGTAGTTGGATTTCACCACATATGGGTACTCGAAACCTTGAGGAGGTGTTGAAACTCTTAAGAGTCACCCTATACTCTTGCTCTGGTGGTAGACTCTCTGGAGTTTTAACACCCCGTCAAGTGGTCGAGCATCCATAGGCGGTGAAATCTCACTATGGCATGAGTGCGTGGGGTGCGTGTGCGTGTGTTAAATAAATAAATAAAAAGAGTCACCCTGTACTGATGACATTTATTAATGGAGTATAACCTTTATTAATGTCATCCAAATTACATCATCTTGGGCTTACTAAAAAGCTATTTGATAAGCTCTCAATCAATATCAATCATGGTGCTATTGCCATGCATTAGTGATAGATTCACAAGAATTTCAAGACAAGGTCATGGGTTCAAGCACCCCCTGTGATGCAAGTGTGCGAATGTGAGGGTGTATGTAAAAAAAAAAAAAAAAAACAACAACAACAATAATAATAATAAAAGAATATTAGTTTCTTGGATTTTTGACCCAACATTAGCTAAAAGCTTCCTTCCACTTCTTTCACATGAGCACATATTGCAAGGATATCAATCTTAGGTACGGTGAATCATGGTCAAAAGGTTAATTCAATACCATGGAGATGAATCTGAATCTTCTACTTGTGACAAGTTGAAAATTTCTGCTTGTTGCAATTTAATTGGACCACATCAGTGACAACATGGACCAATCATGATACAGGAAAGCAGGATTTTTCTGCTTGTTGCGAGCGGAGGATCTGGATTCCATGGAGAAATGATTGATACATGAAAGATTACCCGACCCAAGAATACTTTTGATGCTTCCAACTCGTGGCTATATCGGTCCAATATGGGACTTGTAATGGCCTAATATGGGTCGATACCACTGGATTTCATTGGTGATTTATTAAGTATACCGAAATCAATTTTCACACGTTGCCCCCCTATAGCTTTAGGCTGAAAAAGGACTGTTATCGTAGCTTCTTTTTCTTAATTCCGAGCATCAAAGGTAACAAAATGATTTTCTACGTGAATTGTATCTTGTAGCTGTTGAACATCAACAAGCATCCTTTGAACCATTTGTGGAAAATAAAGAAAAGGTGGGTCAACTTTGGTTTAAAGGGCAATTCTCTCATCTTTATCATGCTTTTGCTTCCTGGAGCTTATGGAGTTAGCTGATCTTCTAAGCCTAACTTCTTGCTTCACAGCTCATGGAGTTAGCTGATCTTCTAAGCCTAACTTCTTGCTTCACAGCTCATGGAGTTAGCCTATTTTTCTCTCCTTACAGCTCATGAAGTTAGCCTATTTTTATCTCCTTACAATACATAAGAGTTAGCCACTTCCGTTCCTCATAAGTTATGTAGTTGGTTTATGATTTTGAATGTTGGCATCAGTCTGTACATCATTTAGCAAAAAATGATATGATACGGTGTCGCGTATCAGCCCGTATCTGTTAGAATTTTTTTAAAGTAAAAATTATATAAAATATTTTTTTTTAAATGAGATATTCAAGAATCTATCATTTTTTGTGTTTTGACCATGTATTCCATTATGTTTCAGATCATTCTTTGATAAGAATGTTGTTTGTCAATTTAATTTGTTGAAGGTCATCTGAATGGACCTTAATTGAACACAAATCAAACATCATTTTATAAACAATGGCCCCTTAAATTAAAAATACAACAAAAAGAAAGTGAATGTGTACCCTTCTTTCCGATTTTTCCATAATGGTTTATTTTGCTTAATTTGTCAAATCTCCTTCAAATCATTTGTTTCAATTCCTATATATATATATATATATATATATATATATATATAATGAGACATGAGTGCCGATATTCATATTCATAAGGTGGTTAGCCGTTTTTCAACCCTTCAAGTATATGGAAGCCAATTTTTGCTCCTGAAACTTTATGGAGTTGGCCACTTTTCTTTCGTTACAGCTTATGGATGCTAATTTTTGCTCCTCCGGCTCATGGACTTGGCCAAATTTTCTCTCCTTATGGCTTATGGAATGTCACCAACATGAGTTCCATGACTGCACCTCCAATATTTGAAACCAATAGTAAGGAAATCACCAATGTAAAGACATTGTTTTTTATTCGTCTCTACTTCTTTTTTACACGCACACCACATAGGCACTTGTACCAATAACTTCAGCATTGAAATGCACTCTGTCTACCGTTGAGGCATGGGTTGGAACCCAACTTTCTTCTTCACTTGTATAACTGTGTGAGCAGCAGTTTTCTTCACCCCTCCCGGCTTCATCAAGCCCCTGACTTGGTCGACCTCCCCTTTTACCCAAAGATGTGTATACGTTCGACAACAAGACGTACTGACCAGAGTTATCTGGGTCTAATTCGAATACTGATTTTAAAGCCCCACAAAACATCAGCATCCGGCTTTTTAGGCATTTCTCAATTGACTACCAGGGTTCATTCAGCTGCTCGGTGTGGCCAAGGAGATCAACCAATACAAGCATAATGTTCTGTTCTTGGTGTAAAGTCAAAATCCGTTACCATAGAATTAAAGCACTGCCACACTTTAGCTATCAAACGAGCATGGCTGCAAGCTGACAACAGTGAAACGAATGTGATATGAACTAGGTCTGAAACTTTTATTCAATCAAAGAGCTCCAGGGAATCCGTCCGCTGCCCATGCATTCCATAACCAGATATCGTGGTGCTCCATGAAACCAAGTTCCGTTCTTGCATACTATCAAAAACACAGCGAGCATATTCGAAGCTTCCACAACCAAGGCATTTTCTATTACCACTTTGTGATCCAAGGGATGCCAAATTCGAACACACGGGAACAACACTAAGGCCAGTTAAATAACTTCATCCATTTGAAGAGCTCCAAACCCTCTATTGGCAAATTGGCTTCTGCATAAGCTTTAAGCAGCGAAAGCTGTCTTTCATGACAATGGATATCTAGATTTAATAGGTTTTTTCTTTTAAATCCTTCTTATCATTTTGGTGGAAAACGTGGAAAAGAAATCAATTTCCACACCTATTTTGGTTTTAACAAACATGGGGAGACGTCGTATCTGTGAAAATCAACTTCGTTTCCACCTGTCTTCCAGAGCTTTCTACCAATACAAACATACTGAGAACAGTGTTTTAAATAGCTTCACTATGTAGCGTCTAGCTTATGCTAGGAAGCGTAACTTAATCTTAACACCACAGCTCCTGAAAATGGCTAAAGTAATGCGCACTATATGCTAATTTTACATACGCTACATAGCTTACATTACAAGATATTTTTCACTAAAACATTTTTAGGTGAATTTAGAGGGAAACAGTTTTAAATTTTAGAAAATTAGTATACGAAGGGAACTGTTAACATTATTCATTGATTTTATGGGTCATCAAAATTCATTGGATTGGGTTTGCTGAATTGTGGTAAAATGGTGAATCAATCCAAAATGAATTATGAGCCAGTTTGATTGCTTGCTTCAAAGTGAACAAGGGAGTCCAATGTATTTGGAACTATGACCAGAACATACAATTCATTTGCAAAATAATTACCCAAAACCCTGCCATGCTAAGAAACAACAGAAGCATGGAGTATGTGAACCAATTGTGGAACTGATAATCTCTGTCCATGGTCAATCACAGCATGTTAGACCTGGAAGAGAAAAAAATTAATCCAGACATCAACTCAGAGAGGAGCACACAATAACGAGATTTATAGGCTATATGGTGTCAACGTTTACTGAGGGGAAAATGTCTGTCCAACTTAGGCAACTTACAGTGATTTGGCAAACAACATTGAGCATGATCCTACAGCACCAGAAACTGTGGCATAGGAGAAAGGCAGTAACATGCGCCAAATATGGTCTAAGGTCATGTCCAGGAATCGAAAGCAGAAGGCCACCTATCCTGCATTTTCAGTTTTAGTTGTTTAGATAGTACTGTAATGGATGGCTGGCAACATAGCAAATGACCGTTGGAAAACAAAGAAATCATGCGACACAGGAATCAGCACTCCAAAGGCACATGCAGAGTTGACTCCCACCCAATAAAGTAAAGCATATATGGACAATGCCTCACCTGTAAATAGAGTGATTGGCGGCAGCAATCACCATCAAGATCATGCAGTAAAAAAGAATACAATGTCACTGTACTTCACCAACTGCTCCAGCATGTATACTGGAAAAAGATAATAACTAGATATTTTAATTTTCTCTTTCCTTCCCTTTGTATTTAGGAGGAGATGCATCACCATTCCATTTTTCACCATCTTTTTTTTTTTTTTTTTTTTTTTCCATTCTGCTTTTTTATCTCTCTTTCTTTTCTTCTTTCTTTTCTTTTTTTTTTTTTTTCTTGTCCAAGTTGCAATTACCTTCACATTAATAGTGAGGGAATGAGCTCCAAATTGAATTACAAGCTTAAGAGGGGGGGAGGGGGGTGGTTAGTTAGTCTAGAAGTTGCAATTACCTTCACGTTAATAGTGAGGGAATGAGCTCAAAATTGAAATTACGGACTTGAATGGAACTTAGCCATAATTTGAGGGATCTACCTCATTATGAATATTTGGCAATACCATTAAAATTTGGTAATTTCCTTCCATGTACTCAAGAGATTTTAATTTGTTTCTTCTTTGATTTTTACCCTCCCTCCCTCTTCTTTTCCCTCTTTTTTTTTTTTGGATGCACTATCAAACTCTATTGCAATAAATTAGTCTAAACTTTGGAAAAAGGTCTAAACTCCAACTACATTAGCATTAATGGTGAGAGATTGAGCTCCAAATGGCAATCCCATTACAATCCGGTCATTTCCTAGTGTTTAAGCTGAATGTTCCCAATTCAATACACTTGCGCATCCAAATCTCGGCCTTAGTACAGTGGCAGTGAGCAGAAACCAACTCAGGAGTTATGGAACAATGAATCCTCCTCCAGAATGCTCCAAATCTTGGCCTTAGTACAGTGGCAGTGAGGGGAAACCAACTCAGAAGTTATAGAACAATGAATCCTCCTCCAAATGCTAAGTATGCAAATGCAAACAACATATATTAATTCCAAATGACAAGTGTAAGTCCAATACCAAGTGACTGGTGGTTGCCAAAAGCAACGAGGAAGATGTTGCCAAGAACAACAAAAGCTGTAGCGACCAGTACCCTGTAAAAGATCAGTCTAGTATACTGAGATCATTTATTTCACAAGTGAACAAGCCCAAGGCAAAATTCTAAAAGAAGCAAGTCTGAGTCCAGAAATAACGTACTTGCTCATCACTGTCTTGTTCAAGACAAAGTATGTATTAGATACAAACTGAATGGATCCAAGTGCCGCAAGAAGTGACTGGAACCAAACATCAATAGTGTTATTCAATTGGCTTCGAAATGTATTAAGAACTTAGTAGAGATGAAAGAAATATGTATATAAACTTGCCATAACTCACCAATCACCAATTAAACAAAACTAATATAAAGAAATAGAGGTTTAAACAGCCAATTTGGAACAAAGATTAAGGGCCCGTTTGGACACACCATCCAAAGGAGGATTTGAGGTGAAACCCCACTTTCAAGGTAAACCAGGGTTTTTTATGAGCATTTGCATGCACTTTTCAATACCCTGTTTTACCATCCCACTCAACAAAACAGGCACTAAAATGCCCAACATGATACGGCAACTGCTAAAAGTGTTTTCTACTCACTCCATTTTTTTATGGGCTCGCATTACCTGGCTGTGAAAAGTTGCGACCCAAGCTTCTGTGCAAAGGTGATATCCAACCTCGTCTAATGGTACCGGGTCAGAGGAGATACAAACACCACCACCATCAGCCATGGAGGAAGTTCTTCACCAATAATCCCCACAAGAACATGTCCCTCCATTGAAATGGTGAAACCTATGAGCATCTCTAACTACAATTTCCCTTCCCATAACCTTAGAGATGAACTTGGTTGCAGTATGGCAATCCCCACAAACCCTAAGATTCTTCTTGATCCTAATCGTGCTTCCAGGCCCTGAATTCAAGAGCCCGAACACAATGGCAAGTTTTTCGCTATGCACGTACAGCATTTTTCCTTCATCTCATCCTCCACATCATGCAACACGAAATTTGTATTGGGGACATACCCTTCCCCTCGGATCCTCTCCATCAATTTATCCAACTCTTCATAAATCAGACCTGTTTGAGGATTTGATCGATCCCCCACAAGAAACGTATACGCTCTGTTCTTTACTTCGATCACTGTGTGACCGGCAGTTTTCTTCACCCCTCTCCGCTTCATCAAGCCCCAGACCTTGTCGGCCTCTTCTCTTTTACCTGAAGACATGTACATGTTTGACAACAAGACATACCGACCAGAGTTCTCTGGGTCTAATTCAAATAGTGATTTTGCCGCCAATTCAGCTAGCTTCACATTTGAATGAATTCTGCATGCGCCAAGTAAAGCCCCCCAAACACCAGCATCTGGCTTTATGGGCATGTTCTCAATGAACTCCCGGGCTTCATTCAGCTGCCCAGCGCGGCCAAGGAGATCAACCATGCAAGCATAATGTTCTGTTCTTGGCATAATCTGAAAATCCGTAATCATAGAATTAAAGCATTGCCACCCTTCAGCTATCAAACCAGCATGGCTGCAAGCTGACAACAGTGAAATGAATGTGATATGATCAGGGTCCATTGAACCTTTCATCCAATCAAAGAGCTCAAGGGCATCCTTCCCCCGCCCATGCATTCCATAACCAGATATCATGGTGCTCCAGGAAACCAAGTTCCGTTCTCGCATACTATCAAAAACACGGCGAGCATATTCTAAGCTTCCACATTTCACATAAAGATCAACCAATGCAGTTTCCATTACCACTTTGTGATTGAACAAGCTCCGGATTATAAACCCGTGAGCAAATTTTGCTTGTTGAAGGGATGCTAAATTCGAACACACACGAACAACACTAAGGCCAGTTACATAATCAGGGCGAACTCTTTTCAACTTCATCTGTTTGAAGAGCTCCAAACCCTCTATTGGCAAATCGGCTTGTGCATAAGCTTCAATCATCGAACTCCATTACACCAAATCCTTTTCAGGTATCCCATCAAATAATATCCTTGCAATATCGACCCTCCTGCATTTTGCATACATCCCCATCAGCGCATTCCGAACGCAAATATCCGAATCAAGACCATTCTCCACAACAATTCTATAAATCTCATCAGCCTCATTCCTCCTACAAACACATGGAATCAAATTCAAGATTGTTACTCTATTGGGTCTGATTCGCTCCTCCAACATCCGCCAAAACAACCCCATCGCATCCTCAAAACACCCACTTTCCACATAAGCAGCAATCATCACACTCCATGAGACCACATTCCTCTCGGGCATTTTATCAAACACCTCCCGGGCTGTCTCAAACCGCCCACATTTCCCATACATTGAAACAGCAGAATTCCCCACGAAGATATCAAACTCGTATCCGAATTCTGCTGCATCGGCATGAATCTTCTCTTCCTCTTCGACATCCCGAAGATTCGCGCAAGCTTTGAAGACGAACGGGAACGTGAAGTTGTCGGGCGAGACTCCAACAGCCCACATCTGATGGTAGAGAGAGATGGCGCGATCGGGTTGGCCATTGTCGGCGAATCCACGGATGAGGACGTTCCAGAGGAAGACGTCAGGGGTTTGGTTGGAGGAGGAGAAGATGGCAAAAGCGTAATTCATGGAATTAAGGAGGGCGTATTTGGAGATGAGGTGGGTGGAGAGGAAGAGGTTGAGGTGGAGGTGGGACCGGAGCATGGAAGCGTGGATGGATTTTAGGGTTTTGAGAGGAGAGCATTGGTTCGTGGAGAGGAGGTGGTGGCGTACTGCGCACCATGCGTTTTGTATCTGTTGAGAAAATTATACAGATTGATGTAATTTCTGTATAATATGGAAACCGAAAAATCACGATAATAAAATTAAGGACAGGCTGAAGCACGTCTGAAGAAACGCTGTCCTTAAAGCGTTATTTGCCCCTACTCAATTGAATTGAGTAAGCTGATAGGTTACAGGCAAATAGCTTCTAGGATACGACGAGCCTGATGTGGGTCTGCGTTCAGCAAACACGAAGGCCCACCTATTGGAACTCAATTTACACAATTTCTGGCAGTAATACAACAAAGAAAAAATCCCAGAAGAAAGAAAAGAAGAGAAAAATTGTGATTTAGACTACTGCTTTAGTCAAGTCTTCAGCCACTAGTTCTGTTGAACCGTCCTAGACCACACCGTTGGTCTGTTCTGCTTGCAAATGGTTAAACCTTTGCTGTCTTGTTGCTGGAATTACTGGAGTATAAGAGAGGATTAGTGGGCTTTCTCAATTCGTATGGTGGTGCTGGATTGGTTTGTGAGATGATTTGGAAACCCATCCAGGCCCTCCTTTTATAGGCAATGGTGGCTAGGGGGTTATGGTCCAGAGACTTAAATTCCATTAAGCCATTTCTGGTTGTTGGAAAACTAGCCGTTTTCTGACTGTTGTGCATGGACCATTAACTGTCTTGCATGTTGATGTTGTGAGACAAAGACTAGCCGTTTTTCGATCATTGGGCTAGCCATGCAAAGAAGCATACTGGCCTCGCACTAATGGCTCACCACATTCTAGCTGCAATAAATGCCCTTTTCGATCGGGCTATATATATTGAGAGTTCTCTCTCTCAGTTCTCTAGTCTCTCTGCCAACCAGCCACCTGCCTAAGCCACATAGTCGCGTGCAAAGTGCGCCACTAGCGCCTCTATAGCCACACTGCCTCACATGCCCACACCCTCGCACCGAGCCCTAGCCCGAACGCGAGCGCGAGCGCGCGCTCGGGTGTTCCAGTGCTTCGCACTGGAACACGCAAGGTCCATAGTCCACGGACTACGAGGGTAAATATTATAATACTCCACTGTTTTCATTTAAACCAATTTTCCTTCTCTTCCCTTTCCCATGTGGGACTATTCCCAAAAACCCGTAAAAAGGTGTTTTTCAAAACAACTTTTATATATTATATATTATTTTATTATTAAAATATTTATATTAAAATCAATATTTTGCAACAGTATCTGCATCAAAAGGGCGCGCGGGAGGAGGTGGTTTGAAACGGAGGTATTTTATAGGAGGAGAGAACAAGAATCCCAAAGCAATTCGCGCGAGTAGAGGTTGAAAGAGGTGGATCACGGTGAGTCAGGTTCGGGTTGGGGCATGATCATCCCATGTCAGTCCTTTTGGTATAGAGTATTATACTTACAGACCCGGACTAGATCCAACCGGATTGGGGTACGCATCGGGTATTAGCTAGGTTTCAAGGCAAACAAGATCATTTGTATGGGGATTGAACGGCTAGCATTGAAAACTTCTTGTGGGCCACGGATGTTTTAGATCAAGTTGACATTTGTGTTTTTCCTTCATCCATCTACGTGTGACACTACAAACAGGTTGGATGGCAAATAAACATCATGTAGAATGGATGGACAGTATAGATATAACATATACATCACGTTGGGACCCGCGGAAGTTTGCCACGCCCTGCTGTGTTATACTGTAGAGCTGAGCATCTAGACGAGTCGGATCGAGTTATGGCTGACCCGACTCGACCCGACCATGCCTGACCAGATTCGAGTATGGATCTGGCCAAACTAACCAGGACTGAGTCCGACCTAGTCACAGGTACCAAGTCAGGTCAAGTCAGCATCAAGTCAAGTCGGGTGTAGCAGGCATCCGCCAGCTGAAATCACAGCTCAAAACCTAGGTGCACTTGTCGGAATTGTAGGCTCTCCATCAGCCACAAAGCATCTCATATCTGAAGTGTCAAATTTGATTATTATTTTTTTAATATATATGAATCGGGTTTCGGAACGAGTTGAGTCAGCACTGAGTTAGATTTTGGGTCGAGTCAAGTTGAGTTACTAGGTGACCCGAACTCGACTCGGTTTGAGTTCGGATTAGACGAAGTATACTCAGTTCATGTCGGCTCACCTATTCGGTTCAAGTCAAGTCAAGGCTGAACGAGTTGGATGAGTCAAGTTGTCCCATGCGCAGCTCTAGTTATATACTATCTAACCTGCTTGCTCTGCGAGGACGAGTCCATCCAGGCAGGCGCAGGATTGCCTGTGGCACAGGTGGGGTACTGTCACGCCCCAGACCCGGTAACCGGACTCACAAGGAACCCAATGGCCGGTTCTGGCCGCAACAGCCTCCGTAGTACCCCATTCTCGGCTCCTGAGGCAGGTTCCGATCCTGGGATCCTACAAGGAGGATTTTCATAACAGTATAATCATTACCAATACGAGCATACCCAAGATCACAGCAAGTACATCTGGAAGTAACAAAGGATACATATCACAAAATTCACTAAGAATTTGAACTTTTACAAGCTTACATCAGGTTCGAAAGGACATACATAAGATAATGGGAAAAGAGAGAAAAGAATCAGCACCACTGGAGTCCTCAAGCTCAACTCTACTCCACGCTCTGCTACGACGCCCGCTTAGATCTCCTGCACGCATCAATCGTGCATAAGCTTATAGAAGCTTAGAGGGTAGTGTAAGTGTGTGACAATAGTGCTCAGAAGAAGATAGAGAATGCAGAAGGGAGTCATGATCAATACCAATACCACTAGCCTTACCAAGGCTATCATGAATGTAAGAAACTATACCAAGGCAAAGACGATAATGCAGAAGCCATACCAAGGCTATATAATGCAATGAGTACTATGATGCGATGAGTAATCTAATGCAATGAGTAATCTTGTAATGCGATGAGCACCGAATGCAATGAGTAATCTTGTAATGCAATATGAGGCTTACACAAATGATGCAAATGCAATGCGAAGTAATGTCGGTGCTCATATCCAATCCACATATCAAATACATTTCCATCATAAGGAAATCACCGGGTCCATTACACTCTTGGATGATCGCCGCTTCTGACACCTCACGCAGTCCAAACAAGCGTAAGAGACCTCACTACCCTGCCTGCGGACAGCCAATCACCAGCAAGGCCTGAAGGTAGCGGACCCATTCACGAGTTGGTCAGACTCAGCCTAGCAATGCCCCCTTAGGTCAGGCGAGTAAGGCCACACCCCTATCCAACCTACTACACGACAGTGGGAGTCGCGGCCTAACGATATAAGGCCCTCATGCGCTCATATATACCACCCGGTCACGCCGTTGGAGCAGATCCTGGTACCATGGAAGTTTTGAGAATTTCACCCATGGGCATCCTATGCACCCGGTATGCTCAAGTAACATTTTCGGTGTCCAAACATGGCCATCCACGATGTATCTGTGGAGGCTACAACCCTGATGAAGCAAGGGCAATAATGCTCATATGCTATGTAATGTCAGATGCATGAATCACACAATCAACCATGCATCAATCCCAAGCATCCAACGTGCTCAAGAGGGAATACTACGTCCCTCGGGAATGCAACATGCAATACCCAATGGCACAATCATAACCACACACATAGTGTCATCCAAGCATACAATGATGCACATGGGTCATGAAGATGGGTATAGACGCATTATGCGGCGATATATAAAGTAGTACACTCCTCCTATTCAAGAAGGGACCAAGACTAGGTATTTAGACAATATCTATAAGGAATCCCACCTCTAGTGAGGGCCCATTTACCTGAGGTAGCTCACGAGACTAAGCATACAACTACGTGTCTAAGTAACACAGAAATGAGTCAGATACAAACGGGCCTATAGGGGTCCATAATGGGGACATTTAACCACCATTCCCCAACAGGCATCTCAACCACGAACTATATGGATACAAGGCCCAAGGCCCTACATTCAAGATAAGAACATAGGTAACCACATACATACATTCCTCATAATAGGCCATAAAAAGATACAATACTACTTTTAACAACATGGGCCCCAAGAGAGAAATTAAGGCCCAAGGCTCAATTCCCAATGGCCATAGAATCCATGCATTAAGTTGGACTTGGTGAGCAGCTTGCGTACACAATATACGGCCCAAAAATAAGTTTAAGTCTGGATGATGAAATGGGCCCAACTACATCAGCCCAATAACTAGCAATTTAAGTGGGCAACTAAGGGCCTAATACTATCCTTATCTTAGCCCACAAGTCCATCGAAATGGTGGAAGTTAGCTTAATATATGGTTGGGCCAAGCTGGGACGTCCCAACCCACTCTGGGCTCATGGGATGCCCCAAAAATCTGATCTAAGATGGGGTCCTCATGTGATCACTAAAGGTGACCCAAAAATGCATTTATTAAGCCCAAAGATTATAAGAAAACATAAGCATGCAACACGCACACAAGTTCTTAATATGGTGGGTCCCATGTCCAATTAAAGTCTCAACTATAACAATGTACATTTAAGGTCCTTTGATAAACTTTTGGCCCGTTTGACTTCCTGGGTCTGCTAAGGTCCGAAAATTACTTAACTATATGGGAATAATCTCATGAAGGCCAACAATATTCATAGGGAGCCCCACCAGATGGAGGGTATGTATACGTAAAGAAAAGATCAAGTGGGCTTGCTATTGGATTGTGAATCCAGTAGCAACCCAAGGCAGAGAGTGCCTCCATGATCGGGTGATCCAAGGCTTGGACAACCTGGACCACATGCATTAAGGTAGGTTCCACATACATACACATTGAGCCTTAAACAAATGGCCTAGGGTCTATGATGGGCCTTTAACCATCCATAGAGAAACCTATGGGCCTACCTTAGGATCACCCAGGAGGACATCCAACCTCAACTGGTTTCCAAGAGGTAGCCCGCCACTACTTGAGTATGGAATAAGGTCTAAAGCTCAAGCAATGCATGGCCTAATGGGCCATACACCAAGCCCAACTCATAGGCCATATAGTGGGCCCTCAAGTAAGGTTTGGGCCCAACCACAAAGGTCATAATTCCACATGTTGTGGTGAGCTTCATGGGCAGCCCAGTAATTCATTTACATGGGCAAGTTTCACATTTAACACAAGTGAGTTGGGCCTCACTTTTGGCCCAAGTACAGGGTTAGTTTAGTGGGCAGCCAAGGGCCCAACTTCTTGTGTATTATTGCCCCTAAGCCCATCACAATCGATAGGAGACTATAGGCCCAAGATCAATGGGCCTATCCAAAAGAACTAAGTCCACAAGGCCTACTTGCTAACACAAACATGCATATAGTATATCACATAATGGGCCCAAAACTAACCAATCACCAATTAAACTTGAAAGAAATATGTATATAAACTTGCCATAACTAACCAATCACCAATTAAACAAAACTAATATAAAGAAATAGAGGTTTAAATAGCCAATTTGGAACAAAGATTAAGGGCCCGTTTGGACACACCATCCAAAGGAGGATTTGAGGTGAAACCCCCCTTTCAAGGTAAACCAGGGTTTTTTATGAGCATTTGCATGCACTTTTCAATCCCCTATTTTACCATCCCACTCAAAAATACAGGCACTAAAATGCCCAACATGATACGGCAACTGCTAAAAGTGTTTTCTACTCACTCCATTTTTTTATGGGCTCGCATTACCTGGCTGTGAAAAGTTGCGACCCAAGCTTCTGTACAAAGGTGATATCCAACCTCGTCTAATGGTACCGGGTCAGAGGAGATACAAACACCACCACCATCAGCCATGGAAGAAGTTCTTCACCAATAATCCCCACAAGAACATGTCCCTCCATTGAAATGGTGAAACCTATGAGCATCTCTAACTACAATCTCCCTTCCCGTAACCTTAGAGATGAACTTGGTTGCAGTATGGCAATCCCCACAAACCCTTAGATTCTTCTTGATCCTAATCGTGCTTCCAGGCCCTGAATTCAAGAGCCCAAACACAATGGCAAGTTTTTCGCTATGCACGTACAGCATCTTTTCCTTCATCTCATCCTCCACATCATGCAACACGAAATTTGTATTGGGGACATACCCTTCCCCTCGGATCCTCTCTATCAATCTATCCAACTCTTCATAAATCAGACCTGTTTGAGGATTTGATCGATCCCCCACAAGAAACGTATACACTCTGTTCTTTACTTCGATCACTGTGTGACCGGCAGTTTTCTTCACCCCTCTCCGCTTCATCAAGCCCCAGACCTTGTCGGCCTCTTCTCTTTTACCCGAAGACATGTATATGTTTGACAACAAGACATACCGACCAGAGTTCTCTGGGTCTAATTCAAATAGTGATTTTGCCGCCAATTCAGCTAGCTTCACATTTGAATGAATTCTGCATGCGCCAAGTAAAGCCCCCCAAACACCAGCATCTGGCTCTATGGGCATGTCCTCAATGAACTCCCGGGCTTCATTCAGCTGCCCAGCGCGGCCAAGGAGATCAACCATGCAAGCATAATGTTCTGTTCTTGGCATAATCTGAAAATCCGTAATCATAGAATTAAAGCATTGCCACCCTTCAGCTATCAAACCAGCATGGCTGCAAGCTGACAACAGTGAAATGAATGTGATATGATCAGGGTCCATTGAACATTTCATCCAATCAAAGAGCTCAAGGGCATCCTTCCCCCGCCCATGCATTCCATAACCAGATATCATGGTGCTCCAGGAAACCAAGTTCCGTTCTCGCATACTATCAAAAACACGGCGAGCATATTCTAAGCTTCCACATTTCACATAAAGATCAACCAATGCAGTTTCCATTACCACTTTGTGATTGAACAAGCTCCGGATTATAAACCCGTGAGCAAATTTTGCTTGTTGAAGGGATTCTAAATTCGAACACACACGAACAACACTAAGGCCAGTTACATAATCAGGGCGAACTCTTTTCAACTTCATCTGTTTGAAGAGCTCCAAACCCTCTATTGGCAAATCGGCTTGTGCATAAGCTTCAATCATCGAACTCCATGACACCAAATCCTTTTCAGGTATCCCATCAAATAATATCCTTGCAATATCGACCCTCCTGCATTTTGCATACATCCCCATCAGCGCATTCCGAACGCAAATATCCGAATCAAGACCATTCTCCACAACAATTCTATAAATCTCATCAGCCTCATTCTTCCTACAAACACATGGAATCAAATTCAAGATCGTTACTCTATTGGGTCTGATTCGCTCCTCCAACATCCGCCAAAACAACCCCATCGCGTCCTCAAAACACCCACTTTCCACATAAGCAGCAATCATCACACTCCATGAGACCACATTCCTCTCGGGCATTTTATCAAACACCTCCCGGGCTGTCTCAAACCGCCCACATTTCCCATACATTGAAACAGCAGAATTCCCCACGAAGATATCAAACTCGTATCCGAATTCTGCCGCATCGGCATGAATCTTCTCTCCCTCTTCGACATCCCGAAGATTCGCGCAAGCTTTGAAGACAAACGGGAACGTGAAGTTGTCGGGCGAGACTCCAACCGCTCGCATCTGATGGTAGAGAGAGATGGCGCGATCGGGTTGGCCATTGTCGGCAAATCCACGGATGAGGACGTTCCAGAGGAAGACGTCAGGGGTTTGGTTGGAGGAGGAAAAGATGGCAAAAGCGTAATTCATGGAATTAAGGAGGGCGTATTTGGAGATGAGGTGGGTGGAGAGGAAGAGGTTGAGGTGGAGGTGCGACCGGAGCATGGAAGCGTGGATGGATTTTAGGGTTTTGAGAGGAGTGCATTGGTTCGTGGAGAGGAGGTGGTGGCGTATTGCGCACCATGCGTTTTGTATCTGCATCAAAAGGGCGCGCGGGAGGAGGTGGTTTGAAACGGAGGTATTTTATAGGAGGAGAGAACAAGAATCCCAAAGCGATTCGCGCGAGTAGAGGTTGAAAGAGGTGGATCGCGGTGAGTCGGGTTCGGGTTGGGTCATCATCTTCCCATGTCAGTCCTTTTGGTATAGAGTATTATACTTACAGACCCGGACTAGATCCAACCGGATTGGGGTACAAATCGGGTATTAGCTAGGTTTCAAGTCAAACAAGATCATTTGTATGGGGATTGAACGGCTAGCATTGAAAACTTCTTGTGGGCCACGGATGTTTTAGATCAAGTTGATATTTGTGCTTTTCCTTCATCCAGCTGCGTGTGGTACTACAAACAGGTTGGATGGCAAATAAACATCATGTAGAATGGACAGTGTAGATATAACACACACATCATGTTGGGACCCGCGGAAGTTTGCCACGCCCTGCTGTGTTATACTGTAGAGCTGAGCATCTAGACGAGTCGGATCGAGCTATGGCTGACCCGACTCGACCTGACCATGCCTGACCTGATTCGAGTATGGATCTGGCCAAACTAACCAGGACTGAGTCCGACCTAGTCACAGGTACCGAGTCAAGTCAAGTCAGCATCATCAAGTTAAGTCAGGTGTAGCAGGCATCCGCCGGCTGAAATCACAGCTCAAAACCTATGTGCACTTGTCGGAATTGTAGGCTCTCCATCAGTCACACAGCATCTCATATCCGAAGTGTCAACTCTGATTTTTTTTAAAAATATGTATGAATTAGGTTTTGGATCGAGTTGAGTTAGTACTAAGTCAGATTTTGGGTTGAGTCAAGTTGAGTTACTAGGTGACCCGAACTCGACTCGGTTTGAGTTCGGATTAGACCAAGTATACTCAGTTCATGTTGACTCACCTATTCGGTTCAAGTCAAGTCAAGGCTGAACGAGTTGGATGAGTCAAGTTGTCCCATGCGCAGCTCTAGTTATATACCATCTAACCTGCGTGCTCTGCGAGGACGAGTCCATCCGGGCAGGTGCCGGATTGCCCGTGGCACAGGTGGGGTACACTGTGATCTTTGTGAGAAATCCATCCCGTCCATCTGGTTTTCCAATTCATGTTAGGACATGAGCACAAAAATAAAGTAAATCCAAAACTCAAGTGAGTTGTATAACAAGGAAACAGCCAGGATTGAACGTCCACCATTGAAACATTCATAGGGCCACAGAAGGTTTGGATCCACCTAATATTTTTATGTTTTCAGTTCATCCTAATAAGAATGGCCTTTGGATTGCATATAAACATCACCTTCGACCTAAGGAGATTTCAACTATAGGCATTTCCCTATCAACATTTTCCCTGTAGCACGGCACACTTGAGTTTTGGATTTACCTCATTTATTGGTGGCTGGTGTCCTAATATTAGCTGTGAAAATGGTGGACTGAGTGGATTTCTCACAAATATCATGGTAGGCACTGTACCCGCACTAACTTGGTTGGGTCTTGCCATGTCCAAGTCTTTTTGGGTCCCAGTCTCATTCTTATGAACCCGACTAGGATATGATCAAGTTGGGGTGCCTATCCGCTCTTTGTATATAAAATGATAAACGGAGACTTGGGTCATTACTCATGGCTCAATGACGGTGCATGTTTCAACACTGAGGTCATAGGTTTGAATACCCAAGTGGTATGGGTGAGTGTAAGTGTGTGCGAAAAAAAAAAAAAAAAAACAAAAACAAAAACAAAAATAAAATGAGGACATTTTACAAAAGAAGACCTCATGAATCCAATATTTATTAAAGAATTACTTTATATAACAGCTTTGCTAAGACCTCATGGCACAAAGGTGTGAGATCCAAGCCATCCTTCATAGGGCCACTACTACATGAAACAAATGCTGTCATATCTCAGCAGAGCAGAGGAGAACTACATGCATGTAAATTGACTATGTCTAAGCAATTGAATGGCTACACTCACAAATCATTAGCACTAATCAGATTCCCTTTTTTAACCTCACTTTTTAATGAGTTCATCATTTGATTAGATTCAGATATAGATATGAAATAGGTTTTGGGAATGGCGGTAAAACTCTTCCTAGAACATGATGTCGCCAATCCATCTGTCTTCTTGGATAGTTGATTTTCGGGCATGATCCCAAAAATAAAATAGATACAAATTTCAGATGGACGACACCACATGAAAGAGTGGTTATTGACAATTAAAAACCTTTTCTTTTGTGTGCAACAAAAGTTCTAGATCAAGTTAATATTTGTTTTTTTCCTTTCATACAGGTCTGTGTATCAACAGGTTGGGGGGCTTAGCAAACATTTGGGTTTCCCATGGCGCACAATCTACCCGAAATTTTTATCTCTTCATTTTTTGTACCATGGCTTAAAATAAGTTGGAAAAACATATGGATGGCTTGGATATACAATGAATATATTGAGGTGGGTCATAAGGTCAGGGTTCCGCCCCGCTTCGCTGGTTCGAAGTCATTAACCTTATATGATACACAACCTGGCTAATAGATGTTATCCACTATGATATCCATAAATAACAAAAAAGAAAGAAAATGTTCAATATAAAAATAAAGTGAGCCAAATTATAAAAATAATATTACAACTCTTGAAAATATTAAAATTCAAATACACTTCACTTGGTGATTCAATCAAAAAGATTTTTTGTTGGCGTGGTTATCAAGAATGAGTGTATATATTTGACAAGTTAGATGCCATACACGTATAACGTCGTCCCAAAATTCTATACTTTATTGCTTTTTAAGAAAATAATACGTGAGGGCACTTTGGTAACTTCTCTTCTCAAAAAGCACTGCCGAGGCATTTTGATTTACAAGGCCTATTTGGATTGCTAATTACATTAGTACTAAAATGTAGGTCATTGTGAGCTTGTAAATGAGGGTAAATGGAATCCATTTCACATTTAATCTCATTTCAAGTGTACATGACTAACTTGTGTTTCGATAGGAGTAAATGAAACGCATTAAATTTCAAATATTTTGTTTGGATGAGAATAAATGAAAACAATTGAAATGTATTGAAAATTTTTAATATGTTCATAGGAACATATGTGATATTCCAAATCAGCTTTAATATCTTAAATTAATCTACATTTGTGATATTTGATAGATTGTTTGTAATAAGCTCGTTAAAATATATACTTTCATCAAAAAGGAGAAAATTTTGAGCCTCAGGTAAGCTACAAATATAAGGATCCCAACCAAGCAACTTGTCAATATTTTTTTAACCATCCATTTAGATGGCAACATTTGGACAATTTGGATCATTCAATTAATGTAATTTTAGTGATGTATCCAATAATTAGATTGTTTTAAAGTATCATCGAGTGTCACATGTACAATGGACATGCATAGTGACACATTTGTTTACTCATGCAACTCTATAAGGCAGCCCAAAAAGACATTTCAACCCACCTCAATATATTCATTGTATATCCAAGCCATCCATATGGTGATTCAATCAAAAAGATTTTTTATTAGTGTGGTTATCAAGAATGAGTGTATATGTTTGACAAATTAAATGCCATACATGTATAAGGTCGTCCCAAAATTCTATACTTTATTGCTTTTTAAAGAAAACAATACATGAGGGCACTTTGGTAACTTCTCTTCTCAAAAAGCACTGCCGAGGCATTTTGATTTACAAGGCCTACTTGGATTGTCAATTACATTAGTACTAAAATGTAGGTCATTGTGAGCTTGTAAATGAGGGTAAATGGAATCCATTTCACATTTAGTCTCATTTCAAGTGTACATGACTAACTTGTGTTTCAATAGGAGTAAATGAAACGCATTAAAATTCAAATATTTTGTTTGAATGAGAATAAATGAGAACAATTGAAATGTATTGAAAATTTTCAATATGTTCATAGGAACATATGTGATATTCCAAATCAGCTTTAATATCCTAAATCAATCTACCTTTGTGATATTTGATAGAATGGTTGTAATAAGCTCATTAAAATATATACTTTCATCAAAAATGAGAACATTTCGAGCCTCAAGTAGGTTACAAATATAAGGATCCCAACCAAGCAACTTGTCAATATTTTTTAACCATCCATTTAGATAGCCAACGTTTGGACAATTTAGATCATTCTATTAATGTAATTTTAGTGATGTATCCAATAATTAGATTGTTTCAAAATATCATCCGAGTGTCACATGTACAATGGACATGCATAGTGACACATTTGCTTACTCATGCAACTCCATAAGGCAGCCCAAAAAGACATTTCAACCTATTTACTCCAAAATCTCCCTTTCTCGGGATATTAAATCAGCCAAATTTTCTCCAAATTCTTTTACTCTGAATTTCATATAACTTCATTTACTTCCATCTAAACGCACCTCTCACCCCATTTATTTCCATCGAAACAACCCCTACATAGGCCCTCACTCTTGCCTCCGTGGTAAATTCACAAGAGTTTCAACAGAAGGTTAGGTGTTCAAGTACCCATTGTGGTGTGAGTGGGTGTGTAAGGTGTGAGTGCATGTCTTAAATAAATAAATAAATAAAGACCCCCACATAAGACCTTTGGTTGATAGTAAAATGCTTTGAATTGGAATCCTCTTAAAAGGAACACAATGCAAATGGTAGAAACAATCGGATTTGTTAATGTGGAACCACTTTTATGGCCCGCCTAAGGCTTAGTATTTTCTTCTTCTTCTTCTTTTTTTTTTTTTGTCAAAGTTTATATTTCAATAGGCTTATTGCAATTATTATATTAAATGTCACATGTACTAATTTGTAGTATTAAAATTGCTTTACTTCATGCATTCCAATTACAAGCATCCAAACACAATTTTTGGATTCCGTGATTTGGATTCCAATGTACATCAATTATAAGCATCCAAACATTATATACATTTTATCTTAAATTATTTGGTTTGTCACGTCCCCGAATTCAATACCTAATACACATGCGGCATTCCAAATTCAATATACTTCCGCATATCTGAGCATTAGATTGTAATCTCTATACATGGCAAACCTTTTTCTTATTTTTTGGCACACACACCCCCTACACTACAGACACTACAAGGGTAATCAAACCCATGACCTCAGTGTTGAAACCCACAAGGTCTACCAGTGAGCCATGAGTAGGGACCCAGTAAACCATTGATTTCACTCCACTATACTGAGGGTTTACGTGTAGGATAAATTCAAGAGTTTCTAAGCATATATATATATATATATATATATATATATATATATCTCAAAACTCAAGATCAAAATATAAATATTGCCAACAAGAGTATCAAGTCCTGCTACTCCGGATCCTTACTCCTGCTCGGGTGGTAGACTCTCAGGAGTTTCAACACCCGGTAAAGGGTTCGATCATCCATAGGTGGTGAAATCCCACTACGGTGTGAGTGTGTGGGCGTGTGTGTTTGCCGTGTGTTAAAAAAAAAAAAAAAAAAAAAAAAAAAAAAAAAAGTCCTGCTACTCCAGCCTCCAGAAATTCACGAGAATGCATTAAGTTTGGAATTTTAAAAACTTGGAAACTCAAATGTTTCAATTTTTTGGCCAGTCGAGTGGATTGTCGGTTAGTCAACTCACAAGCCGGTACAGTGACCAGGTCATGTAGAAAATGGCATAGACCTTACAAGTCAATTACAAAAGACGAGCAAAGCATACATGATTATAGAAACCTCTAATACAACCTTGTGATTACCTTCTAAGTCAGCAGACGACTTGCAAGTCTAAGCAAAGAAGCTGAAACTGTTCAGAGAAAAGACTGTTCTAAAGTAATCCAGTGCATGGAAGCCATCACACCTTACGGGGGGGGGTGGGCAGGGAGCATTCAGGCAGAATTTGGACTATACATGAGCAAAGGTAAGACTGTTCTAAAGTAATCCAGTGCATGGAAGCCATCACACCTTACGGGGGGGGGGGGGGGGGGAGCATTCAGGCAGAATTTGGACTATACATGAGCAAAGGTAGCTCGAAAAGCTCGGTTGGCTTGCTTGATCTAGCTTGACTCGACTCGACTTGAACCACGATTCAAGGGGAGCCAAGCTTCATATGACCTAGCCCGTTTTGAAAACGAGCCGAGTTCGAACATAATGGAGCTTGACCCGACTCGACTCAAACCTGGTTCAGCTCGAAGCTCGAGCTCGGCTCGAATATATTATTATTATTATATTTAAAAATTAAAACTTAAACCCTATTCTAGCCATCTCTCTCTCTCTCTCTCTCTCTCTCTCTCTCTCTCTCTCTCTCTCGGCGTCTCTCCTAACTCGTCTCAGTCGTATGGCCTACACTCGCCCGAGCTCTCCTCTCTCTCTCACCACCAACAACAAGATACCTCTATAGCTCTATATATATATATATATATATATATATATATATATATATATATATATATATTGAATATTTGATTTGAGGGTGAGCTAAGTGCAAATTGGGTGCGAGGTTGGATTGGGTTAGGAGCAAGCTCGACTCGAGGTAAGATCGCCTCGAATCGATCCACTAGCTCGCCTCAAGCTTGACTCAAAAGGTTTAGCAAACAAGCCAAGCTCCAATGGTAAGCTCCAGGCCGAGCTCGAGCTCGAACTCGAGGAGAGCACAGATGAGCCAAACCAAGCTTGGCCCACCTCAACTTGACTCGGCTCGATGTACAGCCCTAGGCAGAATGGAGGATTTTCAGCGTATTGATCAAAGTCGCATACAATTCCTTTCGGATGGAGATGTACCACATATATTAACGAGATAAATAATCAGTTGCCAGATATCCATGTCTGCCTAGTGCTAGAAAGACCTGTCTGCATGCTCATGGCAAAATTTTAAGCAAGCCTGTGAATGGAGAGACTAGGTCCTTGGATTTGGACGGTTTCTATGTCAACAACTAATGTCAAATAACCCAAATTTACTGAGTTTTCACCCTTTAAAAATAAATAAATAAATCCTACAAAAATGATAATCACAGACACTATTAATTTACATGTTTTTTATCCTGAAGACCGAAATCGAATTTGGGTGTCCACCATTCTCAAGGCCAACAAGATGAACTTCAGCCAGATCCAGATTGATCTAAAATAAAGGTTAGGGGCATAAAAGGCACATAAACTTCAGCCCACTTAATGCGGATTGCTTTCCCCACACCACTCCAAACAAAGCACGCAAATTAGGGGCAGTCAGGAAGACGCTCCTGCCCATGATTTGGTCGTAAAGCCCAGATGCTACCCTAACTCGTTAGGGTGAGAGACTTGGTGCAGGATTTGCAAAATCCAAGGATATGAATACACACAAGAGCAATAAAAGATATGCCCTTGCACTAAGTGCTCCAAATCCACAGATTTGTAACTTGATTACCAAATGGTGGACTTTGGGATCTGCCAAATCCTATCGATAAAAATGGTTCCCAAAAGACATCACATTGCACTGCTACCTCTGACTATGGTTATGAGAAATCAAAGTGCTCCTCTCATGAATTTCTGGATCATCCTCCATTGGAATCATACTCCAGCCGGAGCTTCTTAGGGGAAAGAGCTTCACACGATCGTAACCAGCCCCTCTAAAGCCTGTCATCCTTGAAGACACCATAGGCATTACAAGAACCGAAGAAGCACTTATTGAATCCTCACCCAAGCCTAAAGATAGAACACAGGCGGTCTGCAGAGAGGCAAATTTTCAGAATTTTGGAATTCAAAATGCATTAGTTGTAAGCATGTATGTTCACTTCAACATCACAGCACCTTTGCTTTGATCGCGATAGCTGTCAGTCTCGACAGCATTGCTTGGCCCAACGATCTTATATCTTTAATTTCCGTCTCTTCTGTCAGTAGCTTCATTGGCCTGTAGTTTAAGGCATTGGAGGCAAACCCAAAATTAACAACTCTGCTGAAGTTAATAAACATAATTCAAACACACAAGTTTAAAAAAAAAAAAAAAATGAAAGAGAAAGGGAGAGAGAGCCAGAGAGAGAGAGCCATATTGGCCTGTATTGTAACGGGCCGATACACCCCATATCGGCACCATTCTGGGGCCTATACCGCCATTACAGGCCAATATGACCATAAAGGCCCATTTTGAAAGTATTTATTTGCAATTTAGATCTTGTTTTTCCACTTCCTTATTGATTTCAACTATGAAGGACACTAAGAAACTAATTTAAAACTAGATCTAGGCCTACTTTGAGGATCAAAACACAAAATTTGAGTGAGATTCGACAGCTAAAGTGGAGTGGACCATTTTGGGAAACATTAGAAAAAGGAGTAAACCATCACTTCTTTTTCATTTTTCATCTTTTTTGTTGCATTTTATTAAGGGGTCCTATTTGTTCGACTTGCAACAGGTCAAGCTGACACTGACCAATAGACAGCATTCTTACTAAAGAACTCCCCATTACACCATCAAAAACATGTCCAAAACTAATTTTTTAGAATTTTATTCAGAAAAAAATAAATCAGCCATTTATAGTGCCATTCTCAGACAATATGGCCATGCATTATTCAAATTCCCATGCAAAGATTATGTACATAGATCCAACTCACACAGACCTACATAGGGCATGATTGTGGCCCTACAATTACTAAATGAGACTGAAGTTTGCAAGCAAATAGATTTATGAATTGCTGGGGATTCCACAGGCAATGATGAAAGACATGGATAATACCTGTTCATGTCAGTAGAAATGTTTGAAGACGTAGCAGAAACCAAAGAAGAAGATTCCTTGGTTTCACCTCCTGAAATATTTTCAACACGATTAATACAATCCTCTGAAAACTTTCCAGGGAAGACAATAACAGGAGGTTATAGTCAAGATACCCTTCGAGTCAACAGGTGCTAGCAAAGAAATACCTACGAATACAAATGCCATTCCCAGAATGAACATCAATGTCCTTAGCACGTTGAAGACCTGTTGAAAGGACTCTTTAATAACGTTTGCATAAAGAAAGGTAACAGAAGTGAAGAGTCATGACTGAGACAGTGTGGATCCAGGCTAACCTGATATTCTTGAAAATATACAAATCCGGTACAAATGGAGAACAGGGTCCAAGCAATCTGAAACATGGGGACGATAAGGATTGCATCATACAGAGACAACCCTTCATTCAATCTAGCCATCTGTTCAAGAAGAAAAGCAAATCAGAAACACACATGGAGCTGAATTTTTTTTTTCAAAATTTCTACAGCTGCAGCATCTGGAAAGATTGCCCAAACCACATCCAGACCATAGTTACCAGTTTCGCAGGCAATTAGGTCCAGACCCAGTCTGCAATTCGCTTATTCCACATTATCTTCTCAGTTTGATTCACCATCAGTTGAGTTCAATTCATGGAAACAATTTGCTGAGTTTTCAGGTTTGATTTGACAGCACTGTTGCCTGCATGGATTGGTGGAAACTCAAGCATGGATATGGAAAACAAAATTTCACATCTGATGAAAAGGAAATAATACGTGGAAAAGAAACCACGATAACTTGTTTGTTTTACTTTTGTAGTACATGTGATTTTCATGAAATTGTTAAAAGGTCAAAGGTCAAACAGTGCAAGCTGTCTTTCATGACTGTGGATATCTAGATTTAACAGTTTTTTTTTTTTCAATCCTCCTAATCGGTTTTTTTTTTTTTTTTTTTTTTTGCAGAATACCATGGAAAGGAAATCAACTTCCACACCTATAGTTGTTTTAACTACTCGAATTTTACAAAGAACTACCTAATCAATATGGAATTTATATTCAATACCTTTTTCAAAAAGGTTTTCAAACAGCTACCTCATTAATCAATACTATTATCATTCCACTACCTTCCATTACACTTCTTTAACGGCCAGTTGGGTGCGCGTGTGAGCAAATGGGTTGGCTGATTGGGAAGGCCACACCATAATTTTTATGTAAAACCACATCCTAACCACTACATGCATCACCTCATGTTAAGCCAATGGCCCAAAAATCACCTCATCCATGATTCGGGTGGACCACATTATTGGAAACAGTGTACAGGCAACAATCACCCTCCAAACTGTTCCCCTTGGTATGGCCCACCTGAATCACGGATGGGCCTGAATTTTAGGCCCTGACCCTAATTTTTGTGTGGCATCTAATGGTTAGAGTGGACTTCATGTAATCATCATGTTGGGCTCTATGAAAAGCAAGGGTGGACATGTCTCTCCCAACAGTTTTCTTTGGGGTGCCCCACTCCCACTGAATCACAAGTTGGCCTGATTTTTTCGGCTCGGGGCCTAAACTGGGACTATGCATCTAATGGTTGCAGTAGATCTTACATAAACATCATGGTGGGTGCCTAAACTGGGATTATGCATCTAATTGTTGTAGTAGATCTTACATAAACATCACGGTGGGCCCCGCCAAAAATCAAGTACAAGTGTCCCTCTCTCAAACTGTACAGAGAATATATAGAGAAAAAACGGAATTGTATGGGCCGCCACTCTTAATTTTGACGGGCCCACCATAATGTTTACGTAAGATCCACTCCCAACATTAAAATATTTAGTACAATATTAGGCCCAAAGACAAAATCAGGTTGACCTGTGATTCTAGTAGGCCACACTAACTGATTGGGAGATAGACATCCACATTTGATTTTTACAAGGCCGACCGTGATAATTATATGAAATCCACTCCAATAATAGATTCAACACAAACATTTAGGCTTGCATTCCAAAACTCATACCCATCCATGATTCACGTGGGCCACACTAATGGAATCAGTTTGGAGGGCGAGAGCTACCCTGTGCATTGTTTCCAATCATGTGGTCCACCTGAATCACAGATGGAGCTTATTTTTGTGCTCTTGACCTAACATGGGGTGACACAGCTGGTGGTCAAGGTAGATTTTACATAAACATCACGATGGGTCCCACCCAAGCTACCCACCCATTTGCTCGAACGGCGGCCGTGACAGAAGGTAGTGGAATGATAATTATATCGATTAATGAGGTAGCTTTTTGAAAAAGGTACCGGAATGTAGATTCCATATTAATTACATAGTTTTTTTTTTGTAAAAATCCCTTTAACAAACATGGGAAAACATCATATCTGTGGAAATCGATTTTATTTCCACTGTTTTGCACCAAACAAACCTAATGAGAACAATGTTTTAAATAGCTTCGCTATGTAGTGTGTACCTTACGATACGTAACGCCATGTAACTCTTGAAAATAGCTTTAGTCATGCACAGCCCATGCTACACGCTATATATACTATGATACACACTACATAGCTTACATTACAAGTTATTTTTCACTGAAATATTAAAATCAATTAATGTTTTTGACGATTTGGTACTTTTTCATTTTTTTATTTTTTTTAGTTAATCTTTTCAATGGTTTAGTAAGTAAAGTAAGGGATAGTATTAAACCAGCTAGGTTGCTCTTTCTTTACCTCTATACCAATCTTTACCTATTTTTTCTATTATTGTACATTGTGTTTGGTCAAACCAAAGACTAATTTGGTGCAAAATATCACGATAGTTCATGATATTTGGAGCAACCAAGCACAACCCTAACTAAAAATCTAGAACTAGTGTGTAGCTTAAGCCTCATGCCTTAAGAGTGATGAAAGCAACACAACACACTGTTTGCTATTTAAAATACTGAATGAGAACGCCAACTCAATCCTAGCTGCATACCTTCTATTCAAATTGTGTCAAGTTCAGGTTTACATCACATAAGGCGGCCTTTGAGTTTTGGGTGAATTTAGGGGCAGACAATTTGGAAATTTTGATAAATTTACATCTAAAAGAAAAAGCATGCTAAGGGAAATTATTAAAATAATTCATCAATTTTATGGGTCATCAAAATTCATTGGATTGGATTTGCTGAATTGTGGTAAAAAGATGAATCAATCCAAAATGAATTAGAAGATAGTTTGATTGCTTGCTTCAGAGAGTACAAGGGAGTCCAGTGCATTTGGAATAATGACCAGGATGAAGAAATCATATGCAAAATCATTACCCAAAACCCTGCCGTGCTTAAAAAAAACAGAAGCATGGAGTAAGTGAACCAGCTGTGGAACTGATAATCTCTAGCCATGGTCAATCGCAGCATGTAAGACCTGGAAAAGAAAATATAGTTAATCCACACATCAACACAGAAAGAAGACCACACAACAACAAGATTCGGTGCTGATAAGCTATATGCTGCCAGAGTTTACCAAGGAGAAAATATTTGTCCAACTTAGGCAACTTACAGGGATTTTGCAAACAACATTAAGTATGATCCTACAGCACCAGAAACTGTGGCATAGGAGAAAGCCAGTAACATGCGCCAAATATGGTCTAAGGTCATGTACAGGAATCGAAAGCAGAAGGCCGCCTATCCTGCATTTTCAGTTTTAGTTGTTTAGATAGTACTGTAATGGATGGCCGGCAACATAGCAAATGACTGTTGGAAAACAAAGAAATCATGCGACACAGGAATCAGCACTCCAAAGGCACATGCAGAGTTAACTCCCACCCAATAAAGTAAAGCATATATGGACAATGCCTCACCTGTAAATAGAGTGATTGGCGGCAGCAATCACCATCGAGATCATGCAGTAAAAAAAAAATACAATGTCACTGTACTTCACCAACTGCTCCAGCATGTATACTGGATATTTTAATTTTCTCTTTCCTTCCGTTTGTATTTAGGAGGTGATACATCACCATTCCATTTTTTACCATCTTTTTTTTTTCATTCTGCTTTTTTATCTTTCTTTCTTTTCTTCTTTCTTTCTTTTTTTTTTTTTTCTTGTCCAAGTTGCAATTACCTTGACATTAATAGTGAGGGAATGAGCTCCAAATTGAATTACAAGCTTAAGAGGGGGGGAGGGGGGGTGGTTACTTAGTCTAGAAGTTGCAATTACCTTCACGTTAATAGTGAGGGAATGAGCTCAAAATTGCAATTACGGACTTGAATGGAACTTCGCCATAATTTGAGGGATCTACCTCATTATGAATATTTGGCAATGCCATTAAAATTTGGTAATTTCCTTCCATGTACTCAAGAGATTTTAATTTGTTTCTTCTTTGATTTTAACCCTCCCTCCCTCTTCTTTTCCCTTTTTTTATTGGATGCACTATCAAACTCTATTGCAATAAATTAGTCTAAACATTGGAAAAAGGTCCAAACTCCAACTACATTAGCATTAATGGTGAGAGATTGAGCTCCAAATGGCAATCCCATTACAATCCGGTCATTTCCTAGTGTTTAAGCTGAATGTTCCGAATTCAATACACTTGCGCATCCAAATCTCGGCCTTAGTACAGTGGCAGTGAGCAGAAACCAACTCAGAAGTTATGGAACAATGAATCCTCCTCCAGAATGCTCCAAATCTCGGCCTTAGTACAGTGGCAGTGAGCAGAAACCAACTCAGAAGTTATAGAACAGTGAATCCTCCTCCAGAATGCTAAGTATGCAAATGCAAACAACATATATTAATTCCAAATGACAAGTGAGTCCAATACCAAGTGACTGGTGGTTGCCAAAAGCAACGAGGAAGATGTTGCCAAGAACAACAAAAGTTGTAGCGACCAGTACCCTGTAAAAGATCAGCCTAGTATACTGAGATCATTTATTTTACAAGTGAACGAGCACAAGGCGAAATTCTAAAAGAAGCAAGTCTGAGTCCAGAAATAACATACTTGCTCATCACTGTCTTGTTCAAGACAAAGTATGTATTAGATACAAACTGAATGGATCCAAGTGCCGCAAGAAGTGACTAGAACCAAGCATCAATAGTGTTATTCAATTGGCTTCGAAATGTATTAAGAACTCAGTAGACATGAAAGAAATATGTATATAAACTTGCCATAACTAACCAATCACCAATTAAACAAAACTAATATAAAGAAATAGAGGTTTAAACAGCCAATTTGGAACAAATATTAAGGGCCCGTTTGGACACACCATCCAAAGGAGGATTTCAGGTGAAACCCCCCTTTCAAGGTAAACCAGGGTTTTTTATGAGCATTTGCATGCACCTTTCAATCCCCAGTTTTACCATCCCACTCAACAAAACAGGCACTAAAATGCCCAACACGATACGGCAACTGCTAAAAGTGTTTTCTACTCCATTTTTTTATGGGCTTGCATTACCTGGCTGTGAAAAGTTGCGACTCAAGCTTCTGTACAAAGGTGATATCCAACCTCGTCTAATGGTACCGGGTCAGAGGAGATACAAACACCACCACCATCAGCCATGGAAGAAGTTCTTCACCAATAATCCCCACAAGAACATGTCCCTCCATTGAAATGGTGAAACCTATGAGCATCTCTAACTACAATCTCCCTTCCCGTAACCTTAGAGATGAACTTGGTTGCAGTATGGCAATCCCCACAAACCCTTAGATTCTTCTTGATCCTAATTGTGCTTCCAGGCCCTGAATTCAAGAGCCCGAACACAATGGCAAGTTTTTCGCTATGCACGTACAGCATCTTTTCCTTCATCTCATCCTCCACATCATGCAACACGAAATTTGTATTGGGGACATACCCTTCCTCTCGGATCCTCTCCATCAATCTATCCAACTCTTCATAAATCAGACCTGTTTGAGGATTTGATTGATCCCCCACAAGAAACGTATACGCTCTGTTCTTTACTTCAATCACTGTGTGACCGGCAATTTTCTTCACCCCTCTCCGCTTCATCAAGCCCCGGACCTTGTTGGCCTCTTCACTTTTACCCGAAGACATGTATATGTTTGACAACAAGACATACCGACCAGAGTTCTCTGGATCTAATTCAAATAGTGATTTTGCGGCCAATTCAGCTAGCTTCACATTTGAATGAATTCTGCATGCGCCAAGTAAAGCCCCCCAAACACCAGTGTCTGGCTTTATGGGCATGTTCTCAATGAACTCCCGGGCTTCATTCAGCTGCCCAGCGCGGCCAAGGAGATCAACCATGCAAGCATAATGTTCTGTTCTTGGCATAATCTGAAAATCCCTAATCATAGAATTAAAGCATTGCCACCCTTCAGCTATCAAACCAGCATGGCTGCAAGCTGACAACAGTGATATGAATGTGATATGATCAGGGTCCATTGAACCTTTCATCCAATCAAAGAGCTCAAGGGCATCCTTCCCCCGCCCATGCATTCCATAACCAGATATCATGGTGCTCCAGGAAACCAAGTTCCGTTCTTGCATACTATCAAAAACACGGCGACCATATTCTAAGCTTCCACATTTCACATAAAGATCAACCAATGCAGTTTCCATTACCACTTTGTGATTGAACAAGCTCCGGATTATAAACCCGTGAGCAAATTTTGCTTGTCGAAGGGATGCTAAATTCGAACACACACGAACAACACTAAGGCCAGTTACATAATCAGGGCGAACTCTTTTCAACTTCATCTGTTTGAAGAGCTCCAAACCCTCTATTGGCAAATCGGCTTGTGCGTAAGCTTCAATCATCACACTCCATGACACCACATTCCTCTCGGGCATTTTATCAAACACCTCCCGGGCTTTCTCAAACCGACCGCATTTCCCATACATTGAAACAGCAGAACTCCCCACGAAGATATCAAACTCGTATCCGAATTCTGCCGCATCGGCATGAATCTTCTCTCCCTCTTCGACATCCCGAAGATTCGCGCAGGCTTTCAAGACGAACGTGAACGTGACGTCGTCGGGAGAGACTCCAACCGCCCGCATCTGATGGTAGAGAGAGATGGCGCGATCGGGTTGGCCATTGTCAGCGAATCCACTGATGAGGACGTTCCAGAGGAAGACGTCAGGGGTTTGGTTGGAGGAGGAGAAGATGGCAAAAGCGTAATTCATGGAATTAAGGAGGGCGTATTTGGAGATGAGGTGGGTGGAGAGGAAGAGGTTGAGGTGGAGGTGGGACCGGAGCATGGAAGCGTGGATGGATTTTAGGGTTTTGAGCGGAGTGCATTGGTTCGTGGAGAGGAGGTGGTGGCGTATTGCGCACCATGCGTTTTGTATCTGCATCAAAACGGCGCGCGGGAGGAGGTGGTTTGAAACGGAGGTATTTTAGAGGAGGAGCGAACGGGAATGCCGAAGCGATTCGCGCGAGTAGAGGTTGAAAGAGGTGGATCGCGGTGAGTCGGGTTCGGGTTGGGTCATCATCTTCCCATGTCAGTCCTTTTGGTACAGAGTATTGTTGGACGTAGGCTAGTGGGACCCACTGGTGAGCAACTACTTAGTGAGTGGCTTCTTCCGGCCTTTTCAATTCGGTTGAGATTTCAAATTCAATTTTAAATTTTATTTTGGATAGGAGATAGGGAGAAGACTGGATGATCTAGTCTCATCCCATCTCCTTCCTTTCTGATAAAAAGGGATAACTTTTCTCTCGTAAAATGCATTGAATCCTATGAAATATCGAGAGTATACAGAAAGATATAGTATACACTATAATCTATCCATTTTGGCTTGTCCTTGGTATGATCTAATCCATAGATCGTGATCCGAGGCCACTTATACCGTAGCATCAAAGGTGTAAATAGATCCATCTGCTCCAATAGTAGATAGGCGGGTCATTGAAGCATTTATCTTCTGCTTTGTGAGGGTTCTAAAACTCGTGTAAACCGTCAGATCTTGAGAACTCACCTTCCCCACTTCCCTACAAGTATCATTCCAAACAGGTTGGATGGCAAATAAACATCATGTAGAATGGATGGACAGTGTAGATATAACACATACATCATGTTGGGACCCACGGAAGTTTGCCATGCCCTGCTGTATTATACGGTAGAGCTGAGCATCGAGACAAACCAGATCGAGTTATGGCTGACCCGACTCGGACCCAATTATGAAATAGAACTGACCCAAACTTGACCCGACCATGCCTGACCTAATTCAAGTCTGGATCTGACCAAACTAATCCGGACCGAGTCCAACCCAGTCACAGGTACCGAGTCAGGTCAAGTCAACATCAAGTCAAGTCGGGTGTAGCAGGCATCCGCTAGCTGAAATCACAGCTCAAAACCTAGGTGCACTTGCCGACATTATAGGCTCTCCATCAGCTACACAGCATCTCATATTTGAAATGTTAAATCTGATTTTTTTTTTTAATATGTATGAATCGGGTTTCGGATCGAGTCAAGTCAATACCGAGTCAGATTTGGGGTCGAGTCGAGTTGAGTTACTGGGTGACCCGAACTCGACTCGGTTTGAGTTCGGATTAGACGAAGTGTACTCGGTTCAGATCGACTCACCCATTCGGTTCAAGTCGAGTCAAGGTTGAACGAGTTGGATGAGTCAAGTTGTCCCATGCGCAGCTCTAGTTATACACTTCCAACCTGTGTTCTGTGCGAGGACGAGTCCGTCCGGGCAGATGCCGGATTGCCTGTGGCACAGATGGGGCACACTGTGATGTTTGTGAGAAATCCAACACATCCATCTGGTTTTCCAATTCATGTTGGGACATGAGCACAAAAATGAAGTAAATCCAAAACTCAAGTGAGTTGTATGATAGGAAACAGTGAGGATTGAACGTCCACCATTGAAACGTTCACAGGGCCACAGAAGGTTTGGATCTGCCTAATATTTTTATGTTTTCAGTTCATCCCAATAAGAATGGCCTTATGAACGGTTTGGATTGCATATAAACATTACCCTGGATCTAGGGAGATTTCAACTATAGGCATTTCCCTATCAACATTTTCCCTGTAGCACCGCACATTTGAGTTATGGATTTACCTCATTTTTGATCAAGTTAGGGTGCACATCCGCTCTTTGTATATAAAATGATAGATGGAGACTTGGGTCATTACGCATTGCTCAATGGCTCAATGATAGTGCATATTTCAACACTGAGGTTATGCGTTCGAATACCCAAGTGGTATGGGTGAGTGTAAGTGTGTGCGAAAAAAAAAGCATAACAAGATGGAGACATTTTACAAAAGAAATCCTCGTGAATCCAATATTTACTAAAGAATTACTCTATATAACAGCTTTGCTAAGACCTCATGGCACAAAGGTGTGAGATCCAAGCCATCCTTCATAGGGCCACTACTACATGAAACAAAGGCTGTCATATCTCAGCAGAGCAGAGGAGAACTACATGCATGTAAATTGACTATGTCTAAGCAATTGAATGGCTACATCTCACAAATCATTAGCACTAATACCATTCCCTTTTTTAACCTCACTTTCTAATGAGTTCATCATTTGATTAGATTCAGATATAGATATGAAATAGGTTTTGGGAATGGTGGTGTAACGACCTGAAAATTTCCGTACATTGGGTCGAGTACCACCTCGACCAGAAATCACGTAGGATTAAATCCTTTAGAAATTTGACAAAGTTAACTAAGTACTAAACTCAATTAGTTATGAAATCCGTTAGGATCACTTTAAATACGATCTGCAAGACCCAAAACTTGCAGAACAAGTGACGCTAGGTTACCCTAAAGTTTAGAACCAAACTCATTTCCCGTCTGCTCTCGGGAATGAAACGAAACTTCGTATTAGGTCTAGATCGCACATCGGGATTCCGATTAACCCGAAGTTAAGGAACTAGGACCGCCCCACTGGGCTTAACAATCATCTCAAAAATCAGCCTTATCCGATATTCCACGGCCATTCGTTTCGAATCGGAGCGAGGTAGTGTGAAAAACACTATTCACAAGCCGAAATAAATATCTAGAATAGTGATCTGGCATCGTTCGTTGTCGCGTCAGTATTAAGCAACCTGACCGTCGAATCAGACCAAATTACACCCTCGGATTAAGAAAAATTTCAGAACATTTACATGTACTTGGAATTTCGATCGTGGCCCACTGACCGTCGAACTGAAAGTGGTCCGCCACGTGCGATCTGCGTATCCGAATGAGTCAAAAACGTAATCCCACGTAGATCCATCGATGGTGAGCTTAAGTCTGACGTTTGGCTCAAAGAGGGCTACCAGAACTCCCCTTTTGAGCTGGAAAAGCGGTGAAAATCTTATATTGGCAGTACCCCATGAACCTAAGTCTGTTTTCGTAATGTTTGTGGCTATAAAAGGAGCTTAGATCAGCCCCTCTCACAGCCATACGAATTTTTCAAGAAACCCTAGAGGAGAGAGAAAAGAGAGGGAAAGACTTGGAGATCGTTGCCGATCTTCCTCCTGCTGCTTTGGCTTGTCACACGGCCTACACCGCCTCATTCTCGGCGTTTTCCCGACGTTTTCCGCCTCATTTGAAGGTAAGAAAACCTAACCCTAGGTCTGATTTGCGGTGGAATCTAGGTAGGATGTATACCGACTAACCGATTCCGCTCTTTAGGCTAGAAATCGCCCGTAGACGGAAGATTCATCACCCTTGCTGATTCGTTCTGTTTCAAAAGGCAAAGGTGAGGACTTTAAGCTTATAAGTTACGGTTTTCAACGCTTTCAATGTCAGATAATGGTAGATTCATGATCTGCTTGCAATTGCACATGTACAAAGTGCCTTCCGTTTCTGGTTTGAATAAAGGTGTGAAATATTGAAATTCAAAAATTTTAGGTATACGTAGAAATACCGTATACGTATTTTTTTGGATAATTGTTTGACATGTTTATTTAATGTTTATTTATATAACATATGAATAAAATACTAGTTTGGCGAAAGAGATCGCCAAAATATATGTTCCTTTGTAAATGTGCCGTATGTTGAAAATACGTATTGTAGAAATACCGTATACGTATTTCTTTTGGAATAATGTTTGACATATGTATTTAATGTATGATTATACAATACATGATTAAAATACTAGCTTGGCGAAAGGAATCACTGAAACCTATGTTCCTTTGTAAATACTATGTATGCTTAAAATTGGGTATACGTGAAAGTACCTATACGTATAAAACTTGCTTGATGTGTTTGCTATGTTTATTTCTTTGTATGAATAGGATGTATATGTATAAAATACTAGCTCGGTAAAGGGACAACCCTAGTACACACTTCCCTAGCATACGTCATGTATGTTGAACTATTGCATTCCAAGTGTTGGTGGAATCACTTGTGAGTGTAAGTGCTTAAGTGTTAGAATCTTAGGTAGATGCTGAGATGGGATTCTCGGTTACCTTAGTGTCACATATGACACTCTCCATGTGGTTGATCACTCTAACCACTCACCTATGAACTCTAGGTATTTGTATCCCTGTGTGTATAGTGCTTGATAACATGCTTTACAACATGCTTTACAACATGCCTTATAACATGCTTTATTTCATGCTTTATAATACATGCTTTGCCTTATGCTTTACTCCATGCTTCACAACTGATTGAGTTTGGGACTATGCCTATAGTCCAAACATGCGGTACCAGATTTACGGTTGTGGCTGAGGTTCATATCGCCACAACGGACGTGTCTGGCGAACCCGAGTCGTACTTCGGTTGGCGATAGTGGTTGGCCACACGGAGTGCTTTTGCGCTCCATATCGCTCAACTTGTGGTGCGCTCGAGATAGTCAGGCTCGTCAAGCAAACCGATGTGTTTATGTATGTTCACCATGTTTGGTCGCTAATGCTTGAACCTGGGTACCGAACTTACAGTGAAAAAAATCCCGTTAACCATGGTACCTCGATCCGCTAAGACTCATGAGCCGGGCATGGTGGTATGGGACACCGTGGTCGAGCTGTCGGCCTACGCTGGGGCTACGTGCCTCCCCGTAGTGACCAGTGAGCAACTCAACTCGTGAGCCGATTATGGTGGTATGGGACACTATATTCGGCCGCAATCGGCCTACACTGATAAGGTGATGGGGAGTGGTACGGTCTTTGTGTGTACGACCACAGCGTGCCCTTTGTAGTGACCGCGAGCATACTGCGAAGTTGCGGCGTGCCTTAGGGTTCGCCGCGATATATAGAGTATGAACTAGGCTGTTTTACGTATAGTTGTATCGTGATGAATCGTTTAAGGGGTGATGGGGAGTGGTGCAACCTTTGTGCGTAATGACCACAGCGTCCTCTCGCAGTGACCTAGAAAACACACCATCGTCGATATTAACTAGGATGACGACCCTAGATTGGATCATGTTTGGATATGATATAAGGGAGGTACCTTAGTTTCCCAATCCTGTTTGTTTGAACCGAATTAATAAAAACTCGGTAATCATACTCATCATGCATCGCATGTGCCTGGAAGATGTGGAGCACGTGGGGATGTAAGCATGCGCGAACGTGAGATGGTGTCGCTTGAGGGAGTACGTCGGAGAGGGCATCCATCATAATCGCATTCATACTTGCATTAATCGAGTAACTAGGAGTGTTTGATTTCTTTGCTTTATCATTCTTGCTTGGTTTGTATTGGTAACATGATAACTTATATCTTCTTGTTCCACTTGAGTTAGCTACTCACTCCCACGTTACGGGACGGTGTTGCGCACACCAACCAGACTCTGTCTCGAGTTTAGCGATCCGGCTATTCTGGAGGCGGGCCCGGTTCTGACGAGGACCGGGAGGAGTTCTCGTATATGCGATTCGGTGGCGGCTTCGACTAGTGCACGGGATGATGGGATTCTGAGAGATTGTATTTAGTTATTTTGACATTTTGTTTATTACACGTACATGTATATTGTGACTCGAAGAATTCATACTCTGGATAATGAATCATTTATTTTGTTTCTTTACATATATATATATCTTGTCAGTCTTCGCTTGCTTTTATACAAGTGATCCGGAGTATGAATTACTGCTTTGGTATAATCTCATTCATGTTTACTGCTCTAACACAGACAACATTCAAATATCATCAAATATGTTGCATAAGTGATGCGTTGGAACTCGGGAGTTGAGTTACACTCGACCCCCGATTTTCAGGGCGTTACAGGTGGTAAAATTCTTCCTAGAGCATGATGTAGCCAATGCATAGTCTTATGGGATAGTTGATTTTAGGGCATGATCCCAAAAATAAAGTAGATACAAATTTCAGGTGGACGACACCACACGAAAGAGTGGTTATTGAAAATTAAAAACCTCTTCTTTTGTGTGCAACAAAAGTTTTAAATCAAGTTGATACTTGTTTTTTTCCTTTAATCAAGGCATGTGTATCAACAAGTTGGGTGCTCAGCAAACATTAGGATGGACATACCAAGTTTTTCATGGTGGGCGTTCAACAACCACGGTTTCCCATGGAGCGATCTACCCAAAATTTTAATCTGCTTCATTTCTTGTACCATGCCTTAAAAAAAAAAAAATTAAAATTTTAAATTTTAAATTTTTTTTTTTTTTTTAAAGGAAAAACATATGGATGGCTTGGATATACAATGAATATATTGAGGTGGGTCATAAGGCCGGGGTTCCGCCCACATTGCTGGTTAGAAGTCATTAACCTTATATGATATCCAACCTGTCTAATAGATGCAATCCACTATGATATCCATAAATAACAAAAAAAAGAAAGAAAATGTTCAATATAAAAATAAAGTGAGCCAAATTATAAAAATAATATTACAACTCTTAAAAATATTAAAATTCACATACAATTCATTTGGTAATTCGATTAAAAAGATTTTTTTGTTAGTGTGGTTATCAAGAATGAGTGTATATGTTTGACAAGTTAGATGCCATACATGTATAACGTGGTCCCAAAATTCTATACTTTATTGCTTTTTAAAGAAAACAATACATGAGGGCACTTTGGTAACTTTTCTTTTCAAAAAGTAATGCCGAGGCATTTTGATTCACAAGGCATACTTGAATTGCCAATTACATTAGTACTAAAATGTAGGTAATTGAGAGCTTGTAAATGAAGGTAAATGGAATCCATTTCACATTTAGTGTCATTTCAAGTGTACATGACTAACTTGTGTTTGGATATGAGTAAATGAGTACATGACTAATTTATGTTTGGATACGAGGAAATGAAATACATTAAAATCCAAATATTTTGTTTGGATGGGAATAAATGAAAAGAATCCAAATGTATTGAAATTTTTCAATATATCCATAGGAACGTATGTGATATTCCAAATCAGCTTTAATATCCTAAATTAGTCTACATTTGTGATATTTGATAGGATGGTTGTAATAAACTCATTAAAATATATACTTTAGTAAAAAAAAATAGAAAATTTCGAGCCTCAAGTGGGCCACAAACATAAGGATGACAACCAAGCAAGGTGCCAATATTTTTTAACCATTCATTTAGATGGTCAACGTTTAGACAATTTGGATCATTCTATTGTTGTAATTTTAGTGATATATCCAATAATTAATTGTTTCAAAGTATCATCCGAGTGCCACATGTACAGTGGACATGCATAGTGACACATTTGTTTACTCATGCAACTCTCTAAGGCAGCCCAAAAAAACATTTCAACCCATTTACTCCAAAATCTCCCTTCCTCAGGATTTTAAATCAGCCAAATTTTCTCCAAATTCATTTACTCTGAATTCCATTTAACTTTATTTATTCCTATCCAAACGCACCTTTCACCTCATTTACTTCCATCCAAATGACCCCTATATGGGTCCTCACTCTTGCCTTAGTGATAAACTCACAAGAGTTTCAACAAAAGGTCAGGTGTTCAAGTACCCATTGTGGTGAAAATCCACTGTGGTGTGATTGGGTGTGTAAGGTGTGAGTGCATATCTTTAAAAAAATAATAATAAATAAAATAATAATAATAATAATAATAATAATAATAATAATAAGACCCCCACATAAGACCTCTGGTTGATGGTAAAATGCTTTGAATCGGAATCCTCTTAAAAGGAACATAATGCAAATGGTAAAAACAATCAAATTTGTTAAAGTGGACCCACTTTTATGGCCTGCCCAAGGCTTAGAATTTTCTTATTTTTTTCGAAGTTTATATTTCAATAGGCTTATTACAAGGTAACTCAAAAAGCTTGCTTGACTTGGCTCGATCTAGCTTGACTCGACTCGACTCGAACCACTATTCAAGGCGAGCCAAGCTTCATATAACCTAGCTCATTTTGAAAACGAACCGAGTTCGAACATAGTGGAGCTTGACTCGACTCAACTCAAACCTGGCTCAACTCAAATATATTATTATTATTATTATTTAAAAATTAAAACTTAAATCCTATCCAACCCATCCGTCCCTTTCTTACCATTTCACTTCATTACCCAACCCTCTCTCTAGCTATATATATATATATATATATATATATATATATATATATATATATATATATATATATATATATATATATATATATATATATATATATATTGAATATTTAATTTGGGATTTGGGTCGGGTGGCTAAGTTGAGTCGGGTGCAGGTTGGGTCGGGTTGCTGGGTTGATTCAGGTGTAGATTGGGTGTTGGGTTGGATCAGGTTAGGAGCAAGTTCGACTCGAGGTAAGATTGCCTAGACTCGATCCACTAGCTCACCTCGAGCTTGACTCAAAAGGTTTAGCAAACAAGCCAAGGTCCAATGGTAAGCTTGGCCCACCTCGACTTGACTCGGCTTGATGTACAGCCCTAGGCAGAATAGAGGATTTTCAGCGCATTGATCAAAATCGCATACAATTCCTTTGGAATGGAGATGTACCACATATATTAACGAGAGAAGAAATAATCAGTTGCCAGATGTCCATGTCCGCCAAGTGCTAGAAAGACTCGTCTACATGCTCATGGCAAAATTTTAAGCAAGACTCTGAATGGAGAGAATAGGTCCTTGGATTTGGACGGTTTCTACGTCAACAACTAATGTCAAATAACCCTAATTTACTGAGTTTTCTCCCTTATTAAAATTAAAAAGAAAAAAAAAAGAAGAAGAAGAAGAAGAAAAGTAAAAGATATTTCCTACAAAAATGATAATCATAAACACTATTAATTTACATGTTTTTTTTTTTTTCCTGAAGACCGAAATCGAATTTGGGTTTCCACCATTCTCAAGGCCAACAAGATGAACTTCAGCCAGATCCAGATTAATCTAAAATAAAGGTTAGGGACATAAAAGGCACATAAACTTCAGCCCACTTAATGCAGATTGCTTTTCCCACACCACTCCAAACACAGCACGCAAATTAGGGGCAGTTGGGAAGACGCTCCTGACCATGATTTGGTCGTAAAGCCCAGATGCTACCCTAACTCGTTAGGGTGAGAGACTTGGTGCAGGATTTGCAAAATCCAAGAATATGAACACGAGCAATAAAAGATATGCCCTTGCACTAAGTGCTCCAAATCCACAGATTTGTAACTTGATTACCAAATGGTGGACTTTGGGATCTGCCAAATCCTATCTATAAAAATAATGGGTCAATTGATATCTCAAAAAGAGAATTTTTTGCAAGCAGGCAGTGAAATTTGTATAAATCACATCGCAATGCTATGACGATGCCATGAAACTATATATCATTCCTATACATTCAAGATACAACAAATAGAATTAGGGGGGGGGGGGGGGGGGGTTGCGCGAAATCGATTTCCTTCCCAAAAGACATCACAATGCACTGCTACCTCTGACTATGGTTATGAGAAACCAAAGTGCTCCCCTCATGAATTTCTGGATCATCCTCCATTGGAATCATACTCCAGCCGGAGCTTCTTAGGGGAAAGAGCTTCACACGATCGTAACCAGCCCCTCTAAAGCCTGTCATCCTTGAAGACACCATAGGCATTACAAGAACCGAAGAAGCACTTATTGAATCCTCACCCAAGCCTAAAGATAGAACGCAGGCGGTCTGCAGAGAGGCAAATTTTCAGAATTTTGGAATTCAAAATGCATTAGTTGTAAGTATGTTCACTTCAACATCACAGCACCTTTGCTTTGATCGCGATAGCTGTCAGTCTCGACAGCATTGTTTGGCCCAACGATCTTATATCTTTAATTTCCGTCTCTTCTGTCGGTAGCTTCATTGGCCTGTAGTTTAAGGCATTCGAGGCAAACCCAAAATTAACAATTCTGCTGAAGTTAATAAACATAATTCAAACACAGAAGTAAAAAAATGAGAGAGAGAGAGAGAGAGAGAGAGAGAGAGAGAGAGAGAGAGAGATTGGCCTGTATTGTAATGGGCCGATACACCCCATATCAGCACCATTCTGGGGCCTATACCGCTATTACAGGCCAATATGACCATAAAGGCCCATTTTGAAAGTATTTATTTGCAATTTAGATCTTGTTTTTCCACTTATTGATTTCAACTATGAAGGACACTAAGAAACTGATTTAAAACTAGATCTAGGCCTACTCTGAGGATCAAAACACAAAATTTTAGTGAGATTCAGCAGCTAAAGTGGAGTGGACCATTTTGGGAAACATTAGAAAAAGGAGTAAACCATAACTTCTTTTTCATTTTTCATCTTTTTTTGCTGCACTTTATTAAGGGGTCCTAATCCACCAAACCATGCTTGATTAGTGTTCCGTTGGGGCCTATTTGGTCGACTTGCAACAGGTCAAGCTGCACTCACCAATAGACAGCATTCTTACTAAAGAATGCCCCATTACACCATCAAAAACATGTCCAAAACAAACAAATATATATATATATATATATATATATATATATATATATATATATATATATATATATATATATATATATATATAGGGATCCACATATTTTAGAATTTTACCAATAATTTTTTAGAATTTTATTCAGAAAAAAAATAAATCAGCCATTTATAGTGCCATTCTCAGACAATATAGCCATGCATTATTCAAATTCCCATGCAAAGATTATGTACATAGATCCAACTCATACAGACCTATATAGTGCATGATTGTGGCCCTACAATTACTAAATGAGACTGAAGTTTGCAAGCAAATAGATTTATGAATTGCTGGGGATTCCACAGGCAATGATGAAAGACATAGATAATACCTGTTCATGTCAGTAGAAATGTTTGAAGACGTAGCAGAAACCAAAGAAGAAGATTCCTTGGTTTCACCTCCTGAAATATTTTCAACACGATTAATACAATCCTCTGAAAACTTTCCAGGGAAAACAATAACAGGAGGTTATAGTCAAGATACCCTTCGAGTCAACAGGTGCTAGCAAAGAAATGCCTGTGAATACAAATGCCATTCCCAGAATGAACATCAATGTCCTTAGCACGTTGAAGACCTGTTGAAAGGACTCTTTAATAATGTTTGCATAGAGAAAGGTAACAGAAGTGAAGAGTCATGACTGAGACACAGTGGATCCAGGCTAACCTGATATTCTTGAAAATAAACAAATCCTGTACAAATGGAGAACAGGGTCCAAGCAATCTGAAACATGGGGACGATAAGCATTGCATCATACAGAGACAACCCTTCATTCAATCTAGCCATCTGTTCAAGAAGAAAAGAAAATCAGAACCACACGTGGAACTGAAATATTTTTTTCAAAATTTATACAGCTGCGGCATCTGGAAAGATTGCCCAAACCACATCCAGAACATAGTTACCAGTTTCGCAGGCAATTAGGTCCAGACCCATTCTGCAATTCGCTTATTCCACATTATCTTCTCAGTTTGATCCACCATCAGTTGAGTTCAATTCATGGAAACAATTTGCTGAGTTTTCAGGTTTGATTTGACAACATTGTTGCCTGAATGGATTGGTGGAAACTAAAACATGGATATGGAAAACAAAATTTCACATCTGATGAAAAGGAAATACGTGGAAAAGAAACCACGATAACTTGTTTGTTTTAGGTTTTTAGTACACGTGATTTTCATGAAATTGTTAAAAGGTCAAAGGTCAAACAGTGCAAGCTGTCTTTCATGACTGTGGATATCTAGATTTAACAGTTTCTTTTTTCAATCCTCCTAATCGTGTTTTTTTTTTTGCAGAATACCCATGGAAAGGAAATCAACTTCCACACCTAAAAGGGGAATTTTACAAAGAACTACCTAACTAATATGGAATTTACATTCAGTACCTTTTTCAAAAAGATTTTCCAACAACTACCTCATTAATCAATACTATTAGCATTCCACTACCTTCTGTTACACTTCTTTAACGGCCAGTTGGGTGGACGTGTGAGAAAATGGGTTGGCTGCTTGGGAAGGCCACGCCATAATGTTTATGTAAAACCACATCCTGACCACCACATGCATCACCTCATGTTAAGCGGCCCAAAAATCACCCTCATCCACGATTCGGGTGGACCACATTATTGGAAACAGTGTACAGGCAACAATCACCCTCCAAACTGTTCCCCTTGGTATGGCCCACCTGAATCACGGATGGCCTGAATTTTAGGCCCCAGCCCTAATTTTTGTGTGGCATCTAATGGTTAAAGTGGAATTCATATAATCATCACGTTGGGCTCTATGAAAAGCAAGGGTGGATGTGTCTCTCCCAACAGTTTTCTTTGGGGTGCCCCACTCCCACTGAATCACAAGTCGGCCTGATTTTTTTGGCTCGGGGCCTAAACTGGGACTATGCATCTAATCGTTGCAGTAGATCTTACATAAACATCACAGTGGGCGCCTAAACTGGGATTATGCATCTAATGGTTGCAGTAGATCTTACATAAACATCAGTGGACCTCACCAAAAATCAAGTCCAAGTGTCCCTCTCTCAGACTGTACAGAGAATATATAGAGAAAAAACAGAATTGTATGGGACACCACTCTTAATTTTGATGGGACCACCATAATGCTTACGTAAGATCCACTCCCAACATTAAAATATTTAGTACAATATTAGGCCCAGAGACAAAATCAGGTTGACCTGTGATTCTAGTAGGCCACACTAACTGATTGGGAGACAGATGTCCACATTTGATTTTTACAGGGCCCACTGATAATTATATGAAATCCACTGCAATAATAGATTCAACACAAACATTTAGGCTTGTATCCCAAAACTCATACCCATCCATGATTCACATGGGCCACACTAATGGAATCAGTTTGGAGGGCAAGCGTTACCCTGTGCATTGTTTCCAATCATGTGGTCCACCTAAATCACAAATGGAGCTTATTTTTGGGCTCTTGACCTAAAAAGGGGTGACGCGCCTGGTGGTCAAGGTAGATTTTACATAAACATCACAATGGGTCCCACCCAAGCTACCCACCCATTTGCTCGAACGGCCGCCGTGACAAAAGGTAGTGGAATGATAATTATATCGATTAATGAAGTAGCTTTTTGAAAACCTTTTTGAAAAAGGTACCGGAATGTAAATTCCATATTAATTACATAGTTTGTTTTTTTTTTTTTTTTTTTGTAAAAATCCCTTTAACAAAACATGGGAAAACATTATACTGTGGAAATTGATTTTATTTCCACTGTTTTCCAGAGTTTTCCACCAATACAAACATAATGAGAACAATGTTTTAACTAGCTTCGCTATGTAGTGTGTTCCTTATGATACGTAAGGTCACATAGCTCTTGAAAATAGCTTAAGTCATGCACAGCCTATGCCACACGCTATATATACTATGATACACACTACATGGCTTACATTACAAGTTATTTTTCACTGAAATATTAAAATCGATTAATGTTTTCAACGATTTGGTACTTTTTCGTTTTTTTTTTTTTTCAGTTAATCTTTTCAATGATTTAGTAAGTAATAGTATTAAATCGGATAGGTTGCTGTTTCTGTACCTTTATACCAATCTTTACCTATTTTTTCTATTATTGTAGGTTGTGTTTGGTCGAACCAAAGACTAATTTGGTGAAAAATATCATGATATTTCATGATATTTGGAGCAACCAAGCACAGCCCTAACGAAAAATCTAGAACTAGTGTGTAGCTTAAGCCTCATGCCTTAAGAGTGATGAAAGCAACGCAACACGCTATTTGCTATTTAAAATACTGAATGAGAACGCCAACTCAATCCTTGCTGTATACCTTCTATTCCAAACGTCTCAAGTTCAGGTTTACATCACGTAAGGCAGCCTTTGAGTTTTGGGTGAATTTGGGGCAGACAATTCGGAAATTTTGATAAATTTACATCTAAAAGAAGTAGCATGCTAAGGGAAATTATTAAAATAATTCAACAATTTTATGGGTCATCAAAATTCATTGGATTGCATGTGCTGAATTGTGGTAAAACAATGAATCAATCCAAAATGAATTATAAGACAGCTTGATTGCTTGCTTCAGAGAGTACAAGGGAGTCCAGTGCATTTGGAATAATGACCAGGAGAAAGAAATCATATGCAAAATCATTACCCAAAACCCTGCCGTGCTAAGAAAAAACAGAAGCATGGAGTACGTGAACCAGCTGTGGAACTGATAATCTCTAGCCATGGTCAATCGCAGCATGTTAGACCTGGAAAAGAAAATATAGTTAATCCACGGATCAACACAGAAAGAAGACCACACAACAACAAGATTCGGTGCTCATAAGTTATATGCTGCCAGTGTTTACTGAGGAGTAAATGTCTGTCCAACTTAGGCAACTTACAGTGATTTTGCAAACAACACTGAGCATGATCCTACAGCACCAGAAACTGTGGCATAGGATAAAGGGAGCAACATGCGCCAATATGGTCTAAGGTCATGTCCAGGAATCGAAAGCAGAAGCTCGCCTCTCCTGCATTTTTAGTTTTAGTTGTTTAGAGAGTACTGTAATGGATGGCTGACAACAGATCAAACGACTGTTGGAAAACAAAGAAATTAAGCAACACAGAAATCAGCATTTCGAAAGCACATGTAGGGTTGACTCCTACCAAATAAAGCAAAGCATATATGGATAATGCCTCACCTGTAAATAGAGTGATTAGCGGCAACAATCACCATCAAGATCATGCAGTAAAAAAGAAATACAATGTTGCTGTACTTCTCCACCAACTGCTCCGGCGTGTATACTGCAAAAAGATAATAACCAGAGATTTCAATTTGCATTTTCCTTTTTATATGGGAGTGATGCACCACCATTCCATTTTTTTACTCTTTTTTTTCTTTTTCCTTTTTTTTTTTTTTTTTTTTATTGTGTGTGTGTGTGTGTGTTTTGGTGGGGGGGAGGAAATCAAACTCTAATGCAATAATTAGTCTACTATAGTGGAAATCCAAACTGCAATTACCTTTAGCATTCAAAGTGAGGGAATGGGCTCCAAATTGCAATTACATTACTTTCAAGTTGGGCTTGAATGGAACTTGACCATAATTTAAGGGATCTACCTCATTATGAATATTTGGCAATGCCATTAAAATTTTGGTTATTTCCTTCTGCTGACTCGGAGATTTTTAATTTGTTTCTTCTTTTTAGTTGGGAATAATGCAGCATTCAGTTCTCTCTTTGTTCCTTTTTTTATTGGATGCACTATCAAACTCTATTGCAATAAATTAGACTGATCTGTGGGAGTAAAGTCCAAACTCCAATTACCTTAGCATTAATAGTGAGAGAACGAGCTCCAAATTGCAATTACTTTACTTTCAAGTTGAGCCAGAAAGAAACGTAACCGTAATTTGAGGGCTCTTCCGTCATTTCCTTCGGTTTAAACTGAATGTTCAAAATTCAATACATTTGCGCATCAAATCTCAGCCTTAGTACAGTGGCAGTGAGCAGAAACCAACTAGGAAGTTATAGAACAATGAATCCTCCTCGAGAAGGCTAAGTATGCAAATGCAAATAACATATACTAGTTCCAAATGACAAAGTGTTAGTCCAATACCTGGTGACTGGTGGTTGCCAAAAGCAACAAGGAAGATGTTGCCAAGGACAATAAAAGCTGTAGCGACCATTACCCTGTAAAAGAGCAGTTGAATATACCATAATCATTTACTTGACAAGTGAACGAGCCCGAGGCACAATTCTAAAACAAGCAAGTCTGACTCCAGAAATAACATACTTGCTTGTCACCGTCTTGTTCAAGACAAAGTACGCAAATGCTATATTAGATACAAACTGAATGGATCCAAGTGCCGCAAGAAGTGACTGCAACCAAACATCAATAGTGTTATTCAAGTGGCTTAAAAATGTATTGAGAATTTGATTGAGATGAAAGAAAGCTGTATATAAACCTGCCATAACTAACCAATCACCACTTAAACAAAACTAATATTAAGAAATAGAGGTTTACACAGCCAAGTTGAAACAAAGATTAAGGGCCTGTTTGGCGCGAGCCAAACCGGGATTTTTTATGAGCATTTGCATGCACTTTGCAATCCCCCCACTCGACAAAACAAGCACTAAAATGCCGACTCGATGAAAACCAGTCCAATTGGTTTTCATCAAGTTGACCAAAAAGCAGGCTTGAAATCTTCTTTTACAGAAATCCCATCATGCAAGCGCATCCAAATGGGCCCTACGCTTACTGTAGTAAACATATAATTTATGCAATGCCAATCACTTAACATGTTTGTAGAACAATCAAGGGATAATGAATACAGATCTCAAAAGCTGGGGCTTAATTAGAATATTTGGTTATGGAAGTTCAGTTCAATAAAATGACATTTCAACATTGCCAAAGTAAGCAGCCGCAGGCATGCTTACCAGGAAATACGGTTACCCTAGCAAATAATACCTTGCAATTTCTTTCTTCGTATTTCTTGAATTATTTCACTAATTTACATTGCTAGAACACATGCTGTAAAATGAGACATTCCTCACATCTGTTTCTCAATCTGACATCTACGTTGCATACACCATGGTGCATTTTGGATTGGAGGCATTCGGATACCCGGAAATCCCAATCTCCACCTAGGGTGCAGCTTCTGAATTTGGGGCTGTTGGACAATGGAATACCCAGACATTCAAATGCCCAACTGGCATCTCAATAACCAAAAATCAAGGGGGGGAACCTAGGATTTTAATTCCCGATTTCCACAAGAGATTACACCCTCTTGAGACGTATGGGCAAGTAAAGGTGGGAAACGAGTGATGGTTGGGATCATCCAACCAAAGTGGTTTTTGAGAGTGATGGGCAATCAAACATGGCACCGACGTGGAGATCTAAATCAATGACAGCACTTTTTGTAGTATGGTCAATATGGACCATCCATTTTCCTATCCATTGATTGGATTGATAGGATCACCGATCACCCGACCAAAGTGATTTTGAGAGGGATGGACAATCAAGGGTGGGACCCACATGATGGATGGTGTGGATCAATGAGCTGACCATTTGTAGCATATATGGATCTTCCATTTCCCTAGGCATTGATCAGAAGATTAGGATCATCCGATGCAAGTTATCTTTTTGAGAAGGATGGGCCATCAAGGCTAGGACCCATATGATGGATGGTCTAGAGCAATGATCAAACCATTTATAGAACGATAAATTCGGGCTGCCCATTTTCCTAATCACCAAATGGATAGTTAGGATCATCAGTGAAAGTGATTTTTTTATTGCAATTAGTATGCACCCAAGGTTAGGATCCACATGATGGATGGCCTAGATTAATGAGCAGACCATTTTTATTGCAATTAGTATGGACCATCCATTTCACTAGTCAGTGAATGGAAGATTAGAATCATTTGGCAAAAGTGAATTGCCGAGAGGGATGAGCAATCAAGGGGTTGGACCACGTGATGGATGATCTAGAATCAAGGGGTTGGACCATCCATTTCCTTAACCATTGAATGGACAGTTGGGATCATATGAAGAAGTGATTTTTTCTATACTGGTGGGAAATCAAGGGTGGAACTCACATCATGGATGGTCCAGATTTATGATCTGACCATTTATATTATGATCCAAATGGGCCGCCCATTTCCCTAACCACTAAAATGGACGGTTAAGACTTAAGATCATCGGGCAAATGTGACTTTTTACAGAGATGGGTTATCAAGGTGGGACCCACACAATGGATGTAGATCAATTATCAGAAAGTTTGCAGTACAATCAATACGGACTATCCATTTCCCGAGCCATTGAGGATCATCCTACAAAAATGGTTTTCCAAGAGGGATGGACAACCAGTGTGGGAACTGCATGATGGATGGTCTAGATCAATGATCAGACAATTTTGTACCATGATCAATAAGACGAATGCTTTCCAACTTATAATTGAACCAATCGCAAGTTTTAGAAGTTATGGGAATCAAAATCACTTGGTCCAAGATGCTATCTGAACATAGTGATAATAATTTCCAACAATTATACTACGGTATTGCAATACCTAGTTATCAAAAGATCTAGGTCATCCATATGCCCCCAATCCAAACGGCCCCCATCTGTTGGGAACTTGGGATTGGTAGACCCAAATGCCAGCAGGTTCTTCAGCATGTATTACTATTATAATATTACATGATGTAGTGTGACTACAATTTAGCTAAATATCTTATCCAAATGACAAAGGCGACCTGATGCCACCAGATGTTCAGTCCGAATTAACAACTTCAAATAAGAAACAAATTTCTAACAAGGATCCCGCCAACCTTTTCAGTCCTCAGCCGGGTTCCTTAATCAAATCTGTTTGGCGCAGACAAAGTCGATCATTTAACCTACATGAAGGCATGAATTTAACACAGTTTTGGAGTGTGACTCGCCTAGAGACCTAAACCAGTACGGCTTGCCCCAACTAGTTCTCAGTCCTTGTTTCAGTCCGGTGATTCATTTTGTTGGCAACCAAAGCCAAGTCAACTCAGTTTTGAATGATATTTAAAACCATCTATGCAGGGGCATGGATTAGCTAGCTGGTTTGTTACAAGGAAATAAATAGCAAGAATCGTGCTTCCATTGTTCCATAGAACTTAGTTTAGCATGAGTTTTAAGATAGCTGATACTAACCTGAGCAGCATATCCAAATGAAATGAAGTTAAGACAGTTCCCAAGAGCAAAAAAGAGAATACCTGCATATAAAGCGTTCAAGTTTGAAGTTGACGTTAATTACCTCCAAATATGACACCTAGGCTTGAATTGACCCCATATATTGACAATAAAATAAAGGAACTACTATATACACCCACTCTTAGTACTAAATACATTCATCCTTTCTACTGTTGGCTATAGAACAGCACAATTTTGAACTTTTTTTTTGAAATGGTGATCAAATTTATTTCGAATACAATTTTGAACAATTGTATCACCACATGTTGAAAGGATGAGAGTATTTAGCAGTCAGTGACTCAGTGTGGGTAACATCATCATTTCCTTAGAGTAAACAGCCTAAATCATCAACAAAGATAAGAAAGCACATTACCGACTCTCCAAGTCTGGAAGTATATGATCGGCTTTAAAACAAGCTTGCCATTGGTTCCATCACCGTCTTGCATAGCAAGCCTCTCTCGCTACAAAATTCAATGAAAATCATAAAACGCATGTCAAAATGGTTGGATGAAAGCATTAATAACACAGACACTATAGGTAACTGTGTCCAGTATATCGACAAACCTTACCAACTTGCGAGTACTAACAGATAACTGTAGGAAAAAAGGTAGGGGTCTAATAGAGTTCCTTTTATTTAGCATTAAAGATTACTTAATTACATAAAGAGGAGATGTTCCCAAAAAGCAGGAATAGTGTATCTATGCCTTTGAGATTGGCTTCAAAATTTCTCCCTGGAAATATGCCGTCAAGTAACTTATAGTGTTAAACATACTTATATAGGAATGCATTTCACTTGTTTCCATTTCAGGAGCCAAGAAAATTAATTAGTGATTTTGGAATTTCTAATCTTAGGACATGTTTTGGAAACGATGGATTCCATACTAAACAATGGAAAAGGTTTTTTCCTTTAAAGTGACAATTTGTGTTGTTTGAATTACAGAGAAAATGGTGGATACCTTTTTCTCTTTTTCTTCTTCTTCTTCTTTTTTTTTTTTTTGGAAGGTAAGAAAATGGTGGATTCTACCAAGCAATCATTACAGTTTTCCGCAATTTGGATTCTTGGAACAAGAAGCTAGGTGAGTGTTGTGAGAGGAATATAAAATATCCACTTTTTACCCAAACAAGAACTCAAAATTCGAATCTACATTTCAACAATTCTCATGGAAATCATCCTTAGACAATAACTGTTTTTCCCTTGCTTTTTGCCTTGGATTCCACGTATCCAAACATGCCCTAAGTAGAATTATTATTATTATTATTTTTTTAAATGAAACGGTTCCTTTTATGCTGTATTGGAAAGAAAAAGTGATGGGGGACACATGATTTAATGTTAGCATGCAACGTGGACATCATGAAAGAGTCCATAAAGTAATCAATTTTTAAAAAATGTTAACCTACCAAGTAATTAAGAGTAAATAATAGAAAATAAAATCTAATTTAACCTAAATCACATGCCCGCATGCTAAGAAATCACATAAATCAATTAAAACTAGGCTCGATGGAAGGATAAAACTTTCAATTTAGCATAGGCACATTCCACACTCAAGGGACAAATTTGTAGGTTTTATGATTACGGTTAGGAAGGGGAAAATCTGAAATTTGGAAAATTAGTATTCATGAAAATTGAGGATTTTGGAATTTGGGGAAAATAGTAAATTGAAGATCTAGGGTTTAGAAGGTTGTGATGGAAGGGAAAAGAGGAAGACAAGAGAAGAAGAAGAAGAATACCTTTCAAAGAAGAGAAAGGGAATGTAACTTGGGGAATCCGCTACAAAATAAGCTTCTTCCATTCCAAAATTTAATTGGAATTGAGGGTTTCTCGAAAAAAAAAAAAAAACTAGAAAATAAGGAGAAAATTCATTTTCACAAGAGAGCTTCTCTCTTCTTCTTTTTTTCTTCTCAAATCTCCACTAGGGTTGGAACTCCACCCCCTATGCTTTTAAAATTAAAAATCCAGCATAATTACAACTATGTCACTCACTTAAGTGAAGTAGACCATCATCCAAAATAAGAGAACTAAAACAATTATTATCAATCTCAACCATCAAATAACTCCTAAAAATAACAAGGAAAAAAAAAAAAAACAACAACAACATAAAGAAAGTAAGATCAGAGTCCAAGGGGCACGGATCTCAAAGATCTGGTAGCCCAATGGCCTGATCAACAAGATCCAATGGTCAGATCGACACGAAATAAAAATCATATGACTAAAATGATCTTTTAAGCAGCTCACATGCATCATCCCAAAGTGGGGTCTTCCTTATGCACGTCCGATGCATGTGGAGTCTTCAAAATGGCTTGTCGGGCCCCATACGGAACTCGTCTCCCATCCATAGAGAAAGTTGCGTTGATGTGGGTGGTCGTCTCCGTCTCTGGTACACCCGAGTAGGTCCTCTGATGTCCCCATCAAAAAGTTCTTTCATATCCACATGAGTACCACTTCATGATTTATGGAAATTCTTCCAAAGAATTATTTTCTTGCAGCCCAAACCAAAACGCGGCCAAATTTCTTCCACCCAGTTCGCCAATATCCTACAGAAACAGATAGAGCACCCATTTTATCACATTAGCATAACTCCGTTCAATCTCTACCAGCCCTAACAGCACATTGACCAACTCCTTGACCCCAGTCCATAGGCCCGCCACTTTGCATAGCATCAGCAGAATTCATTTCCCAAACCAGGCTAGAGAACACCCTACAGAGTATAGATTCCTCCCTCCTTGTTTCAAATGATGCCCCCTAATCCCAATAGGGCAAGTTGCCATGATAACCCATATTGGAATTTTAGTTTCAGAGAACCACTTGACCGAGCACAAAATCTACCTCAATCTTCAAAAATCTGCATCCAGCCCCTTCTGAGGACAACCCGTCACACTCCCACAAAACTTCGTACAAAATATGCCCAAAGAAATGAGGCTCAATCGCTATTGCTTCACTTGGGCCCCAAGTTTTATTCCTGAAGCAGCATTTATTATTCTTTCCATACATACCATAACATCACGCAAGCAAAGATTCATAAGATGTATGAAGCATCAACAAAGCCACCCCAAAACTCTATCATGAATGAAACCCTAGGGAAGCAAAACCAAACTTCCAACCTTCCATGAAGTTAGCCAAAATATGAAGCATCAACCAATCCAAATTAACTACTCCCAAAACCTCAACCATGAATGAACAACACAGGAAAAATCATCAACCAACCCAAAGTTCATCAAATACAACTTGCAGCCATTATGGATGTTTTGGACTTCAGCCTTCACATTAGCTGATTGAAGGCATGAAAATGAAATGCCCAATATATGCTTTAGCTGAAAACACTCAACACTGAGACCCATGAGGCTCAAACTCAACTCTAAACTGTTTTCAGCAATAAATCCCTATGCAAGAACATGCAGAGAACATTTGGAGATGCTAATATTCAGCAGCAACCCCCTGTATGTATCTATGACCCAAACGATGGAAGTATAGTGAAAAAGCATAAAGAACAAGAGGTTCATAAAATCTACCCTACCATTAAGCTGGTAGACTTTTTGAATGCCATAACTAAAAATGTGAGAGGCAAAAGAAACTACAATATGACCATGAAATTTACCAAAATTTTGTTATGGTAGCTAATGATTTAGGATGATCCAATCATCCAGTGGGAGACCACAAAGTGATCCCAATGTTTGCTGATTGACAACTGGGCCAATCGAACTTCAGAGCAGACCCATATCAGACTGATCTAAGGGTCCCAACCATCTAACCATCCGGATCGCAGACATGATGCATATGTTGGACCAGACCAAAGGTCCAAATAAAAATTCCACAAGACCATCGTGCTTATTACTTAACTTCTGGTTTAAGTTAGTCATGACTTGTTGAACAAGTTTCCTTTAGTATTTTCAGTACCTGTTTTATGGGCAACTTTTCAAGTACTAAATGGTGTCTGACACAAAATGGGTCATGGTTCCAAGTAGGCCTGTACATGAGCCAAGCTCGCTCGGTTAGGCTTGATCTAGCTCGGCTTTCGGCTTGAACAACGACTCGATGCGAGCCAAGCTTCATATGACCCAGCTCGTTTTGAAAACGAGCCGAGGTCGAGCAGAGTAGAGCTTGACTCGGCTCAGATCAAAGCTGGAGCTTGGCTCGACTCGAATATATATATATATATATATATATATATATATATATATATATATATATATTATTTTATATTATATTTAAAATAATAAAAGTTAAAGACTTAAAACCCTACCCTACCCATCCATCCCTTTCTTTCCTTTCATTACCCAACCAGCCGCACCCGAGCTCCTCTCAGCCACTTACCCGAGCTTGACTTAGCGTCTGCCCGACTCATCTCAACCGTACGACATATATATGTGTATATGTGTGTGTGTGTGTGTGTGTGTGTGTGTGTGTGTGTGTGTGTGTGTGTGTGTATAATGTAATTGAAAACCCCAAATCCCAAAATTGAGATTTGGGGTTTTGAATCTTTGAGGGGTTGCATTGGGCATGGCTGTTGGGTCGGGTTGGGTTTTGAGTTGGGTCAAGTGTGGGTGTTGGGAGAAGGCTCGACTCAACTCGAGGTAAGCTCGAGTTGACTCGATCTACTAGCTTGCCTCGAAAGTTTTGGCAAACAAGCCTAGCTCCAATGGTAAGCTCAAGGGCGAGCTCAAGCTCGAGGAGAGCACGGACGAGTCAAGCCAAGCTTGGCCCACCACGACTCGACTTGGCTCGATGTACAGCCCTAGTTCCAAGCTTATTGAGTTAGCTTTCAAATAAGTCCAAGAGTATGCAACCCCAAAATCATTTGAGTAATGCCAATTTACAGAGAGTCTATGGTACTGACAGGATTCAAGAATATTTAGTAATTTTTAGGATTACGAACTCAGATGGTTTGGATTAAAAGCATTGGATGGTTAAGATAAAATTAAGGTTTCTTTTGCATCAACGGAATTTGTGTAAAAAAATAAAGACTCTTTTATGAATAGTTAATTATGATTTGTTTTGAATGGTTATGATTAAATTAATGTTTCTTTTCATCCAGGAAAATTGTATCAACATATAAAGACTCTTTTATGAATGGTTAATTATGATTTGATTTGAATATAGTTATTTTAGTATTAGTCGCTTACCAATTTTCAGCATGTGTTGCTTCTATTCCCTTAAAGTATATGTTTCTTACTCTTTTCTAATTGATTAACTAAAAGATTGTTGGATCTATATCCACAGTCCCCTTCAATCAATTGAAACTTTTTTATGCTATTTTATACTAGAAGGTTCTTTGTGCATACCAACAGTCCCCAATCTGGTGTGTTCTTCTATTGTGTGGTACTTTTGGAAAAATGTGGAACTTACTCTGGTAAGTACCAGTAATTTAATCTATTCTAGTTCTAGATCTTTAAATCTTGCTGCATCATCTAGTATTTTGTTTGTGCCATTAAAAAATAAAAAAGTATTTTCTTTATCCTCTAAAATTGGTGAGAACATCATAGGACACAAAGATCAGGCCGTCTTTCAGACAAAATCTACAAGCATATTGGAGGAACGGATGCATATTGGTAGCTGATCCCATAGAACCAGAGGCTTAATGTGAGAGCAGATGAAGGCGCACCTGACGCCATAAAAATAGGTGCACCATCACTGCTTGAATCTGATGGATTCCCTTTGATATGAAGCCACAATTAAGGTGCACTTCCAATATGATCTATAATTAAATTGACAAATTGCTCCTGAACCTGATTCCAAGGCGCTGTTAGAGAAAGAAAGAAAAAATAAAAATCTGAGTGGGAAAAACAAGAACTTAGTAGTTGGATATTGTTTTGTCCAAATACTTGGCTTCTAATATCCCAGGCAATGAATAAGCCACATGGCAGCCCACGTTAGACAATTCAAAACAACTAATAGGGCATCCCCTTCATTCATAATGAACCCACATTCCTTGGAGATCAAAGTTTCAAAAGAATTCATTTTTCTTTTCGAGATTCTGTTCTACAAAAGCAAAAAATATATCAGATCAAATTTCTAGATTTCCAGCAACAGCCATATGCTAATGCTAGATGATACTGATAGTTGGTGGTGAATAATAAGGTACACCTGAAAAAACCACGCTCCTCTGCTTAGTGATCAATGTGATATCTGACTGGGAGCAGGGCCAAGTTTTCAAGAAGGGAAGAAATCACAGGTTACATCTAATTAGTGGAAACAGCAAGGTAAACAAATTTTTGAAAGGATTTGGCATGGCTGGGCCAAAACTCATTCTGGGTGTGGTTTGGTCGATAACTCAGTTGTTCATTATCACACCCAGCATTCACAAAAAATTCCGTGAGAAACAGATGCGTAGGTATTCAACTGGATGAATAGCACATTGCATATGCATATTATTGTGTTTGCCTGTTTATCATAATGCTTTCTGTGTTGGGTGCTTGAGTTTGTAATGGACACTAACCTACGAGAAACTACTTTCTGAAGCATGTTCTGTGCTGCCAGTGCAAGTAGGGATGTCAGTTAAACCCAATTCTTTCGAATGAGGAACCCAGTTCTTTACAAAAAGAAACTGGTTTATCTGCGCTGAAACAGTTTCTTACCGCTCCAGTAAATGGGAACAACAAGGGACTGATAGGGGGTGAAAAGAGATTCCTATAAGTTAACAAAATTTAAGTCAATACACCAAACACTCCACTTATTATAGAATGAATCTTTTGAAAGAAAGAAAACCATGCACCATAGCTCAGATTATTTTATATGGAATAAGAGAAACGTAACAACCAAAAAAATCAAAGAGTACAAGCAAGAGAGTTCAAAGGGAATAAAGAAATACCTCATTATGACCCAATTTTAGAAGGTTTGTCCCGAAATTGATGGCAATACTACCAAAAATATTGATGAATGCTCCAATAACCCACTCCCCCATGGATCACAAATATCAAAGAACACTATCTGTAGTTGAAAATTGAGCCTTCCCCTGTGTAGTAACTGACCACTGCATAACATTGAATTAAAGGAACAATTCTCAGGCAACCAAGAAGCATGTTCTGGCCCATTAGTAGAAGGTCAAAGAGCTCCCTTTCAAGCAGATCTTTGCATTTATCTCCAGTGTATTTGGAAAAGAAGACTGTTTGGATACCTGTACACTTATATTAATCATGTCAACCCAAATTACTAATACTAATCTTACTCAAAATCTTAAACTAACATGTTATGAACCATTAAAAATCCACATACAAAATAAGCATCATGAAAGAACTCAAAAGACACAACATGAAACCCATTAGCATGAAAATTGTCCACGATAACAGAAAGAAAAACAAGGAAGACAATCACACACAATTGTCAATGCAACAGAAGGAAAGATGAAGTTAGCTCTTCCATCTTCAACTTTGGCATATTATCAACTCATCTCCAGTTTAGTAGCTGTAGCTTCAACATTAATTAAGAGAAGCGACAGGAAAACAGGATCAGGTGCAGAAGCGGGAACCGCAACAAAAGATAGAAAACAATCTAATTTAGGGACTGAAGTTTTTGGAATCGTGATATCCTGCCATTGTGGCGTAAGTATGCGAGATCCAAGCCACTTGTCAGATCAGCCCCAGGTTGACCAGTCTGCTCATAAGGTAGGCAGCACGTGCATAAGGATAGTGAACAGTACAATTCTAACCAGCATCCATATACATTCTAAATGTGACCCATTACATGTGTCGACCAGCCTATTTTTGGGCCATAGCATTGATGATTGGGCCCTTGTGATGAGTGCCATGTATCTCTCAAATGTGATGGGACTTGTATTGATCCCATTGGCATTTCCCTTTTTTTGTAACAAAAATCTATAGAGATGCACTTGAGCTCCAAAAGACCACATGGGCCGCATGTGTGCAAGAAAAGCTAACAATAGAATTTTTCTATTAACCAGCAGTCTATTCAGCGTAAATGTAGCCCAATTTACAAGTGGACCAGCCTGATTGTTGGGCCTGAGCTTTTTAGCAGTGGAACCTGCCCGATGTGGCTTGGATCTCTCATGCTTGAGGGTCCCTTGAAATGGGCCTAGCAAGAATCCGGTAGGCATTTCTCCCATTTTGTTTCATGGTAATCCTTATAGATGATACTTTTCAAGAAACTTATATCCAAGAGGTTGATTAAGGAGAGGGTTTAATGATTGCATAGGGATGCCAAACATGTTATTGGGCTGCACTAGACATAGTTGGGGCTTCAGGTGAGATTATACTTGTATGAATTCTTGTGTTGGAGAAAACGGATGGGTACGCAGTGTCTTTCCTATTGCAAGAGATAAGATGTGGAACTAGCTGGGTGATCAGGGCTGTTAATGGATGGAATGCTGATGTAGGATGATGGAAACTACCCTAGGATGAAAGATGAGAGATCAATTTATACATTAATTTCAGTAATCAACATGTAAAATAAAAAATAACCACATAATATATTCGAAAATTCAAATTTATAACACGAAAGTCCTATGTTATCACATATGCGATGCACGAAAATATAAAATAATTCAAGAATGGCCCACTTAGAAGTAGGGACTTCCAATCTAATGTGGGCAGTGCAACAACCATGTGGATAGACAAAGATGCAAGAAAAATTCTGATTCGGGGAAAGTTTTACAAAAATTCAGATTTTCATTAGGGTTTGTATTCATGGATGGAGAGTTAAGAATGGGGTTTTTAGAGATTATGGAGTTTTTGGAGAAAAATCGAAGAGGGAAAACCCCAAACGGAGGCCCACACGAGTCTAGGTAAACTTCCAATCTAATGTGGGCAGTGCAACAACCATGTGGATAGACAAAGATGCAAGAAAAATTCTGATTTGGGGAAAGTTTTACAAAAATTCAGATTTTCATTAGGGTTTGTATTCATGGATGGAGAGTTAAAAATGGGGTTTTTAGGGATTATGGAGTTTTGGAGGAAAATCAAAGAGGGAAAACTCCAAACGGAAGCCCACACGAGTCTAGGTAAAGGAGAAGAAAGAGAGGGAGGATTGAGTGGGGTTTGATGAGTTTAGAAGGTAGTAATGGAAGGGGAAAGAAGAAGAGAAGAGAAGAGAAGAAGAACAATACATTTTGAAGAAGAGAAAGAGGAACGATGTGCCTTGGGGAATCCAACACCAAACAAGCTTTTACCATTCCACAATTCAATTGGAATGGAGGGTTTCTCACAAACCCTAAAACACAAGGAGGAAAATTCATTCACACAAAAGAGCTTATTTCTTTTTTCTTTCTTCTCAATAACACCACTAGGGTTAGACACCCCCACCCCGTGCTTTTATAATTAAAAATTCATAATAATTACAACTATGTAACTTAAGTAAAGTAAAATGGCCCATCATCCAAAATAAAAAATTAAAACACTTATTATCAATCTCAACCATCAAATAAATCCTTTAAAAAAAATAAAAATAAAAAAAGCAATACTAGAGTCCAAGGGGCCCAAATCTAGAAGATATGGTGACCCAATGGCCTAATTGACAAGATCCAATAGTCGAATCGATACGAAATAAAAATCATATGACTAAAATGGTCTCTTAAGCAGCCCGCATACATCATCCCAAAGTAGGGTCTTCCTGATGCATGTCCAATGCATGTGGGGTCTTCAAAATGGCCCGACGAGCCCCATCTGGAACTCGTCTCCCATCTACAAAGAAAATTGCGCTAATGTGGTGATCGTCTCCGTCTCTGGTACACCCGAGTAGGTGCTCTGATGTCCCCATCAAATGCCCAGGAAGAACAATTCATTTGGGAGGAGTTGGATAATGTAAGAAATCTATGAACAATTCCATGGGGGGGGGGGGCAATTTTAATGTAACTTGGTTTTCTTATAAGAGTAAGGTGGAAGTAGTATCTCAAGAAGCACAAGAGAGTTCAATAATGGGTGAGAAGACGTAAGAAGATAGATCTCCCTATAGGTGCAGTGAATTTCACCTGGTCAAACTTCCAAGAGAAGCCGGTTTTCATGATGGTTGATACATTTCTGGTGTTGGTGGAGTGGAAAGAAAGGTTTCTTGGAGTTGTCAGGGAGGTGTTACTCGACCAATGTGTGATCATTGTGCAACCCAATGGGAGACAAGTGTTGAGTCACATGGCCAATTCTTTCTATTTTGATCTTATAAGGCTACTAGAGGAAGATTTTGTGGGAAAGTCTGAGGATTGATGGATGTCTTGTGAGGTGGAAGGTTAGGTGAGCTACGGACTCATGGTGAAATTCCAAAGGCTTTAAATTAAATTAAATTAAATTAAATTTAAATTTTAAAAAATAAAAAAAATAAAAAAAAACTGAGAGAGAGATAAAGCAGTGGAATTGGGAGAATCTTGAGGCAGTTTAAGAAAATATGTTAAGAGTTTAGGAGATTGATAGAAAGGAAGTGGAACAAAACATATCCAAGGGAGAAAAAGAATAGCGTGATAACCTGAAATACGAGTTCAAGTGAAAGGCAAAATAGGTGGAAATAAAAGGAGGCAAAGATCCCATGTTATAGGTAAAAGAAGGGATTAAAACACCAAGTTTTCCCAAAATATGATTCTCTTACCATCCCCCAAACGAAAGCCTATACCCTCCCACACTCTCTCTTTAAGGGACACCAACGAGTTCCACAAGTAAGAAGATCGGTACAAAGATGATGCCTTAGTCCACCACCCCCCTTCCTCTACACCATATTTTCTCGATAGCAACTCCCTCCATCTACACTCTCCCTCCGACCCAAACCTCCTAACCCATTTCGCCAACAGAGCTATATTCATCTCTTCTAATTTTGAAAATCCCGCTCCACCTTGAACCGTCGGCTTGCAAACTTCTTCCCATTTCATAAGAGATGGAATTTGTATTTCTACCGAACTTCCCACAAAAACTCCATTCTTCATCTCTCCAAAGCATTGATAATAGACTTTGGACACTTGAATAGAGACATGAAATAGATCAGGAGATTTGACATAGAAGCTTTAATCATAATCATTTTCCCACCCAATGATAAGTACCTAGACTGCCACTTTGACATCTTTCTATAACTTTGTCCCACATGTGTTTCGCCAGTCTCCCTATACATGACGGGAGACCCAAATACATTGTTGGAAAAGAGGCTTCCCTACAACCAAATACCTCTGCAAGCTTGAGAACTTTCTCTTTGAAAATGCCTACTCCCAAGATCTCACTTTTGGATATATTTACCTTCAAGCCCGAAACCACCTCAAAACTAACTATAATCGATCAAAGATTATCCACAAAGAAATCGTCTGCCTTACACAATAAAAGGGCAGGGTTAGCCGGGGAAGATAGGGTGAAGGTGAGTAGTTGTTATTTGGTAAGGGGTGACGAGGTGGTATGGGTCCCTGTCTTTAGAAGAAATATGTCAGATGAGGAGATTGAAGAGTTGGTTCAATTGCTTGAGATATTGGCGAAGTTCTCTCCAGTGCTATCAGATGAGGTGGTTAAAGGCTAAGTCAGGTTCTTTCAGTTAGGTCTTTCTATCGATTTTTTAGCACGGAAGATGAAAACTACAGGATCTCTTCAACGGCCTTTCTTTGGCATTACGGTGCTCCTACGAAAGTGGCAGCTTTTGGATGGCTGGCAGGAAGGAATAACGTGTTAACGATTGATAATCTTTGTAAGAGGAAGATGATCCTTCCAAACGTTTGCTTCATGTGTCTTAAAGACGCAGAATTTGTGGACCACTTATTTATTCATTGTGCATTTGCTAGGGAGGTTTGGGATCAATTTCTCAAGTTTCCCGGGGTTCTATGGGTGTTTCCAAACACAACAGAAGAATTTCCCATTGCTTGGAATGGCGGAAAATTAGGGAAAAGGTTGTGGAGATTAGGCATGCTAGCAGGCCTATGGGCTTTATAGTGGAAAAGAAACGAGAGATGTTTCATAAACAAAAAGAAAGGAGCATTACAAGTCTTTAGATCAGCTATTCAAAATGTAAAGGAGTGGGCAGAAGCGTAGTCTTTTTGTATATTTGTCTCTTGGTGGAGCTTTTTTTTTTTTTTGTATATTTGTAAATTCTGGCTTTGGCCTTTTTAATGAAATCTCATCATTGATTCAAAAAAAAAAAAAAAAAAAAAAACACACACACACACCAAGTTTTTACCTGGGAACAGCAAGTGCTAGGAGAAGCAACAGAATCCACAACTTGGTAGTGGACAAAGAAAGATTAAAGGAAAGAAAGAGGTGTGACACTTTGGTAAGTTACAACAAAAATTCGCTCTCACCGGAAGATTGGACAAGGCCAAAGGTGGAAAATCTTGCTTTTGGCCAGAGAGACATTGGGAAGATGAGGTCGAGACGACGATTTCAAATTTGGGTACCGATAAAGTGTCATGCCCAAACAAATATCTTATTGCATTCTATTAGGTCTTTCAAAAGGAGGTTAAGGGCAATCTCATTCGCTATAGCAGTTCTAAGAAAGGGGAAGATTTCTAAAGATATTGGGCTTCTTACATTGCCCTACTCCCAAAAAATCCTACAAGAGGTATCGAGAATTTCTACAAAATCCTCTCTAAATTTCTTTCAACCCAATTCAGAAAAGTGTTAGGAGATGCGATTCCAAAATCGCAAGGGTCGTGATAGATTGTATAAGGGATGGGCCAGATGGCAAAATTTAAGGATACATTCTCTCTCTCTCTCTCTCTCTCTCTCTCTCTCTCTCTCTCTCTCTCTCTCTCTCTCTCTCTCTAATAAGTGACAATGTTTTATGCGATTAACAGGAGAACCCCTCCCCCTTTTATAGGGAAGGGTCAAGGAGTTTGAATGAGGCGGCCAGAAGTTATTAGGTTTCATCCAAATCTCACCATATCCTAATCTCAAGTTCGAAGTTGAATTTAAACCTCAGATTTTGAAATTCATCTTTAAATTACAGAGAGAAAACAAAAGGGATAAAAGGAGAGAAATTTGCATGGAACCCGCCAACTAGTGGTTGCCCACAAGCGGACCCCGCGAGGCCATGTCCAACATCTCCCACTCAATTACGTTGTGGAATAGGCACATTATATATTGTCCATCTAACTCGTCCCATAATAACCAAAACCAAAAATTGTGATCAAAAGAATCAGAGGCATGCGACCACTAACTAGCACTCAATAACACAATCTTTGCAATGCATGTACTAGTCCGCATGACCACGCCGGATGGAGTGGACTCCCAATCTGAAATACCCGACTAACAAACGCACTTATCCAAGTTATCGAGTTATTCTGAAAACTTGATTTTTCACAAACATCAATTTGAATCCTTTTAAAGTAATACTATATTATATGTACTTTTAAAAAGAATATTGTTTGCAAAAGTATGCCAAAAACTTGATGTTGCCAATGGATAAATCTTCAAGTGTGTATTAATAATTTTAGAAACTTACTGTATCTATCATGGGATCTTCCCCACTTTAATATGTAATTTGGAATCGATCAAATTGCTTTCCAAGCGTAACTTAGTCTAACCAATCACAGGCCCTCGTCATCGTACACTAAATATCGAACACTCAATCTCATCCTCCTATACACAAGAGGAGAATAGCGGATGACACAAAGAGTAACCTACGAAACTCGCTACTCGTATGTTGCAATGATTAGATCGAATCAAAGCAATTTGTAGGTAAAAGGTCCCTGCATGAATCCCATCGTAAAGTAAACAATACTAGGCATATTTTGGATCTATAATACGCAATTCATCTCACATGAGGTATGACTCATCCTCACGACTTGGCTCTTTATTCAGAGGCCATAACATTAACCTCATGGAAGAGCAATAGAGTGATTATGGCATTCAACTTTATTAGTCTCATCTTCAATCTTTTAAGATTGAAGGCAGATGCAACTCACTCATATCATCATCCTTTATTCCTCATAATTGAGAGTGATTCACACTTCCAAGTCATCAAATGGAACTTTCTATTAGCAGCTCACAAAGTGAACAAGTTCAAGAGGGCTGCTTAATGGAGTTCGTGATAAATTTCCTCGTTCCCTTATAGGCAATTCCTTTAAAGCCATTCAATTCAATGCTGCAGCCGCGGGGATCTGGGTATAGATAGAAAAATAAATTGGGAGATTCTACAATGTGGACTTGATGAAACTGATTCAACCCCAAGGGACAAATACGACCCTTTTCACTTAGCCAACTTTTCCTCAATTCGCTCCAAGATGGAGTAAATGAAGAGGACTTTGACTTACCCCCAGGGGAAGGCCAAAGTGCAAGGAAGCTCGTCATACTTGCATCCCATCTCCTCCACCAAAGGCTTGACAAAGTCCACATTAACTGCCACTCCTAATAGAGCACTTAATCATGTTCATTTTTTACATGTTTGGTTTTCTTCTTTAATAATTTTTTTTCAAGAAAAAATCCATAGGGACATAATTGAGCTCCAACCGACCTTCAACTTAGCTAGCAGTGCACTCAGCCATACCCCAAATCGCCAGTGGCCTCAAAATTCCAAAGGAACAGTTCCATTCCTCTCCGGTCTTGGACAGACAGCAGGGGTTTTTTAACACATTATGCTGGATCTCATTTTTCTTTCCACCCCCAAATCCATACCCAAAGCATTTAACACATGAACTGAAACGTTCCGATATTAATTTGGGCAGAAAAACATCCTACCTACCCAAGCTTTTTCCAAGACATCCAAAACAAAACAGCAACATGAAGACTAAACTCCAGTAAAAGCAACCGAATACACACCGAACAAGGATCGGCAATAGACAATTCCCTGTAAACGAAAAAACTAGCTAAACACTTCAAAAGAACAGACGAAGAATCCTAAATGCAAAATGGAGATTTTTTCAGAAAACCTCGAAAGATTTCAATTCAAGGAAATCAAGATATTTGCAAAATTCAATACTTCCTATACTCTCCGCCGCCATGTGTAGGCTCGAACACAGCACAAAGATCGGAATTTCGTTTCGAGAAGATACCGCATTTCCTTCAAATCGAGAATCAACAACACACCAATCTACAAAGAACGTATGCAACGTAGCACTAATCGAACGGAATTTCGATTTCAAGACGAATTCAAGAATCTAAAAGCTACCAGAACATCCATCTACAAAGAATGTAAACAAGATTGTAGAATTTACTTACCAGTATCGATCCGGATCTTGTTTCTAACAGCATTTGAAGTTGGAAGATCTGAAGAGATTCATAGATCGAGGACCGAGATGATTCGAAAGCGATAATGGATTGGGATTGAAGAAACGTATTGAAAAAAACCTAATTTTTTATTTCTTTTATTCTTTATTTTGATTTTTCTTCTATTTTTCCAAAAAGGAGGAACAGAAGGCGTGAGGTTTGAGAGTCCGACGCGTTTGAAGTTGGAAAGATCACGTAGGGAGAGACCTACCGACTGCTTCTCCGTCGTCCTCAACCGTTAATCATGAGTGCATTTGAAGGGAGGAGTTGATTTGATGCTCTGACGGAGTTTAATAATACATACGCATGCATTGGAAGTTATACACGTGGTATGGTTTTTAAGTAAATCAAGACCATCCAAATCGTTGAAATCAATGTAGATTGGACAATTGTAAGACATTTCTATGTTAAATCTAGACCGTCTTATATTTCTCTTTTTAACGGTCCATTGCATGTATAAAAATGAGCCAGTGAAAATTAGTTCAGGATAAGTGATGGTTTATGATCTATTAAAGTGGGGTCCACTGTTTGGACGACTTTTTTCAGTTACACGTGTGCCACGTGTGCAAATTCTTAGTGCGGGAGTATGAAGTCTCGGGCCCTGAGGATTATTTTAAGTTATTCGATTTAGGCCGTCTCCTGTGACGTCGTAACGATGTTGGAATGTGTTAGAAATTCAAATGCCTTTGGGCCACTTGCGAGAATAACTGTGACTGGTGTACTTGTGCGTTGATTCGTAAAAATAGGACTAATGATTCGGTGATCCAGACCGTTGATCTCATAGACCTTATCTTGGATAGGGTTGGCCAAAAAATCTCTTAGATAGAATTACCAATCTGGAAATAGACGGTTAATGCAGACTATGCAACAAAGGGGGGGAAAGGAGGGTAAATAGTGGATGGCTGGGATCTTCCTCCCAGGAAGAGTTCCGAATCGACGGTCAGGAAGGTTTCATCGGTGGGTGTCTTTATATGGAGTGGCCCACTCGAACTTACGACCTGCTTTAATTTTGGGCTCGTACTCTAAAATGAGCTGTAAAAACGGTGCACACAGATCACAGTGGGCCCCATGGCACCCAACACCACTAATCTGGGGAAACGGATTGGCTGGTGAACCACACACCACCGATCTGGCTGGTGTGGATACGTGTCGCGCGAAGACGAGCGCTGCCGTTCCTTTATCTCCGAGTTGTACGAACGGTTCAAAGGAGATCAAAGTTACATGGCCTCCAAAATGATGTATTTATTATATCCATACCGTTCATCCATTTTTTGATATCATTTTAAAGTACTAATACAGAAATTATTCGTATTCAAATCTTAAGTGGACCACGTCACAGATAGCAGTGGTGATAATATTCTCACTGTTAAAACATTCGTAGGGCCCACCATCACGTTTATTTTCCATCTTTTCTGTTCATAAGGCCACAAAGACATGGACGAAGAGGAAAAACAAATATCAAATTAATCCAAAACTTCCGTGACCCTAATAAGGTTTCAATGGTAGACATTCAATCCCCTACTTTTTGCAGTGTGGTATATTTGATCTTTGGATCTCTCTTGTTTTTTTGGCTGAAACCTTATAACAATCTCGCTAAATGGAAGGACGGTTGGGATATAACACATACCTCGGTATGGGACCCACAAAACTGGGTGACGTCAACACACCAGCCAGATGTGTGGTGTTTAGTACACCAGCCAATCCGCTTCACTAATCTGGGTGGTGCTGGGGTCACCACCCAATCTGCTTCCAATTTGGAAGATGGGTCATTCCTATCCATCATTAACTTTTCTAATTCCTGTTATCTACCGCAAAGACTGTGGGGCCCACTTACGATCGCGCACGAGGTGGAGTCTCGAGTAGCCGCCCCGTTTCTCCGGACGGAGATTTCCTGCGAAAGCCTTTCGCGGGAAGTTCCTGCACTGGGATGCTATGTGGGGTCCACTGTGATGTTTATGATAAATCCATCACATACATTCGTTTTCCGAGATAATTTTAGGACATTCGACCGAAAATGACGTGGATTCAAAGCTCAAGTGGGACGCACGAGAGGAAACAGTTGTGATTCAGTCACCACCGTTGAAACATTTTTAATGCCACAAAAGTTTCTTATCATGCTAATTTTTTCATGTTTTCACTTCATCCCAGTGGGAATGACCTTATAAACCGTTTGGATGGCATATAAAAATCAAGGTGGAGCCCAGAAAGGTTTCAACGGTAGAAAACTATTTCCACCAGTTTTCCCTCTCGTATGGCCCACTTTAATTTTGAATCCACATTATTTTTGGTCAAATATCCTAAAATGATTTCGGAAAAAGGATGGATGGGATGAATTTATGACAAACATCACGGTGGACCCCACTTATCGGCAGGAAATCCGCGTCCCGTTTCTTCGAATACTTTTCCACGCTTCAACTAGCGAGAGGTTTGCGAGAAATCGTACCAACGGACCACAGGCAACCTTTGAATCTGGGTAATATTTCAACGATCCAATCCCTCCATAGCGGAAACGGATTGGCTACTCCCCCAGACACCAGCCAATGGCTGATGGTCGGTCTTATGTGGGCCCCACCATGATGTATGTGTTTCATCCATGCTGTCCATCTATTTTTAAAAATCATTTTACAATATAATACCAAAAATGAGTCATATTCCAATCTTAAGTGGACCACATTGTAGGAAACAGTGTTGAATGAGCGTCGACCATTAAAAACATTTTGGGGGCCATAAAAGTTTTGGATCAAGCTGATTTTTGTTTTTTACCTTCATCTGGGCCTTTATGACCTAATCAACAGATTGGATTTCAAATAAACAGTACAGTAGGCCTTAGGAGGATTTTAATGGTGGATATCCAATCGCTATTGTTTCATGTTGTGTGGTCCACCTGAGATTTATGTCCCTCTCATTTTTGGTATCAAGCCCTAAAATGATCTTTAAAAATGAATGAACGAAATGGATGAAACACATACATCATGGTGGGGCCCACAGAGCACCGACCACTAGCCAATGGGGTGGGGTAAGGGGGAGTAACCAATCCGTTTCCCTCCATAGGATTCACATGACATAGGATCAAGGACCCACGCAGTAGCTCTTTATTGGAATTTTCAACCCTTCTGATTGTTTGATTCTTTTCATGCAGACATTGACAGTCTTCGAATAATCAAAGTTATTATATACTTCCGTACGGGAGTTGTCTTTGCAAAATGCTTTCCACCGTCCAAGCTTATTTTAAGATATGCTGGAAGAAAAGTGGCAATTTAGTTACCACTGTTGAAAATTTATATGATTATGAAAGTGTTGTATGAGTGTGGGCTTATTTGATTTTCCAATTCACCTGTAAATATATAATACTTATTTTCCCTGTATTCATTTTACTTTTTTCGATGTTTGGTTTTATCATATGCATGTTAGACATAAAAAAGAGAACACTACAGCACATTTGTGGGTCCCACCATAATGTATATCGCTTATCCACACCGTTTATCTATTATGCCTAATAAATTTATGGCCTAAGCCAAAAAACGAGGCATATCAAAAGCTCAAGTGGACCACGCCACTAGAAAAAGGAAATCAAATGCTTATTATTAAAAACCTCTTGGGCCGACTGCTTCTTTTTGTGTGGGCTATTTTAGTGTTCAATCTGCCTAATTTTTTAGCTTATGCCTTAAAATATTGTGTTAAAGTGACTGAACGGAATGAATTTATCATATACATCACAAATAGCCGTGGTGATAATATTGGCCCTGTTAAAATATTCACAGGGCCTACCATAATGTTTATTTTTCATCTAATCTGTTCATAAGTTCACAAAGACATGAATAAAGAGGAAAAACAAATATCAAATTAATCCAAAACTTACGTGACATATTCAATCCCCTATTTCTTTTTGCAGTGTGGTATACTTGATCTTTGGATCTCTCTTATTTTTTGGCTGAAGCCTTATAACAATCTCGCTAAATGGAAGGACGGTTGGGATATAACACATACCTCATGATGGGACCCACAAAACTAAGTGACGTTAACACATCAGCCAGATGTGTGGTGTGTAGTACACCAGCCCATCCGCTTCACTAATCCGCTTTCAGGAACATGGGTCATCCCTATCCATCATTAACTTCTTCTAATTCCTGTTATCTACCGCAAAGACTGTGGGGCCCACTTACGATCGCGCACGAGGTGGAATCTCGAGTAGCCGTCCCGTTTCTCCGGATACTTTTCCACGCTTCAACTCGCGAGAGGTTTGCGAGAAGTCGTACCAAAGGACCACAGCAAGCCTTTGAATCTGGGTAATATTTCAACGATCCAATCCCTCCATAGGATGCACATGACATAAGATCGATGACCCACGCAATAGTTCTTTCTTGGAATTTTCAACCCTTCTGATTGATTCTTTTCATGCAGACATTGACAGTCTCTTAGTCTTTGAATAATCAAAAATATTATATACTTCCGTACGGGAGTTGTGCGCGGATTTATGCGAAATGCTTTCCACCGTCCATCCGTTCTTTGAGCTTATTTTAAGATATGCTGGAGGAAAAGTGACAATTTGGTTACCACCGTTGAACCATTTTTTAAATACAGCGGTGAACTTTGTAAATGTGTAATAATTATTTCTCTTATGTTTACCTTACTTTTTCCTTTTACCATATGCATTTTTTAATCAAGAATGAGAACGCTGCAATATATTCGTGGTCCCTCTATGATGTCTATTGCTTATCTATACCGTTCACTTATTATGCTTGATGAATTTATGGTATGAGCCAAAAAATGAGGTATATTGAAGGCTCAAGTGGACCACGCCATTAGAAAAAGGGAATCGAACACTTACCGTTGAAACCTCTCATGCCCACTGTTTCTTTTTGTGTGAGTCATTTGGGTGTCGAATATACTAATTTTTTGGATCATACCTTAAAATATTGTGTTAAAAGAGCTGGACGGAATGGATTTATTATATGCATCACCTTAGAGTCCACACATCTGTAATAACTCTTTTTAACCCGTTTCCACGGTGAATTTTCAAACTATTTTAAACAGGTGAAATGGTAATAATTATGCATTTCAAGTATATTTACACAGCCGCTGAAAAAATCAAACACGCCCACGTGTCCAATGTTTTCACTTTGTTCCATGAAAATGAACGATTTGGATGGAATATAAATATCAACGTGAAGTCTACAAAAGTTTCAACGGTAAGCATTCTTTTCTCCACTGTTTCATCTTGTATGGCTCACTTGAGATTTGCATCCTAATCATTTTTCATCGCATGCATTAAAATTAGCTCGAAAAATGGATGAACGGGTTGGATTTCTCATAAACATCAAGGTGGACCCCACCTTGCATCCCAGCGCAGGAACTTCCGGCTAAAGCAATCCACGTCCGTTGTCTTGGCTGTCCACTGTCCACCTTGAGCGGCTTGGGTAGATCCTGATTCTGGAGCCGACCTCCATGTACTGTCTTATATCCACACCATTCATCTGTTTGGCCAGATCATTTTTCAGTAAGAACCCAAATTTTAAGAAAATCCAAGTCTTAGGTGGACCACACCACAGACCTAGATGAGAGGACCACAAAAATATCAGTTTGATCCAAAACGTTATGTCCCCGTTAAACTTTTAACGGTCAGTCATCACCGTTTCTTACAGCGTGCTCCACCTGATTTTTGGATCTGCTTCATTTTTAGACTCATACCATAAAATGATACGTTGAAATGGATAAACGGCGTGGATATAAGACACATATATATCATAATAGGCCCCTCAGTTATGGATTCACCAAAGCAGCCTCCATATCGCGGCTTGGATCATTGAAGAAGTCCTAATGCTTACGATAGGTGGTTACGAAATCTAATAAAACTCTTACCAACTGAGAAGTCATTAAATACTCGAGTACCAATCATGTTCTGAATTCATTTCAAGGCAAAACAGAGCCACCAAACAACCCACGTGGACCATCGGATGGGAGGACATCCACCGTGGATTCAGCGTGGCCCACCACCATCCTGATTGGGTGATCACAGTTTTACTCACCTTCCATTTTGCATGCTCTTAAATTTTTGTTCAGATTATCGATCATGATTTAAGTCACATGAACTATGTACAGTTAACCTCAATTGTTTTTACTTGATTATGGTTTGGTAACTTAGTACCTTAGGTCCACAAGGAGGTTAGCACCGTTCATTAGCATTTATGAAGGAGGCTAGATTCCTATGTTAGTTGTGCACAATTAAGATGACGATGACTCATCTTACTCATGTTCAGTAGGAAGCAGATTGGCTGAGTCGTTTCGATCCGGCTAGCACGACTTGCCTGACTCGTTCTGATCCAACTAAACCCGAATTGAATGGGTGAGTCAGTCCGAACAAAGTAAGCTTAGCCCAATCCAAACTCAAACCGAGTCGAGTTCAAGCTACCCAGTAACTTGATCCGACTTGACCCAAAACTCGATCCGATTAGACTCTACTCGATTTGAAATCCGACTCGACCTGACTCTCTAACCCTATCCCGACTCAATCCCCACCTCTCTCTCTCCCCCCCACCAATCCTCCTCGTCTTCCAAGACCGGCAGTCACCCACCACCATCACCCTCCTCTCTCTCTCTCTTCTCTCCACTCCCTCTCTTCCTCATCTCTCAATCCGACTCGGTGCCAACTTGACCCGACTCAATATTTTTGACCAGATTGGACTTTGTCTGGATCAATTTAGGTCAGACTGAAACTCAAATCGAGTTAGGCATGCTGGACTCTCTATCAAGTCGGATCAAGTTCAAGTCAGGCCTATTTTAAAACTAAATCAAGTTGAGTTAGCCCTAACTCAGTCCAACTCCACTCGATGCCCAACTCTAGTCACAGTATTCTCAAACCCAAACGCAGATTAGACACTGATAGGTTGAGTAGCGAGCCGGCCACTGAAGTGACGTCACCAAGTTTTGTGAGCCCCACTATGATGTATCTATTGTATCCACACCGTCCATCCATTTTGATATATCATTTTAGGGCATGAGCCAAAGAATGATGCAAATAAAAAGCTATAGCGGACCCACCACAGAAAACAGTGGAGAGAGTGATTCCCACCGTTGAAACTATCTTAAAGCCCACCCTAATGTTTATTTGAAATCCAACCTGTTCAAAAGTTAAAAAAGACATTAAATAAGGGAAAACACAAATATCAGCTTGATCTAAAACTTTTGTGGCATTTAGAAGTTTTTAACAGTGGATGACACTGTCCCCACTTTTTTCTACGTTAGGTCCAATGGAGCTTTGGATTTAACTCATTCTTTTGAAATTACTCTAAAATGATTTCTCCAAATGAATAGAAAGTGGGGATACAAAGCATACATCATGGTGGGCACATGGAACTTGGTGACGTCACTTCAGTAGCGAGTCTCGCTACTCAACCTGTCAGTAGCTAATCCGCGCCCCTCAAACCCTGCCCTATTCAGATTGCTTCGATGGACCACATTCCGACGGTGATGCACCACACCGTAGTTCCAAAAGAAAACATTAGACTTTGCAGTGATGGTTCACCACCAATTTGGAAATATTTCACATGGCATAAAGTGTAAAGATCCAGACCTTCCAAATCACGAGGCTAATTGTAGATGGAGAATAACCACAAAGTCACACTAATTGGACCATCTCAACCGTCTAATTACTGACAATGAAATGGATGGCTAATAACGTCGTGAGCAATTGTCCAAATTGAATCGGGAAAAAAATGGTGAAGATTGTCCAATCATTAGTATTTTTTTAACTCCTCATGTACAATGGGCCCCATGATTTCTATGGTCAGAAATTTCTTGCTTCCATGCCACGAAAAGTCTACCCATCTAATGTTTGGCTGGTAGCATGTAATAGCTATTGATGCATGAATCTAAAAGCTCACGAGCTACACGTGTCCTTTATGTCGTTGAATTTAATCCATTCAAATGCGGCCAGTTTAAGATTCTTGGTCTTAAGATAACATGTAATAGCTCTAAGGCATGAATTTAAAAGCTCAACGACTCCGGAAACGGATTGGCTACTCCCTTGACACCCATTGGCTGATGGTCGGTGCTATGTGGGCTCCACCATCATGTATGTGTTTCATCCACTCTGTTCATCCATCATTTTAGTGCTTGATTCAAAACATGAGAGGGATATAAATCTCAGGTGGACCAAATCATAGGAAAATAATAGTGATTGGATATCCACCATTAAAATTCTCGTAAAGCCCACCGTACTGTTTATTTGACATTTAGTCTTTTGATTAGGCCATACAAACCCAAATTAGGGAAAAAACCAAAAATCATATTGATCCAAAACTTTTATGGCTCCAAAATTTTTTTAATGGTAAACCTTCATTTAACATTTTTTTCGGTAACGTGGTTCACTTGAGATTGGGATATATTTCATTTTTTGCTCTCGTACCATGAAATGATTTAGAAAAATTGATAGACAGGATAAAACACATACATCATGGTGGGGCCCACAGAGCACTGGCCACCAGCCATTGGCTGGTGGCAGGGGGAGTAGCCAATCCTACTACACACTACCGATCTGGCTGGTGTGTTGACATCCCAAAGTTCTGTGGGTCTCATCGGGAGTGTGTGGTATATCGCAACTGTCTTTCCATTTGCACCACAGTGCAAAAACCATTGGGGCCTGTTTAGGAGCGTGGATTTGAAATCCCTGCATTTAAAATCCACCTATTGTTTTTGGCAACTTGGATTCAAATCAATTTTATTTTAAAATTAACTATGCATAATATATTTACAACAGTTGAAATTTAATTACTAAATCAACTTTAATAACAAGGAATGCAATGTTTGAAACAATAGTTGTAATAAGCCCGCTAAAATATATACTTTGCCTAGAAATAATGAAATTTTGATTCTCGAATGAGCCACAAGCACAAGATTACATTGGAGTGACTAGCCAACAATTTTTAATCAATGATTTATATGGACAATGTTTGGACGACATTGATCATTTTTTAAGTAATTATAGTGATGTAATTGATAATTTAATTATTTTGGAATAATATTAGTGGGCCATATTTCTAATAGATTAATAGTCCAATGACATACATATGACACATGCAACTCTGGTAAGAATTTTAGATATACTCCAAGCTTTCACCATGGATAACCCCCCATTACTTTATAGTGCCAAACAATCGGGCCTTGAATTCTCGGTGCCAAAATAACCCTTCAGGAGATTGAATGTCTACCTTTGAAACTCTTATGGGATTACAGAAGTTTTAGGTCAATATGATATTTGTTTTTCTTCTTTATCCAGCTCTCTGTAACCTTATAAATAGATTTGATAGAAAATGAACGATATGGTAAGTCTTACTAATGTTTCAATGGTGGAAATCATTATCACTGCTGTTATTTGTGGTGTGGCCTAGTTGAGCTTTGGATATGATTTATTTTTTGGATCATGGATTTCAAAAAATGGATGAACGGTGCGGATATAATAAATACATCATTTTGGGGCCATTTAACTATGATGCGCTCGTCTTCTCACAACACGTGCCCACACCATGATGCGGATTAGGAGACGAGAAATTCACGACTGTAGGACCCATTTACGAGACGAAGCCCACCTAATCTTCCATTGCAAGAATAAGCCCCAGCTGTACGGACGACTTGCCAATGGTCGAAAATGCCCCTTACTTTTACCTTCAACGGATCGGCTGGTGCTCGAAGACGAGCGCTGACGCTCCGCGAACTCCGAGTTCTACGAACGGTTCAAAGAGATCAACGTTACGTGGCCCCATAGTTAGGTATTTATTATATCCACAACGTTCATCCATATTTCGAGATCATTTCAGAGCATTATAAAAAAAAAAAAAAAATCATATCCAAAGATCAAATGGACCACAAAGAGGAGCGGGAAAATTTATCTTCACCGTTAAAAATTTTGTAGGGCCCGCCATAATATTTATTTTCAATCCAATCTATTCATAAGGTCACAAAGACCTGGATGAAGAGGAAAAACAAATTTCATAATGATCCAAAACTTCTGTGACGCCTAAAAGGGTTTCAATGGTAAACGTTCAATCCTCCACCGCCTTTAATGGTGTGGTTCACTTGATAGCTAGATCTGTCTTATTTTTCGTCTCAAGCCTTAATACGAGTTCGCCAAAAAGATGGACAGTTTGGATATAACACACACCTCATAATAGGACCCACAAAAAGCAGTGGGATTACAACCGCAAAAAAATAAAATAATAATAATAATAATAAATAAATAAAACAACTTATGGCTATGGAGTTTCTTGGCTACGGATACTAACAGTAGCTATATCCCTCTACCCTGCCATTTCAATATGTCCTTTTGTACGTATCAAAGGATTTTCGATATGTACTTAGATATATCGAAGGTCTTTCGATTAATCGAAAAAGGTCCAAAACTGTCCAGTGAGTTTGTCTCAAAAATCCTGCAATTTTCGATTAATCGAATGTCTTTCAATTAATCGAAAAATGTATTTTACCTTTAGCTACGGATTATAACCGTAGCCATAACTGTAGTCTGTGTCAATTTATGAAATTTTTTATTTTTATTTATTTTTTACATGAAGAATTTTATTCTACCTACAATTTTTTAGTACATATTCATATAAATATGTATATATAAGCATATAAAAATTAGTTTACGTCTTTTTCATTTCTTTCTTTATTCATTTAACAAGAATATCTTCTAAACCAAAATAGTTACTTGATGTACCCTATATGATTTTGGGGTAGGAGAAGCTACTTTAGTCAACTAACCTCGTTATTTTCCAAGATTCTATTAGGTCGATAGTCAAAAATCCATTTCATTCACTTTGCGGTCAATTTCAATTAGTTCGCGGTCAATTTCATTCATTTCATTTACTTCACAGTTATTACCATGCATTTCATGGTCAATTTGCTTCACTTCATGGCTATTTCCATGCATTTCACGGTCATTTCGACGCATTTCACGGTGAAGTGTAGCGATTGGACCGTGAAATGCGTGGAAATGACCGTGAAGTGAAGGGGGATGACCGTGAAATGCGTCGAAATGACCGTGACTCAACACGGAATAGGCGGGAATGACCGTGATATGCATAGGAATGACCGTGAAGTGAGGCAATTGGACCGTGAAATACGCGAAAATGACCATGAAGTGAATGGGCATGACCGTGAAATGCGCCGAAATGACCGTGAATCAACACGAAATTGGCGGGAATGACCGTGATTTCCATACATATCATGGTCATTCTCGCCTATTCCATGTTGATTCACGGTTATTTCGATGCATTTCACCGTCATGCCCCTCACTTCATGGTCATTTCCGCGCATTTCACGGTCAATTTGCTTCACTTCACGTCATTTCCATGCATTTCACGGTCATTCTTGGCTATTCTGTGTTGATTCACGGTCATTTCGACGCATTTCATGGTGAAGTGTAGCAATTGGACCGTGAAATATGCGGAAATGACCGTAAAGTGAAGGGGCATGACCTTAAAATGCGCCAAAATGACCGTGAATCAATACGGAATTGGTGAGAATGATCGTGAAATGCGCGGAAATGACCCTGAAGTGAAGCGAATCGATCGTGAAATGCGTGAAAATGACCCTGAAGTGAAGGGAATTGACCGTGAAGTGTGTGGAAATGACCGTGAATCAACACAAAATTGGCAGGAATGACCATGAAATGTGCGGAAATGACCCTGAAGTAAAGTGAATCGACCTTGAAATGCGTGGAAATGACCGTGAAGCGAAGGTAAATGACCGTGAAATGCGCCGAAATGACCGTAAATCAACACAGAATAGGTGGGAATGACCGTGATATGCATGGAAATAACTGTGAAGTGAGGCGATTGGACCATGAAATGCGCAAAAATAACCATGAAGTGAAGGGGCATGACCATGAAATGCATCGAAATGAATGTGAATCAACACAAATAGGCATGAATGACCGTGAAATGCATGGAAATGACCGTGAAGTGAAGCGAATTGACCGTGAAATGCGCGGAAATGACCGTGAAGTGAAGGGGTATGACCGTGAAATGCATTGAAATGACTATGAATCAACACGGAATAGGCGGGAATGACAATGATATGCATGAAAATCACGGTCATTCCTGCCTATTCCGTGTTCTATTCCGTGTTGATTCACGATCATTTCGGCGCATTTAACGGTCATGCCCCTTCACTTCACGGTCATTTTCGCGCATTTCACGGTCCAATCGCCTCACTTCACGGTCATTTCCATGCATATCACGGTCATTCCCGCTTATTCCGTGTTGATTCACAATCATTTTGACGCATTTCACGGTCATGCCCCTTCACTTCACGGTCATTTCCGTGCATTTCACGATCCAATCGTTACACTTCACCGTGAAATGCATCGAAATGACCGTAAATCAACACAGAATATGCGGGAATGACCGTGAAATGCATGAAAAAGACCGTGAAGTTAAGCGAATTGACCGTGAAGTGAAGGGGCATGACCGTGAAATGCGTCGAAATGACCGTAAATCAACACGGAATAGGCGGGAATGATCGTGATATGCATGGAAATCACGGTCATTCCCGCCTATTCCGTGTTGATTCACGGTCATTTCGGCGCATTTAATGGTCATGCACTTTCACTTCATGGTTATTTCCGCGCATTTCACGGTCCAATCGCCTCACTTCACGGTCATTTCCATGCATATCATGTTCATTCCCGCCTATTCCGTGTTGATTCACGGTCATTTCCGCGCATCTCACGGTCCAATCGCTTCACTTCACGGTCATTTCGACGCATTTTCACGGTGAAGTGTAGTGATTGGACCGTGAAGTGAAGGGCATGACCGTGAAATGCGTCAAAATAACCATGAATCAACACGGAATAGGCAGGAATGACTGTGATATGCATAGAAATGATCGTGAAGTGAGGCGATTAGACCGTGAAATGTGAGAAAATGACCGTGAAGTGAAGGGGCATGACCGTGAAATGCGCCGAAATGACTGTGAATCAACACGGAATTGGCGGAAAAGACCATGATTTCCATGCATATCACGGTCATTCCCGCCTATTCCGTGTTGATTCACGATCATTTCGACGCATTTTACGGTCATGCCCCTTCACTTCACGACTATTTCTGTGCATTTCATGGTCCAATCGCTACACTTCACGATCATGCCCCTTCACTTCACAGTCATTTCATGGCCCATTTATGGGCCATTTTCGACCTTTGGCAAGTCGTACGTACAGCTGGGGCTTATTCTCGTAAGGTAAAATGAGGTGGGCTTCGTCTCGTAAATGGGCCATAAATGGGTCGTACGGTTGTAAATTTCTTATCCCGTGCCCTTTGATAAAGCAAATATACTCTGGCAGAGTGTGATGGTCGATACTCAGGCACCAATGAATTGTACACGTGGCATTCTATGCGCTTCAAACTGAACCATCAAATTCTGAGTCCAAACATGAATCATCAACCGGTACTCATCACACCAGATTGGTGGGAATTTATCCAACTATCCTAATTTTAAGGAAACGATTTTCTATGATTCAACGGTTAGGATACTCTAGCGAATCCAAGTTTGGGCTTAAAAACTATACAAGGGTGGGCCCCGTAATTTGAACGGTTTGTATTGATCTAATGTCTAATACGTATCAAATTTCTGAGTGCCAGCGTATCAACCATCACACTCTACAAGAGTATCAAAATTCAAAATACTCATCGGAAAACAATGGCTGTATGCGAGTGCACTAGTATGGTTAGAACCACGTATATGTTGTATCCACACCGTCCATCCATTTGAAGAGATCATTTTAGGGCATGAGACAAAGAATGAGTCATATCTAAATCCGGAGTGGACCCCACCACAGAAAACAGTGGGAAGATTGACGCCTACTGTTGAAACCTTCCTAAGATCGACTATTAAGTTTATCTGTGATCCAATGTGTTCATAAGTCAAGACAGGCATGAAAGAAGGGAAAACACAAATTTTAGCCTGATCAAAAACTTTCGCGGCCCTTAGATATTTTTAATGGTGGGCGTCACTCTCTCCACTGTTTTCTGTAGTGGGTCCAATGGAGCTTTGGATCTGACTCATTCTTTGGATTGTACCCTAAATTTATATCTCCAAAAGGATGGACGGTGTGGATACAACACATACATCATGGTGGGTCCCACAGAACTCAGTGACGTTACTTCAGTAGCGAGTCTGGCTACTCAGTAGCTAATCCGCGTCCGAGAATCAAAGGATGTCATAAAACAAAATTTAGCAAAATGACCTCGGATATTTCAAGGATATTCTTCCTTTTTACTTTCTTTATTTTTTTAAAAAATCTTTTAGCAATTTTTTAATTTTTTGGTGAACCAAAATACGCTTGCTTTTAGGAGATGTGCCCTTGCTTTTATTCATGAGATATATGAAGTGACCATAACATGATGATTGGGGCCACTTGAATGCAGATCTAATCCATTCATTCTTTTTGTGGCCTATTATTTCAATGAAAATAGGCTAACTTCATCTTAATATGAGTTCCTTGTGGCCCAAACAAGCGATAATGTCGTCATTCATTCTCGATTATTTCTTTGTAGTGTGGTCAAGTTGATATGCGAATAAGACTCATTCTTTGGCCCATATTCATTTATGAAATGTTGATTCCAATGGACCGATTATATTCAATACATATCCAAATAAAAAGATTACATAAAGAAAGTCCAAACACAAAAACTCCATGACTTAGGGTCATTTGGGTAAAAATTCCAATTTCATTAGGCGCATTAGGTGATAACACGATAGAGATGGTAGAACTAGAGCTCAACTCAGTTCAACCATTAGCTGACCCCAGCTTGAACTCGGCTAGGCTCGGTCTTCGAGCTTGACTGGCTAGCTCAGCTCAATTTGGTCAGTAGCTCGGGCCAGTTCGAGTCGAGTTCACCTATGCAGCATTTTCACAAACACATAGAATGCACCTTCAAATTCTCACGGTATGTAAAACAGCAACAGCGGTTTACAAGTATTTTATCAAATACCTTGTAAGCAACGTCAAAATCAAGAAAAAAGTGTATTTGTTTTATATACATACCTCCTTTGCCACCGGCCGACACTTCATTGAGTCATTTCATCAAACACTTGGTGTGCAACATCAATATCAAAGTAATCGAGTCACCGAACTGGTTTGATCCGAGTCGAGTCGAGTCGAGCTTGGGCAAGCTCGAACTCGGTTCAAAAATTTTTCGAGCTCAAAAAATCAACTTGACTCGGCTCAAACTCAATTTCAAACCGAGTCGAGTCAAATGGAGCTTTTTCGAGTCATGTGTGTGTTGTGTGTGTGTGTGTGTGAAAGGCCAACCAAGAACCCCATGGCAATTCTCTCACATATCAAATACACCATCAGAGAAGTTTAGCCACAAGACACCCACAAAGGCAACTGGGAAGCATGAAGTTGCTGCCATAAATCATTTTATCACGTGCAGCTATCGAAACAAGACGCTCTTAGTCTTCTCCACAACAAGAGAGCATGACAGAGAACAAAAGAACCGCAAGAGAGCTACCCCAAGTAGCTGCCGAACCTGCAAAAGCTTGCAAAACAACCTGCAGCATTTTACATAGAGAACAGAGACCCTTCCCCCAACCAAAATCATCAAAGCTGGACCGTGGTGTTCCATATGGTGCATTTAAAATTCCACATAGCCGTTGAAGCTGCCCAAAGAGAGCTTTTCACAATTTTAATTTGTAAAAACTGTCTCAAAGAAACCCAAGCATGCATCCAAAAAAAAAGATAAGAAAGGCCAAATCGTAGCCTGCCAAAACATTAAACACAATTAAAACCATTTCATCGGGTATATAACAAATTAACTGGCGCACAAGATTATATTGGCAAGTAATGAAAATTTATCAACGACTTGGTAAAGAACCCGTGGTATGGAGAGGCATTGATCTTACAGAAGAAACTAGCCACGAAACATGCATCAAGAATAACACCATACCAAGAACCCAGAACCTCTATAATTAGGCAGCAATAATGGGCATTCAAAGACTAAAAAGACAAAATCCCAAGTTCATGTCAGATCAAGAAGAAGAAGACAGTGAATTTGTTGGAAATATGATGAAGCACTACCATCAGATTCACACATTTAGGTCAATATGATGAAAAAAAATTGAAGAAGATAATCAGTTGAAAACTCCTAGAAAAAGAATGGTCTCTTTCCCAGACTTTTCACGTCTACACTATTCATCACCCTACTTTTGCATCCCAATAGTTTACGACTCACCCAGGACCACCAACACCTATTAAAGATCAACCAATTCTAAAAAGTTTCGGAAGTGAAGTTCGCCTCAAGGAATAATTCCAAGCATTTAGCATCAGGAAATGTCATCCCACAAGGAGAAATATATGTTCAACAGTCACTCTTCCTAGTTCTTGCCCCACACTGAAAGACTGACTGGAGTCCACTAGTTCGTAAGACTTAGTTTCTTTCTTATAAACATCATCCTCCCCTAATACATGCACACAAGCAGATGGAGCCCCTCAAGGTAGATGAACATCCTCATTTGTATGTGAGAAGATACAAGCAGACGAGCATTAGCTGAGGAGAGGCCACCATTCTTCTAACACTCCCCTTATGCATGCTTCGTCCATCTATTTCTCATGCTCACATTAGGACAAGAGTCCAAAAATCAGGCAGATCCAAAACTCAGTCCATCAATCTGAAAATTAAAGTTTTTTTTTTTAAAAAAATAAAAATAAAAATTACCTGTACGATCATAACGGCTTCCACAACACCAGCTACACTGGATTGAGACGATGCCTTCTCTATGCAGAGAACCACACCCATCCCTGATTTACAAATGGGAGAAATGAGATCCATACCAAATGACCAGTAGCATGCTTTTTTCCAAGAAGATTCTTGGTTGAAGCATTTCTTCAAACAGTTAAAATACACGTGTAGGCGGCCATGGATAGTAGCTGATATGGCTGCGGCCCAATTTCTGGCCATCAAAAGAGGAAATGAGAGAGAAAGCATGCTACTGGAGAGAGTACCTTCGACTTCCTCTGATTTCTTCTATTCTCTTCAACTGTTGGAGAGAGATCGATGAAACTGCGCATCAAAGAGAACGAGGGAGAGAGACATCGAGAGAGAGAGAGAGGGAAATAAGGGAGATTGAGAGGGGGAGGGAGAGGAAGGGAGAGAGATCGAGAAAGTATGAAGGAGAGAGATCGAGGAAGGGAGAGGGAGAAGCGAGACGGGAGAGAGATCGAGGAAGGGAGAATGAGAAGAGAGGGAAAGAGAGGAGGGAAATGAAGGGTGCGTGCAGAGATCAAGGATGCGAGAGCGAGAAGAGACGGAAAGAGAGTGAAATATGAAGGGCCCCGGTAAAAGGTCAAAATTGGGGGCACTTTTTTATGGCTTTCGGTGATTCCCATTATCACTGGCATTTAGAGACGGCCGCTGATAAAAAAAATGCATCGGTAAATGTTAGTACACTCATTTTTGCACCCTGGTTTGTCAATCACGAGAGTCGTTGCGTCATAAAGTTAGTTGAACCATTGGAAAGTGAAGATCGAAGACACAACTGAGCAGAAGCATCAAGGCGGCAAGAACAGGTAAACATGTGGCCTTGGTGACCCTAACCCTAACCCTAACCCAAAACAAACCCTACACGTCTAGATGATCTTGACCTAATAGGAATAATTAATTGATCATCACTTAGCCTTAGGAAATCAAGAAAAACATGATAAACAAGGTTAGAAGAGGTGCGAAACTGCTATGCAAAAGATAGCCCAAAATAGCACTTTTCGATGAGACTTTGGTGGCATCGAGCTGCCATCGAAGCTCTTTTTCGATGACATCGAAGGCTTGCTCGATGACATTAACGAGAGTTAGGGATGTCCAACAACCAACTGGATTATTCTCTGAAATTCTCGATGGCATCGAGGTCCCTTCAATGACATCGATTGAGAGTCAGAAAATGTCCAGCAATCGAACTGGATTTCTCCTTGGAATTCTCGATGACATCAAGGTCCATTCGATGACATCAAAGACCCCTTGATGGCATCGTTTGAGATCCAGAGATTGTCTAGCAAGGATTGTGGATTTTCCCCTTGATTTTCTCGATGGCATCAAACCCCTTCGATGACATCAAAGGCTTGATGTTCGATAAAATCGAAGACGGTCGATAAAATCCAAAAATGGTCCAAATATGTTTAGCAAGAAACCATCATATTGTCTAGATTTTTCGATGACACTGAGGAAATCTTCAATGACATCGAACGAGCCATTTTCTGCCCATTTTTTTACCGTTGGAGCTCGAACAGTTTATAAAGGGCATTTGGCGTTTGGGCTTGATGATAGGTTTTTGGAGCAACCGGAGGTAAGGTGATCCCATATGCATATCGAAGACTTTTAGAATTAGTCACTCATACATGGGCCTAGTTGAATGGATCACTGGAAAGTAAACCCCTTCTCGACTTGAAATTTACTTAGCCAAATGCAAAATTTGGTCTTAAAAGTCGGCTAAGTCGTTGAATCAAAGAGGATTTCTAGAACTATTCATATAGATATAGGCCTTTCCCCAGACATATGAATGGTTTGGATCACTAAAAAGTAGCCCTATGCCTTGAAATCGAACAACTCATTGAAACATGTATGATTTTTAGAATTAGTCACACACATACAGTCTTGGTCGAAAGGATCACTGGATAGTAGCCCGCCATATTAAGGATTTGGACAACTGAGTAGAGGCCGGGTTATCCCTTTTCGACTAGAAATTTACTTGGCCAAATGCAAAATTTGGTCTTAAAAGTCGGCTAAGTCATTGTAACAAACTAGATTTTTAGAAATAGTCACACACCTACGGGCCTTTCCTCCAGACATATGAATGGTTTGGATAACTAGAAAGTAGCACTCCGACTTGAAATCAGACAAGTCATTGAAACACGTATGATTTTTAGAATTAGTCACTCATATACGGGCCTATTTGAATAGATCACTGGAAAGTAGCCCGCTATTTTAAGGATTTTGACAATTGAGTAGAGGATGAGTTACCCCTTCTCGACTTGAAATATACTTAGCCAAATGCAAAATTTGGTCTTAAAAGTTGGGTAAGTCGTTGAATCAAATAGGATTTCTAGAACTATTCATACAGATATAGGCCTTTCCCCAGACATGAATGGTTTGGATCACTAAAAAGTAGCCCTCTGACTTGAAATCGAACAACTCGTTGAAACATGTATGATTTTTAGAATTAGTCACACACATACAGTCTTAGTCAAAAGGATTACTGGATAGTAGCCCTCCATATCAAGGATTTGGACAATTGAGTAGAGGCCGGGTTATCCCTTTTCGACTGGAAATTTACTTAGCCTAATGCAAAATTTGGTCTTAAGAGTCGGCTAAGTCGTTGAATCAAATAGGATTTCTAGAACTATTCATACAAATATATGCCTTTCCCCAGATATATGAATGGTTTGGTTCACTAAAAAGCAACCCTCTGATTTGAAATCGGAAAACTTATTGAAACGTGTATGATTTTTAGAATAAGTCATACACATACAGCCTTAGTCGAATGCATCATTGGATATTAGCCCGCCATATTAAGGGTTTGAGCAATTGAGTAGAGGCTGGGTTACCCCTTTTCGACTTGATATTTACTTAGCTAAATGCAAAGTTTGGACTTAAAAGTCGGCTAAGTCGTTGAAATAAATAAGATTTCTAGAACTAGTCACACACGTATGGGCCTTTACCCCAGACATAAGAATGATTTTGGATCACTAAAAAGTAGCCCTCTGGCTTGAAATCGGACGGGTCATTGAAACATGTATGATTAAAGAATTAGTTACAAATATACGGGCTTTGTAGAATGGATCACTAGAGAGTAGCCCGCCAAATTAAGGATTTGGACAATTGAGTAAAGGCCAGGTTATCCCTTATCGACTTGAAATTCACTTAGCCAAATGCAAAATTTGGTCTTAAAAGTAGGCTAAGTCGTTGAAACAAATATGATTTTTCGAACTATTCATACAGATACGGGCCTTCCCCGCAGACATAAGAATGGTTTGGATCACTAAAAAGTACCCGTCTAACTTCAAATGGGACAAGTCATTCAAACAGGAATGATTTTAAGAATTAGTCACACACATACGGGCCTAGTCGAATAGATCACTAGAGAGTAACCGCCGATATTAAAGATTTGGACAATAGAATAGAGGTCGGGTTACCCCTTTTCGACTTGAAATTTACTTAGCCAAATGCAAAGTTTGGTCTTAAAAGTAGGCCATGTCGTTGAATCAAAGAGGATTTCTAGAACTATTCATATAGACACGTGCCTTCCCCTTAGACATAAGAATGGTTTGGATCACAAAAAGGTAGCCCTCTGACTTCAAATCGGACAAGTCATTCAAACGGGAATGATTTTAAGAATTAGTCACATACACACGGGCCTAGTCGAATGGATCACTGGAGAGTAGCCTACCATATTAAAGATTTGGACAATAGAATAGAGGTCGAGTTACTTATTTTCGACTTGAAATTTACTTAGCCAAATGCAAAGTTTGGTCTAAAAAGTTGGCCATGTCGTTGAATCAAATAGGATTTCTACAACTATTCATACACATATAAGCCTTCCCCAGACATATGAATGGTTGGATCACTAAAAAGTAGCTCTCTGTCTTCAAATCGGACAAGTCATTGAAACATGTATGATTTTTACAATTAGTCACAAACATACGGTCTTAGTCGAATGGATTACTGGATAGTAGCCCGACATATCAAGGATTGGGACAATTAAGAGTGGAGGTCGTGTTATCCCTTTTCGACTAGAAATTTACTTAGCCAAATGCAAAATTTAGTCTTAAAAGTCAGCAAAGTTGTTGAAACAAATAGGATTTTTAGAACTATTCATACAGATACGGGATATCCCCTCAGACATAAGAATGGTTTGGCTCTCTAAAAAGAAGCCCTCTGACTTCAAATCGGACAAGTCATTCTAACAGGAATGATTTTAACAATTAGTCACAAACATATAGGCCTAGTCGAATGGATCATTGGAGAGTAGCCCACCATAGTGAATATTTGGACAACAGAATAGAAGTCGGGTTACCCCTTTTCGACTTTAAATTTACTTAGCCAAAGGCAAAGTTTGGTCTTAAAAGTTGGCTATTTCGTTGAAACAAATTGGATTTTTAGAACTAGTCATACACATACGGACCTTTCCACCAGACATTTGAATGATTTGGATCACTAGAAAGTAGCCCTCCTACTTGAAATCGGACAAGTCATTGAAACATGTATGATTTTTAGAATTAGCCACACACATACGAAACCAGCCGAACGAATCACTAGAAAGTAGCCCTCCATGTTAATGATTTCGACAACTCAGTTAAGGTCGGGCTACGACTTCAAATTTTCTTAGTCACTAGAAAGTAGACTTCTATCATAATGATTTGGACAATTGAGAAACGGACGGATTACCCCTTTTCCACTTGATATTTACGTAGCCAAATGCAGAGTTTGGTCTTCAAAGTCAGCTAAGTTGTTGAAACAAATAAGATTTCTAGAACTGGTCACACATATACGGGCCTTCGCCCTAGACATATGAATGGTTTGGATCACTAAAAAGTAACCCTCTGACTTCAAAATCGGACAAGTCATTGAAATAGGTATGATTTTAAGAATTAGTTACAAACATACGAACTTTATCGAATGGATCACTGGAGAGTAGCCCGCCATATTAAGGATTTGGACAATTGAGTAGTCGGCGGGTTACCCCATATCGACTTGAAATTCACTTAGCCAAATGCAAAATTTGGTCTTAAAAGTCGGCAAAGTCGTTGAAACAAATAGGATTTTTGGAACTATTCATACAGATACGGTCCCTCCCCTCAGACATAAGAATGGTTTGGATCACTAAAAGGTACCCCTTTGACTTCAAATCAGATAAGTCATTCAAACAGGAATGATTTTAAGAATTAGTAACACACATTCGGGCCTTGTCGAATGGATCACTGGAGAGTAGCTCTCCATAATAAAGATTTGGACAATAGAACAGAGGTCAGGTTACCCCTTTTCCACTTGAAATTTACTTAGCCAAATGCGAAGTTTGGTCTCAAAAGTCGGCCATGTCATTGAATCAAATACGATTTCAAAAACTATTCATACAGATATAGGCCTTCCCCTAGACATATAAATGGTTTGGATCACTAAAAAGTAGCCCTCTGACTTGAAATCGGACAAGTCATTGAAACATGTATGATTTTTAGAATTAGCCACACACTTACAGTCTTAGTCGAATGGATCACTGGATAGTAGCCCAATATATTAAGGATTTGGACAATTGAGTAGAGGTCGGGTTATCCCTTTTCGACTAGAAATTTACATAGCCAAATGCAAAATTTGGACTGAAAAGTCAGCCAAGTCGTTGAAACAATTGGATTCTTTTAACTAGTAATACACATACGGGGCTTTCCCCCAGTCATATGAATGGTTTAGATCCCGAGAAAGTAGCCATCTGACTTGAAATCGGATAAGTCACCGAAACATGTATGATTTTTAGAATTAGTAATATATATACGGGCCTAGTCGAATGGATCATTGGAAAGTAGCCCGCTATATTAAGGATTTGGACAATTGAGTAGAGGCCGGGTTACCCCTTTTCGACTTGAAATATACTTAGCCAAATGCAAAATTTGGCCTTAAGAGTCGGCTAAGTCATTGAATCAAATAGGATTTCTAGAACTATTCATACAAATATAAGCCTTTCCACAGACATATGAATGGTTTGGTTCACTAAAAAAGTAACCCTCTGATTTGAAATTGGACAACTTATTGAAATATGTATGATTTTTAGAATAAGTCACACACATACAGTCTTAGTCGAATGCATCACTGGATAGTAGCCCGCCATATTAAGGATTTGAGCAATTGAGTAGAGGCCACGTTACCCCTTTTCGACTTGATATTTACTTAGCCAAAGGCAAAGTTTGGTCTTAAAAGTCGGCTAAGTCGTTGAAATAAATAAGATTTCTAGAACTAGTCACACACATATGGGCCTTCCCCCCAGACATAAGAATGATTTTGGATCACTAAAAAGTAGCCCTCTGACTTGAAATCGGACGGGTCATTGAAACATGTATGATTAAAGAATTAGTTACAAACATACGGGCTTTGTAGAATGGATCGCTGGAGAGTAGCCCGCAAAATTAAGGATTTGGACAATTGAGTAAAGGTCAGGTTACCCCTTATCAACTTGAAATTCACTTAGCCAAATGCAAAATTTGATCTTAAAAGTCGGCTAAGTCGTTGAAACAAATATGATTTTTCGAACTATTCATATAGATACGGGCCTTCCCCGCAGACATAAGAATGGTTTGGATCACTAAAAAGTACCCGTCTAACTTCAAATCGGACGAGTCATTCAAACAGGAATGATTTTAAGAATTAGTCACACACATACGGGCCTAGTCAAATGGATCACTGGAGAGTAGCCGCCCATATTAAAGATTTGGACAATAGAATAGAGGTCGGGTTACTTATTTTCGACATGAAATTTGCTTAGCCAAATGCAAAGTTTGGTTTAAAAGTCAGCCATGTCGTTGAATCAAATAGAATTTCTACAACTATTCATACACATATAGGCCTTCCCCAGACATATCAATGGTTTGGATCACTAAAATGTAGCCCTCTGTCTTCAAATTGGACAAGTCATTGAAACATGTATGATTTTTACAATTAGCCACAAACATGCAGTCTTACTCAAATGGATCACTAGATAGTAGCCCGACAAATTAAGGATTTGGACAATCGAGTAGAGGTCGGGTTATCCCTTTTCGACTAGAAATTTACTTAGCCAAATGCAAAATTTAGTCTTAAAAGTCGGCAAAGTCGTTGAAACAAATAGGATTTTTAGAACTATTCATACAGATACGGGATATCCCCTCAAACGTAAGAATGGTCTGGCTCTCTAAAAAGAAGCCCTCTGACTTCAAATCGGACAAGTCATTCAAACAGGAATGATTTTAACAATTAGTCACAAACATACAGGCCTAGTCAAATGGATCACTGGAGAGTAGCCCACCATATTGAATATTTGGACAATAGAATAGAGGTTGGGTTACCCCTTTTCGACTTTAAATTTACTTAGCCAAAAGCAAAGTTTGTCTTAAAAGTCGGCTATTTCGTTTAAACAAATTGGATTTTTAGAACTAGTCATACACATAAGGACCTTTCCACCAGACATATGAATGATTTGGATCACTAGAAAGTAGCCCTCCTACTTGAAATCGGACAAGTCATTGAAACACGTATGATTTTTAGAATTAGCCACACACATACGAAACCAGTCAAACGAATCACTAGAAAGTAGCCCTCCATGTTAATGATTTCGACAATTGAGTTGAGGTCAGGCTACAACTTCAAATTTTCTTAGTCACTAGATAGTAGACCTCTATCATAATGATTTGGACAATTGAGAAACGGACGGATTACCCCTTTTCCACTTGATATTTACGTAGCCAAATGCAGAGTTTGGTCTTAAAAGTCGGCTAAGTCGTTGAAACAAATAAGATTTCTAGAACTGGCCACACACATACGGGCCTTCCCCCCAAACATATGAATGGTTTGGATCACTAAAAAGTAGCCATCTGACTTCAAAATCGGACAAGTCATTGAAACAGGTATAAGTTTAAGAACCAGTTACAAACATACGAACTTGATTTTTCGAACTATTCCTACAGATACAGGCCTTCCCCGCAGACATAAGAATGGTTTGGATCACTAAAAAGTAGCCCTTTGACTTCAAATCGGACAAGTCACTCAAACAGGAATGATTTTAAGAATTAGTCACACACATACAGGCCTAGTAGAATGCATCACTGGAGAGTAGCCCCCCAAATTTAAGATTTGGACAATAGAATAGAGGTCGTGTTACCCCTTTTCGACTTGAAATTTACTTAGCCAAATGCAAAGTTTGGTCTTAAAAGTAGGCCATGTCGTTGAATCAAATAGGATTTCTAGAACTATTCATACAGATACGGGCTTTCCCCTCAGACAAAAGAATTGTTTGGATCACTAAAAGGTAGCCCTCTGACTTCAAATTGGACAAGTCATTCGAACAGGAATGATTTTAAGAATTAGTCACACACATACGGGCTTAGTCGAATTGATCACTGGAGAGTAGGCCGCCATATTAAAGAAGTGGACAATAGAATAGAGGTCGGGTTACCCCTTTTCGACTTGAAATTTACTTAGCCAAATCATATTTGGTCTTAAAAGTCGGCTAATTTGTTGAAACAAATATGATTTCTAGAACTGGTCACACACATATGGGCCGTCACCCCAGACATATGAATGGTTTGAATTAATAAAGAGTAGCCCTCTGATTTGAAATTGGACAAGTCATTGAAACAGGTATGATTTTAAGAATTAGTAACAAACATACGAACTTTGTCGAATGGATCACTGGAGAGTAGCCTGCTATATTAAGGATTTGGACAATTGAGTAGAGGTCGGGTTACCCCTTATCGACTTAAAATTCACTTAGCCAAATGAAAATTTTGCTCTTAAAAGTCGGATAAGTCGTTGAAAGAAAGGGGATTTTTAAAACTATTCATACAGACACGGGCCTTCCCCTCAGACAAAAGAATGGTTTGTATCAGTAAAAAAAGAAGCCCTATGACTTCAAATTGGACAAGTCATTCAAACAGGAGTGACTTTAAGAATTAGTCACACACATACGTGCCTAGTCGAATGGATCAATGGAGAGTAGCCCGCCATATTAAAGATTTGCACAATAGAATAGAGGTCAGGTTACCCCTTTTAGACTTGAAATTTACTTGGCCAAATGCAAAGTTTGGTCATAAAAGTCGGCTATGTCGGTGAAACAAATTTGATTTTTAGAAATAGTCATACACATATGGGCCTTTCCACCGGACATATAAATGATTTGGATCACTAGAAAGTAGCCCTCCTACTTGTAATCGGACAAGTCATTGAAATAGGTATGATTTTTGGAATTAGCCACACACATACGAAACCAGTCGAACGAATCACTAGAAAGTAGCCCTCCATGATAATTATTTCGACAATTGAGTAGAGGTCGGGCTACGACTTCAAATTTTCTTAGTCACAGGAAAGTAGACCGCTATCATAATGATTTGGACAATTGAGTAAAGGACGGCATACCCCTTTTCCACTTGATATTTACTTAGCCAAATGCAAAGTTTGGTCTTAAAAGTCGACTAATTCGTTGAAACAAATAAGATTTCTAGAACTGGTCACACACATACGGGCCTTCTCCCTAGACATATGAATGGTTTGGATCACTAAAAAGTAGCTCTTAGACTTCAAAATCGACATGTCATTGAAACGAGTATGATTTTAAGAACTAGTTAGAAACACACGAACTTTATCGAATGGATCACTGGATAGTAGCCCGCCATATTAAAGATTTGGACAATTGAATAGAGGCCGGGTTACCCGTTATCGACTTGAAATTCACTTAGCCAAATGCTAAATGTGGTCTTAAAAGTTGGCCAAGTCGTTAAAACAAATAGGATTTTTAGAACTATTCACACAGATACGGTCCTTCCCTTTAGACATAAGAATGGTTCGGAACACTAATAGGTAGCCCTCTGACTTCAAATCGGACAAGTCATACAAACAGGAATGATTTTAAGAATTAGTCATACACATTCGGGCCCAGTCGAATGGATCACTGGAGAGTAGCCCACCATAATAAAGATTTGGACAATAGAATAGAGGTCGGGTTAACCCTTTTCGACTTGAAATTTACTTATCCAAATGCAAAGTTTGGTCTCAAAAGTCGGCCATGTTGTTGAATCAAATAGGATTTCTAAAACTATTCATACAAATATAAGCTTTCCCCAGACATAAATGGTTTGGATCACGAAAAAGTAGCCGTCTGACTTGAAATCGGACAAGTCATAGAAATATGATTTTTAGAATTAGCCACACACATACAGTCTTAGTAGAATGAATCATTGGATAGTAGCCCGCCATATTAAGGATTTGAGCAATTGAGTAGAGACCAGGTTATCCCTTTTTGACAAGAAATTTATTTAGCCAAATGCAAAATTTGGTCTTAAAAGTCGGCTAAGTCGTTAAAACAAATTGGATGAAAGTAGCCCTCTCACTTGAAATCGGACAAGTCATTAAAACAGGTATGATTAAAGAATTAGTTACAACCATACGAGCTTAGTAGAATGGATCACTGGAGAGTAGCTCGCCATGTTAAGGATTTGGAAAATAGAATAGAGTTCCGGTTACCCCTTTTCGACTTGAAATTTACTTACCCAAATGCAAAGTTTGGTCATAAAAGTCGGCCATGTCGTTGAATCAAATATGATTTCTAGAACTATTCATACAGATATAGGCTTTCCCCTAGACATGAATGGTTTGGATCACTAAAAAGTAGCCCTCTGACTTGAAATTGGACAAGTCATTGAAACATGTATGATTTTTAGATTTAGTCTCACACATACAGTCTTAGTTGAATGGATTGCTGGATAGTAGCCCGGTATATTAAGGATTTGGACAAATGAGTAGAGGCCGGGTTATCCCTTTTCGAAATGAAATTCACTTAGCCAAATGCAAAATTTGGTCTTAAAAGGTCGGCGAAGTCGTTGAAACAAATTGGATTCTTAGAACTAGTCATACACATACGGGCCTTTCCCCCAGTCATATGAATGGTTTAGATCACCAGAAAGTAGCCCTCTAACATGAAATTGGACAAGTCATTGACACATGTACGATTTTTAGAATTAGTTAGACATATACGTGCCTAGTCGAATGGATCATTGGAAAGTAGCCCACTATATTAAGGATTTCGACAATTGAGCAGAGGCCGGGTTACGCTTTTTCGTCTTCAAATTTACATAGGTAATGCAAAATTTGGTCTCAAGTGTCGGCTAAGACGTTGAATCAAATAGGATTTCTAGCACTATTCATACCGATATATGTCTTTCCCCAGACCTATGAATGGTTTGGATCACTAAAAAGTAGCCCTAGGACTTTAAATCGGAAAAGTCATCGAAAAATGTATGATTTTTAGAATTAGTAACCCGACATATTAAGGATTTGGAGAATTAAGTAGAGGCTAGGTTATCCCTTTTCGAATAGAAATTTACTTAGCCAAATGCAAAATTTGGTCTTAAAAGTCGGCTAAGTCGTTGAAACAAATATGATTTTTCGAACTACTCATACAAATATGGGCCTTCCCACAGACATAAGAATGGTTTGGATCACTAAAAAGTAGCCCTCTAACTTCAAATCGGACAAGTCATTCACACACATACGGGCCTAGTCGAATGGATCACTAGAGAGTAGCCCCCCATATTAAAGATTTGGACAATAGAATACAGGTCGGGTTACCCCTTTTTCGACTTGAAATCTACTTATCCAAATGCAAAGTTTGGTCTCAAAAGTCAGCCATGTCGTTGAATGAAATAGGATTTCTAAAACTATTCATACAGATATAGGCCTTCCCCCAGACATATAAATGGTTTGGATCACTAAAAACTAGCCCTCTGACTTGAAATCGGACAAGTCATTGAAACATGTATGATTTTTAGATTTAGCCACACACTTACAGTCTTAGTTGAATGGATCACTGGATAGTAGCCCGACATATTAAGGATTTGGACAATTAAGTAGAGATCGGGTTATCCCTTTTCGAATAGAAATTTACTTAGCCAAATGTAAAATTTGGACTTAAAAGTCGGCCAAAAAATTGGATTCTTATACCTAGTAATAGACATACGGGCCTTTCCCCCAGTCATATGAAAGGTTTAGATCACAAGAAAGTATCCCTCGGACTTGAAATCGGACAAGTGTAAGAAACATATATGATTTTTAGATTTAGTAACACATATACGGGCCTAGTCGTATGGATCACTGGAAAGTAGCCCGCTATATTAAGGATTTGGACAATTGAGCAGAGGTCGATTTACCCATTTTTGACTTGAAATTTACTTAGCCAAATGCAAAATTTGGTCTTAAGAGTCGGCTAAGTCGTTAAATCAAATAGGATTTCTAGAACTATTCAAAAAGATATAGGCCCTTTCCCCAGACATATGAATGGTTTGGATCACAAAAAAGCAACCTTTTGACTTGAAATCGGACAAGTCATCGAAACATGTATGATTTTTAGAATTAGTCACACACATACGGTCTTAGTCGAATGCATCATTGGATAGTATCCCGCCATATTAAGGATTTGAGCAATTGAGTAGATGCCGGGTTATCCCTTTTCGACAAGAAATTTATTTAGCCAAATGCAAAATTTGGTCCTAAAAGTCGGCTAAGTCATTGAAACAAATTGGATTTTTAGAACAAGTCATACACTGACGGGCCTTTCCACCAGACATATGAAAGGTTATGATCGCTAGAAAGTAGCCCTCTGACTTGAAACCGGACATGTCATTGAAACAGGTATGATTTTTAGAATTAGCCACACACATACGGAACCAGTCGAATGGATCACTAGAAAGTAGCCCTCCATGTAATTGATTTTGACAATTGAGTAGAGGCCGGGCTACCCTTTTTCAACTTCAAATTTTCTTAGTCACTGAAAAGTATTCCTCTATGATAATGATTTGAACAATTGAGTAGAGTTCGGGTTACCCCTTTTCAACTTGATATTTACTTGGCCAAAAGCAAAGTTTGCTCTTAAAAGTCGGCCAATTTGTTGAAACAAATATGATTTATAGAACTACCCCCTGACTTGAAATCGAACAAGTCATTGAAATAGATGTGATTTTAAGAATTAGTTAAAAACATACAGACTTTGTTGAATGGATCACTGGAGAGTAGCCCGCTATATTAAGGATTTGGACAATTGAGTAGAGGTTGGGTTACCCATTATCGACATGAAATTCGCTTAGCCAAATGAAAATTTTGGTCTTAAAAGTCGGCTAAGTCGTTGAAACAAAGAGGATTTTTAGAACTATTCATACAGATCCCTGCCTTCCTCGCAGACAAAAGAATGGTTTGTATCACTAAAAATAAGCCCTCTGACTTCAAATCGGACAAGCCATTCAAACAGGAGTGACTTTAAGAATTAGTCACAAACATACGGGCCTAATCGAATGGATCAATGGAGAGTAGCCTGCCATATTAAAGATTTGAACAATAGAATAGAGGTCGGGTTACCCCTTTTCGACTTGAAATTTACTTAGCCAAATGCAAAGTTTGGTATTAAAAGTTGGCTAAGTCGTTGAAATAAATAAGATTTCTATAACCAGTCACACACATATGGGCCTTCTCCCCAGACAAAAGAATGATTTGGATCACTAAAAAGTAGCCATCTGACTTGAAATCGGACAAGTCATTAAAACAGGTATGATTATAAGAATTAGTTACATACCTACGGGCTTCGTAGAATGGATCACTGGAGAGTAGCCCACCAAATTAAGGATTTTGACAATTGGGTAGAGGCCGGGTTACCCCTTATCGACTTGAAATTCACTTAGCCAAATGCAAAATTTGGTCTTAAAAGTCGGCTAAGTCGTTGAAACAAATATAATTTTTCGAACTATTCATACAGATACGGGCCTTCCCGGCAGACATAAGTATGGTTTCCATCACTAAAAGGTAGCCCACAAACTTCAAATCGAACAAGTCATTCAAACAGGAATGATTTTAAGAATTAGTCACACACATACGGGCCTAGTGGAATGGATCACTTGAGAGTAGCCCGCCATATTAAAGATTTGGACAATAGAATAGAGGTCGGGTTACCCCTTTTCGACTTGAAATTTACTAAACCAAATGCAAAGTTTGGTCTTAAAAGTAGGCCATGTCGTTGATTCAAATAGGATTTCTAGAACTATTCATACAGATACGGGCCTTCCCCTCAGACATAAGAATTGTTTTGATCACTAAAAGGTAGCCCTCTGACTTCAAATCGGACAAGTCATTCAAATAGGGATGATTTTAAGAATTAGTCACACACATTCGGGCCTAGTCAAATGGATCACTGGAGAGTAGCCCACCATATCAAAGATTTGGACAATAGAATAGAGGTCGGGTTACCCCTTTTTAATTTGAAATTTACTTAGCCAAATGCAAAGTTTGGTCTCAAAAGTCGGTCATGTCATTGAGTCAAATAGGATTTCTAGAACTTCTAGAACTAGTCACACACATATGGGCCTTCCCCCGAGACATATGAATCATTTGGATCACTAACAAGTCGCCTTCTGACTTGAAATCGGACAAGTCATTGAAATAGGTATGATTATAGGAATTAGTTACAAACATACGGGCTTCGTCGAATGGATCACTGGAGAGTAGGCCGCCATATTATCATATTAAGGATTTGGATTGAGTAGAGGCCGGGTTACCTCTTTTCAACTTGAAATTTACTTAGCCTAATGCAAAGTTTGGTCTTAAAAGTCGGACATGTCATTGAATCAAATAGGACTTCTAGAACTATTCATACAGATATAGGCCTTTCCCCGGACATAAGAATTGGTTGGATCACTAAAACGTAGCCCTCTAACTTGAAATCTGATAGCTCATAAAAACATATATTATTCTTAGAATTTTCACACACATAGTCCTAGTAGAATGGATCATTGGATGGTAGCCCGCAATATTAAGGATCTGAACAATTGAGTAGAGGCAGGGTTATCCCTTTTCAACAAGAAATTTATTTACCCAAAAGCAAATTTTGGTCTTAAAAGTTGACAAAGTCGTTGAAAGAAATTGGATTTTTAGAACTAGTGAGCCTTTCCACCAGACATGTGAATGGTTTGGATCACTAAAAAGTAGCCCTCTAACTTGAAATCAGACAAGTCGTTGAAACGTGTATGATTTTTAGAATTAGCCACATGCATACGGAACCAGTCGAATGGATCACTAGAAAGTAGACCTCCATGTTAATGATTTCGACAATTGAGAAGAGGCCGGGCTACCCCTTTTCGACCTCAAATTTTCTTAGTCCTCCATGATAATGATTTGGACAATTGAGTAGAGGCCGGGTTACCCCTTTTCGAATTGATATTTACTTAGCCAAATGCAAATATTGGTTTTAAAAGTCAGCTAAGTCGTTAAAACAAAAAAGATTTTTAGAACTGGTCACACACATACGTGCCTTCCCCCAGACATATGAATGGTTTGGATCACTAAAAAGTAGCCCTCTGACTTGAAATCGGAGTAGTCATTGAAACAGGTATGATTATAAGAATTAGTTACAAACATATGGGCTTTGTAGAACGGATCACTGGAGAGTAGCCCACCAAATTAAGGATTTTGACAATTGAGTAGAGGCCAGGTTACCCCCTATCGACTTGAAATTAACTTAGCCAAATGCACAATTTGGTCCTAAAAGTCAATTAAGTCGTTCAAAACAAATAGGATTTTTAGAACTATTCATATAGATACAGGCCTTCCCCTCGGACATAGAATGGTTTGGATCACTAAAAAATAGCCCTCTGACTTCAAATTGAACAAGTCATTCAAACAGGAATGATTTTAAGAATTACACACACACACATACGGGCCTATTCGAATGGATCACTGCAAAGTAGCCCGCCATATTAAAGATTTGGACAATAGAATAGAGGTCGGGTTACCAAATGCAAAGTTTGGTCTTAAACATCAACCATGTCGTTGATGCAAATAGGATTTATAGAACTATTCATACAGATGTATTCCTCCCCCCAGACCTATGAATGGTTTGGATTACTAAAAAGTAGCCCTCTGACTTGAAATCGGAGAAGTCATTGAAACATGTATGATTTTTAGAATTAGTCACACACATACAGTCTTAGTCGAATGGATCACTGGATAGTAGCCCGACATATTAAGGATTTGGACAATTGAGTAGAGGCCAGGTTATCCCTTTTCGACTAGAAATTTACTTAAAGTCAACTAAATTGTTGAAACAAATTGGCTTTTTAAAACTAGTAATACAAATACGGGCCTTTCCGCCAGACATATGAATTGTTTAGATCACTAGAAAGTAACCCTCCGACTTGAAATCCGACAAGTCATTGAAACATGTATGATTGTTAGAATTAGTCACACACTTACAGTCTTAGTCGAATGGATCACTGGATAGTAGCCCGACATATTAAGGATTTGGACAATTGAGTAGAGGCCGGGTTATCCCTTTTCGACTAGAAATTTACTTAAAGTCAACTAAATTGTTGAAACAAATTGGCTCTTTAAAACTAGTAATACAAATACGGGCCTTTCCGCTAGACATATGAATTGTTTAGATCACTAGAAAGTAACCCTCCGACTTGAAATCCGACAAGTCACTGAAACAGGTATGATTTTTAGAATTAGCCACACGCATACAGTCTTAGTCAAATGGATCACTGGATAGTAGCCCGACATATTAAGGATTTGGACAATTGAGTAGAGGCCGGGTTATCCCTTTTCGACTAGAAATTTACTTAAAGTCGGCTAAGTCGTTGAAACAAATCGGCTTTTTAAAACTAGTCATACAAATACGGGCCTTTCCGCCAGACATATGAATGGTTTGGATCACTAGAAAGTAGCCCTCTGACTTGAAATCCGACAAGTAACTGAAATAGGTATGATTTTTAGAAGTAGCCACACGCATGTGGAACCAGTTGAATGGATCACTAGAAAGTATCCCTCCATGTTAATGATTTCAACAATTGAGTAGAGACCGGGCTACCCCTTTTCAACTTCAAATTTTCTTAGTCACCGGAAAGTAGTCCTCCCTGATAATGATTTGGACAATTGAGTAGAGGCCGGGTTACCACTTTTCGACTTGATATTTACTTAGCCTTGGGTAAGTCGTTGAAATAAATAAGATTTCTAGAACTCGCCACACACATACGGGGCTTCCCCCAGACATATGAATTGTTTGGATCACTAAAAAGTAGCCCTCTGACTTGAAATCATACGGGCGTTGTCGAATGGATCACAGGAGAGTAGCCCGCCATATTAAGGATTTGGATAGTTGACTAGAGGACGGGTTACCCCTTATCGACTTGAAATTCACTTAGCCAAATGCAAAATTTGGTCTTAAAAGTCGGCTACGTCGTTGAAACAAATTGGATTTTTAGAACTATTCATACAGGTACGGGACTTCCCCTCAGATATAAGAATGGTTTGGATCACTAAAAAGTAGCCCTCTGACATCAAATCGGACAAGTCATTCAAATAGGAATGATTTCAAGAATTAGTCACACACATACGGGCCAAGTCGAATGGATCACTGGAGAGTGGCCCGCCATATTAAAGATTTGGAAAATAGAATAGAGGTCGAGTTACCCCTTTTCGACTTGAAATTTACTTGGCCAAATGCAAAGTTTGGTCTTAAAAGTCGGACATGTCGTTGAATCAAATAGGATTCCCAGAACTATTCATACAAATATAGGCCTTCCCCCAGACATATGAATGGTTTGGATCACTAAAAAGTAGCCCTCTAATTTGAAATCGGACAAGTCAATGAAACATGTACGATTTTTAGAATTAGTTACACACATACAGTCTGAAATGGATCACTAGATAGTAGCGCGACATATTAAGGATTCAGACAATTGAGTATAGGCCGGGTTATCCCTTTTCGACTAGAAATTTACTTAGCCGAATGAAAATTTTGGTATTAAAAGTCGGTTAATTCATTGAAACAAATTGGATTTTTAGAACTAGTCATACACACACAGGCCTTTCCCCTAGTCATATGAATGGTCGGGATCACAAGAAAGTAGCCCACAGACTTGAAATCGGACAGGTTATTGAAACATGTATGATTTTTAAAATTAGTCACACATATACAAGCCTAGTCGAATGGATCATTAGAAAGTAGCCCGCTAAATTAAGGATTTGGACAATTGAGCAGAGGCCGAGTTACCCCGTTTCGACTTGAAATTTACTAAGCCAAATCAAAATTTCGGCTTCTTTTCGGCTTCAAATTTTCTTAGTCACTGGAAAGTAGTCCTCTATAATAATGATTTGGACAATTGAGTAGAGGTCGGGTAACCCCTTTTCGACTTGATATTTACTAAGCCGAATGCAAAGTTTGGTCTTAAAAATCGACTAAGTCGTTGAAACAAATAAGATTTCTAGAACTGGTCAACATACGATCCTTCCCCCTAGACATATGAATGCTTTGGATCACTAAAAAGTAGCCCTCTGACTTGAAATCAGACAAGTCATTGAAACAAGTATGATTTTAAGAATGAGTTACAAAGATATGGACTTTGTCGAATGGATCACTAGAGAGAAGCCAGCCATAATAAGGATTTTGACAATTGAGTAGAGGTCGAGTTACCCCTTATCGACTTGAAATTCACTTAGCCATATGCAAAATTTGTACTTAAAAGTCAGCTAAGTCGTTAAAACAAATAGGATTTTTGGAACTATTCATACAGATACGGGACTTCCCCTCAGACATAAGAATGGTTTGGATCACTAAAAAGAAGCCCTTTGACTTCAAATCGGACAAGTCATTCAAACAAGAATGATTTTAAGAATTAGTCACACACATACGAGCCTAGTCGAATGGAACACTGGAGAGCAGCTTGCCATATTAAAGATTTGGACAATAAAATAGAGATCGGGCAACCCCTTTTTGACTTGAAATTTACTTAGCCAAATGCAAAGTTTGGTCTTAAAAGTCGGCCATGTCATTGAATCAAATAGGATTTCTAGAACTATTCATACAGATATAGGCCTTCCCCCAGACATATGAATGGTTTGGATCACTAAAAAGTAGCCCGCTGACTTGAAATCGGACAAGTCATTGCAACATGTATGATTTTTAGAATTAGTCATACACATACAGTCCTAGTCGAATGGATCACTGGATAGTAGCCCGAAATATTAAGGATTTGGATAATTGAATAGAGGCCGGGTTATCCTTTTTTGACTTAGCCAAATGCAAAATTTGGTCTTAAAAGTCGGCTAAGTCGTAGAAACAAATTGGATTCTTAGAACTAGTCATACACATTCGGGCCTTTCCCCCAGTCATATAATTGGTTTGGCTCACTAGAAAGTAACCCTCTGACTTGAAATCGGACAAGTCATTGAAACATGTATGATTTTTAAAATTAGTCACACATATACGGGCCCAGTCGAATGGATCACTGGAAAGTAGCCCCCCGTTATGTTAAGGATTTGGACAATTGAGCAGAGGCCGGGTAACCCCTTTTCGACCTGTTATTTACTTAGCCAAATGCAAAGATTGGTCTTAAAAGTCGGCTAAGTCGTTGAAATAAATAAGATTTCTAGAACTGGTCAAATACATATGGACCTTCCCCCCAGACATAAGAATGGTTTGGATCACTAAAAAGAAGCCCTCTGAATTCCAATCGGACAAGTCAAAGAAACGGGAATGATTTCAAGAATTAGTCGCACACATACGGGCCTAGTCGAATGGATCACTAGAGAGTAGCACGCCATATTAAAGATTTGGACAATAGAATAGAGGTCGAGTTACCCCTTTTCGACTTGAAATTTACTTAGCCAAATGCAAAGTTTGGTCTTAAAAGTCGGCTATGTCGTTGAAACAAATTGGATTTTTAGAACTACTCATACACATAAGGGCCTTTCCACTAGACATAGGAATGGCTTGGATCACTAAAAAGTAGCCCTCTGACTTGAAATCGGACAAGTCATTGAAACAAGTATGATTTTTAGAATTAGCCATGTGCATACGGAACGAGTCGAATGGATCACTAGAAAGTAGCCCTCCATGTTAATGATTTCGACAATTGATTAGAGGCCGGCTACCACTTTTTGACTTCAAATTTTTTTAGTCACTGGAAAGTAGTATTCCATGATAATGATTTGGACAATTGAGTAGAGGCCGGGTTGCCCCTTTTCAACTTGATATTTACTTAGCCAAATGCAAGGTTTAGTTTTAAAAGTCGGCTAAGTTGTTGAAACAAATAAGATTTCTAGAAGTGGTCACACACATACGGGCCTTCCCCCCAGACATATGAATGGTTTTGATCACTAAAAAGTAGCCCTCTGACTTGAAATCGGACAAGTCATTGAAACAGGTAAGATTTTAAGAATTAGTTACAAACATACGGACTTCGTCGAATGGATCAATGGAGAGTAGCCCACCAAATTAAGGATTTGGACAATTGAGTAGAGCCCAGGTGATCCCATTTCGACCAGAAATTTACTTAGCCAAATGCAAAATTTGGACTTAAAAGTCTGCTAAGTCGTTGAAACAAATTGGATTTTTAGAACTAGTCATACACATACGGGCCTTTCCACCAGACCTATAAATGGTTTGGATCACTAGAAAGTAGCCCTCCGACTTGAAATCGGACAAGTCATTGAAACAGGTATGATTTTTAGAATTAGCCACATGCATACGGAACAAGTTGAATGGATCAATAGAAAGTAGCCCTCCATGTTAATGATTTTGACAATTGAGTAGAGGTTGGGTTACCGCTTTTCGACTTCAAATTTTCATAGTCACTGGAAAGTAGTCCTCTATGATAATGATTTGGACAATTGAGTAGAGGCCGGGTTACCCCATTTCGACTTGATATTTACTTAGCCAAATGCAACGTTTGGTTTAAAAAGTCGGCAAAGTTGTTGAAACAAATAAGATTTCTAGAACTGGACAAACACGTGCGGGCCCTCTGACTAAAAAGTAGCCCTCTAACTTGAAATCGAACAAGTCATCGAAACAGGTAAGATTTTAAGAATTAGTTACAAACATACGACCTTTGTCAAATGGATCGTTGGAGAGTATCCTGCCATATTAAGGATTTGGACAATTGAGTAGAGGTCGGGTTACCCATTATCGACTTGAAATTCACTTAGCCAAATGCAAATTTTGGTCTTAAAAGTTGGCTAAGTCATTGAAACAAATAGGATTTTTAGAACTATTCATACAGATATGGGCCTTCCCCTCAAAGATAAGAATGGTTTGGATCACAAAAAAGTAGCCCTCTGACTTCAAATCGGATAAGTCATTAAAACATGTATTATTCTTAGAATTTGTCACACACATAGTCTTAGTAGAATTCATCACTGGATAGTAGCCGACCATATTAAGAATTTGAACAATTGAGTAGAGGCCAGGTTATCCCTTTTCAATTAGCCCAAACGCCAAATTTGGTCTTAAAAGTCGGCAAAGTCGTTGAAACAAATTGGATTTTTAGAACTAGTGAGCCTTTCCACCAGACATATGAATGGTTTGGATCACTAAAAAGTAGCCCTCTGACTTGAAATCGGACAAGTCATAGAAAGAAGTATGATTTTAAGAATTAGTTACGAACATACGGACTTTGTCGAATGGATCACTGGAGAGTAGCCCACCACATTAAGGATTTGGACAATTGAGTAGAGGCCAGGTTACCCCTTATCAATTTGAAATTAACTTAGCCAAATGCAAAATTTGGTCCTAAAAGTCAGTTAAGTCGTTGAAACAAATAGAATTTTTAGAACTATTCATATAGATACGGGCCTTCCCCTCAAACATAGAATGGTTTGGATCACTAAAACCTAGCCCTCTAACTTCAAATTGGACAAGTCATTAAAATAGGAATGATTTTAAGAATTAGTCACACACATACGGGCCTAGTCGAATGGATCATTGCAAAGTAGGCCGACATATTAAAGATTTGGACAATAAAATAGAGGTTCGGTTACCCCTTTTCGACGTAAAATATACTTAGCAAAATGCAAAGTTTGGTCTTAAAATTCGGCCATGTCGTTTAATCAATTAGGATTTCTAGAACTATTCATACAGATATATTCCTTCCCCCAGACATATGAATGGTTTGGATCACTAAAAAGTGGCCCTCTAACTTGAAATCGGATAAGTCATTGGAACATGTATGATTTTTAGAATAAGTCACACACATACAGTCTTAGTCGAATGAATCACTGGATGGTAGCACGACATATTAAGGATTTGGACAATTGAATAGAGGCCGGTTTATCCCATTTCGACTAGAAATTTACTTAAAGACGGCTAAGTCGTTGAAACAAATTGGTTTTTTAGAACTATTCATACATATACAAGCCTTTCCGCCAGACAAATGAATGGTTTGGATCACTAGAAGGTAGCCCTCCGAGTTGAAATCCGACAAGTCATTGAAACAGGTATGATTTTTAGAATTAGCAACATGTATACGAAACTAGTCGAAAGGATCACTAGAAAGTATCTCTCCATGTTAATGATTTCGACAATTGAGTAGAGGCCGGGCTGCCCCTTTTCAACTTCAAATTTTCTTAGTCACCGGAAAGTAGTCCACCATGATAATGATTTGGACAATTGAGTAGAGGCCAGGTTACCCCTTTTCGACTTGATATTTACTTAGCCAAATGCAAAGATTGGCCTTAAAAGTCGGCCAATTCGTTGAAGTAAATAAGATTTCTAGAACTGGTCAAATACATACGAGCCTTCCCCCCAGACATAAGAATGGTTTGGATCGCTAAAAAGAAGCCCTCTGAATTCAATTCGGACAAGTCATTGAAACAGGAATGATTTCAAGAATTAGTCACACACATACGGGCCGAGTCGAATGGATCACTAGAGATTAGCACGCCATATTAAAGATTTGGACAATAGAACAGAGGTCGAGTTACCCCTTTTTGACTTGAAATTTACTTAGCCAAATGCAAAGTTTGGTCTTAAAAGTCGGTCATGAAGTTGAAACAAATTGGATTTTTAGAACTAGTCATACACGTAAGGGCCTTTCCACTAGACATATGAATTGTTTGGAACACTAAAAAGTAGCCCTCTGACTTGATATTGGACAAGTCATTGAAACGGGTATGATTTTTAGAATTAGCCACATGCATACGGAACCAGTCGAATGGATCACTAGAAAGTAGCCCTCCATGCTAATGATTTCGACAATTGATTAGAGGCCGGGCTACCGCTTTACGACTTCAAATTTTTTTAGTCACTAGAAAGTAGTCTTCCATGATGATGATTTGGTCAATTGAATAGAGGCCGGCTTACCCCTTTTCAACTTGATACTTAGCCATATGCAAAGTTTGGTTTTAAAAGTCGGCTAAGTTGTTGAAACAAATAAGATTTCTAGAACTGGTCACACACATACGGGCCTTCCCCCAAGATATATGAATGGTTTTGATCACTAAAAAGTAGCCCTCTGACTTAAAATCGGACAAGTCATTGAAACAGGAATGATTTTAAGAATTAGTTACAAACATACGGACTTTGTCGAATGGATCAATGGAGAGTAGCCCACCATATTAAGGATTTGAACAATTGAGTAGAGGGCGGGTTATCCCTTTTCAACCAAAAATTTACTTAGCCAGTTAAGTCGTTGAAACAAATTGGATTTTTTGAACTAATCATACACATACGGGCCTTTCCACCAGACCTATGAATGGTTTGGATCACTAGAAAGAAGCCCTCTGACATTAAATCGGACAAGTCATTGAAACAGGTATGATTTTTAAAATTAGCCACATGCATATGGAACCCCTTTTCGACTTGATATTTACTTATCAAATGCAAAGTTTGGTGTTAAAAGTCGGCAAAGTCGTTGAAACAAATAAGATTTCTAGAACTGGTCAAATACATACGGGCCTTCCCCCCAAACATATGAATGGTTTGGATCACTAAAAAGTAGCCCTCTGACTTGAAATCGGACAAGTCAGTGAAACAGGTATGATTTTAAGAATTAATTACAAACATATGGACTTTGTCGAATGGATCAATAGAGAGTAGCCTGCCATATTAAGGATTTGGACAATTGAGTAGAGGTCAGGTTACCCCTTATCGACTTGAAATTCACTTAGCCAAATGCAAAATTTGGTCTTAAAAGTCGGCTAAGTCGTTGAAACAAAAAGGATTTTTAGAACTATTCATACAGATACGACACTTCCCCTCAGACATAAGAATGGTTTGGATCACTAAAAAGAAGCCCTCTGACTTCAAATCAGATAAGTCATTCAAACAGGAATAATTTTAAGAATTCGTCACACACATATGCGCCTAGTCGAATGGATCACTGGATAGTAGCCCGCCATATTAAAGATTTGGACAATAGAATAGAGGTCGGGCAACCCCTTTTTGACTTGAAATTTACTTAGCCAAATGCAAAGTTTGGTCTTAAAAGTCACCCATGTCATTAAATCAAATAGGATTTCTAGAACTATTGATACAGATATAGGACTTCCCCCAGACATATGAATGGTTTGGATCACAAAAAAGTAGCCCTCTAACTTGAAATTGGACAAATCATTGAAACATGTATGATTTTTAGAATTAGTCACACACACAGTCTTAGTCGAATGGATAACTTGATAGTAGTCCGCCATATTAAGGATTTGGACAATTGAGTAGAGGTCGAGTTATCCTTTTCGACTAGATATTTACTTAGCCAAATGCAAAATTTGTTCTTAAAAGTCGGCTAAGTCGTTGAAACAAATTGGATTTTTACAACTAGTCATACACATGCGGGCCTTTCCCCCGGTCATATAATTGGTTTAGATCACTAGAAAGTAGCCCTCTGACTTGAAATCGGACATGTCATTGAAACATGTATGATTTTTAGAATTAGTCACACATATACGGGCCGAGTCGAATGGAATACTAGAAAGTAGCCCGTAATGTTAAGGATTTGGACAATTGGGCAGAGGCCGCGTTACCCCTTTTCGGTTTGGATCACTAAAAAGTAACCCTCTGACTTGACATCAGACAAGTCATTGAAAGATGCATGATTTTTAGAATTAGTCACAGACATACGGTCTTAGTCGAATGGATCACTGGATAGTAGCCCACCATATTAAGGATTTGAGCAATTGAGTAGAGGCCAGGTTATCCCTTTTCGACTAGAAATTTCCATTCCCCAGACATGAATGGTTTGGATCTCTAAAAAGTAACCCTCTGACTTGAAATCGGACAAGTCATTGAAATATGTATGATTTTTAGAATTAGTCACACATACAGTCTTAGTTGAACAGATCACTGGATAGTAGCCCGCCATATTAAGGATTTGAACAATTGAGTAGAGGCCGGGTTATCCCTTTTCAACTAGAAATTTATTTAGCCAAAGGCAAAATTTGGTCTTAAAAGTCGGCTAAGTCGTTGAAACAAATTGGATTTTTAGAACTAATCATACACATATGGGCCTTTCCACTAGACCTATGAATGGTTTGGATCACTAGAAAGTAGCCCTTCGACTTGATATCGGACAAGCCATTAAAATAGGTATGATTTTTAGAATTAGCCACATGCATACGGAACTAGTCGAATGGATCAGTAGAAAGTAGCCCTCCATGTTATTTCAACAATTGATTAGAGGCCGGGCTACCACTTTTCGACATCAATTTTTTTTAATCACTGGAAAGTAGTATTCCATGATAATGATTTGGACAATTGAGTAGAGGTCGGGTTAACCCTTTTTGACTTGATATTTACTTAGCCAAATGCAAACTTTGTTCTTAAAAGTTGGCTAGGTCGTTGAAACAAATAAGAATTCCCCCAGACATATGAATGGTTTGGATCACTAAAAAAGTAGCCCTCTGACTTGAAATCGGACAATTCATTGAAACATGTTCAATTTTAAGAATTATTTACAAACTTACGGGCAATGTTGAATGGATCATTGGAGAGTAGCCTGCCATATTAAGGATTTGGACAATTGAGTAGAGGATGGGTTAGCCCTTATCGACTTGAAATTCACTTAGCCAAATGCAAAATTTTCTCTAAAAAGTCATCTAAGTCATTGAAACAAATAGGATTTTTAGAACCAGTCATACAGATACGGGACTTCCCCTCAGACATAAGAATGGTTTCGATCACTAAAAAGTAGCCCTCTGACTTCAAATCGGACAAGTCATTCAAACAGAAATGATCTTAAGAATTAGTCACACACATACGGGCCTAGTCGAATAGACCACTGGAGAGTAGCCCGCCATATTAAAGAATTGGACAATAGAATATTGGTCAGGTTACCCCTTTTCGACTTCAAATTTACTTAGCCAAATGCAAAGTTTGATCTTAAAAGTCGGCTATGTCGTTGAATCAAATAGGATTTCTAGAAGTATTGATATAGATATAGGCCTTCCCCCAGACATATGAATGGTTTGGATCACTAAAAAGTAGCCCTCTGACTTGAATTCGGACAAATCATTGAAACATGTATGACTTTTAGAATTAGTCACACGCATACAGTCTTAGCCGAATGGATCACTGGATAGTAGCCCGCCATATTAAGGATTTAGACAATTGAGTAGAGGACGGGTTATCCCATATCGACTAGAAATTTACTTAGCCAAATGCAAAATTTGGTCCTAAAAGTGGGCTAAGTCGTTGAAACAAATTGGATTCGTAGAACTATTCATGCACATACGGGCCTTTCCCGCAGACATATAAATGGTTTGGAACACAAGAAAGTAGCCCTCTAACTTGAAATCGGTCAAGTCATTGAAACATGTATGAATTTTAGAATTAGTTACATACATACAATCTTAGTCGAATGGATCACCAGATAGTAGCCCGACATATTAAGGATTTGGACAATTGAGTAGAGGCCAGGTTATCCCTTCTGGACCAGAATTTTACTTAGCCAAATGCAAAATTTGGACTTAAAAGTCGGCAAAGTCGTTGAAACAATTTGGATTTTTGGAACTAGTCATACACATACGGGCCTTTCCCCCCGACATATGAATGGTTTGTATCATTAGAAAGTAGCCCTCTGACTTGAAATCGGACAAGTCATTGAAACATGTATGATTTTTAGAATTAGTCACACACATACAGTCTTAGTCGAATGGATTACTGGATAGTAGCCCAACATGTTAAGGATTTGGAGAATTAATAGAGGCCTGGTTATCCCTTTTCAACTAGAAATTTACTTAGCCAAATGATAAATTTGGTCTTAAAAGCCGGCTAAGTCGTTGAAACAAATTGGATTTTTAGAACTAGTCATACACATACAGGCCTTTCCCCTAGTCATATGAATGGTTTAGATCATAAGAAAGAAGCCCTCAGACTTGAAACCGGACAAGTCATTGAAACACGTATGATTTTTAGAATTAGCCACACACATACGGAACCAGTCCAATGATTCACTAGAAAGTAACCTTCCATATTAATGATTTTGACAATTGAGTAGAGGTCGGGCAACCCCTTTTCGACTTCCAATTTACTTAGTCACTAGAAAGTAGTCCTCTATGATAATGATTTGGACAATTAAGTAGAGGCTGGGTTACCCCTTTTCGACTTGATATTTACTTAGCCAAATGCAAAGTTTGGTCTTAAAAGTCGGCTAAGTCATTGAAACAAATAAGATTTCTAGAACTGGTGAAATACATACGGGCCTTTCCCCCAGACATATGAATGGTTTGGATCACTAAAAAGTAGCCCTCTAACTTGAAATCGAACAAGTCAGTGAAACAGGTACGATTTTAAGAATTACTTACAAACATGTTTGGTCTTAAAAGTCAGCTATGTCGTTGAAACAAATTGGATTTTTAGAACTACTCATATACATACGGGCCTTTCCACCAAACATATGAATGGTTTGGATCACTAGAAAGTAGCCCTCCGACTTGAAATCCAACAAGTCATTGAAACAGGTATGATTTTTAGAATTATCCACGCGCATACAGAACCAGTCGAATGGATCACTAGAAAGTAGCCCTCCATGTTAATGATTTCGACAATTGAGTAGAGGGAGGGCGGCCCCTTTTTGACTTCAAATTTTCTTCGTCACCGGAAAGTAGTCCTCCATGATAATAATTTGGACAATTGAGTAGAGGCTGGGTTACCCCTTTTCGACTTGATATTTACTTAGCCAAATGCAAAGTTTGGTCTTAAAAGTCGGCTAAGTCGTTGAAATAAATAAGATTTCTAGAACTCGTCACACACATACAGGCCTTCCCCCCAAACATATGAATGGTTTGGATAACTAAAAAGTAGCCCACTAACTTGAAATCGGACAAGTCAATGAAACATGTATGATTTTTAGAATTAGTCACAGACATACAATCTTAGTTGAATGGATCACTGGATAGTAGCCCTCCATATTAAGGATTTGAACAGTTGAGTAGAGGCCGGGGTATCCCTTTTCGACCTGAAATTTATTTAGCTAAAAGCAAAATTTGGTCTTAAAAGACGGCTAAGTCGTTGAAACAAATTGGATTTTTAGAACTACTCGTACACATATGGGCCTTTCCACCAGACCTATGAATGGTTTGGATCACTAGAAAGTAGCCCTCTGGCTTGATATTGGACAAGCCATTGAGACTGGTATGATTTTTAGAATTAGCCACATGCATACGGAACCAATCGAATGGATCACAAGAAAGTAGCCCTCCATGTTAAAGAATTCGACAATTGATTACAGGACGGGCTACCACTTTTCGACGTGAAATTTTTTTGTCACTAGAAAGTAGTCCTCAATGATAATGATTTGGGCAATTGAGTAGAGGCCGGGTTAACCCTTTTCGACTTAATATTTACATGGCCAAATACAAAGTTTCGTCTTAAAAGTTAGCTAAGTCGTTGAAACAAATAAGAATTCTACCACTAGTCGCACACATACGGGCCTTCCCCCCAGACATATGAATGGTTTGGAACACTAAAAAGTAGCCCTCTGACTTGTAATCGGACAAGTCATTGAAACAGGTACGATTTTAAGAATTATTTACAAACATACAGGCTATGTCTAATGGATCACTGGAGAGTAGCCCGCCATATTAAGGATTTGGACAATTGAGTAGAGGATAGGTTACCCCTTATCGACTTGAAATTCAATTAGCCAAATGTAAAATTTGGCTTTAAAAGTCGGCTAAGTCGTTGAAACAAATAGGATTTTTAGAACCATTCATACAGATACAGGCCTTCCCCTCAGACATAAGAATGGTTTCGATCACTAAAAAGTAGCCCTCTGACTTCAAATCGGACAAGTCATTCAAACAGAAATGATTTTAATAATTAGTCACACACATACGGGCCTAGTCGAATCGATCACTGGAGGGTAGCCCGCCATATTAAAGATTTGGACAATAAAATAGAGGTTGGGTTACCCCTTTTCTACTTCAAATTTACCGAGCCAAATGCAAAGTTTGATCTAAAAAGTCGGCAATGTCATTGAATCAAATAGGATTTCTAGAACTATTGATACAGATATAGGCCTTCCCCCAGACTTATGAATGGTTTGGATCACTAAAAAGTAGCCCTCTGACTTGAAATCGGACAAATCATTGAAACATGTATGATTTTTATAATTAGTCACACACATACAGTCTTTGTCGAATGGATTACTTGATAGTAGCCTGCCATATTAAGGATTTGGACAATTGAGTAGAGCCCGAGTTATCCCTTTTCGACTAGAAATTTCCTTAGCCGAATGCAAAATTTCGTCTTAAAAGTAGGCCAAGTCGTTGAAACAAATTGGATTCTTAGAACTAGTAATACACATACGGGCCTTTCCCGCAAACATATAAACGGTTTGGATCGCAAGAAAATAACCCCCTAGCTTGAAATCGGTCAAGTCATTGAAACATGTATGAATTTTAGAATTAGTCACACACATACAGTCTTTGTCAAATGGATCACCTGATAGTAGCCCAACATATTAAGGATTTGGACAATTGAGTAGAGGCCAGGTTATCCCTTTTCGACCAGAATTTTACTTAGCTAAATGCAAAATTTGGACTTAAAAGTTAGAAAAGTCGTTGAAACAAATTGGATTTTTAGAACTAGTCATACACATACGGGCCTTTCCCCCAGACATATGAATGGTTTGGATCATTAGAAAGTAGCCCTCTGACTTGAAATCGGACAAGTCATTGAAACATGTATGATTTTTAGAATTAGTCACACACATACAGTCTTAGTCGAATGGATCACTAGATAGTAGCCCGACATATTAAGGATTTGGAGAATTAATAGAGGCCGGGTTATCCCTTTTCGACTAGAAATTTACCTAAGCCAAATGCTAAATTTGGTCTTAAAAGTCGGCTACATCGTTGAAACAAATTGGATTTTTAGAACTAGTCATACACATACAGGCCTTTCCCCCAGTCAAATGAAAGGCTTGGATCACAAGAAAGAAGCCCTCAGACTTGAATTCGGACAAGTCATTGAAACACGTATGATTTTTAGAATTAGCCACACACATAAGGAACCAGTCCAATGATTCACTAGAAAGTAGCCCTCCATGTTAATGATTTCGACAATTGGGTAGAGGCCAGGCTACACCTTTTCGACTTCCAATTTTCTTAGTCACTGGAAAGTAGTCCTCTGTGATAATGATTTGGACAATTGAGTAGAGGCCGGGTTACCCTTTTCAACTTGATATTTACATAGCCAAATGCAAAGTTTGGTCTTAAAAGTCGACTAAGTCGTTGAAACAAATAAGATTTCTAGAACTGGTCAAATACATATGGGCCTTCCCCCCAGACATATGAATGGTTTGGATCACTAAAAAGTAGCCCTCTGACTTGAAATCGGACAAGTCAGTGAAACAGGTATGATTTTAAGAATTAGTTACAAACATATGGACTTTGTCGAATAGATCAATAGAGAATATCCCGCCATATTAAGGATTTGGACAATTGAGTAGAGGACGGGTTATCCCTTATCGACTAGAAATTCACTTAGCCAAATGCAAAATTTGTTCTTAAAAGTCGGCTAAGTTGTTGAAACAATTTGGACTTTTACACCTAGTCATACACATGCGGGCCTTTCCCGTGGTCATATAATTGGTTTGGATCACTAGAAAGTAGCCCTCTGACTTGAAATCGAACAAGTCATTGAAACATGTATGATTTTTAGAATTAATCACACATACGGTCTTAGTCGAATGGATCACTGGATAGTAGCCCGACATATTAAGGATTTGGAGAATTAATAGAGGCCGGGTTATCCCTTTTCGACTAGAAATTTACTTAGCCAAATGCTAAATTTGGTCTTAAAAGTCAGCTAAATCGTTGAAACAAATTGGATTTTTAGAACTAGTCATACACATACAGGCCATTCCCCCAGTTAGATGAATGGCTTGGATCACAAGAAAGAAGCCCTCAGACTTGAAACCGGGCAAGTCATTGAAACAAGTATGATTTTTAGAATTAGCCACACACATACGGAACCAGTCCAATGATTCACTAGAAAGTAGCCCTCCATGTTAATGATTACGACAATTGAGTAGAGGCCGGGCTACACCTTTTCGACTTCCAATTTTCTTAGTCACTGGAAAGTAGTCCTCTATGATAATGATTTGGACAATTGAGTAGAGGCCGGGTTACCCCTTTTCGACTTGATATTTACTGAGCCAAATGCAAAGTTTGGTCTTAAAAGTCGGCTAAGTCGTTGAAACAAATAAGATCTCTAGAACTGGTCAAATACATACGGGCCTTCCCCCAAACATGAATGGTTTAGATCACTAAAAAGTAGCCCTCTGACTTGAAATCGGACAAGTCAGTAAAACAGGAATGATTTTAAGAATTAGTTACAAACATATGGACTTTGTCGAATGGATCAATAGAGAGTAGCCCGCCATATTAAGGATTTGGACAATTGAGTAGAGGCCGGGTTATCCCTTATTGACTAGAAATTCACTTAGCCAAATACTAAATTTGGTCTTAAAAGTCGGTTAAGTCGTTGAAACAAATAGGATTTTTAGAACTATTCATACAGATACGGGACTTCCCCTCAGACATAAGAATGGTTTGGATCACTAAAAAGAAGTCCTCCGAATTCAAATCGGACAAGTCAATCAAACAGGAAGATTTAAAGAATTAGGCACACACATAGAAAGTAGCCCTCCATGTTAAAGAATTCGACAATTGATTAGAGGCCGGGCTACCACTTTTCGACTTGAAATTTTTTTGTCACTGGAAAGTAGTCCTCCATGATAATGATTTGAACAATTGAGTAGAGGCCGGGTTAACCCTTTTTGACTTGATATTTACTTGGCTAAATGCAAAGTTTGGTCTTAAAAGTAGGCTAAGTCGTTGAAACAAATAAGAATTCTACAACTAGTCGCACACAAACGGGCCTTCCCCCTAGACATATGAATTGTTTGGATCACTAAAAAGTAGCCCTCTGACTTGAAATCGGACAAGTCATTGAAACAAGTACGATAAGAATTATTTACAAATATACGGGCTATGTCGAATGGATCACTAGAGAGTAGCCCGCCATATTAAGGATTTGGACAATTGAGTAGAGGACAGGTTACCCCTTATCAACTTGAAATTCAATTAGCCAAATGTAAAATTTGGTCTTAAAAGTCGGCTAAGTCGTTGAAACAAATAAGATTTTTAGAACCATTCCTACGGATACGGGCCTTCCCCTCAGACATAAGAATGGTTTCGATCACTAAAAAGTAGCCCTCTAACTTCAAATCGGACAATTCATTCAAACAGAAATGATTTTAATAATTAGTCACATACGGGCCTAGTCGAATCGATCACTGGAGGGTAGCCCGCCATATTAAAGATTTGAACAATAGAATAGAGGTTGGGTTACCCCTTTTCTACTTCAAATTTACTTAGCCAAATGCAAAGTTTGATCTTAAAAGTCGGCGATGTTGTTGAATCAAATAGGATTTCTAGAACTATTGATACAGATATAGGCCTTCCCCCAGACATATGAATGGTTTGGATCACTAAAAAGTAGCCCTCTGACTTGAAATCGGACAAATCATTGAAACATGTATGATTTTTAGAATTAGTCACACACATACAGTCTTAGTCGAATGGATCACTTGATAGTAGCCTGCCATATTAAGGATTTGGACAATTGAGTAGAGACTGGGTTATCCCTTTTCAACTAGAAATTTCCTTAGCCAAATGAAAAATTTGGTCTTAAAAGTCGGCTAAGTCGTTGAAACAAATTGGATTCTTAGAACTAGTAATATACATACAGGCCTTTCCCGCAGACTTATAAATGGTTTGGATCACAAGACAATAACCCTCTAACTTGAAATCGGTCAAGTCATTGAAACATGTATGAATTTTAGAATTAGTTACACACATACAGTCTTACTCGAATGGATCACCGGATAGTAGCCCGACATATTAAGCATTTCGACAATTGAGTAGAGACCAGGTTATCCCTTTTCGACTAGAAATTTACTTAGCCAAATGCAAAATTTGGACTTAAAAGTCGGCAAAGTCGTCAAAACAAATTGGATTTTTAGAACTAGTCATACACATACGGGCATTTCCCCCAGACATATGAATGGTTTGGATCACTAGAAAGTAGCCCTCTGACTTGAAATTGGACAAGTCATTGAAACATGTATGATTTTTAGAATTAGTGACACATACAGCATTAGTCGAATGGATCACTGGATAGTAGCCTGACATATTATGGATTTGGAGAATTAATAGAGGCCGGATTATCCCTTTTCGACTAGAAATTTACCTAGCCAAATGCTAAATTTGGTCTTAAAAGTCGGCTAAGTCGTTGAAACAAATTGGATTTTTAGAACTAGTCATACACATACAAGCCTTTCCCCCAGTCATATGAATGGTTTGGATCACAAGAAAGAAGCCCTCAGACTAGAAACTAGACAAGTCATCGAAACACGTATGATTTTAAGAATTAGCCACACACATACGGAACCAGTCCAATGATTCACTAGAAAGTAGCCCTCCATGTTAATGATTTCGACAATTGAGTAGAGGCCGGGCTACCCCTTTTCGAATTCCAATTTTCTTAGTCACTGGAAAGTAGTCCTCTATGACAATGATTTGGACAATTGAGTAGAGGCCGGGTTACCCCTTTTCGACTTGATATTTACTTAGCCAAATGCAAAGTTTGGTCTTAAAAGTCGGCTAAGTAGTTGAAACAAATATGATTTCTAGAACTGGTCAAATACATACGAGCCTTCCCCCCAGACATATGAATGGTTTGGATCACTAAAAAGTAGCCCTCTGACTTGAAATCCGACAAGTCAATGAAACGGGTATGATTTTAAGAATTAGTAACAATCATATGGACTTTGTCGAATGGATCAATGGAGAGTAGCCCGCCATATTAAGGATTTGGACAATTGAGTAGAGGCCGGGTTATCCCTTATCGACTAGAAATTCACTTAGCCAAATGCTAAATTTGGTCTTAAAAGTCAGCTAAGTTGTTGAAACAAATAGGATTTTTAGAACTATTTGTACAGATACGGGACTTCCCCTCAGACATAAGAATTGTTTTGATCACTAAAAAGAAGCCCTCTAAATTCAAATCGGACAAGTCAATCAAACAGGAATGATTTCAAGAATTAGGCACACACATATGGGCCTAGTCGCATGGATCACTGGAGAGTAGCACGCCATATTATAAGTTTTGGACAATAGAATAGAGGTCGGATTACCCCTTTTCGACTTGAAATTTACTTAGCCAAATGCAATGTTTGGTCTTAAAAGTCGGCTATGTCGTTGAAACAAATTGGATTTTTAGAACTACTCATGCACATACGGGCCTTTCCACCAGACATATGAATGGTTTGGATCACTAGAAAGTAGCCCTACGACTTGAAATTCGACAAGTCATTGAAACAGGTATGATTCTTAGAATTATCTACGTGCATACGGAACTAGTCGAATGGATCAATAGAAAGTAGCCCTCCATGTTAATGATTTCGACAATTGAGTAGAGGTAGGGCTGCTCCTTTTCGACTTCAAATTTTCTTCGTCACCGGAAAGTAATCCTCCATCATAATGATTTGGACAATTGAGTAGAGGCTGGATTACCCCTTTTCGACTTGATATTTACTTAGCCAAATGCAAAGTTGGGTCTTAAAAGTTGGCTAAGTCGTTGAAATAAATAAGATTTCTAGAACTCGTCACACACATACGTGCCTTGCCCCAGACATATGAATGGTTTGGATCACTAAAAAGTAGCCCACTAACTTGAAATCGGACAAGTCATTGAAACATGTATGATTTTTAGAATTAGTCACAGACATATAGTCTTAGTTGAATGGATCACTGGATAGTAGCCCTCCATATTAAGGATTTGAACAATTGAGTAGAGGCCGGGTTATCCCTTTTCGACTTGAAATTTATTTAACCAAAAGCAAAATTTGGTCTTAAAAGACGGCCAAGTCATTGAAACAAAATGGATTTTTAGAACTAGTCGTACCTATCTGGGCCTTTCCACCAAACCTATGAATGATTTGGATCACTAGAAAGTAGCCCTCCGACTTAATATCGGACAAGCCATTAAGACAGGTATGATTTTTAGAATTAGCCACATGCATACGGAACCAGTCGAATGGATCACTAGAAAGTAGCCCTCCATGTTAAAGAATTCGACAATTGATTAGAGGCCGGGCTACCACTTTTTGACTTGAAATTTTTTTGTCACTGGAAAGTAATCCTCCATGATAATGATTTGGCCAAATGCAAAGTTTGGTCTTAAAAGTTGGCTAAGTCGTTGAAACAAATAAGAATTCTACAACTAGCCGCACACATACGGGCGTTCCCCCCAGACATATGAATGATTTGGATAACTAAAAAGTAGCCCTCTGACTTGAGATCGGACAAGTCATTGAAACAGATACGATTTTAAGAATTATTTACAAACATACGAGCTATGTCGAATGGATCACTGGAGAGTAGCCCGCCATATTAAGGATTTGGACAATTGAGTAGAGGACAGGTTACCCCTAATCAACTTGAAATTCAATTAGCCAAATGTAAAATTTGATCTTAAAAGTCGGCTAAGTCGTTCAAACAAATAGGATTTTGAGAACCATTCAAACAGATACAGTCCTTCCCCTCAGACATAAGAATGGTTTCGATCACTAAAAAGTACCCCTCTAACTTCAAATCGGACAAGTCATTCAAACAACAATGATTTTAAGAATTAGTCACGCACATACGGTCCTAGTCGAATCGATCACTGGAGAGTAGCCCGCCATATTAAAGATTTGGACAATAGAATAGAGGTTGGGTTACCCCTTTTCTACTTCAAATTTACTTACCCAAATGCAAAGTTTGATCTTAAAAGTCGGCGATGTTGTTGAATCAAATAGGATTTCTAGAACTCTTGATATAGTCGTTGAAACAAATTGGATTTTTTAGAACTAGTCATACACATACGGGCCTTTCCCGCAAACATATAAATGGTTTGGATCACAAGAAAATAGCCCTCACACTTGAAATCGATCAAGTCATTGAAACATGTATGAATTTTAGAATTAGATACACACATACAGTCTTAGTCGAATGGATCACCGGATAGTAGCCCGACATATTAAGGATTTGGACAATTGAGTAGAGGCCAAGTTATCCCTTTTCAACCAGAAATTTACTTAGCCAAATGCAAAATTTGGACTTAAAAGTCGGCAATGTCATTGAAACAAATTGGATTTTTAGAACTAGTCATACACATACCGGCCTTTCCCCCAGACATATGAATGGTTTGGATCACTAGAAAGTAGCCCTCTGACTTGAAATCGGACAAGTCATTGAAACATGTATGATTTTTAGAATTAGTCACACACATACAGTCTTAGTCGAATGGATCACTGAATAGTAGCCCGACATATTAAGGATTTGGAGAATTAAGTAGAGGCCAGGTTATCCCTTTTCGACTAGAAATTTACTTAGCCAAATGCAAAATTTGGTCTTAAAAGTCGGCTAAGTCGTTGAAACAAATATGTTTTTTCAAACTATTCATATAGATATGGGCCTTCCCACAGACATAAGAATGGTTTGGATCACTAAAAGGTAACCCTCTAACTTCAAATCAGACAAGTCGTTCACACACATACGAGCCTAGTCGAATGGATCACTAGAGAGTAGCCCCCCATATTAAAGATTTGGACAATAGAATACAGGTCGGGTTACCCCTTTTTCAACTTGAAATCTACTTATCCAAATGCAAAGTTTGGTATCAAAAGTCAGCCATGTCGTTGAATGAAATAGGATTTCTAAAACTATTCATACAGATATAGGCCTTCCCCTAGACATATAAATGGTTTGGATCACTAAAAACTAGCCCTCTGACTTGAAATCGGACAAGTCATTGAAACATATATGATTTTTAGAATTAGCCACACACTTACAGTCTTAGTCGAATGGATCACTGGATAGTAGCCCGACATATTAAGGATTTGGACAATTAAGTAGAGGTCGGGTTTTCCCTTTTCGAATAGAAATTTACTTAGCCAAATGTAAAATTTGGACTTAAAAGTTGGCCAAGTCGTTGAAAAAATTGGATTCTTATACCTAGTAATACACATACGGGCCTTTCCCCCAGTCATATGAAAGGTTTAGATCACAAGAAAGTATCCCTCGGACTTCAAATCGGACAAGTCATTGAAACATATATGATTTTTAGATTTAGTAACACGTATACGGGCCTAGTCGTATGGATCACTGGAAAGTAGCCTGCTATATTAAGGATTTGGACAATTGAGCAGAGGTCGATTTACCCCTTTTTGACTTGAAATTTACTTAGCCAAATGCAAAATTTGGTCTTAAGAGTCGGCTAAGTCGTTAAATCAAATAGGATTTCTATAACTATTCATACAGATATAGGCCTTTCCCCAGACATATGAATGGTTTGGATCACAAAAAAGCAACCTTTTGACTTGAAATGGGACAAGTCATCGAAACATGTATGATTTTTAGAATTAGTCACACACATACGGTCTTAGTCGAATGCATCACTGAATAGTATCCATCTATATTAAGGATTTGAGCAATTGAGTAGAGGCCGGGTTACTCATTTTCGACATGATATTTACTTAGTCAAATGCAAAGTTTGGTCTTAAAAGTCAGCTAAGTCGTTGAAATAAATAAGATTTCCAGAACTATTCACACACATATGGGCCTTCCCCCCAGACATATGAATGATTTTGCATCACTAAAAAGTAGCCCTCTAACTTGAAATCGGACAAGTCATTGAAACAGGTATGAATATAAGAATTAGTTACAAACATACGGGCTTTGTAGAATGGATCACTGGAGAGTAGCCCGCCAAATTAAGAATTTTAACAACTGAGTAGAGGCCAGGTTACCCATTATCGACTTGAAATTCACTTAGCCAAATGCAAAATTTGGTCTAAAAAGTCGGCTAAGTCGTTGAAACAAATATGATTTTTCTAACTATTCATACAGATACGGGCTTTCCCCGCAGACATAAGAATGGTTTGGATCATTAAAAAGTAGCCCTCTAACTTCAAATCCGACAAGTCATTCAAATAGGAATGATTTTAAGAATTACTCACACACATACGGGCCTAGTTGAATGGATCACTTGAGAGTAGCCCGCCATATTAAAGATTTGGACAATAGAATAGAGGTCGGGTTACCCCTTTTCGACTTGAAATTTACTTAGCCAAATGCAAAGTTTGGTCATAAAAGTAGACCATGTTGTTGAATCAAATAGGATTTCTAGAACTATTCATACATATACGGGCCTTCCCCTCAGACATAAGAATTGTTCGGATCACTAAAAGGCCACCATCTGACTTCAAATCAGACAAGTTATTCAAACAGGAATGATTTTAAGAATTAGTCACACACATACGGGCCTAGTCGAATGGATCACTGGAGAGTAGCCCGCCGTAATAAAGATTTGGACAATAGAATAGAGGTCAGGTTACCCCTTTTCAACTTGAAATTTACATAGCCAAATGCAAAGTTTGGTCCTAAAAGTTTGCCATGTCGTTGAATCAAATAGGATTTCTAGAACTTTTCACACAGATATAGACCTTCCCCCAGACCTATGAATGGTTTAGATCACTAAAAAGTAGCCCTATGACTTGAAATCGGACAAGTAATTGAAACATATATAATTTTTAGAATTAGTCACACACATACAGTCTTAGTCGAATGGATCATTGGATAGTAGCCCGCCATATTAAGGATTTGAGCAATTGAGTAGATGCAGGGTTATCCCTTTTCGACAAGAAATTTATTTAGCCAAATGCAAAATTTGGTCCTAAAAGTTGGCTAAGTTGTTGAAACAAATTGGATTTTTAGAACTAGTCATACACAGACGGACCGTTCCACCAGACATATGAAAGGTTAGGATCACTAGAAAGTAGCCCTCTGACTTGAAACCGGACATGTCATTGAAACAGGTATGATTTTTAGAATTAGCCACACGCATACGGAACCAGTCGAATAGATCGCTAGAAAGTAGCCCTCCATGTAATTGATTTCGACAATTAAGTAGAGGCCGGGCTACCCTTTTTCAACTTCAAATTTCCTTAGTCACTGAAAAGTATTCCTCTATGATAATGATTTGAACAATTGAGTAGAGGTCGGGTTACCCCTTTTCAACTTGATATTTACTTAGCTAAAGGCAAAGTTTGCTCTTAAAAGTCGGACAATTCATTGAAACAAATATGATTTATAGAACTGGCCACACACATATGGGCCGTCCAGCCAAACTTATGAATGGTTTGGATTAATAAAAAGTAGCCCCCTGACTTGAAATCGGACAAGTCATTGAAATAGATATGATTTTAAGAATTAGTTACAAACATACGGACTTTCTCGAACGGATCACTGGAGAGTAGCCCGCTATATTAAGGATTTGGACAATTGAGTAGAGGCCGGGTTACCCATTATCGACATGAAATTCACTTAGCAAAATGAAAATTTTGGTCTTAAAATTCGGCTAAGTTGTTGAAACAAAGAGGATTTTTAGAACTATTCATACAGATCCATGCCTTCCTCGCAGACATAAGAATGGTTTGTATCACTAAAAATAAGCCCTCTAACTTCAAATCGGACAAGTCATTCAAACAGGAGTGACTTTGAGAATTAGTCACACACATACGGGCCTAATCGAATGGATCAATGGAGAGTAGCCCGCCATATTAAAGATTTGAACAATAGAATAGAGGTCAGGTTATCCCTTTTCGACTTGAAATTTACTTAGCCAAATGCAAAGTTTGGTCTCAAAAGTCGACTATGTCAGTGAAACAAATAGGATTTTTAGAGCTAGTCATACTCATACGGGCCTTTCCACCAGACATATAAATGGTTTGGATCACTAGAAAGTAGCCCTCCTACTTGAAATTGGACAAGTCATTGAAATAGGTATGATTTTTAGAATTAGCCACACACATACGGAACCAGTCGAATGGATCACTAAAAAGTAGCCCTCCATGTTAATGATTTCGACAATTGAGTAGAGGCCGGGCTACCCCTTTTCGACTTCAAATTTTCTTAGTCACTTGAAAGTAGTCCTCCATGATAATGATTAGGTCAATTGAGTAGAGGCCAGGTTACCCCTTTTTGACTTGATATTTACTTAGCCAAATGCAAAGTTTGGTATTAAAAGTTGGCTAAGTCGTTGAAATAAATAAGATTTCTATAACCAGTCACACACATATGGGCCTTCCCCCCAGACATAAGAATGATTTTGGATCACTAAAAAGTAGCCATCTGACTTGAAATCGGACAAGTCATTGAAACAGGTATGATTATAAGAATTAGTTACAAACCTACGGGCTTTGTAGAACGGATCACTGGAGGGTAGCCCACCAAATTAAGGATTTTGACAATTGAGTAGAGGCCGAGTTACCCCTTATCGATTTGAAATTCACTTAGCCATATGCAAAATTTGGTCTTAAAAGTCGGCTAAGTCGTTGAAACAAATATGATTTTTCGAACTATTCATACAGATACGGGCCTTCCCCGCAAACATAAGTATGGTTTGCATCACTAAAAGGTAGCCCACAAACTTCAAATCGGACAAGTCATTCAAACAGGAATGATTTTAAGAATTAGTCACACACATACGGGCCTAGTCGAATGGATCACTTGAGAGTAGCCCGCCATATTAAAGAATTGGACAATAGAATAGAGGTCGGGTAACCCCTTTTCGATTTGAAATTTACTAAGCCAAATGCAAAGTTTGGTCTTAAAAGTAGGCCATGTCGTTGATTCAAATAGGATTTCTAGAACTATTCATACAGATACGGGTCTTCCCCTCAGACATAAGAATTGTTTTGATCACTAAAAGGTAGCCCTCTGACTTCAAATCGGATAAGTCATTCAAACAGGAATGATTTTAAGAATTAGTCACACACATACGAGCCTAGTCAAATGGATCACTGGAGAGTAGCCCGCCATATCAAAGATTTGGACAATAGAATAGAGGTCGGGTTACCCCTTTTCGACTTGAAATTTACTTAGCCAAATGCAAAGTTTGATCTTAAAAGTCGGCCATGTCATTGAATCAAATAGGATTTCTAGAACTATTCATACAGATATAGGCCTTCCCCCAGACCTATGAATGGTTTGGATTAGTAAAAAGTAGCCCTAGGACTCGAAATCGGACAAGTCATTGAAACATCTATGATTTTTAGAATTAGTCACACACATACAGTCTTAGTCGAATGGATCATTGGATAGTAGCCCACCATATTACGGATTTAAGCAATTGACTAGAGGCCAGGTTATCCCTTTTCAACAAGAAATTTATTTAGCCAAATGCAAAATTTGGTCTTAAAAGTCGGCCAAGTCATTGAAACAAATTGGATTTTTAGAACTAGTCATACACATACGGGCCTTTCCACCAGACATTTGAAAGGTAAGGATCACTAGAAAGTAGCCATCTGACTTGAAATCGAACATGTCATTGAAACAGGTATGATTTTTAGAATTAGCCACATGCATACGGAACCAGTCGAATGGATCACTAGAAAGTAGCCCTCCATGTTAATTGATTTCGACAATTGAGTAGATGCCAGGCTACCCCTTTTCGACTTCAAATTTTCTTAGTCACAAGAAAGTAATCCTCCATCATAATGATTTGGACAATTGAGTAGAGGACGAGTTACCCCTTTTCGACTTGATATTTACATAGCGAAATGCAAAGTTTGGTCTTAAACGTCAGCTAAGTCGTTGAAATAAATAAGACTTCTAGAACTAGTCACACACATATGGGCCTTCCCCCCAGACATATGAATGATTTAGATCACTAAAAAGTAGCCCGCTTACTTGAAATTGGACAAGTCATTGAAATAGGTATGATTATAGGAATTAGTTACAAACATACGGACTTTGTCGAATGGATCACTGGAGAGTAGCCCGCCATATTATCATATTAAGGATTTGGATTGAGTAGAGGCCGGGTTACCCCTTATCGACTTGAAACTTACTTAGCCAAATGCAAAATTTGGTCTTAAAAGTCGGCTAAGTCATTGAAACAAATAAGATTTCTAGAACTGGTCACACACATATAGGCCTTCCCCTCAAACATATGAATGGTTTGGATCACTAAAAAGTAGCCCTCTACCTACAAAATTGGACAAGTCATTGAAACAGGTATGATTTTAAGAACTAGTTACAAACATAAGAACTTTTTTGAATGAATCACTAGAGAGTAGACCGCCATATTAAGGATTTGGACAATTGAGTAGAGGGTGGGTTACCCGTTATCGACTTGAAATTCACTTAGCCAAATGCTAAATTTCGTCTTTAAAGTTGGTTATGTCGTCGAAACAAATAGGCTTTTTAGAACTATTCATACAGATATGGTCCTTCCCCTCAGACATAAGAATGCTTTGGAACACAAATAGGTAGCCCTCTGACTTCCAATCGGACAAGTCATTCAAACAGGAATGATTTTAAGAATTAGTCATACACAATCGGGCCCAGTCGAATGGATCACTGGAGAGTAGCCAGCCATCATAAAGATTTGGACAATAGAATACAGGTCGAGTTACCCCTTTTCGACTTGAAATTTACTTATCCAAATGCAAAGTTTGGTCTCAAAAGTCAGCCATGTCGTTGAATCAAATAGGATTTCTAAAACTATTCATACAAGTATAGGCCTTCCCCCAGACATTAAATGGTTTGGATGACTAAAAAGTAGCCGTCTGACTTGAAATCGGACAAGTCATTGAAACATGTATGACTTTTAGAATTAGCCACACACATACAGTCTTAGTCGAATGGATTACTGGATAGTAGCCCGACATATTAAGGATTTGGACAGTTGAGTAGTGGTCGGGTTATCCCTTTTCGACTAGAAATATACTTAGCCAAATGCAAAATTTGGTCTTAAAAGTCGGCCAAGTCGTTGAAACAAATTTGATTCTTATAACTAGTAATACACATACGGGCCTTTCCCCTAGTCATATGAATGGTTTAGATCACAAGAAAGTATCCCTCTAACTTGAAATCGGACAAGTCATTGAAACATGTATGATTTTTAGAATTAATAACACATATACGGGCCTAGTCGAATGTATCACTGGAAAGTAGCCAGCTATATAAAGAATTTAGACAATTGAGCAGAGGCCGGTTTACCACTTTTCGAGTTGAAATTTACTTAGCCAAATGCAAAATTTGGTCTTAAGAGTCGGCTAAGTCGTTAAATCAAATAGGATTTCTAGAACTATTCATATAGATATAGGCCTTTCCCCAGACATATGAATGGTTTGGATCACTGACTTGAAATCAGACAAGTCATCGAAACATGTATGATTTTTAGAATTAGTCACACACACACATACAGTCTTAGTCGAATGTATCATTGGATAGTAGCCCGCCATATTAACAATTTGAGCAATTGAGTAGAGGCTGGGTTACCCTTTTTCGACTTGATATTTACTTAGCCAAATGCAAAGTTTGGTCTTAAAAGTCGGCTAAGTCGTTGAAACAAATAAGATTACTAGAACTAGTCACACACATATGGGCCTTCCCCCATGACATATGAATGATTTTGGATCGCTAAAAAGTAGCCCTATGACTTAAAATCGGACAAGTCATTCAAACGGGAATGATTTTAAGAATTTGTCACACACATACGGGACTAGTCGAATGGATCACTGGAGAGTAGCCCACCATATTAAAGATTTAGATAATAGAATAGAAGTCGGGCTACCCCTTTTCGACTTGAAATTTACTTAAACTACTCATACAGATAAGGGCTTTCCCCTCAGATATAAGAATGGTTTGGATCACTAAAAGGTAGTCCTCTAACTTCAAATTGGACAGGTCATTCAAACAAGAATGATTTTAAGAATTAGTTACAAACGTACGGACTTTGTCGAATGGATCAATGGTGAGTAGCCCGCCAGACAATTGAGTAGAGGCCGGGTTATCCCTTTTCGACAAGAAATTTACTTAGCCAAGTGCAAAATTTGGACTTAAAAGTCGGCTAAGTCGTTGAAACAAATTGGATTTTTAGAACTAGTCATACACATACGGGCCTTTCCACCAGACCTATGAATGGTTTGGATAACTAGAAAGTAGCCCTCCGACTTGAAATCAGACAAGTCATTGAAACAGGTATGATTCTTAGAATTAGCCACACGCATACGGAGCCAGAAGAATTGATCAATAGAAAGTAGCCCTCCATGTTAATGATTTCGACAATTGAGTAGAGGCCGGGCAACCCCTTTTCGACTTCAAATTTTCTTAATCATTGGAAAGTAGTCCTCTATGATAATGATTTGGACAATTGAGTAGAGGTCGGGTTACCCCTTTTCAACTAGAAATTTACTCAGCCAAATGCAAAGTTTGGTCTTAAAAGTCGGACATGTCATTGAATCAAATAGGATTTCTAGAACTATTCATACAGATATAGGCCTTTCCCCGGACATAAGAATGGTTTGGATCACTAAAACGTAGCCCTCTGACTTGAAATCGGATAACTCATTAAAACATGTATTACTCTTAGAATTTTCACACACATAGTCCTAGTAGAATGGATCACTGGATGGTAGCCCGCCATACTAAGGATCTGAACAATTGAGTAGAGACAGGGTTATCCCTTTTCAACTAGAAATTTATTTACCCAAAAGCAAAATTTGGTCTTAAAAGTCGGCAAAGTCGTTGAAATAAATTAGATTTTTAGAACTAGTGAGCCTTTCCACCGGACATGTGAATGGTTTGGATCACTAAAAAGTAGCCCTCTAACTTGAAATCGGACAAGTCATTGAAACATGTATGATTTTTAGAATTAGCCACACGCATACGGAACCAGTCGAATGGATAACTAGAAAGTAGCCCTCCATGTTAATGATTTCGACAATTGAGTAGAGGTCGGGCTACCCCTTTTCGACCTCAAATTTTCTTAGTCATTAGAAAGTAGTCCTCCATGATAATGACTTGGACAATTGAGTAGAGGCTGGGTTACCCCTTTTCGACTTGATATTTACTTAGCCAAATGCAAATATTGGTCTTAAAAGTCAGTTAAGTCGTTGAAACAAAAAAGATTTTTAGAACTGGTCACACACATACGGGCCTTCCCCCCAGACATATGAATGGTTTGGATCACTAAAAATAGCCCTCTGACTTGAAATCGGACTAGTCATTGAAACAGGTATGATTATAAGAATTAGTTACAAACATACGGGCTTTGTAGAACGGATCACTGGAGAGTAGCCCACCAAATTAAGGATTTTGACAATTGAGTAGAGGCCGGGTTACCCCCTATTGACTTGAAATTAACTTAGCCAAATGCAAAATTTGGTCCTAAAAGTCAATTAAGTTGTTGAAACAAATAGGATTTTTAGAACTATTCATACAGATGCGGGCCTTCCCCTCAGAAATAGAATGGATTGGATCACTAAAAAATAGCCCTCTGACTTCAAATTGAACAAGTAATTCAAACAGGAATGATTTTAAGAATTAATCACACACATACGGGCCAATTCGAATGGATCACTGCAAGTAGCCCGCCATATTAAAGATTTGGACAATAGAATAGAGGTCGGGTTACTCTTTTCGACTTGAAATTTACTTAGCCAAATGCAAAGTTTGGTCTTAAACGTCAACCATGTCGTTAAATCAAATAGGATTTATAGAACTATTCATACAGATATATTCCTCCCCCTAGACATATGAATGGTTTGGATTACTAAAAAGTAGCCCTCTGACTTGAAATCGGAGAAGTCATTGAAACACGTATGATTTTTAGAATTAGTCACACACATACAGTCTTAGTCAAAAGGATCATTGGATAGTAGCCCGACATATTAAGGATTTGGACAATTGAGTAGAGGCCGGGTTATCCCTTTTCGACTAGAAATTTACTTAAAGTCAGCTAAATCGTTGAAACAAATTGGCTTTTTAAAACTAGTCATACAAATACGGGCCTTTCCGCCAGACATATGAATAGTTTAGATCACTAGAAAGTAGCCCTCCGACTTGAAATCCGACAAGTCACTGAAACAGGTATGATTTTTAGAATTAGCCACACGCATACAGTCTTAATCGAATGGATCACTGGATAATAGCCGGACATATTAAGGATTTGGACAATTGAGTAGAGGCTGGGTTATCCCTTTTCGACTAGAAATTTACTTAAAGTCGGCTAAGTCGTTGAAACGAATTGGCTTTTAAAACTAGTCATACAAATACGGGCCTTTCCGCCAAACATATGAATGGTTTGGATCACTAGAAAGTAGCCCTCCAACTTGAAATCCGACAAGTAACTGAAACAGGTAGATTTTTAGAATTAGCCACACGCATATGGAACCAGTCGAATGGATCACTAGAAAGTACCCCTCCATGTTAATGATTTCAACAATTGAGTAGAGGCCGGGCTACCCCTTTTCGACTTCAAATTTTCTTAGTCACCGGAAAGTAGTCCTCCATGATAATGATTTGGACAATTGAGTAGAGGCAGGGTTACCACTTTTCGACTTGCTATTTACTTAGCCAAATGCAAAGTTTCGTCTAAAAGGTCAGCTAAGTCGTTGAAATAAATAAGATTTCTAGAAGTCGCCACACACATACGGGGCTTCCCCCAGACATATGAATTGTTTGGATCACTAAAAAGTAGCCCTTTGACTTGTAATCGAACAAGTCATTGAAACAGGTATGACAAACATACGGGCTTTGTCGAATGGATCACAGGAGAGTAGCCCACCATAATAAGGATTTGGACAGTTGACTAGAGGATGGGTTACCCCTTATCGACTTGAAATTCACTGAGCCAAATGCAAAATTTGGTCTTAAAAGTCGGCTACGTCATTGAAACAAATTGGATTTTTAGAACTATTCATACAGGTACGGTACTTCCCTCAGACATAAGAATGGTTTGGATCACTAAAAAGTAGCCCTCTAACTTCAAATCGGACAAGTCATTCAAATAGGAATGATTTCAAGAATTAGTCACACACATATGGACCTAGTCGAATGGATCACTGGAGAGTAGCCCGCCATATTAGAGATTTGGAAAATAGAATAGAGGTCAGGTTACCCCTTTTCGACTTGAAATTTACTTAGCCAAATGCAAAGTTTGGTCTTAAAAGTCGGACATGTCGTTGAATCAAATAGGATTCCCAGAAATATTCATATAGATATAGGCCTTCCTCCAGACATATGAATGGTTTGGATCACTAAAAGTAGCCCTCCGATTTGAAATCGGACGAGTCAATGAAACATGTACGATTTTTAGAATTAGTTACACACATGCAGTCTGAGTCGAATGGATCACTGGATAGCAGCGCGACATATTAAGGATTCGGACAATTGAGTATAGGCTGGGTTATCCCTTTTCGACTTGATATTTACTTAGCCAAATGCAAAGTTTGGTCTTAAAAGTCGACTAAGTCGTTGAAACAAATGAGATTTCTAGAACTAGTCAAATACATACGATCCTTCCCCCTAGACATATGAATGCTTTGGATCACTAAAAAGTAGCCCACTGACTTGAAATAAGACAAGTCATTGAAACAAGTATGATTTTAAGAATTAGTTACAAACATATGGACTTTGTCGAATGGATTACTAGAGAGTAGCCCGCCATAATAAGGATTTGGACAATTGAGTAGAGGTCAAGTTACCCCTTATCGACTTGAAATTCACTTAGCCAGCTAAGTTGTTAAAACAAATAGGATTTTTAGAACTATTCATACCGATACGGGACTTCCCCTCAGACATAAGAATGGTTTGGATCACTAAAAAGAAGCCCTTTGACTTCAAATCGAACAAGTCATTCAAACCGAAATGATTTTAAGAATTAGTCACACACATACGAGCCTAGTCGAATCGATCACTGGAGAGCAGCCTACATATTAAAGATTTGGACAATAGAATAGAGATCAGGAAACCCCTTTTCGACTTGAAATTTACTTAACCAAATGCAAAGTTTGGTCTTAAAAGTCGGCCATGTCATTGAATCAAATAGGATTTCTAGAATTATTCATACAGATATAGGCCTTCCCCCAGACATATGAATGGTTTGGATCACTAAAAAGTAGCCCGTTGACTTGAAATCGGACAAGTCATTGCAACATGTATGATTTTTAGAATTAGTCACACACATACAATCTTAGTCAAATGGATCACTGGATAGTAGCCCGCAATATTAAGGATTTGGACAATTGAGTAGAGGCCGGGTTATCCTTTTTCTACTAGAAATTTACTTAGTCAAATGCAAAATTTGGTCTTAAAAGTCAAACTGATTACTGAATTACAGGTACCCATCTGTCTTCTTCCCTCCCTATCGCAATCGCTTCTATCTGAGCAGTGATGAGAGAAAGAGAAGACAGTTCGACAGGGCTGGCGAGGGACACGGCATATTTGCCGCAGGAGCATCGGGGTGACATCGAAGAGCAGGAGCATCTAATCGAGAAGGAAACAGGAGAGAAAGAACGGGGTAAAAGTTCTGAAGAATGGATTCAAGTGGAAAGGAAGGCGCGGGAACGAAGACAAAGGAACAAATACGACTCACTGCCAACCTTATACGTAAAGGGTTTCCCATCTGGTTGGTTTCCTCTAAACCTGGAAAGAGTTTTTGGAAGGGCAGGGGTAGTCATGGACGTTATCATGCCCAGGGACAAGAAGACAGGAGCATATAGAGGCTTCACCCTCATCAGAATGAGCTCTGAGACAGAGCTCGCGCGTGCAGTAGCCATGCTCCATGGACAAAGCTTCCAGGGAGATAAATTGCTTGTTCAACGAGCAAGATATGGCCCAGAGAGAAATCAATCGTTCATGCAAAAGGGTCACACTACACCTCAAAGGAAGAGACCAACCACAAACACCCCAATTGTCCATGCAGAAGGGCCAAATCCCCAATCTTATCGGGACGCTCTCCTTCGCTCCTCTATCGTTCCCCGCCAGAAGCATTACTAGTCTGAACCGATTCCCGAGGGGAAGAAACCGCTATCCGATGGGGATATTCCTTTTTCCATTCGGGTTAGCGATGAGGAGGTTATCAAAGCAAGGGCAGATCTGTCGGGAACGTTTGTGATCGTGGCACATGAGAACGCAACCTTAACCCAAATTAACGATTGGATAGACGAATGTACAAACATTCGCGCCGGTTCTTATTGCCTGCGTCCTTTAGGCTATAACGAGGTCTGGGTCAAGGGCGATCAGGGCGTGAATCTGGAAGCCTTACTCACGGCAAGGGCGATCCACAGAGACGGGCCAGTTATGGAGGTGAAACCCTGGAATCTTTACAGTCCTTTCGGATCTGAGGATGTATGGGTTCTGGTCTGGGGTGTTCCTATCGAACTGTGGAACGAGGCCTTTTTCCAGGCGGTCGCTGCCTGTCTCGGCTCCTTTGTGGAAATAGATCTGAAAACAAAGCGGGGAGTGGAAATGGGAGTCATTCGGGTTCGCATTAATAGAAGGAAAGGTACGCCTCTCCCCAATCACATCTCTGTTACAGTTGGAGATAGTTCTATTGCCCTTCCGATCCAAAGGGAAGAATCTAACTCCCCCCTCCCGCGGTGGGGAGATCTATGGCGGAGCAGAGATCACCCGGTCAGTACCAGAGATTCTCACAAAGAACATGATGGTATGGCTCTTCGGTGCTCCCGCGGACCATCGGAATTTTGCGATGGGGTCGATCGCAATCCCCCTTCTCAGATTCTTCACGTCACTGATACACGTGTCGACCTCCCGCCTCCTACCCGGTCTCGAGACGCACACCCGGTCAGAGCTCATCCCCCGAGCGAGCGACGTGGATCACTCCAGGCCTTTTCGGCTGTTGACGCGAGTCTCGAAGAGGTCACACGTGCGGGCGCAATTAAGAACTTCGTGAGTAACGGAGGTGATGACGTCACCAGCGTTACTCGTGGAACGCAATTAAGAACTTCGTGAGTAACGGAGGTGATGACGTCACCAGCGTTACTCGTGGAACGCATCCAACGACTCCCTATCCACCATCAAAATCTCTCAAAGATTCGTCCATTCCCGATGGGGGCATCTCGTCCTGATTATAACGGAGGACCAGCCTTCGATCCTCAGCCCGCCCTTCAGTCCTCAGCCGCCGCTCCTGATCTACTGACACCTATCCTTTCTGAGTCCTCACCTTTCGATCTGAACCGCACACCTCGCCAAGGTGTGCCAAATCGGTTACGTATCGGCCGTAACGGCTGATACGTAACGGTAACGATGGGACCCGTTACGCGATACGGGGTCAAAACGGCCGTTATGAATTTCTGTGACCGTAACGGCCGTTACGGGGCCGTTACGGGCTATAACGGTCGTTATGGACCCATAACTACTGTTATTTGGCAAGACCCTGAAAAAAAAAAAAAAAAAAAACATACCTTTTTTGCTTTCTTTTCTTCTTCTTTTCTTTCTTTTTCTTCTTCTTCTTCTTCTTCTCGGCAAGCCAGATCATTGATGCATTCTTGGTCATGCGCCATTCTAAGTAACTTGTCGCGCTTCTTCCTCCTCTTCTTCTTCTTCTTCTTCTTCTTCTTCTTCTCTCTCTCTCTCTCTCTCAATCTCTTCTTTTCCTTTTCCGTCTTTTTTTCTTTTCTCTTTCTTTCCCATTTTTTTCTTTTCGGTTTCTCTCGTTTTATTTTTTTTTTATTTTATTTCCAAAGTAAGCTAGACTCAGTATACGTGTCACGCAAAGACGAGCGCTGAGTCGCTGACACTCCTTAGCTCCAAGTTGTACGAACGGTTCAAAGGAGATCAAAGTTATATGGGCCCCACAGTGATGTATTTATTACATCTACACCGTTCATCAATTTTCAGAGATCATTTTAGAGCACCCCCCAAAAAATGAATTATATCCAGAGATCATCTGGACCACACCAAAAATAGCAGCGGAAATAATGATTTTCACGGTTAAACAATTTGTAGGGCGCACGCTAACATTTATTTTCCATCCAATCTGACCCGAGTGGGCCCCACCATGATATATATATATTTTTTATCCATTTTGCCACATCATTTTAGGTCCAGATCCAAAAAATTAGTAATATCTAAATCTCAGGTGGACCACACCATAGGTTAATGTTGTAGGTTATAGGTTATCGTCCATCCATTTATATATTTTTTTCTATTTACGCATTTATTTTGGCCCTTTTTTTGAAAATTCGAAAAATCATTTTTTAATGATTCTTTTGTTGTTTTAATGATCCATATGATGTGTTAATCATAGTAGAACATGTTAATGTGCATTTTACGTAATTGGGGTGCCATTTTATATTTTTTAAATATTTTTTCTATTTACGCATTTATTTTGACCCTTTTTTTGAAAATTCAAAAAATCATTTTTTAATAATTCTTTTGTTGTTTTAATGATGCCATATGATGTAATAATCATAGTAGAACATGTTAACGTACATTTTACATATTTGGGGTGCCATTTTATATTTTTTTAAATATTTTTTTCTATTTACGCATTTATTTTAGCCTTTTTTTTAAAATTCAAAAAATCATTTTTAATGATTCTGTTGCTATTTTAATGATGCCATATGATGTGATAATCATAATAGAACATGTTAATGTGCATTTTACATATTTGGGGTGCCATTTTATATTTTTTAAATATTTTTTTCTATTTACGCATTTATTTTGCCCTTTTTTTGAAAATTCGAAAAACCATTTTTTAATGATTCTTTTGCTGTTTTAATGATGTCATATGATGTGCTAATCATAGTAGAACATGTTAATGTGCATTTTATGTAATTGGGGTGCCATTTTATATTTTTAAAATATTTTTTTCTATTTACGCATTTATTTTGGCCCTTTTTTTGAAAATTCGAAAAATCATTTTTTAATAATTCTTTTGTTGTTTTAATGATGTCATATGATGTAATAATCATAGTAGAACATGTTAACGTACATTTTACATATTTGGGGTGCCATTTTATATTTTTTTTAATATTTTTTTCTATTACGCATATATTTTAGCCCTTTTTTGAAAATTCAAAAAATCATTTTTTAATGATTCTTTTGCTATTTTAATGATGTCATATGATGTGATAATCATAGTAGAACATGTTAATGTGCATTTTACATATTTGGGGTGCCATTTTATATTTTTTTAATATTTTTTTCTATTTACGCATTTATTTTGGCCCTTTTTTTGAAAATTCAAAAAATCATTTTTTAATAATTCTTTTGTTGTTTTAATGATGTCATATGATGTGATAATCATAGTCGAATATGTTAATGTGCATTTTACATATTTGGGGTGCTATTTTATATTTTTTTTAATATTTTTTTCTATTTACGCATTTATTTTGGCCCTTTTTTTGAAAATTCAAAAAATCATTTTTTAATAATTCCTTTGTTGTTTTAATGATGTCATATGATGTGATAATCATAGTTGAACATGTTAATGTGCATTTTACATATTTGGGGTGCCATTTTATATATATATTTTTTTCTATTTATGCATGAATTTTGACCCTCAAAAATAATTGCAAACACCTAAATGTAAGATATTTTCATATTACATTCATTCTAATATATCTATCATTAATAGTAGATAGTTAGAAAATTAAATATATGAATTTTGTAGTCAAATGCAGGTTATCTGGTTCATAAATTCATCAGACAGTCCGATATAACTTCTCACGAAAGAGTGGACCGTTACACCACTATAAACATGTTCCAATTTATAAATGAATGCATATTTGGAATGCTTAGAATATTCCAGATTTAATCCATATTTTTTCATATTTTTTTGACAAAAAAAAAAATTGCATCGTTACGGACCGTTACGCCCCTGTATCGCCGTTACGCCCCCGTATCCGTATCGGTTTCTGAGGGCACCGTTACGCCAACCGATACTGATACGGGATACCTTGCAGCTCGCCCTGCTTCTACAACGAACAACGTCCCATCCCTTGAGCAGCTTCCCTCTTCGCCTTCAGCTATTTCAAATCGCGGACGACTCCTCACCGCCCTTTCCTGCCCCACTTCAATCAGGCAACATCCGCAGGATGATGTGCACCTCCATATGCAATTAATCCCTTACGATATTCCCACCGATCAATTTCTGGTGGATGACGTATCCTCCTACTACCCGCAATCCCCGTCGTAGGCTCTCACTTTCAATTCAAACTGCCCCCCTCAATCCTTCGATGTCTTGGAAAACAACCTTTGTTCTTTGTTCCAAGAATCAGCAGGAGCTAATATTATTGTCGCGGAGCCCCTCCAGATCAGAACGGTCAAACCACAAGTTTCAATGCTAGAGGACGACCAGAAGGAGATGCTGAGCAGGAAAATCCAACGGAAAAAGTGGATCCGAGATGTGATGAATCACCTTGGAAGGTTATTTGGTCTATCGTTTGGTGACTGTCCGGAGGACTTCCTAGCCCTCTTCCAGTGCATAGAGAATAGAGGCAAACCGTTGGACCCCAACAGGACCCCTCAGAAACGAGCTCGACAGACAGGCAAAAACAGGAATCAGATAAGGAAAATTAGTAATCTGGGAATCACAGCTATGGTATCGACTGAGGTTGGTGCCATGGGATTGCGGGGAGGTAGAGTTTCTCCATGATTATTATTTCGTGGAACGTTAGGGGGGTGGGCTCCAAGCAAAAAAGGAGACTTATCAAGGAGTCCTGCAGCAGACGCAACCCGCAGATTCTCCGTCTTCAGGAAACTAAAGTGAAAAACATGGATGACCGTCTCATGAAAACGATCTAGAAGGCGTCGGACGTCAAATGGGTTGAAAAGGAGGCTTCGGGCACCTCTGGGGGCATCCTCATAGCATGGAAATCTGCGCTCTGGTCTCTCCAGAATAGCTCCGTTGGGAAGTTTTCCATGTCGGCTATCTTGAGAAATACGGCGTTGGCGATGGACTTTCTCATCTGTTCAGTCTATAGGCCCAACAACAACGCCTGCAAGGATGACTTTTGGAAAGAACTTTCTTCCATGAGTCAAAGCTTCAGTGGGCCTATTTGTTTCGCTGGAGATTTCAACTGCATAAGATTCGCTTCGGAAAAATCATCCAGTACCAAATCCAAATCATATATGTCCGCATTCTCCGACTAGATCAATTCTAACCGTTTGGTCGATCTCCCTCTTCTTGGTTCTCGATTCACCTGGACGAACGGAAGGCTCGCCCCCATTCTTGCCAGGCTGGATCGTTTCATTCTTTCTCCCGAATGGCTGGACCGCCTGCCTTCCTCCTCCCAGTCAGTCCTTCCTAGGACTACCTCCGACCACTGGCCTCTCATCTTATCTTCTGAGGAGGAAGACTGGGGGCCTAAGCCATTCAGATTTGACATTTCCTGGCTCCTTGTTGCAGATTTCAAAGCAAAGGTGATAGAGTGGTGGAAAGAGATCCACATAAACAGATTTGCGGGTTACAAAATTCAATCTAAACTAAAAATGCTGAAAGTTAAAATCAAGCTGTGGAACAAGGAGGAGAAGCAACGCTCGGAAGAAGAATCCAACTTGATTCTAATGGAGCTCCAGGAAATAGACGCGCAAGCCGAATCCTGCCCCATTTCGAAGGATATCCTAGCGAGGAGAATTCAACTTATTCAAGCTCTCTCAGGCAAAATCCTTCAAGAAGAAACGTCTTGGAAACAAAAAGCTCGGGCTAAGTGGATCAAAGAAGGGGATAGGAATACGAGATACTTCCACAGTATTGCCAGTACGCATGCCAAGCTCAACCGCATCACTACTATGGTCATAAATGGAGATCGGATAGAAGACAAAGAAATGATCACAAAAGAAGCTGTATCTCACTTCCATAACCTATTGCAGAAAGAAGACTAGGCCAGACCTCGGCTGGATTATCTGCCTCTTCTTACTTTGAGCGTTGAAGAGGCCACCTCCCTGGAAGTCACTTTCACGGCAGATGAAGTATCGAAAGTGGTTAGAGATCTAGGAGGAGACAAGGCTCCCGGCCCTGATGGCTATCCGATATTATTCTTTCAAACCTTCTGGGATCTGCTTAAGGATGAAGTGATGGAGTTTTTCAATGAATTCCATGCCAGAGGTCGTCTGTCGAAAAGCATTGGAGCGACTTTCTTGGCTTTGATCCCAAAATTTCCAGGAGCTTTAGAATTCAGGGAATTCAGACCCATAAGCCTCATAGGAAGTCTGTACAAGATCTTGGCCAAGGTGCTTGCAAATCGCTTACAAGGAGTGATTGGCTCGGTCATAGCCCCCAATCAATGTGCCTTCATCCCAGGCAGACAGATCATCGACGGAGCCCTCATTGCAAACGAATGTCTCAATACCTGTCACCGATCAAAAAAGAATTCATTTTCTGTAATTTGGACATGGAGAAGGCTTACGATCACATCGAATGGGAATTCCTGATGTATCTGATGAATTGTATGGGATTCGGTCTGAAATGGAGAAGCTGGATCCAGGAATGTGTCAGTTCGGCCCATTTCTCGGTCCTTTTAAACGGAGCCCCAATGGGCTTTTTCAAGAGTTCGCGTGGTCTTAGACAAGGCGACCCTTTATCCCCGTTCCTTTTTCTGATCATAAGAGAGGCTCTGTCAGCGATGCTGCACAAAGGTCAGGAGGAAAGAATTCTCAGTGGGGTTCGAATGAAAGGTATTCAAACTCCTCTATCCCACGTTCAGTTCGCAGACGATATTCTCATTTTCTCTGAAGCTTCTTCGGATTGTGTGGCTAATTTGCGAACAGCGGTCAGATGTTTTGAAGCAACTTCTGGCCAGAGGGTGAATCTATCCAAATCCAGAATTTATGGGATCAATTTGGATCCCCTCGAGGTCAGTAGTCTAGCGGAGTTGATGGCTGCTCTACCGGTTCGTTCCCGACTTCTTTTGTCGGCCTCCCCTTGTGTATTGGCAATCCTAAGAAGCAACAATGGGA